>CM074727.1:29794847-30394847 GCA_037306005.1 Rhinophrynus dorsalis
GGCAAAACAACTGCAACATACTGAAGAAGTACAAATTCCCCAAATCCTCATAGATTTAAATATGGCTTTTAAAAGCTCCATTTACCTTAATGGAAATAGATTTTCTCACTAGCGGTGCAGTTGACTCGTCATATAATTACTTCCCTTTTCTACTGTCCATACGTTTGTAAGACATACATTTATAAGCAGAAAAGTGGATCAGTTCGGGGCAAACCAACTGTAGTAGAGGTAAAAAAAATAATAAAAAATTTCCATTGATTTAAATGGGTCTTTTAACCCCTCGAATCCTAGAAAGTTCTATAAAAAAACAAATTGTAAAATAAATGTATGTATATCCTTACTCAGCATGCATGCTTTCCTCTGTGGACTGACCCTGGGCTGGATTACCCATTAAGAAGAGTAGGCAGCTATCTAGGATGACAAGTTTTGAGGGGAGGAGCCTCAGCTGTGTTGGCAACACCCACATTCTGAAATGTGGGCGTGGCCAGAACAATCCCATTGTCACAGCACCTGACAGCAGATCCTTGCTTATGGTAGTGGCTCATTTACCAGTTTACACAACCCTTTACCTGTCATTTTTTAAATCTCTTTGATTGATAGGGAGGTTGCCAATGCATTTCAATGCAATTCATTGTTGATCCTTTCTAACAGCTAAGGGGTTGAGAGGTTTTTTTAGTTTGTATGTTACAGGGTATATTTTGTGGCAGGAAATAGTGGATGGCGCAAAGGGCGGAGTTACAGGAGGAGTAGGGGGTGGGGCTATGAGTGCCTTACGCGGATTTGCCTAGGGTCACATGAGATACCAGTCCAGCCCTGGACTGAGAAGGGGATACTTTATCATTCAATTACTCTTGAACTACAACTCTGACAGAATTGAAATAACATTCTCCATGGCCCAAATACTATGAAGATTAATTGGAGCTGCTTTTATTTTGAAACATTACTATCCCTTTAACCCTTTCAGTGCCAGAGGGGTTCCAAATGAACTGCAAAGCATACCCCCTGGAACGGAAAGGGTTAAATATCAGTATCAATTTGTCATATAGGTTTTTTTTTGAGGTCAAGAACACCCATGCCAGAAATTAGGTTTTTAAATTGTAGACAGTTAACCCCTTAAGGAGCGGCGCTCGCGCACGCGGTCGGCACTTAAGGACCATGAAGCATTTTATTTTTTCGATTCTGATTCAGAACTTGCAACCAAGCGGGGAAGCCCTGAAATCCATGACGTACATATACATCCCGGGTCCTTTTGGGACATCCACCTGTGACATACATGCACGTCCAGAGTCGTTAAAGTGTTAAGAAGTTGTTAGGACTCTTTCCCACAAACAACTTTGTAACATGACATTTTTGTAGTCCCTGAAAATATTGATGCAATTTTTAGAGCTACAGAGTATCAAGGTTTTCCTAAATGACAAATGGTAAATTAGAAGAATGGTCAAGAGTGTGGCAGATGCAGTTTAATGATGATAAATGTAAAATAATGCACTTGGGACATAAAAATCCAAAGGAAAAATATACTGTTAAGGGTACTGTACTGTCAGAGACAACAGAAGAAAGGGATTTAGGAGGAATTATTTCTAATGACTTAAAGGTAGGCAGGCGATGTAATAAAGCGGTGGGGAATGCAAGCAGGGTACTGGGTTGTATAGCTAGGGGCATTAGTAGCAGAAAAAGGGAAGTGGTCATGTCCCTCTACAGATCTCTAGTTAGACCTCACCTAGAGTATTGTGTACAGTACTGGAGACCCCATCTGCAGAAGGATATAGATACTGTAGAGAAAATTCAAAGAAGGGCTACTAAAATCGTGACTGGTTTACAGGAAAAAAAATATCAGGATAGACTAAAGGATCTGAACATGTATAGCTTGGAGGAGAGAAGAGAGAGAGGGGATATGATAGAAACATTCAAATACATGAAGGGATTCAAAAAAGTGCAGGATGGAAGTATATTTCAAAGGAGTAAAAATGTTAGGACAAGAGACCATAGTCTAAAACTAGAGGGACACAGGTTTAGATGCAATGTAAGAAAGTTTTACTTCACTGAGAGGGTAGTAGATAAGTGGAATAGCCTACCAGCAGAAGTGGTAGAAATTAATACAGTGACAGAATTTAAGCATGCATGGGATAGGCATAAGACTGTCCTTAACTTAAGAAAAGACCAAGGACCAAAAAAGGTTTGAGGTTTTTATTGCAGGAAAATGGGCAGACTAGATGGGCCAAAATGGTTCTTATCTGCCGTCAAATTCTATGTTTTTATGTAGCATTTCATTCGCTCAACATAAGCATAAGTGACAATATTCACAGGCAAGATGCAACTACATGTGATAGGTGTGTGAATTCTATGCTAATCCATTGCACTGAAACCCACACTACAGATCTGCAACTTTGTTATCGTGCTGTTGGAAGAAATTTGTACCATATCATGTCTCTCTGCAAAAATCTCAGAGCCTGTTTCGTCCTGGCATGTCATGGATTTCAGGGCTCCCCGTGTGGCTGCACGCTGTTCTGGTACCCCTAAACACGACTGTGCAAAGAAAAATGAAAAGCTCCTTGGTCCTTAAAGGAGCAGTACACTTTTTTTTGTTACGAAAACACATTTTATAGAGAATTTCCTGCTGAATAAAACAAGGTCACTCCCATCGCTGTCATATGTTTTATTCAAAATGTATAGCAGTTCATATAATCAGAAAGTGAATGTACTGTGTTTATTTCCTGATAGTTCTAACTGACAGGAAGTGAATTTACTGTGTTTACTTCCTGATAGTTCTAACTGACAGGAAGTGACAGGCAGTTTCTATCACATTCTATGGAGAACTGTATGTCTCTGGCTTTTCTGACTTTCCTCTCCATTAGAATCTAACAGGAAATCTAATTAGAATTTGACCACTAGAGGGCACTGTTAATGTAAAAAAAACATGGGTTTAAACTGTAATAACTCTGGAAATATAACTCTCTCGGCAGTGGGAGTACCCTTATTTTACTCAATAGGAAAATCCCTACAATATATATTTTTTCATAAAAAAAGTTTACTGCTCCTTTAAGTGTCGGCCATGCTCAGCAGTCCTTAAAGGGTTAAGGTTTTCTTCCCAGTTCTGGGTAATAAGAAGGGTTACGCAGTGAATGAGGCACGGAGGCACAGCTATGTGGCATCAGCACTAGGTGGATTATAGATTTTATTGAGCTCAAGATATGAAGAAAACAGGATGGAGGAATGAAAGGGCTGAGTGTGCTCTGTCTGATATGTCTGTTATTCTGAGAGGAGAACGATGCACTCTGCATATTTATGTAATCACTGGAAGCACTTCTTCCTATTTCTCTATGTAACTCATGTAACTGCTCCAAATAACCTCCCTCCATGTCTTCTACCACTGCTCCATCTTTCCTTGTCCTGAAACCCCTTCTTCTACTTCATATATCTCCTCCTTTTGTTCCATATAACCCCTTCCTACTGCTTAATTTAATCCCTTCTTATATCTTCCCCTATCTCTCTCTATTAACTCCTCCTATTGCTCTATATAATCCCTCCCTATAACTCCTCCTATTGAGCTATTGAACCCTTCCCTAAAATGCCTCATATTACTCCATATAACCTCTGCTTTAACTCCTACTATTCCTCTAAATAACTCCTCCCTATAACTCCTCCTATTGGTCCATATAACTCCTTCTATTGCTCTATATAACTCCTCCCTATAACCTTTCATATTGTTCCATATAACTCCTCCCTATAACTCCTCCTATTGCTCCATATAACCCCTCCCTATAACTCCTCCTATTGTTCCATATAACTCCTCCTATTGTTCCATATAACCCCTCCCTATAACTCCTCCTATTGCTCCATATAATCCCTTCTTAGAGTTTCTCATATTGCTCCATATAATTCCTCTCTATAGCTCTTCCTATTGATCCAAATAATTTAACTCCTCCTATACTTCCATATAACTCCTCCTATTGTTCCATATAACCCCTCCCTATAACTCCTCCTATTGTTCCATATAACTCCCCCCTATAACTCCTCCTATTGTTCCATATAACCCCTCCCTATAACTCCTCCTATTGTTCCATATAACTCCTCCCTATAACTCCTCCTATTGCTCCATATAACCCCTCCCTATAACTCCTCCTATTGTTCCATATAACTCCTCCCTATAACTCCTCCTATTGTTCCATATAATCCCACCCTATAACTCATCCTATTGTTCCATATAACCCCTCCCCATAACTCCTCCTATTGCTCCATATAACCCCTCCCCATAACGCCTCCTATTGTTCCATATAACTCCTCTCCCTATAACATTTACTTTACTACCAGTCACTCTCAGTACAGCATTACTGTGCTTGCACTTCCTATTATGCTACCAGTGACCTATATTCAGTAGTCTATTATGTAGCCACCCACTGGGGAAGCATTATACAGGATCTACAGGGGCTAAGTGCGGCTCATTAAAAGATTTATGGTTACATAAAGCAGCACCGTGTTCTTGCGTTGTATTTGAGGCACTAACTGCACTGAAAGCAATAAGGTGGGTTAACCTGTTAAGGACCAGTGGGCTGTACATGTGCTATGCATTGGAAAGCAATGCATTGTACACCCCTCTAGTACTGAAAGATCTAATAGTATATGGGCTAGTTTTGTACATGAAACAGCATTTATTTAATTAGGGTTCATTTAATTCCCCATCATACATGCCCCAAGGAAACCAGGTGAGAGGTCATCCCTAACCCTTTACAAACCAGAGGCATGTGAAATGCATTGCAGACAAAATGAGTTGAGCACCCATAGAGGTAAGTGAGAGACAAGTAATGAAAGGAATAGCTGAGAGAGAGTGTGAGAGGGAGAGGGATTGTCTTCTTGTTTCATCAGAGTACACTGAAGGACACTATTACTTAAATACAAAGTTATTGATTTTGAAAGAGCTTTTAAAACCACCTGTATGTTGTATTAGCTACTTTTTATTTAGAAAACTAGTTTTTGAGTTACTTACATTTCTAGATTATGCTAATTACAGGCATGTTGTGCCTTATTCTTACATCCTCCCTTACTCACTGACACGCCTCAGCAATGCATTACCCACTTCCCCTAGCATTGACTTCCTGTATCATCCTTACATTACCTCTCCCACTCACTGACATTGCTCAGCTATGTATTGGCCACCCTTCCCTAGCACTGACATCTCGTCTTATCTCTACATTACCTCTTCTACTCACTAACACTACTCAGCAGTGCATTGCCCAACTCCCCTAGCACTAACTTGCTGTATTATCCCTACATTACCTCTCCCACTCACTGACACTGCTCAGCAGTGCATTGCTCTCCTCTCCTAGCACTGAATTCGTGTCTTAACCCTACATTACCTCCCCTACTCCCTGACACTGCTCAGCAGTGCATTGTCCGCCTCCTCTAGTACTCACTTCCTGTCTTATCCCTACATTACCTCCACAACTCACTGACACTGCTCAGCAGCGCATTGCCCACCTCCTCTAGTACTGACTTCCTGTCTTATCCCTACATTACCTCACTCACTCACTGACACTGCTCAGCAATGCACTGCCCACCTCCTCTAGTACTGACTTCCTGTCTTATCCCTACATTACCTCACTCACTCACTGACACTGCTCAGCAATGCATTGCCCACCTGCCCTAGCAAAGGCTTCTAGTCTTATGCCTACATTATTTCCTCCATTCATTGACACTGCTCATCATTGCATTGCCTACCTCCCATAGCAGTAACGTATGACTGCAGTACCTCTTCCACTCACTGACACTGCTCAGCAGTGCATTGCCCTCCTCCCATAACACTGACTTATGCCTACATTGTGTCCTCCACTCACTGAAACTGCTCAGCTAAAGACACAAAGTCAGAGAAGGAAAGAAGCCTAGTTGTAAGTGGTAGTTAACTTTTTCTGTTCTGTTAGACTTACTGTGGAAATGTCACTGTGGGTCTATACAGCGAGTTTAAAATATCACTGGCCTAAAAATGGTCCTTGCACAATAACAGAGTTTAAAATGTCGCCGGTTCTGTTACTGTAGGGTAGGGGGTACGTTCTATTGTACAAGTTAATGATGAACTCTGGTGGCGTTTGTTATTAACCACTTGGATGCTAGAGAAGTCTTGTTAGAGATCTCTCTCACACCCAAGGAGTTAATGCCAAATGCCACCAGTATGAATCCATAAACTTGTACAATAGAACGTACCTCCTGCCCTAATGTAATGGACCTGGTGACATTTTAAAGCAGATCTATCACTCAAGTGAAAGTGCCCCCCAAATCATTATGCACATAAATACTAGTATTATCCTGAATAAGTCTGGCGTTATTGTGAAATCCAACTTGTTCCGAGATGCACACTCAGGCATCTTGCTGTAGTGGCATCTGTGCACCTGCATTATCAGTCCCTTCCTGTACCTTATCGTACAATGCAACGCCCTCTCACCAATCCTAGACCGGGATGGACAATGCACGTGCACAGATGCCTCTTTGGCAAGATGCCTGCCTGTGCATCTCAGAACAAGCTGGATTAATCAATAATGCCGGACTTATTCAGGATTTTACTAGTATTGCTATGCATATCATTATGTGCATATTGATTTAGGAGCACTTTAATTTGAGTGATAGTTCACTTTATACTCCGCAATTGTGCAGGCTCCATTCTTAGGCCGGCAACATTTTGAATGCGCTGTAACACGCAGCATGTAGGTGGCCGTCATTCCCATAGGATACCATTCTGTTATGCCCACTGTGTAGGGATTTGCAGCCTCCTGCCTTGTGTGTTGACAATTGGAACTTTATATGAAATGTCCTTTTTTCAAAACATATTACACTATAATGTTTGTTCAAAGCAATGCACTGGAGACTTCTCTTGCATTCAGCGTATTAAAGTGTTAGTAATGTCTAAAAAAAACTTTTTTGCATTTAGAAGAGCTTAAAAAGCTGATCTAAATGCAAAAAAACGTATCTCTCAAACCGCTATGGTTTAAGAGATACGGGCGTTTAAAGTTTGATTTCTCCTACTGACAGCTGTAAAGCTGTCAGAAGAAGATCTGTGTCAGTCGACACGCTGACGCTTGAGAAGTGCTGGGATCTCTTTACTTACACGGAATCCCTTAATTGGAATGGTCTAAAACGTGTGCCTAGTGTTCCTGCACACATTTTGAACCATTCTAATGAAGGGATTCCGTGTAAGTAACGAGATCCCGGCACTTCTCAAGCGCCAGAGTGTCGACCGACACGGATCTCCTGCTGACAGCTTTACAGCTGTCAGTAGGAGAAATCAAACTTTAAACGCACGTATGTCTTAAACCATAGCGGTTTGAGAGATACGTTTTTTTTGCATTTAGATCAGCTTTTTAAGCTCTTCTAAAGGCAAAAAAGTTTTTTAAACATTACTAACACTTTAAGTATCCCTATATTAAAGTCCTATTAAAAATAAATGTATTGCCCCCAGTGTCATCTCTCAAACCTTTATGGTTTGAGAGATAATCACTCCTAATGTTGCCTTCTCCCTCCCCCTTCCCCATAGTCAGCGTTGTAGCTGACTGCAGGGAAGCCAGTCGTGCGACTTTCAGGCGGCTCTCCAGCACAGCCACGATCGCGTTAATAAAAAAGAAAACTTTCACTGAAATGGTCTTCTACTTGTGATTGGTTTGCAAGCACACATATAAGACCATTTAAGTGAAAGATTTTTTTTTTTAATTAACGCGATCGCAGCTCTGCTGCAGAGCCGCCTGATGATCTATGACCGGATTTCCTTTCAGTCAGCTACAACGCTGACTACGGGGAAGGGGGAGGGAGAGGGCAACTTTAGGACACTGGGGGCAATACATTTATTTTTAATAGGACTTTACTATAGGGATTAGTAATACTTAAGTATTACTATCCCTTTAAATAACCCAGGTAAACGATTGGAAATGTTCATTTGTCCGCTATGATACAACTGAATTACCCCTAGTTTATTTTGTGCATAAAGACCTGTAAACGTAGTCTTACCAGCTTAGTTTTGTCCATAGCCGTTAAGATGGTTACATTTAGTTTTTCTAGTGCTGTGAGGACGTTCTGATATTCTCCCAGGTACTTTGAGAAATAATCTGAAATGCAAAGTGGTTGAAATGCAGAGTGGTTTTGCAAGAATAGTCCAACAAAGTATATATATTTTTTTATTTCTTTAAATCTCTGTAATGCATTTCCCCATCTATCCAGAGTAGAGTTGGGAATATCTTTTGGCATTACCGGATTTCCCAATAGGTAGAGTAGGCAACTACGTAGAGATCCAAATTTTTGCTGGCCACACCCCCATTCTGAATTGTGGGTGTGGTCATTGCTGTCTGACTGTCCCTGCGCCAGTTTTATACTCCTTCACAGGCTATTATTTAACTCATTGGATGCTAGAGACAACTCCAGCACATTGCGGAACAATGTGTTGGAGATCACTCTAGCAAACAAGGGTGTTAAAGCTTTTTTGTCCTTGCTTGCTATAAGCCAATGTATTTTCTGTGGCAGGAAACAGTGGATGGGACTGGGGGTGGAGTCATGTGAGGAGTAGAGGTGTGGCCATGGGTGGAGCTAAAGGCACCTAGAGTGCCTTGCCTAGGGGAGCCTGATATGTAAATCCGGCGCTGCTTCCTGGCCAAGGCACACATTTATATTTCCTTATTTTCCTAATTTCTTTGGAATATAAGCCTCTAAATGAGGAGCAATTCTGGAGCAAACTAACTTCACCACGAGGGAAAAATTAAACTTCCCTTTGACTTAAATGGAGCTTTTAACATTTTGAACGTTCCTGAGGTCTCCAGCGCAATGCATTGGACACCTCTCAATCATTCAATGGGTTAAAGTCCCCATTTAAATCAACGAGAGTTTTGAGAATATTCATTTCTCTCCTACAGTGCAGTTGGTTTGCTTTGTAATTGTTCCCCATTTTGATTGTATATATATATATGTATTATATTTATATAGTGCCATACGTGAACACAGGGCATTACAGACACAGTAATAGCACAATACAAAAATACAAGACAGGGAAGAGAGCAGGGCTGGATTTCCATCCCAGACAAGGCACACTAGCTGCACTTAGCTCCACCCATGACCACACCCCAATTCCTTACATGGCTCCACCCCCAAGAACATCCACTATTTCCTGGCACATAAAATACCCTTGGCCTATAAGAAGCAAAGCCAAAAAAGGCTTTAATCCCTTGGTTGCTACAGAGATATCCAAAGCATTGTGATCTCTCTATCATCCAAGGGGTTAAATAATACCCTGTACAGGGATATAAAACTGGAGCAGGGACATTGAGACTGCTCTGGCCACACCCACAACTCCTAATGTGGGTGTGGTCAGCACAGATGAGGCACCGCCCCTCAAAATTTGGAGCTCTATTGGGAAATCCAGCCCTGGATAAGAGAATCAGGCTGGATTATTAGAGAGGGAAAAAAGCATCAAAGCAAATTATATATTGGGAAGGGGACCCAGCACCAAACAGCTTTCAATCTAATTAATACTCATAACGTCATACAGAGGCAGTAAGAGGAGGGTGATAGGTGTGGATACAAAGCTTTTGTAAGGTCAAGTGTAGAGTGATTTGCATACCTGGGAACTTTGTCTCATGTGGTGCTGGTGTAAGGATATAAAGGAAGTGATTTGCATCACAAGGGGGTGGAGCTTAATCAAGGGCAGGGCTTAACTGGCTGTGCAATAAATTGGGAAGGAAGTGGGCAGTAACATTCACAAAAATAACGTGGCTCCAACTATAAAAGGGTTAATACTGCTTTTTAAACATTCATTTACAATGCTCTTTACACTCTGTTTTCCTCTGCAATGATACAGTTGTGTCAGCCTTTGTGTGCCAGCCTTAAGCTCTCTTTTACTCCATGTAATAAACAGAAACAAACAATGGTGCGGCTGCACTAACATTAAAGGGATAGTAATGTTTCATAATAAAAGCAGCTCTAATTAATCATCATAGTATTTGGACTTTGGAGAGTGTTATTTCAATTCTGTCAGAGTTGTAGTTCAAGAGTAATTCAATGACAAAGTATCCCCTCCCGCCCCTTTTACTGATATAACACTGCTCAGCCAGATCAGAAGGGAGGTGCCCAGGTAGATTGCAGAGAGGGACAATCTTCAATTAAGATAAGCGAAAAAGCTGAAAAACGTGTCAAGGGGGGCAGGGCTTTCATTGTTTTCATAGGAAGAAGATTGTCTCCTGCTGTTATCTGTCTGGTCTATGGACTGGATTCCACATCTGAGAAGAGATGGCTTACACTAGGTAAAAGGGGCAGGAGGGGAAACTTTGCTTGTGAATATCTCTCAAACCATAAAGGTTTGAGAGATAAGACTTATATCGTTCTTCATGTTTTTTTGAATGTCTACAATAAAATAAAGATAAAACGAAGTATTACTATCCCTTTAAGATTTCAGACACAATGGGCAAGATGTTCAGAAAGTGGTGGTAACAGAAATTGTCCGTAATCAGAATAAAAAGTTCTTACGCCGTGGTCCGCCAGTTCTCAGACACGTTTCAGTCAATTTTTGCATCCAATTCCTCCATCTCCGTCAAAGGGAAAAATCCGTCTTAAGTGGGTGTGGTTTATTCTACCGTCATATTGTAAGGTATTATCAGAAAAAAAATTCGTTTCAACGCCACTTTTTTGTCTGAGTCACGTAATTTTTTCCTGACAAAATAAAAATGGTCTAAACTTGCAGAAGACAAATTAAAGTACTGTTAGCAGGAGCAAAGACAAAAAAAAGTCTGATTCTCTGAAAATTTTAGTTTGAAAGACAAAATCAGAGACAATTTTTCACATCAGAATTTTTAAAGACAATGTTCATGAAGATCTTGCTACCTTCATTTTTAATTCTTTGGATGCATTTTTAAACGCGTCGGATTTACTTCTGAAAATATTGTTCTTCTTTTACCACCAATTCACGATCCGACAATTTTTTCATTATCACAACTTTTTTAACATCTCGCCCTATGTATCATAATAAAATCAATGAGATCTTTATTGTGTTCAAAATTGCAACATTTGAGTAGAAAAGTATCGAAAGAGAGTATAAAATATATCCAGACCTTGAGACGACTTTATGAGCAGGTGTGAACTAACAGATCAACGCGTTTCACATATGTGAATGCTTAATTGTGACCCGGGAAGTGGGCAGAACAGGGTGGGAGGAAGAAAAAGTAGGAGGAATAGGCTGAGAAGGAGATGAAGTGGGCAGAGTTTCATAAGAAACTACCCACCACTGGAAGATCTGCTTCTGTCCCTGAAGATCCAGTAATACACTACAAAAACTGGAGACTCTGGGGCAAATCCGGAGAGGTCCCAGGTATGACACAAGGGGAATATTGTTAGTGACATGCCTCTTGGAGCAGGTGGGTTTTTAGGAGATTCTTGAAAGTGATGAGTGTGAATGATTGGCGAATGGTGCTAGGGAATATGGTCCTTACGTCCTTATGTATCAAAATAAACTGGAGCAAACTGGATAATAGGCAGATGGTTTGCTTAGGGTGACCACATGTCTCGGATTGTCCAGGATGCTCCTGGATTTTAAATGTGTGTCCCATATCATGGGCAGCCCCCATCTGGGACAATACAACGTCCCGGAATGAAGACTCCAGATCATAGAGTTCTAAATACTAGAAGCAGAACTGCCCATTGTCTGCTGTGACAGGAAGTGATGCCTCTGCTGGGCTACAATAAAATGGCTTCCAGACAGACCTCTAAACACTAGTGTAATTTTGTTGTAGTGTAATGCTAATCTAAGACTTTGGGTGTGATGTATATTTACTTGTAGTCCACCACAGGCATCACTTCCTGTCACAGCAGTCAATGTGCAGTTCTCCCTCTAGTGTTCAGAACTGTGTGGTGCGCCAGAGAAAGAGCAGGTTACTCACTGATGTCCAGTGTCCCCTCCCACATACCTGCACTAGAGCAGACAAGTATCTTGCTGCTCTCTTCTCTGCAGTGTCTGTGGTATTGGCAGTAAAGGAGTTAACACAAGATGATTAATTAAATCAGAGTTCCCCCGGAGAGGGGTTGTAGGGTGAAGCGTTTGATGAGATTCCGCTAGATCAGACATTAAAAGGAGCAGGATGTTGAAAGCGCTGAGCTTGTACAAAGAGATGGCTGCAGGCAGGAACAGACACACTGTAACCCAGCTCAGAGAGCTGCAGTGCTCGCTAAAACCTACAAGTCAGGATCCCAGGAGAGGAGGGAACCTGTAACCCCTGGTCTGCCAGGGATACTCATCAACTGAAAGACATTGCAGGTGTAAGGTATTTTTCATTAACCCTATAAGGACCAGAGAGCTGTGCGACATATTGCATATACAACCTCTCCCTATATCTACTCCTATTGTTCCATATAACCCCTCCCTATAACTCCTCCTATTGTTCCCTATAACTCCTCCCTATAACTCCTCCTATTGTTCCATATAACTCCTCCCTATAACTCCTCCTATTGTTCCATATAACTCCTCCCTATAACTCCTCCTATTGTTTCATATAACTCCTCCTATTGTTCCCTATAACTCCTCCTTTTGTTCCATAAGACTCTTCCCTATAACTCAATATAACCCCTCCCTATAACTCCTCCTATTGTTCCCTATAACTCCTCCCTATAACTCTTACTATTGCTCCATATAACTCCTCCCTATAACTCCTCCTATTGCTCCATGTAACCCCTCCCTATAACTCCTCCTATTGCTCCATATAACTCCTCCCTATAACTCCTCCTATTGCTCCATATAACTCCTCCCTATAACGCATCCTATTGCTCTATATAACTCCTCCCTATAACTCCTCCTATTGCTCCATATAACTCCTCCCTATAACGCATCCTATTGCTCCATATAACTCCTTCCTATAACTCCTACTATTGTTCCCTATAACTCCTCCCTATAACTCCTCCTATTGTTCCTTATGACTCTTCCCTATAACTCAATATAACTCCTCCCTATAACTCCTCCTATTGCTCCATATAACTCCTCCCTATATCTAATCCTATAGCTCCATATAACCCCTCCCTATAACGCCTCCTATTGCTCAATATAACTCCTCCCTATATCTCCTCCTATTGTTCCATATAACTCCTCTCTATAACTCCTCCTATTGCTCCATATAACCCCTCCCTATAACTCCTCCTATTGTTCCATATAACTCCTCCTATTGTTCCATATAACTCCTCCCTATAACTCAATTTAACTCCTCCCTATAACTCCTCCTATTGCTATATTTAACACCTCCCTGTAACTCCTCCTATTGCTCCATATAACCCCTCCCTATAATGCTTCCTATTGCTCCAGATAACTTCTGCCTATAACTCCTCTTATTGGTCCATATAACTCCTCCCTATAACTCCTCCTATTGCTATATATAACTCCTCCTATTCCTTCATATAACCCCTCCCTATAACTCCTCCTATTGCTATATATAACTTCTCCCTATAACTCCTCCTATTGCTCCACTTTTTCAAAGCTTGTTTGGAAAGATATTGCAAATGTTCATAAAATGTATTGTTTAGGAAAGCAAAAGTATGCACAATTAGTGTGTGGCAATTTTTCTGCTTTTCAATATGATGCGACCACTTTATACTTGATTAACAAAGCTGAAATATATTATTTGTGGCTCTAATAATAAGTGAATTAAGACAGATACAAATGAAAGAGAAAGGTACAACTTATTGGGATAATGTTGTTTCTTTCAAATGAAACATTTTAAGTTGTACATATTGTAAATATTGCAACATTTCATGTAAATTGTCTTGATTTATAATTTTGTTGCCAGAATTGTTTAAATAAAGAGTTCCTACTATTGATCCATATAACTCCTCCTATAGATCCATATAACCCCTCCCTATAACTCCTCCTATAGATCCATATAACTCCTCCCTATAACTCCTCCTATAGATCCATATAACCCCTCCCTATCACTCCTCCTATAGATCCATATACCCCCTCCCTATAACTCCTCCTATTGCTCTATATAACCCCTCCCTATAACTCCTCCTATAGATCCATATAACCGCTCCCTATAACTCCTCCTATTGCTCCATATAACCTCTCCCCATAACTCCTCCTATTAATCAATGTAACTCCTTCACATTTTTGGCATATTCTGGGTGTTGGCATATCATGGGCGCTGTAGACATTTCCTTTGTTTAAAGCTCATGTTAACTCATTGCTGTAAGGGGATTTGCACTGGCAGAGTAGCCCCAGGGCCGGATTTGCCATAAGGCATAGTAGACATTTGCCTATAGGCGCACCCCACAGAGGGGCACCTGTCATTGAAATCAATTTTTTTTAATATATCTTTATTCACAGCACTACGCGCTGCGCACAGTGACAACAATAACCAGCTGCCCGCCGCATGGTAAGGTCTGTACCTTCTTCGGCACAGACCTGTAGTTGCTGTTGCTCCCTCGTCGGCTCTTTAGTAATACAGAGTGCTGGGAGATGACATCATCTCCCAGCGCCCTGCATTCCTAAAGAGAAGACCACGCAGGAGTAACAGCAGCTACAGGTTTGTGCAGAAGGAGGCACAGACCTCTCCTGCCGCTGGACTACCAGGGATGTAGGAAAAGGATACGGGGGGCAAAGTGGGGGCATTGTGAAGATGATGGGGGCAATGTGGAGATTATGGGGGCAATGTGAGGGCAATGTGGAGCTGATGGGGGCAATGTGAGGGCAAGTTGGAGCTGATGGGGCAAGTTGGAGCTGATGGAAGCAATGTGAGGGCAAGTTGGAGCTGATGGAACAAGTTGGAGCTGGTGGGTGCAATGTGGAGATGATGGGGGCAATGTGAGGGCAAGGTGGAGCTGATGGGGACAAGGTAGAGCTGATGAGGGCAATGTGAGGGCAAGTTGGAGGTGATGGGGGCAAGCTGGAGCTGATGGGGGCAATGTGAGGGCAAGTTGGAGCTGATGGGGCAATGTGAGGGCAAGTTGGAGCTGATGGGGGCAAGTTGGAGATGATGGGGGCAATGTGAGGGCAATATGGAGCTGATGGGGGCAATATAGAGCTGATGGGGTGCAATGTGAGGGCAATATGGATATGGGGGGTAATGTGTAGATTTGGAGCATTGTGGAGATGTCCAGTGGAGATGGCCAATGGGGGGGTGCTTCAGATTTCTGTGCCTACAGGCTCCTGAGATGTAAATCTGGCCCTGAGTAGCCCACTTCACATATTTCTGCATTTACTCAGAGCCCAGAGCAAGATTTTCATTTCAAGCAACCCTATGCAAGGTGCCATTAGCCTGGATTAGAATGACATGTTAATCCCACTCACTCACCTACATTGAGGGTATAATTTATAATGGCAATACCCACAGATATAACACTTTTAAAGGAGAACTAACATATTCTATTAATAACCCCCCCCCCCCACACACACACACTTCCCTCACAATCACAAGAAAATCCTAATAGCCCCTGCAAATTTTGTCCTTGCTACTTTGTTCCAGAGATAATATCTTCAATCAGTCCTGGATGCCCTGTCTGTGGAGGCAGACATGACACTTGCTGCCAGGACCACAGGACCTCCAACTTTTCTTACTGCACATGGTAATCTTAACCCTTAAGGACCACCCCACTGGCCCTTAAAGGATTAAGTAGGCTCGTACTCTGCCTGCTTCAGTTTGAAAACGGCAGTAACTGTCATGTCCGTCTCCATGGACATGAAATCAAAGACTGAAGATTTTTTTCTCTTGAACAAAGGCACAAAGCCAAAATTCCTAAAGGCCATTAGGATTTTCCAACTATAGCAAGGCAAGTGGGGGTTATTACTTGGAGGTGTTTAGTTATCCTTTAACTTACTGAGAACTTGATTACAAGCAGCCAATTAAATGTACTCACCGCACAGCTGTTCTGTGTCCATATTGCTGTAATAGAGAGAGAGAAGGTTTCAGTTTAGTGACTCATTTCTATTAGATTTAAAGTGCTAGTAATGCTTAAAAGGATTGTAATACTTGTATTAAAGTTGAGGTTTGAGTCGTCTACTTTTTTTTTAATAAGTAGCACTATATTTCAGTACTTAGTTTTGTCATTCAAGTGCTATTCAATCTGAAATGGTCCCTTTCCTGCCCCCCTTTCCCTGCCTCACTGATCCTCTCAGTCTGGTCCGGATGGAGCGTGGCAAGGGACAATCTTCAGTAAGCAAAAGGAAAATCTTGCCCTCCTTCATAAAGGTGGGGCAAGGTTTTCCTTATACTTACTGACTGAAGATTGTCCCTCGCTGCATCCGTGTCACAGCACCTTGTTTCCAGTGCTGCCGCTTCAGCGACGCTCTGCATCTTTCCACACGTCATTTGCAGGAAAGGGGCTTCAAGCATGCTTCAGGCCTCTTTTTTATGTGTGTTTGTTTCCTGTACTCTCCTCCTACCTACTTCCTCCCTCTAGCTGCTCCTTCTACCTACTTCCTGTGGAGGGGTTTAAAGGGCAGACTGAGTTGTTGTACTGAGCAGTTCATTTTCTAGTATTCCTGATTCCTGTGTTTGATCTGGCTTGTCTGTCCATCCATTCTGGTGTTGACCTTTGGCTCTGTCTGACTATTCTCCTTGGTGTTCTGATTTGGCTCAGATATCCTTTCTGGTGCAGACCTGTGGCTTTGGCTGACTACTCACTCCGTGTATGACCTAGGCTTGTCTGACTACCCACTCTGGTGTTGACCTGGGGCTCTATCCACTGCGCATTCAGCATACATACGCTACAGTGGATATCCTATCTGGTACAAACCTGTGACTCTGGCTGACTACCCACTCCGTGTACGACCTAGGCTTGTCTGACTACCCACTCTGGTGTTGACCTGGGGCTCTATCCACTGAGCATCCAGCATTCCATCACTTCAGTGGATATCCTTTCTGGTGCAAACCTGTGGCTCTGGCTGACTACCCGCTCCATGTATGACTTTGGCTTGTCTGACTATCCTATCTGGTGCTTACTAGAAGTCTCTGTCTGTTTGCTCAGTTTGTTAGTTCTGTTATTCGGACATCCTTCCTAGTACTGAACTGGGGCTCTAGCAGACTCCTAGCTACTGACTGCAGGCTGAGTCAGTATCTCTTGGGCGTTACCTTACCACAAGACTCCAGTGGGCTGAGGCCTAGTCTCGGACAGTGTAGTGCAGAGATTGGGAGACTGCTATTCCTGATACAGTGCTCGCCGTTTCAATCACCCATTGTGTGTTTATTCATATATTGCATTACTGTCATTATTCTCATAATAAAGGTTCTATTAACTATACCGTCTGACAACTGTAACAATCTGTCCGGTACCACAACTGGATTCCAGATCTGATGGGAGGTGGCCAGAAGGGGCAGGAGTATGATCCTTTCAGTTTGAATAACACTTGAACTACAAAACTGTCAGTATTCAAATACTGCGCTACATGTTAAAAAAATAAAGAAGACTCAGACCTCGGCATTAATACAAGTATTACTATCCCTTTAATATGTAAAAAAAATGTACTGAAGGGTTTATCCAGCTGAGTAAAACGTGGGTACTCCAACTGCTGAAAGATATTTTATCCAAACATTAGTGCAGCTAAAACTTGAAATTTGTTGGTGCAGTACCTCTATGGCCTGAAAGTTTATCTCCAGCCTATGCACATCTGTGGTCTGTTGACCATGAAACCTCAATAGGTAGTGAAGGTAGCGCACCCAAATTCAACGAGCTGCAATAAGCATTCAATAAAATGTCTCTCAGCATTGGGAGTTCCATTGTTTTGCTTATCAGGGCGAAACCTGTAATATATGGACACCCACGTGTGCAACAGCCAATAATCTTTAGTAAAATGAAAAAGAAATATTGCTGTAGATGGAGGCGATAAAAGATGAAAGAATGTAATGTTAAGCTGCCAAAATATAATACTTCCAACCACAAATTTAACCCCTTAAAGACCATTGACGTGCCAGGACCATCAAGGAGGTCCGGCACTTAAGGACCAGTGACGGTCCTGGCACGGCATGGAGTTCAGGGCTCCCGGCGCGGCTGCACGCCGCTCCGGAATCCCTGAACCAGAACTTAAAAAAAAAAGCCCCATGGTCCTCAAGTGCCGGCCACGCGTGCGTACGCTGGTCCTTAAGGGGTTAAAGCGGATCACCCAAATTAAAGTGCCCCCCAAATAATTATGCACATAACAATAAGCATATCCATACTAGTATAATCTGGAATAAGTCCAGCGCTATTGAAAAATCCAACTCGTTCTGAGACGGTCAGGCAGGCATCAGCACAGACATCTTGCCAAAGAGGCATCTGCACAGCTGCGCTGTTCATCTCTGTCTCCTCTAGATGGCGTTGCATTGTACCTTAAGGTACAGGAAGTGACTGACGGCTCAGGTGCACAGGTGCCTCTACAGCAAGCTGCCTGCCTGACCGTCTCAGAATGAGTTGGATTTCTCATTAAAGCTGGACTTATCCCAGATAATACTAGTATGGATATGCTTATCGTTATGTGCATAATTATTTGTACCGTATTCAGTTGAATATTGACAGCCGGAGGCTCATAATTAAACTTCTTATGGCTATTCCAGTGGAGGAAGCGGTCACATTAACCTGCTTGTGACCACTTCCTCCACTGGAATAGCCATAAGAAGTTTAATTATGAGCCTCCGGCTGTCAATATTCAACTGAATACGGTACATACCCGAACGGAGACGGGGTGATAGTCTTCGTAAGCCTTTGAGCCGGTGTCCTTGATATCAAGCTACTGGCATTCACCAAATGTGAGTAAATATTATTATTTTAATAACTTTATTGCACCATTGGAGCTCCATCTTTGTTTTATCTTTTTATGATCCTACCGCTTGGGAGAGTGAGTTCTTTTGGTAGAGAGCAGCCGAGTGGTGAATACTGTGACTGGGGGCAGTAAGAAATACTCCAGAGGCTTTAATAGTTGGATTTGATATACATCTCATCCAACACATTGTCAAATGTGAGTGCATTTTCACCAGGGTGTTAATGTGGTGACGGTTGCCAACATATCGATCTGCTGATACACACAGGGGGCGCCCCGTTGTCTTCTTCTCCCTTCTTTTCCTACAGAACTGAAATAACACTCTCCAAAGTCCAAATACTATGATGATTAATTAGAGCTGCTTTTATTATGAAACATTACTATCCCTTTAAACGTGCATGCTAGGAGTCTGCACTACATGATAGATACAAGAATATAATTTCCATTTTAGTGCTCAGTTTCCTTCTCCTTCCTGCTACTCAGCAGCGCTCAGAGGTGCTTGCCCTGCAAAAATCTCACTTACCGCCTACGCTCATCTTTGCTGGCACTCTGGTAAGAACAGGTATTGGCAAAATAATAATAACAACAATAAAATAAATAAGTGAATGCATAAATAAAAACATATGAACTAAAATAAAACACTCCAGTGTCATAACACACTTTTTTTTCAGAGGTTTCTAAGAAATGTGATTTGTAATGAAAGTCTAAATAAACCAAATAATAATTATTAACTTTTTTCCCCATATTCCACGTTATGTCTAATATCGGAGCTTGAAAGGCCTCCCCGCTCCTTCAGTAAGATCTGCCATCCAATCTCATCTTTCTGAACTGAAATCGCTCCCTGCATGTCAATCTCGTTGCACAGTACGAGTTTCTTGCTCCCATCTGCTGCACAACAAGATTGACAGGCAGAGAGGGATTTCAATTAAGAAAGATGTGATTGGACGGAGCAAACGCTGAAGGGGCTAGCTTTCTTCTCTCTTCTTTTATAGTTCATGACCTGGTCGAGGTCCATGCGGACCAAGATCCTGCTAGTGACTACCCCATGTTTAACCCTTTGAGTGCCAGAGAGGTAGCCAACACAATACTTTGGCTACCTCTCTTGCACTCAAAGCACTACGCAAACAGGTCAAGCCACGGGATACAGTCATACCTGGGAACTCTCAGGGTTTGACCCTGAGACTCAGGGTTTTGACCCGGGTCTCAGGGTGAAGGGCCAAATTCTCAGGGTGAGAGAGGTCTGTGTCACCTACTATATAAATTTCCCCAATTAAATGTTTCCTTAGCCTCTAAACTGGTGCCATTAGTACCAGAAAGACAGTGGGAGATGTCCTGCTTGTCTTGTTTGTGTTCAGGCAGTGAATTATCCAAACTGTAGCATGTTAAAAGTCCCTCGCACACGGACCGGAGCGCCTCTATTTTAGAGCAAGCAGGCACATATCACATACAATCTACATTATGGGAAGCTTTATGGGTTAATATTTAAAAGATCTCAGGGTCAGCTCATCTTGAAAGTTCCCAGGTATGGATACAGTGGAGGAAGGACAAAGAGACAAAAAACGGGACACTCCCGGGAAATCTAGGAAAGCTGGCAACTATGCAAGTTTATGACCAGTTCAGAGCTAACTGGGGACATTTATAAACCTGGCATTATGAAAAATGTGGAGTAAAAGTGGCCTATAAATTAGGGTTGGCATTTAAAAAAGATTACGCCAGTTTTGGAAGCCTTAACGCCATGTAGTTGTGTTTTGTGAAAAGTGGCGGTGCAGATGGTGAAAATTCTGGCTTGGCAAATTTATAAAGAAATGTCACCAAATGCAACAATTTTGAGACAAAGTTAATCGCCAGAATTTTAACACCAGGTATAATCTGTTCTTCACCATTCCAGGCCTTAACATCCCCTTATTAACGCCAAATTTATAAAAATGCCCCTACTCATTTATAAATCAGACCTGACGTTTTCACCAGTTGCCATGACTTAAGGACGGTTGTTAAAAAGTACTATGAATAGTCAGTTCTAGGGTAGGTGTGTAATGCATTGCTGAGCAGTGTCAGTGAGTGGGGAGGTAATGTAAGGATAAAACAGGAAGTCAGTACTAGGGGACGTGGGCAATTTATTGCTGAGCAGTGTCAGTGAGCGGGGGAGGTAATATAGGGATAAGACAGGAAGTCAGTGTTAGGGGAGGTGGGTAATGCATTGCTGAGCAGTGTCAGTGAGTGGGGAGGTAATATAGGGATAAGGCAGGAAGTCAGTGTTAGGGGAGGTGGGTAATGCATTGCTGAGCAGTGTCAGTGAGTAGGGAGGTAATGTAGGAATAAGACAGGAAGTCAGTGCTAGGGGAGGTGGGTAATGCATTGCTGAGCAGTGTCAGTGAGTGGGGAGGTTATGTAGGGATAAGACAGGAAGTCAGTGCTAGGGGAGGTGGGTAATGCATTGCTGAGCAGTGTCAGTGAGTGGGGAGGTAATGTAAGGATAAAACAGGAAGTCAGTACTAGGGGATGTGGGCAATGTATTGTTGAGCAGTGTCAGTGAGTGGGGGAGGTAATATAGGGAATAGACAGGAAGCGTCTGCATGGCATGTCTTAATTAGCATAATATATGAATCTAAATAACTCAAATATGAATTTTCTAAATACAAATGGCTACTGCAACATATATGTAATTTTGAAAGCTCTATCAAAATCACTAACATTGTTTTTAAGTGGTAGTGTCTCTTTAATCTGAGCCAATGTTATGTTTCAATTCTATACAGTTATCCATTCCTTGCGTACGGCACATTCTTTGTGTACGTTTTACCAGAGCAAAATAACAAAATCTCATCTGGCCATGGCAATTATTGCCTGCATAATATGACGTACCCATGAGATTGCCCTCTGGGGTCAAACAAGGATTGGCACAGATCAACAAGATGTTTTATACTTAGAATAATGAAAGGAACGTGTCATTAAAAGGATAGTAATATTTTAAATGTAAAAGAAAAGATGCCGTAGGGTCTATCCACCGGAGTGAACCAAGGGCTCTCCCACTGCTGAAAGGTGTTTTATTCACAAGTTATTACAACTCAAACTTGAATGTTTTAGGTGCAATATCACAGTGGCCTAAAATTGTACAGTGGCGCTGTTGCTACAACATCATATGGTGATTTATGATCAGCTGACCAGAGCTGTCCATAGGCTGGTGTAGAAACAGCGCCACTGTACAATTTCAGGCCACTGTGATATTGCACATTAAAATATGCAAGTTTGAACTGTAATAACTTTTAAATAAAACATTTCTTAGCAGTGGACGTACCCTTGTTTTACCCAGGGGGATAAAGGCTACAATATATATGTTTTACATATTAAGTATTACTATCCCTTTAAGCAAGAGTGAGCAAGTCATAGCCCCATCCCTGAAAAGATCAACTGAAGTAATTTTGGGACAAACCAAGTTCACTGTAGGGGACAGAGTTTCACAATTTGCAATTGCAGAGCAAACCAACTGTGCCATAGAGGACAAATAAAACAGCCCAAAAAAGAGTAAAGCTGCATCTGCACACTATTAGAAACCTGTATAGAAAACGGCCACATGTACAAAACGCTATACTGTGTGGTTATCTTATATAATAATTCGCTACAACGTGTGTAACGATGCAGTCATGCGCACTAGAGACTGCCCGCGCCGAGGCTGATACAGAGCTGGATGCACCTCAGAACAGAAAGGTGGTGTCCGGATGGATCTCAGAGAGGGACAATCTTCAATTAACTTAATGGAAAATCCTGAAAACCTGTGAAGGGGGGCAGGGTTTTCATTGTTCTCACAGTAAGAAGATTGTCTCTTGCTGTGAGCTGTCTGGTCTTAAGACCAGATTCCACATCCGAGGTGAGCACTGTTACATCAGTAAAAGGGGCGGGAGGAGGAAACTTTATCATTCAATTACTCTTGAACTACAACTCTGACAGTGCTGAAATAAAACTCTCCACGGCCCAAATACTATGAAGATTAATTGGAGCAGCTTTTATTTTGAAACATTACTATCCCTTTAAGGGTTGAAGGCTATTATACATTCAAGTTTACACACATACAGTAGGTATTTTTCTTGTTACCTTGTAGTCATACCTGGGAAATTAACCTTTTGAGCAGCTCATGTGCTGCGACCAGGCATATGTCAATGCTGCAGTTTGCGTCATATACGGGCAGGGCTTAATTGGGTGGGCGGAGCTTACATCATTGTGCTGTGGAGTGGGTGGAGTAGGGTGGGAAGGAGGAGAAGTGGGTGGGAAGTGGGTGGAACTGGGTGGGAAAAAGGAGAAGTGGGTGAGAGGGAAGGAGGAGAAGTGGGCAGGAAGTGGGCGGAACAAAGATAAATTGGAGGAATTCTGGATCAAACCAATTTCAGCATAAGCCACTGGCGAGCGTTGTGTAAAATATAAAGTAGCAGGGCTCCTTAACCCCTTGGATTCCAGAGAGGTCTATGTGTTGGAGACCTCTTTAGCATGCAGTAGGTTAAAGGGATAGTAATATTTAAATGTAAATTTATTTAATATTGTAGGCATTACAAAAATAAGTACAACGATGTAAGTCTTATCTCTCAAACTTTATGGTTTGAGTGATATAACTTGCTAAAGTTCCCCAACCAGGCTGTTTCAGACAAGTATGCCATCTAGTGGACAGCAGGAGATTCCGGGCCCGGGACCAGCTGGCGGCTTTTCAGCAGAGCCGAAATCGCACTATATAGAAACAAATACTTCATTGCAACGGTCTACCAAGTGTGCTTGCAAACCAGACACACTTTGTAGACAGTTCCAACTAAGTATTTATTTCTAGATAGTGCGATTTCGGCTCTGCTGAAGAGCCGCAGTCCGGTCAAATGACAGTAACCTGCTGCTGTCCCATAGAATGCTGAAACAGCCTGGAGAGGGAAACTTTAGGCAGTTATATCTCTCAAACCATAAAGGTTTGAGAGATAAGAATTACATTGTTGTCCTTATTTTTTTTAATTCCTACAATATTAAATAAACTTTAATTTAAACATTTCTATCTCATTATGTAATAACACTGGGGGGAGATGCACTAAGATGATAAAGTGGTGATGACTTCTCCAGTGATATCACTTCTCCAAGTCCTATGTTTTTCTATAGAGCCAATGCACTAAGATTTCTCCAACTCTGGATATCTTAGTGCATTGGCTCTATAGAATAACATAAGAACTGGAGAAGTCATACCACTGGAGAAGTTCTCTCCATTGTATCACCTCTTTATCACTCTTTATGTATAACCCCCCTGGTTTTCCCCTTCTTCCAAAGCGAGTACTCATATTTATAATAATTAAACACGATTTTATACTTACATTAAATCAGCTTCATACAATGCTGAGAGCACATCTGGGTTCGGACAATGCTAAGCCTATACATATGCCATAGCTTGAGAAGTAAGGAGTTTTCACACCTATCTGCATACAATGCTAAGTTTTCACATCTGGCTTCACACATCGAGCTGACTGTACTTTGCACCCCAGATCACAGGGAAGAGCGAGGTACAGAGGCTCCCAACATGTCAAATATGAGAGCCAGAGTTCCTGATTGGGGGGGGGGTGATGGGTAGCTACACTCTTTGCCTTATTGTTATAGGGCCCTGATACCAGGGATATCTATATATACATCCTATATATACATCCTCCAGATAAAATAATGGCTCCCTAACTTACTTGGTCTTCTGATTGTCTATCCTGGAGAACATGTCCCTCAGCTCCTCTTGATTCAGGATCCCATCAGTGAAATAACTCTGGAACTCTTCAAAGGACAATTTTCCATCATCTACAACAGACAAAGAACAATTTAGAAGATGATTTTTGGGACATCAGCACTAAGAAGGGCTAGATATAAAAATCAGGCAGCGCTAGACATAGCACACTAAGTAACCCCTAGCCACAAGAAGGCAACCTTCGTGTCTCTCTTGTGGTTGAAGACTACAAAACCAGAAGATCGGTCCAGCAGGTAGCATGTTTAAATTTGCCACCCATTTCCTTGGTTACATCTCCTCTCCTTTCAGGTCCGGGAGGGTCTTGTCTTTCAGTGTATCTACTCAGTCTGTGCACTGAAAGACATGGGGGAATATTCACTAAGTGATGATAAAGAGGTGATAAAGTGGAGATGCCTTCTCCAGTTCCTATGTTATACTATGGAGCCTATGCACTAAGGTCTCCACAGATGAAGACATCTTGCTCCATATAATAACATAGAAATTGGAGAAGTGATAAACTGGAGAAGTCATCTCCACTTTATCACCACTTAGTGAAACTCCCCCCATGTCCTACCAAGAAAGAAAATGACAGTAGACATAGCCCCAGAAGCAGGTGGCAAATTCAAATATATCGCCCACTGGGCAGTTCTCCTGGCTGGTGGGAAAGAGCTTTCAAAAGCACCAATGTTCATGTTGATATTTTTATTTAAAATAATAGTTTATTATATAATTAGCTTTATTTATTTGTCAGTTAGTGCAAATCTTGCAGGCACTGACACACACTGCTCCCCTTTCCAACTGCCACTTCCTACCATGAAGTTCTGGCTCATTTTCATACACTGAAAAATAAATAAACTGTCTCATCAACTATTGTTTTAAATAAAAATAAATGTTTATCAAAAATATAGGTGCTTTTGAAAACTCTCAAAATCACCTATTTGTTACAAAGTGACAGTTCCACTATAAAGATATGGATGTCACAGACCTCTCTTTGATACAGGAGAAACTATTAATTTAGCATTAATGTTCATATAACCTATTGGATGTTAGAAATGTCTCCAACAGCTTTTGAAGCAATGTGTTGGAGACATTTCTAGAATCCAAGGAGGTAAAACAATCTCAAACAAGTCAGTCTAATTACCCCTTTCTCTTCAAGTTGATGGTTTGAGCAATCTTCCACACAGTGGAAAGATTAATCTCCCTTTGTGTGTGCTCCTGTACTGGGTGAATTTCATTGGTGGTGATATCTCAGTAGAAAGTGGGTCTACACAACAGGGACTTCCTGGGATTAGTGAGGTCCCACCAGTGGGTTGGATCCCTGCTGGACTTGTTTGCAGAAGCCATCTGTGCGGCTTATCTTACAAGAGCGTTCTTCCATAAGCCAGGTCATTGGATAAACACGAATCATTGCGTCTTCAGGGACAGCAAGATTCTATGTACAGAATGTTTCACTCAGCCTTGTTATTCTCTGTATTGCCTATCTTTCTACAGCTCTTTCTAAGACCATGTTCATATAGGCAACCTGAATACTGTGCAAAGAACACCTTTTAAAGGGATAGTAATACTTAAAATGTAAAAAAAAAATGTTGTAGGGTTTATCCCCCCCGAGTAAAACAAGAGTACTCCCACTGCTGAAAGGTGTTTCATTCCAAAGTTATTAATTTTCAAAGTTGAGTTTTTTAGGTGCAATATCACAGTGGCCTGAAATTGTAAAGTGGCGCTGTTGCTACACCATCCTATGGAGATTTATGGTCCCGGGACCAAAGCTGTCCATAGGATCGTGTAGCAACAGCGCCACTGTACAATTTCAGGCCACTGTGATATTGCACCTAAAAAATTCAACTTTGAAAATTAATAACTTTTGAATGAAACACCTTTCCGCAGTGGGAGTACTTTTGTTTTATTCAGGGGGATAAACCCTACAACATATTTTTTTTTACATTTTAAGTATTACTATCCCTTTAAAGGAGCACTTTACTGCTTTTTAATGAAAGATATATGTTACAGTGCTCTTAATACTGGGAGACGTCTTATTCAGAAGTTATTACAATTCCTACTTTTTGTTTTTTTTACGTGTTAGCAAAAAACGCTACTAGTGCCCAAAATGCAATATTTTTTTTTATCAGCTTTGGGAAAGCTTGAGTCACTATCTACGGCTCTTCATAATGAGCAATAGGAACAGCACCATCAAGTGACTGCGTAGAAAATTGAAATTTAATGTAAAAAAAAATTATATATATATATATATATATATATATATATATAAATCCCCAGTCCGTGCACTCACTTTTAATAACTAAACCTCTAACATGGGTGCTAATCCAGAAAATGACATAATATCCAAATCCAAACAGAGAATGTCACTCACATGTCTTCTTAAAGGGATAGAAATGTTTCATAATAAAAGCAGCTCTAATTAATCATCACAGTATTTGGACTTTGGAGAGTGTTATTTCAGTTCTGTCAGAGTTGCAGTTCAAGATTAATTCAATGACAAAGTATCCCCCTCCCGCCCCTTTTACTGATGTAACACTGCTCAGCCAGATTAGAAGGGAGGTGCCCAGGTAGACTGCAGAGAGGGACAATCTTCAATTAAGATAAGGGAAAAACCTGAAAAACTTGTCAAGGGGGGCAGGGCTTTCATTGTTTTCATAGCAAGAAGACTGTCCCTGCTGTTATCTGTCTGGTCTATGGACTGCATTCCACATCTGAGAAGAGATGGCTTAAGCCACCTCCCCTCAGATGTGGAATCTGGTCTCTTGAACAGACAGCTCACAGCAAGGGACAATCTTCTTACTGTGAGAACAATGAAAGACCTGCCCCCCTTGACAGGTTTTTTCCTTATGCTCACTGAAGATTGTGCCTCTCTGCAATCCATCCTGACAGTCTTGCTGCCCCGAGGTGAGCAGTGTTACATCAGTAAAAGGGGTGGGAGGGGGATACTTTATCATTCAATTACTCTTGTACTACAACTCTGACAGTATTGAAATAACACTCTCCGTGGCCCAAATACCATGAAGAAGAATTGGAGCTGCTTTTATTTAGAAACGTTACTATCCCTTTAAATGCACTGTTTATAATCCTGTGTTAAACCCACTAGAGTGAATCAGCCTTATCCCTTTGAGTGACAGAGAAGTATCCCTTTGTGGCACTCATAGGATCAAGGGCTTACTCTTTTGCTGTAACAATATATCACCCGTCCTATTTTGCTGACATCGTATTATTTGTTTCAAGGCCAGTCTTCAGAAAATTAAATACACGCTAGGGGAGATTCATTCTCTACATTCATATCAATTTCTCTCATTTTTTCTTGTCTTCTGCTCTCCCTCCCTCTGTCTTCACTCCATTATCTCTCTCATTATCTATCTTCCTCCTCTTTGATTGCATCCCCTCCCTACTCCCTGCATCTCCCCGCTTCACTGAATCTCATACAACCCGTTAACCCCATGGATGCTAGAAATGTCTTCAGCTTTTTGCTTTGCAATGCTTTGGGGGTGTCGCTAGCATCCAGCGTGTTAATGTGGATGCCCCCCTAGGGTGACCACATTTCCGTTCTGCCATTCCGGGACATGTGGTCACCCTAGTACCGCGGCTGAGGCTCCCGCCGGCGCTGACCTTCTTTCTGAGGCTGACATAGTAAGAGTTCCCAGTGGGAAGCCTCAGAAAGATGGTCAGCACCGGCGAGAGCCTCAGCCGCGGGTCTCAGTTGCAGCACCAGTACGCCATCCCAGCTGTCTCGCACATACCAGTCCAGCCAGCCAATGAAATGTATTTGCTATATGGTCTTGATTGGCTGGCTCAGCCAGCCAATGAGGACCATATAGAAATACATTTCATTGGCTGGCTGGACTGGTGCGTGCTGCTCAATTCCGGGACTCTTTGTTGTCCCGGTGGGGGGGGGTGACCCGGGACGCGGGACACAGACCCCCAATAAGGGACAGTCCCGGGCATGCCAGGATATGTGGTCACCCTATACCCCCCACCCAGTGAATGGATGACTGATGGGAGCCCATACCATAGAACACCAGTGATCTGTGTTTGTAAACTCACCATTCTTGTCCGCTCTCCGGAATATCTACAAGGAAGAGGAAAGTCTTTAGTGTCAAGTCATTTTAATTCCAGGCCTGATGAGGGATGAAAGATAAGCCAGACATTCTGTGTACAAACAACACATACACCGGGAGCTACACAACAAGACATACTTATTCTCTCTCATTTCCTTTCTCAAGTCCATCTCTCTCCTTTATCTCACTCACTCTCTTCTTGGTCTTTCCTTTGTTTTCATTAGTGCAGTACTCTCATTTAGTGTTGAGCGAGCATGCTCGGCCGATGCTCGGATCGGCTCGAGCATCGCTCTGCTCGGCACATGGCGGTACTCGTACGAGTACCGCATGTGCTCGCCCGCCATGTTCGGGTCTCCTCCCCGCACGTTTTGCGGCTGCTGCGCAGCCAATAAACGTGCAGGGAGGCTCTGACATCAGTGTAATGCCAGCAGCCATGTTGGCTGCTGGCATTACACTGATTGGCTGGCCAGAACCCGTGGTCGGGTGCTGTATAGCACCTGACCAGCGAGTTCGGCTCAGTCTTAGCCAGGGAGAGATGAGGATAGGAAGGGAAAGTCAGTGTAGGGAGAAAAAAAGCAAATTTGTGAAAAAAAAAGAACCAAAAGTCCTTTTTAGGACTACTGTGTGTGGGGGCAGCAGTTTATTTTGTGTGGGGGGAAAAAAAACAAACAAAAAAAAATTTCATATATTCTGTTTAGTGTGCAAAGTTGCAGATTAGAGCACATTCTGTTTAGTGTGCAAAGTTGCAGATTAGACCACATTCTGTTTAGTGTGCAAAGTTGCAGATTAGAGCACATTCTGTTTAGTGTGCAAAGTTGCTGATTAGAGCACATTCTGTTAAGTCTTCAAACTAAAATATCAAAGTCACATATTCCATTCAGTGTGCGTCGCCGCAGTTTAGCAGCATATTCTGTGTACTCTGCACAGTTGCAGAATAGGAAGAAATACTGTTAAGTCTTCAAACTAAAATATCAAAGTCACATATTTCATTCAGTGTGCTTCGCCGCAGTTTAGCAGCCTATTCTGTGTACTCTGCACAGTTGCAGAATAGGAAGAAATACTGTTAAGTCTTCAAACTAAAATATCAAAGTCACATATTCCATTCAGTGTGCGTCACCGCAGTTTAGCAGCATATTCTGTGTACTCTGCACAGTTGCAGAATAGGAAGAAATACTGTTAAGTCTTCAAACTAAAATATCAAAGTCACATATTCCATTCAGTGTGCTTCGCCGCAGTTTAGCAGCCTATTCTGTGTACTCTGCACAGTTGCAGAATAGGAAGAAATACTGTTAAGTCTTCAAACTAAAATATCAAAGTCACATATTCCATTCAGTGTGCGTCACCGCAGTTTAGCAGCCTATTCTGTGTACTCTGCACAGTTGCAGAATAGGAAGAAATACTGTTAAGTCTTCAAACTAAAATATCAAAGTCACATATTCCATTCAGTGTGCTTCGCCGCAGTTTAGCAGCCTATTCTGTGTACTCTGCACAGTTGCAGAATAGGAAGAAATACTGTTAAGTCTTCAAACTCAAATATCAAAGTCACATATTCCATTCAGTGTGCGTCACCGCAGTTTAGCAGCCTATTCTGTGTACTCTGCACAGTTGCAGAATAGGAAGAAATACTGTTAAGTCTTCAAACTAAAATATCAAAGTCACATATTCCATTCAGTGTGCTTCGCCGCAGTTTAGCAGCCTATTCTGTGTACTCTGCACAGTTGCAGAATAGGAAGAAATACTGTTAAGTCTTCAAACTAAAATATCAAAGTCACATATTCCATTCAGTGTGCGTCACCGCAGTTTAGCAGCCTATTCTGTGTACTCTGCACAGTTGCAGAATAGGAAGAAATACTGTTAAGTCTTCAAACTAAAATATCAAAGTCACATATTCCATTCAGTGTGCGTCACCGCAGTTTAGCAGCCTATTCTGTGTACTCTGCACAGTTGCAGAATAGGAAGAAATACTGTTAAGTCTTCAAACTAAAATATCAAAGTCACATATTCCATTCAGTGTGCTTCGCCGCAGTTTAGCAGCCTATTCTGTGTACTCTGCACAGTTGCAGAATAGGAAGAAATACTGTTAAGTCTTCAAACTCAAATATCAAAGTCACATATTCCATTCAGTGTGCGTCGCCGCAGTTTAGCAGCCTATTCTGTGTACTCTGCACAGTTGCAGAATAGGAAGAAATACTGTTAAGTCTTCAAACTAAAATATCAAAGTCACATATTCCATTCAGTGTGCTTCGCCGCAGTTTAGCAGCCTATTCTGTGTACTCTGCACAGTTGCAGAATAGGAAGAAATACTGTTAAGTCTTCAAACTAAAATATCAAAGTCACATATTCCATTCAATGTGCTTCGCCGCAGTTTAGCAGCCTATTCTGTGTACTCTGCACAGTTGCAGAATAGGAAGAAATACTGTTAAGTCTTCAAACTCAAATATCAAAGTCACATATTCCATTCAGTGTGCGTCACCGCAGTTTAGCAGCCTATTCTGTGTACTCTGCACAGTTGCAGAATAGGAAGAAATACTGTTAAGTCTTCAAACTCAAATATCAAAGTCACATATTCCATTCAGTGTGCGTCACCGCAGTTTAGCAGCCTATTCTGTGTACTCTGCACAGTTGCAGAATAGGAAGAAATACTGTTAAGTCTTCAAACTAAAATATCAAAGTCACATATTCCATTCAGTGTGCTTCGCCGCAGTTTAGCAGCCTATTCTGTGTACTCTGCACAGTTGCAGAATAGGAAGAAATACTGTTAAGTCTTCAAACTCAAATATCAAAGTCACATATTGCGTGTAAGATGAAGAAGGCGGGTAAAAAGGGACGGGGAAGTGGACGTGATCCCGATAGTTCAGGGCGCGGGTCAGGACGCGGAGAAACTGTGCCTGGTGCCAGAGCACAAGAAAGAAAGACATCCACCATACCTAGCTTCATGTCTCATTTTACAGGGCGTCGCAGGACATCACTCTCGAGGTCCGACCACTGCGAACAGGTGGTCGGTTGGATGTCAGCTGATACTGCTTCCAGTCGGTTAAGCACCACCCTGTCTTCCACCAAGTCCACTCTCAGTAGCCAAGAGTCTGGTCAACATAATCCTCACTCTGATCATCCTTCCTCCCACCATAGACGGTCTGGTCAAGGAAGTGATCCCACACTGGGATATAGTGAGGAGCTCGTCTCATCACCAATCCTTCATTTGACCCTCTCTCCAAGCACGCTTGCAGAGGAACAAGACATCTTGTGCCCTGATTCACAACCTCTACAGGGTACCCAATCACAAGAAGATGACAGATGTGAACGGCATTTAAGGTCAAAGGAAGTAGTGGATGATGATGATGATGATGAGACACAGTTGCCATTAAATCAACCACTATTACTGTCTCAAGACCTTGTTGAGGAGGATGTTATACAGTTGTTAATGACTGAGTATGTGGTGGGATCAAGACATGAGGAGGATGATCAGAGTGAGGAAGTGGAGGAGGACTTGGTGGACGATGAGGTGACTGACCCCACCTGGGAAGGTGTAGAGCCGAGCGATGACAGCAGTCCTGAGGGTGAGCCATCTGCAGCACCGCAACAGGCTGGAAGAGGCAGTGGTGTGGCTACAGAAAGAAGGCGGACCGCACCAAACCGGCCCGCAAATGTTTCACGGAGCACCCCCTTGCGTAAATCTCCCTTGCCAAGGGGTAGGTGTTCCGCGGTATGGCGTTTTTTTAAGGAAAGTGCGGACGACAAAAGAATTGTAGTTTGCAACCTGTGCCACACCAGAATGAGCCGAGGCATGAACACTAGAAACCTCACCACCACCAGCATGATCCGACACATGGCATCCAAGCACCGTAATAAGTGAGAGGAACGCCTGGATCACCCATCTGTGTCTGCAGGCCACACCACTGCCTCCTCTTCCCCTGTTTTCGGTGCCGGCCAATCGCCTGTCGAAGGCGCAGGCCCGCATACCTCCCGCCCTGCACCTGTACCATCTGAAGCACCATCAGCGACCACATCCACTTCCCTGTCCCAGCACAGCGTCCAAATGTCGTTACCCCAGGCATTTGAGCGCAAGCGAAAATACCCAGCCACCCACCCACAGGCCATAGCACTAACCTCACACCTTTCCAAATTACTGGCCATCGAAATGCTGCCATTTAGGCTTGTGGACACTGAGTCCTTCCGCAGCCTGATGGCAGCAGCTGTCCCTCGGTACGCGGTCCCCAGCCGCCACTACTTTTCCCGGTGTGCCATCCCCGCATTACACCACCATGTGTCCCGTAACATCACCCGTGCCCTGACCAACGCAGTTACTGGGAAGGTCCACTTAACGACTGACACATGGACAAGTGCTTGTGGCCAGGGACGCTACATTTCCCTGACGGCACACTGGGTGAATGTCGTGGAGGCTGGGAGCGACTCAGACCCTGGGATGGCACGGGTGCTACCCACGCCGAGGATTGCGGGCCCTACCTCCATCAGGGTTTCCGCCAGCACCTACGTTATTGGCTCCTCCTCCTCCGTTTCCACCTCCGAATTCTCTACACGCAGCGCCACTCCCCCATCAGCCAGTAGCTGGAAGCAGTGTAGCACTGCAGTGGGGAAGCGTCAACAGGCCGTGCTGAAGCTGATCTGCCTTGGGGACAAACAGCACACGGCCTCAGAGCTGTTGCAGGGGATTAGTCACCAGACCGAGCAGTGGCTCTCGCCACTCAACCTGCAACCAGGCATGGTTGTGTGTGATAATGGGCGTAACTTGGTGGCGGCTTTGGAGCTCGGCAAGCTCACACACGTACCATGCCTAGCGCATGTATTTAATTTAGTGGTTCAGCGATTTCTAAAAACCTACCCCAATGTGCATGATCTCTTGACCAAGGTGCGCCGCGTGTGTGCACATTTCCGTAAGTCATCTACAGCTTCGGCCGGCCTGTTGAAGCTGCAGCAGCGCTTACAATTGCCAGCTCACCGGCTGCTGTGTGACGTGAGCACGCGCTGGAACTCCACCTTCCACATGTTGGCCCGGCTTTGTGAGCAGCAGAGGGCAGTAGTGGAGTACCAGCTGTTACACGGTCGTCGCCTCTCCGTTCAACTTCCTGTAATCAGAAGTGAGGAGTGGGAATGGATGTCAGACCTCTGTGAGGTTTTACGCAATTTTGAGGAATCGACACAGATGGTGAGCGGCGATAACGCTATTATCAGTGTAACCATCCCACTTCTGTGTCTACTGAAACGCTCGCTGCTCACAATTAAAACTGACGCTTTGCATGTGGAAGAGGTGGAAATGCGGGAGGAAGAGCTTACACAAGGTGATAGCCAGAGCACCCTCACTTCGTCTTCTCAGCGACAATTGGAGGAGGCGGAGGAGGAGGAGGAGGAGGAGGAAGACACGGTTGCCTCCGCTACAGAGGGTAGCCATGGAACTTTAGTTCCATCTCTTCAGCGTGGGTGGGCAGAAGAGGAGGAAGAGGATGAGGATATTGAGAGTCATCCTCCTGGTGAGGACAGCGAAATCTTGACTGTTGGTACTCTGGCACACATGGCTGACTTTATGTTAGGCTGCCTTTCCCGTGACCCACGCGTTATACGCATTTTAGACAACACGGATTACTGGGTGTTCACCCTTCTGGACCCCCGCTACAAAGAGAATTTCTCATCTCTCATTCCTCCGGTGGAGAGGACAAGCAAAATGGTGCAATACCAGAAGGTTCTTGTCGAAAACTTGCTCAAAAATTTTCCATCTGACAACGCTGGCGGCAGAGTACGTGCTACCTTGGCCAACCGAGAAGGGGAGAAAAGGGGAGCACACAGCAGTTCCGACAAAGGCAGGGCAACACTCTCCAAGGCGTGGGACACCTTCATGACACCCCGCCAGCACCCTCACCCTGATGCGCAGCCTAGTGTCACAAGGAGGGAAAAGTTTTGGAAGATGGTGAAGGAGTACGTAGCAGACCGTGTCAGCGTCCTCAATGATCCCTCTGTGCCTTACAACTACTGGGTGTCCAAGCTGGACACGTGGTATGAACTGGCACTCTACGCCTTGGAGGTGCTGGCCTGCCCTGCCGCCAGCGTTCTGTCTGAGCGGGTATTTAGTGCTGCTGGTGGCATCATAACAGATAAGCGTATCCGCCTTTCCACCGACAATGCTGATAGGTTGACACTTATAAAAATGAACAAGGCCTGGATTTCCCCTGACTTCTCCACTCCACTGGAGGAAAGCCCCGGGGGAACATAAACTCACTTTATATATGTTATTTACAATGATGGGAATACTCTGTATTCCCATTCACCCCTTCCACCCAAAAAACGGGTATATGGTTGACTCTTAATCTTCTCATCCTCCTCCTCCTCTTCCATATGCCCTGTGATATAATTTTTATATAGGGCCAGCTCACCAGCGGGCCCTGTTTGACAATTTTTATATAGGTCAGCTCACCAGCGGGCCTTCTCATATAATGTTTTATTGGGTCAGCTCTCTAGCGGGCCCTCTCATATAATGTTTTATAGCGTCAGCTCACTAGCGGGCCTTCGCATATAATGTTTAGGATGGTCAGCTCCGCAGCAGACCCTCACCCATAATGTTTTAGATGGTTGGCTCAGCACACGTTTCCCTCTTAATCATGGCCCCAGTTCAGAAAAATCGAGGAAATTTTTGGGAGAATTTGCCTTTGCGCACGTTTCCCTCTTAATCATGGCCTCAGTTCAGAAAAATCTAGGAAATTTTTGGGAGAATTTGCCTCTGCGCACGTTTCCCTCTTAATCATGGCCTCAGTTCAGAAAAATCGAGGAAATTTTTGGGAGAATTTGCAGATGATATACAAGTAAATATACAGCAAATACTGTTTGGTAACAATTTTTCGCCTAAAGTCGTTTTTATTTTCCTTTTTGTGTGTTTTACGGTCAGTCTGTAAAAATGGCGTACTACGGGCGAAAGATCGTTCCCAGCAGCGATGTTGGAGTCCAAGATGCATCCAGACATCCTCCCTATGCTGTCCCTGAACCATTTCTGTGGTGTTTCCATCCTTTTCTGCCCTTTTCCTATGGACCAGGCACCCTCCCCTCATCAGAGCAGGGGGTGCCTGGTGTAATGCTCGAGTCCTCCCATTGACTTCAATGGGGCTCGGGTGCTCGGCCAAGCACTCGAGCCTCCGGGGGCGCTCGGTCAGAGCACCCGAACACCCGAGCATTGGGGTGCTCGCTCATCACTACTCTCCATCCCTCTTTCCTTCCCTGTCTCACTCAGATCTTCTCTTTCACTCTCCTTTCATCTATTCTGTCATTCTCCGCTCTCCCGCCACATCTTCCTTCTCTCCTCCCCTCTCTCCAGAGGTGTAACTAGAAGCTTCTAGGCCCTGGTGCAAGAAGTGCCATGGGCCCCTCCCCCCAACCACCACATTGGCCCCCCTCGACCACATTGCCCCCAATCTCCACAATGCCCCCATATCCTACCTCCCTGGTGGTCCAGTGGCATGGCAGGAGAGACCTCTACGCAGATTGAGTTCCCGCACGGTCCTCTTCAGTAATGCAGAGTGCTGAAAGATGATGTCATCTCTCAGCGCTCTGCATTACTAGAGCGCCGGGGGGAGATTGCGGGTTCCAGTCGAAGGGGTCGCAGGGGGTGGCTGGGCCCCCGGAGTGATGGGCCCAGTCATAGGTGCACCTTTATTATATATACAGTGGATATAAAAAGTCCCTCAACGATTTCAGTTTGTTTTGCAATTGAATTGTTCACGTTATAGGTCACATTAAAGGTGGAAAAAGTTCTGACATGATTATCTTTGTCTCATTCTTTAAAATCACAAGAACCTGGCATATTAAAAGGGGTGTGTAGACTTTTTATATCCACTGTGTATATATATATATATATATATATATATATATATATACAGTTCCAAAACAGCAGGCACTCACTGGTAGAAGAAAGATAACTTGCAATGGTGCTAGTCACTGTAGAGGATAATGTAGTTGTCTTGGAAGAATGAAAGCACTCACAGGGCTGTAGTGAAAAAATCACAGGATGTGCTCTTTATTAAACCAACATTTCAACCCTCACTGGGGCCATGACAAATCCATCAAGATACAAACTGCCCAGGTGCGCAATCCCAAAAGAAAGATAACAGTATCCAGACAAAAGAGGGCAGCACCCGTGGGACTTGTTAAAGGGGAACTACCCCCCCTCAATAACTGTACATGAATGCAGTCTTCATCTGGCGACTAGCTGCTTAGTAGCGCTAGTCGCCAGAAATATTACCTGGTTCCAAAATTTTTGCCGTTTTTCCGAGGCTCACAGGAGCAGGAAGCACGGACATCTCGTCACAGTGACGTCCGTGCGCCTGCGCTGTCAGTCCCTTTCGGAGCCACTTGGCAACTTTGGAACCAGGTAATATTTCTGGCGACTAGCGCTACTAAGCAGCTAGTCGCCAGATGAAGACTGCATTCATGTACAGTTATTGCGGGGTGGTAGTTCCCCTTTAAATAGTAGAAAATAGCTTTATTGTGGTCAATGTTTCGGTCCACAAGGACTTTTATACATATGGACCAAAACGTTGACCACAATAAAGCTATTTTCTACCATTTAGCAAATCTCATGGGTGCTGCCCTCTTCCTTCTGGACAGGTGTATATATCTAGAATACACACAATTATACAATATTACTGTGAACATTATGCAAATTCTTTCCATTATAGAACACCAGCACAACTAAGACACACGCTAAGGGCCAGAACTACTAACTTAACCCTTTGAGTGCCAGAGGTGTACACAGCGTAACTCCATGGCAAATCAACTGCATTAAAAGGCCCCATTTAAATCAGTGGGAACACTTGGGGGGAGATTCACTAAGCGGTGATAAAGAGATGATAAAGTGGAGATGACTTCTCCAGTTTATCGCTTGTCCAGTTCCTATGTTATTATATGGAGACGATGTACTAAGAGCTCTATAGTTGAAGAAATCTTAATGCATTTACTCCATAGAATAACACAGGAAATGGGGAAGTGATAAAGTGCAAAAGTTGTCTCCACTTTATCACCCCTATAAAATGCGCACGATTTTATACCTTCCACGTGCTGATCTAAAGAGCTTGAAATCGCTTAGGTAAGACCGAGTCTCTAAACCCTTTAATGACCAGAGGGGTTTGCAATGAATTACGCACCCTTCTGGTCCTTAAAGGGATAGTAATGTTTCAAAATAAAAGCAGCTCCAATTAATCTTCATAGTGTTTGAGCCATAGAGAATGTTATTTCAATACTGTCAGAGTTGTAGTTCAAGAGTAATTGAATGATAAAGTTTCCCCCTCCCGCACCTTTTACTGATGTAACACTGTTCACCTCAGAGCAGCAAGACTGTCCGGATGGATCACAGAGAGGGACAATCTTCAGTGAGCATAAGGGAAACCTGAAAAACCTGTCAAGGGGGGCAGGGGTTTTGTCCCTTGCTGTGATCTGTCTGATCTCAAGACCAGATTCCACATCTGAGGGGATGTGGCAAACACTACGTAAAAGGGGCGGGAGGGGGATACTTTAACATTTAATTACTCTTGAACTACAACTCTGACAGTATTGAAATAACACTCTCCATGGCTCAAATACTATGAAGATTAGTTGGAGCTGCTGTTTTTGTGAAACATTACTATCCCTTTAAAGGATGGGTAAAATATTATTATGAAACACATGTTATAGAGCTTTTTTTTCTGATGAGTAAAACAAGGCTACCTCCACTACTGAGAACTACTTATCACAAGTTATTACAGTTCATAATTTCAGAAAATGGTGGCTCTGTTGCACATGTGGGGAACCGTAGCCTGAAGCCAATGTCTCCCATAGAATGCAAATGAAAAAATCTCTGGAAAATGAGGGCTTATGTACTAATGTGTGATAAAAGTGATAAAGTGGAGATAACTTCTCCAGTGATATCACTTCTCCAAGCCCTATGTTATTCTATGGAGCCAATGCACTCAGATTTCTCCAGCTTTGGAGATCTTAGTGCATTGGCTTCATAGAATAACATAGGAACTGGAGAAGAGATATCATTGGAGAAATCATCTCCACTTTATCACCTCTTTATCACGCCTTAATGCCAGAGTAGTTCAAGACTAATTGATTGATAAAGTATCTCCCTCCCTCCCCTTTTACTGATGTAACACTGCTCCCCTCAGAGCAGCAAGACTGTGTGGATGGATCACAGAGAGGGACAATCTGCAGTGAGCATAAGGAAAAATCTGAAGAACTTGTCAATGGGGGCAGGGTTTTCCTTATGATCACAGTAAGAAGATTGTTCCTTGCTGTGAGCTGTCCGGTCAAGAGACCAGATTCCACATCTGAGGGGATGTGGCTTACACTAGGTAAAAGGGGGTGGGAGGGGGATACTTTATCGTTCAATTATTCTTGAATTACAACTCTGACAGTATTGAAATAACACTCTCTGTGGCTCAATTACTATGACGATTAATTGGAGCTGCTGTTTTTGTGAAACATTACTATCCCTTTAAAGGTTAAAGAACATCTGATCTGAATTGCTCATCTTTTGCTTTCTGCATGAGACCCATGGTGATTAAATTAAAAGCTCTTGGACGTCCTCACTCACACAGTTATTTCAGCATTGTGCTGAATTATTGATTCCACAGATTGTATTATAAAGGCTAGGATGTATGTGTATATGGAATTCACTGTAACTCTTTGGACTCAGCACAGTAAAAAGCATGACACAGAATGTGGCAGATGAAGAGTTAAAGGGAAATTGTACCATGGGAAGAAATTGTTCTTGCTTTGTTTAACACATTGGGGGTTATGTTCTAAAGTGTGATAAAATGGTGATAAAGTGGAGATAACCTCTCCAGTGATATCACTTTTTCAGATCCTGTGTTATTCTATGGAGCCAATGTACTGAGATTTATTTGGGAAGATGCACTAAGGGGTGATAAAGAGTTGATAAAGTGGTGACGACTTCTCCAGTGATATCACTTCTCCAGTTCCTGTTTTATTCTATGAAGCCAATGCGCTAATATTTCTACAGCTTAGTTCATAGGATCTATAGAATAACATAGGAATCGGAGAAGTGATATCACTGTAGAAGTCATCTCCACTTTATCACCTCTTTATCACACCTTAGTGCACAACCCCACCCTTAAATGGGCAAGATCTTAGTGCATAGGCTCCAGAGAATAACATAGGAATTGGAGAAGTGATATCACTGGAGAAATCATCTCCACTTTATCACCTCTTTATCACGCCTTCGTGCATAACCCCCCCTTAAATGGATAAGATCTTAGTGCATAGGCTCCATGGAATAACATAGGAACTGGAGAAGTGGTATCACTGGAGAAGTCATCTCCACTTTATCACCTCTTTATCACGCCTTCGTGCATAACCCCCCCTTAAATGGATAAGATCTTAGTGCATAGGCTCCATGGAATAACATAGGAACTGGAGAAGTGGTATCACTGGAGAAGTCATCTCCATTTTATCACCTCTTTATCACACCTTAGTGCATAATACCCCATTGACTTCACTAGGTAAGTGACGTTTAAACAGCTGTCATTTGTATCTATCTGTATATATTTTGAATTTTATCTGTTAAACTTTGCCTCTACGTTGCCCCACCTCACAAGAAATAATGGGCTGCAGTAGACTTGAATGGCTTGTAAGTGTCACTAGACTTTATAAGATAGTAAACTGACTTTATAATATAGTAAACTGACTTTACAAGATAGTAAACTGAAAGTGATTGTAAACTTCCATTTCATCTTTACTTATTCTTCATATGTATAATGATAAAAATAATAATAATAATAATATGTAAAGTCAAATTGCCTAGACTTTATCATTTTTTATCTTCATCAATTTTTTTTTATTTATATTTTTTTAAACCCTTACCGCCCGAGGACGTACGTGTACATCCCGAGCGGATGTCCCAGGTGGACAGAGGACGTAGATGTCCCAGGTGGACAGAGGACGTAGATGTCCCAGGTGGACAGAGGACGTAGATTTACGTCCCGGAAGATGTTTACAAAAATGAAAAAAAAAAATGTTCGGCGGGCGTTAAGTGCCGGCCGCGTGTGCACATGGCCGGACATTAAGGGGTTAAATATACAAGCTGTGCGAACAAGTGTGACAATCCATACACTTCCAAACCATTATAAAGAACTTAGAGAACAAGTAAAACCAAATGACAATTAACCTTTCAATGAGCTAATCTGGAGAATAGAGTCGACATTGAAATGAGACTAAATTCCAATTTAAGCAAGGTAATTGACTCATACGCTCAACTGAAGTCGATAATATTGGTGTAATTGCTTGTGTATATATAATCCTTATAATAGATGTTTGGTCTCCCCGGAATGGAGTACCGTTGTGCCGCTGGGGGTAGAAATATTATGCAATTCGCACCAAAAGGGGTGGGGTTTACATTGAGTGGGGGCGGGGCTTAACAGGCATGAAAAAAAAGTTGCAAAAAGAGAATGGGGAAGGAGGAGAACTGGGCAGGGAACAGAATGAGAAAGAGCAGAAGTGGGCAGAGTTTCATTAAAATCTCCCCACATCCAGAGACTCAACCTCTGCCCCGGAGACCCGGTAATGAAGTGTCAAAACGGAGTCTTCGAGGTAACTCCGGAGAGTTCCCACGTATGTCCATGTCTATGTGTTTATAGCTATAGAAAAAAGTATCAAACACTCAACTCGGGGTCATCAACTCAATGGGCTTTGCTTCTGTATTTCAACCTTGAGGACCATTTTTTCTTGGTAGATGTGTAGCTTATTGGTTGATATGTCATTGCATCATTCCATTTGCAGAAGAGAGTCAACTGTGGTGAGCCACAAGTTAACGTGAGGATTGTCTATATTTTTTTTTTTTGCAGTAATGAGGTATGAGAGATTTAGCTCCATTAAGTAAAAGAGGAAGACATGACCACTCAGAGTTAGTTTTGTAGGACTCAGAGGCGTAACTAAAACCCTCCGGGCCCTGGTGTAAGAAGTGCCATGGGCCCCCCCTACCACATTGGCCCCCGGGGCCTCCACAGTGCCCCCCGACTCTCTACAATGCCCCCATCTCCTACTTCCCAGTCCCTGGTGATCCAGTGGAGTGGCAGGAGAGACGGATTGGCGGGTTGAGCTCCCGAGTGGTCCTCTTCTGTAATGCATTACAGAGGGAGATTGCGGGTGCCAGGCAGAGGGGTCGCAGGGGGCGGCCGGGCCCCTGGAGTGACAGGTGCGACCCCTGTGACCCCTATAGTTAAGCCACTGGTAGGACTGGATCTGAGAGATGGAAGAAAACAAGCAAACAATGGGTTCAGAAATGCCCAGGACACTGTTCGAAATTTGAAGAATTTGACTCCAGAATCTGGAAATTATAGGACAAGCCCACCAAATGTTCAGCATATTTCCTAAGTGAAATTGGCATCTGCAAAAAGGTATTGGAAACTCCTGGAGAAAAGTGCGCAAGTTTATCTGGAGTCATATAGAAAGTATTTTATAATTCAGTTCACAAGTCTTTGTGTCGCTTGTTGATCTATGTTGAAATCGAATTATAGAGGCCCATTGATCAATATTGAAGGACATGTTTAATTCATTTTCACATGTAATTAAACAGAGGGGTTTAGAGATCATCTGGCAGGAGGATAGAAGAAAATAACAAAATGACAGGGGGAGTAACTATGGTGATGGGTTTAATATGGCTTTTTCCAATACTGTAAGGGGGTCTATGCGGTTTCGAGGGGGGAAGTTGAGATTCAAACCAATGAAGGACTTGAGAAAAACAACACCAAGGTATTCAAAAAAAACCTACCTTATCTTTGAGGGTCTCGCAAGGTATAAAGGAGTTATTGTAAGAAAGAGAGTACAGTGTATCAACTGACCTACTCTTCCATCCAATCACCTTCATCAATGTTTACAATTTTATGAATCTGGCAGTGAATTCCCTGGATCTCTGTTCAAGGAGAGTGATACAATATAACATTATTTATCCCTGCAGCAGTGAAAGCTATGTGTGTTGCCTTTAATAGACAGGAGCTGTCTTTTCTACGCTGTATTATCCTTTTTTTGACATTGTATTATTCACGATAATTGGTTCTACCATCCTCAACAGAAAGCTTGCTGGAAACAGATACAAGGAGCTTACAGTCAGTGACAGAAACATATAAAGAAATAGGTGATGATGGAAAATAAATTATAAAAATTTTTTTACATCTTATGCACTTGCAGAATAAGGCAAAATAAAAGGTTATGATAACTTCAATCTATTAGATGGACAATAAATGCAAATAAAACAACATATAGAAGTAACTGACTGTTGTCTGAAGGGCAAATACCAAGAAAGTCCTTCTGATAAACAAAAGCCACTTATTCATAGGGCATAGTTCCCATTTAGAACTCTGAGTGCCAGGAATGTGATGGATACCTCCCTGGCACTCAAAGGGTTAAAGGGAAAGTATCACTATCTATTAATAACCCCCACTTACAGTACTATGGCCAGAAAATCCTACTGGCCCCTAATAACTTTCCTTTGTGCTTTTGTTCATGAGATAACATCGTCAATTAGTCTTGAATTTCATGTCCATGGAGGCAGACATGACAGTTGTTGAAAGTTTTTTCAGACTTAAGCAGAACAGTGCACGCAATGCATTGTGCACCCCTCTGGTCCTTAACTCCTTAACGACCAGCAATCTGGGCAAGTGACCTTCCCTTATAGGGATAGTAATATTTATCAAAAACAGCAGCTCCAATTAATATTCATAGTATTTGAGCCATGGAGAGTGTTATTTCAATACTGTCAGAATTGTAGTTCAAGAGTAATTGAATGATAAAGTATCCCCCTCCTGCCCCTTTTACCTAGTGTAAGCCACCTCCCCTCAGATGTGGGATCTGGTCCACAGACCAGGCAGCTCAAAAGCAAGGGACAATCTTCTTATTGTGAGAACAATGAAAGCCCTGCCCCCACTGACAGGTTTTTCAGGTTTATCCCTTATGTTAATTGAAGATTGTCCCTCTCTGCAATCCACTTGGACACCACCTTTCTGTTCTGAGGTGAGCAGTGCTACATCAGTACAATAGTGAACTACAACTCTGACAGTATTGAAATAGCATTCTCCATGGCCCAAATACTATGAAGCTTAATTGGAGCTGCTTTTATTATGAAACATTACTATCCCTTTAAGGACCGCTTTCATCATTGTTGGCCTGCAGTCCAAATGGGTAGCAGCAGTCAATTCCAGACCCCGTTTGTGCTTACAGAGCTCCCATAGGAGCGTTATATGCACAAAGCATGTGACTTGCCAGTACCATCACTGCTCGTTAAGGGGAAAAGAATGGTGACTGTCCTGGCATGTCACCGGTCATTAAGTGGTTAAAGGGTTACAATTTCCATGGAAGTGGGTGGAGTTTGTGTCTCATGGTCCTACCAGCAACTGTCATGTCTACAGGCAGAAAATTCAGAGAGGTCATTAGGAATTTTTTGCCGTTGGAAGGGAAGTGGGAGGTTATTATCAGTAGGTGTTACTTCCACTTTAAGGATTTGTCACTGTCACAGTAATTACAGGGAGCTCAGTGACAGTAGGAATTTCTGTCTCCTGCGGCGCCCTGACTTTAACCTTCCCCCAGCCGCTCGCCCTGCAGGAACAGAAGCAAGAAGCATGCTCCGGGCATTGCCTGTTCTTGTCTATATTGTGAGCGGAACACTTACAGTGCCAGCACACTGCACCCACTCCCTGAACCGCCACAAGCCATATATCTCCTTGGATTTTAGAGACGTCTCCAGTGCATTGCGGAAAGTAAATCCCTGGAGATTGCTTCGGCAACCAAGGGGTTAAACACCATTAGAAACAACAAGCCTGTCTTGTTAACCCTTTTAACAAAACTATTTACACTGACACTTAATCCGTTGATTATGTTACCACTTGGCACTCAAATGGTTAAAGGAAAACTAACATCTTAAAAAAAAACCTTTACTTAGCTTACAATGGCCGGGAAATCCTAACGGCCCTATGAATTCTGTCCTCGTGCTTTGCTTAAAGGGATAGTAACCCCTCCAAAAAAGTTTAAGCCAAGTGATAGGAATAATAAAAACATATTTAACACCCTCATTCCCATATCTCAGACCGTTATGGTTTGAGAGATGTAAGAAAATAAAGTCCTCCCCTCCCTCCCCTTTCTGCCTGACGAGGTGTAAAGCTGTCAGAGGCAGAATCCGGTCGCCCGACTGTAGGCGGCTCTTCAGGAGTGCTATCATCGGGATATCTAACTATAATTACTTCATCGGTATGGTCTACAGCGTGTGACTGGCTTGCAAGCACATGTTGTAGACCATGCCGATGAAGTAATTATAGTTAGATATCTAGATGACAGCTCTCCTGAAGAGCCGCCGTCTGGTCCCGGAAGCAGGACACATGAGAAGTGGGAGGGGAGCGGAGGTCTTTATTTTCTTACATCTCTCAAACCATAACTGTTTGAGAGATGGGACTGAGGGTGTTAAGTATGTTATTATTATTCCTATCATTTGGCTTAAACTTTTTCAGGGGTTTACTATCCCTTTAAAGAGAGAACATTAGCCCTGGATGATCATGTAGTAGGCAGATTTGACAGTTTCCTTAGAGGGTTAAGATTACCATGTGCAGTAAGCAGAGCCTTAGGTCCTGACTCCATGTACATGACATTCAGGACTCCTGAACCAAAAAGCAAGGGAAATATTCATAGGGGCCATTTGTTCTCTTTTTTTGGGGGGGGGCATAGTAAGGGAAGAGAGAAGCAATTAGTTCTTTAAAGGGATAGCAATGTTTCACAATAAAAGCAGCTCCGATTAATCTTCATAGTATTTGGGCCATGGAGAGTGTTATTTCAATCCTGTCAGAGTTGTAGTTCAAGAGTAATTGAATGATAAGTTATTCCCTCCCGTTCCTTTTACTGATGTAACACTGTTCACCTCAGAGCAGCAAGACTGTCCGGATGGATCGCAGAGAGGGACAATCTTCAGTGAGAATAAGGAAAAACCTGAAAAACCTGTCAAGGTGGGCAGAGGAAAACCCTGGCACCATTAACAGTTTTTTCAGGTTTTGTCCCTTGCTGTGATCTGCCTGGTCTCAAGACCAGATTCCACATCTGAGGGGAGGTGGCTTACACTACATAAAAGGGGTGGGAGGGGGATACTTTATCATTCAATTACTCTTGAACCACAACTCGGACAGTACTGAAATAACACTCTCTGTGGCTCAAATACTATGAAGATTAATTGGAGCTCCTGTTTTTGTGAAATATTACTGTGACTTTAAAGGATGGGTAAAATATTCTTATGAAACATACGTTATAGAGCTTGTTTTTCTAATAAGTAAAACAAGGCTACCGCCACTACTGAGAACTACTTGTCACAAGTTATTACAGTTCATACTTTCACAAAGTGGTGGCTCTGTTGGACATGTGGGGAACCGTAGCCTGAAGCCAATGTCTCCCATAGAATGCAAATGAAAAAATCTCTGGAAAATGAGGGCTTATGTACTGAAGCTAACATCTCCAATAGAATGCAAATGAAAAGACATTTCTGATGATAAAGGTGAGATAATTTCTCCAGTGATATCACTTTTCCAAGTCCTATGTTATTCTATGAAGCCAATGCTCTAAAATTTTTCCCACTTTGCAGATCTTAGTGCAGTGGTTCTCAACTCCAGTACTCAGGACCCACTAACAGGCCAGGACTTAGGGATCCCACCAAGAACAACATCTGCAATGAGTTTGTATGTTCTCACTGTGTTTGCGTGGGTTTCCTCCGGGTACTCCGGTTTCCTCCCACACTCCAAAAACATACTGATAGGTGAATTTAGATTGTGAGCCCCAATGGGGACAGGAACCAATATGAGTGTAAAGCGCTGCGGAATCTGTGTGCGCTATATAAATAATAAATAAATAAATAAATAATTTCCCTGCTAGAGCGCAGGAGTGGTGATCAGAGGCTCATTCACATTGATTAACTCACCTGCGCTCTAACAAGGAAATTATCAAATCCTGGCCTGTTAGTGGGTCCTGAGGACAGGAGTTGAGAACCTTAGTGCATAGTCTCTACAGAATAACATAGGAACTGGAGAAGTGATATCACTGGAGAAGTCATCTCCACTTCATCACCTCTTTATAACTCATTAGTGCGTCATCCCTCAGGTATCACTGTTACTAATAGGTTAATATAATAGTTATATATATATATATATATATATATATATATATATATATATATAGATAGATAGATAGATAGATAGATAGATAGATAGATAGATATAATATAGCTTTGTCGAGGTGGAACAGAGCACCTCGAGGGGCTAAAGGGATAATAATAATTTATATATAAATGTGTATATATATATATATATATATAGTAGGGTTTATCCCCCTGAGTAAAACAAGGGTACTCCCACTGCTGAGAGGGGTTTTAGTTATTACAGCTCAAACTTGAATTTAAGAGGTGCAATATCACAGTGGCCTGAAATGTTACAATGGCGCTGTTGCTACACCATCCTATGTACAGATCTGGTCAGTTTACTATAAATCTCCACAGGATGGTGTAGCAAGAGCACCACTGTACAATTTCAGGCCACTGTGATACTGCACCTAAAAATTCAAGTTTGAGCTGTATTAACTTTTGAAAAGAACACCTCTCAGTAGTGGGAGTACCCTTGTTTTACTTGGGGGGGGATAAACCCTACATCATTTTTTTTACTTTTTAAATATTACTATCCCTTTAAAGACTCATTTAAAAAAAAAAATGGTACATTTTATTTTTTCCTTATGTCAGGGTTTCTCTGCCTTTTTAATAGCAAGCATGCTTCACAGTCCTAAATTCAGTATTTACAAACAAATAAAAACCCTGTTGAAGTTATGAAGGAGGGTAGGACCTTATATTAGGGGTCCATCCGTGCTCTTGGACAGACACAGATGCACTCACGTCCCACATTCACTTTTTATAACGCTTTTTATTTTTCACAATAAGATTTGAGTCATTCTTCATGAAGGTGCTATTTCTCTTTGTTAACTGAAATAAAGTACAAACGTATCTTCTGGGAAGAATGAGTATTTGAGAAAGGAGAAGAGATGAGGCGCTTGATTCCGTTTCATGATGAATTATATTGTCTCACGCTCACAGACACACAATCACTCTACGTGACGCACTCTCGCACATGCTCACACTCAATCACCGACACATGCACATACACAGACACTCACTCATATAATAATACAGAACAGGAGAGAACTATCATTCACCAACTACAGCAGAGACACATATAATGGGTACAGCCAGCTAACAGTACACAATCCTCTCTGAGATCCCGTTTTTATGGCTTTCTCTTCACATATTAAGCCACTTCATTCCTCGCCTTCTACTCAATATTTGCTCGCACTAATGGCCAAGGGAAGGCACCAGTAGTTGTTTACTCTTTTGAGTGCCAGATGGGTGCTCATCAGCTCCGCAGTGCATTGCGTCCCCCTGTGGTACTTAGAGGGTGAAGGTTTACTACCCCAGAGGACATACCCAAAGTACAGAAATGCTGGGCTGGACCTCAACCACATTACACAAGCACAGCCACTAACACAACTTACATACTGTTCCTGCCTGAAACATCTATATAGTATATAGGTCTACCTAGTTACATCTATACAGTATACAGGTCTACCTAGTTATATATATACAGTATAGAGGTCCTCCTAGTTATATCTATACAGTATACAGGTCCTAGTTATATCTATACAGTATACAGGTCTACCTAGTTATATCTATACAGTATAGAGGTCCTCCTATTTATATCTATACAGTATACATATACACCTAGTTACATCTATACAGTATACAGGTCCTAGTTATATCTATACAGTATACAGGTCCTCCTAGTTATATCTATACAGTATACAGGTCCTAGTTATATCTATACAGTATACAGTTCCACCTAGTTATATCTATACAGTATAGAGGTCCTCCTAGTTATATCTATACAGTATACAGGTCTACCTAGTTATATCTATACAGTATACATGTCCTCCTATTTATATCCATACAGTATACAGGTCCTCCTAGTTATATCTATACCGAATACATATCATCCTATTTCTATCTATACAGTATAGAGGTCCTCCTAGTTATATATATACAGAATACAGGTCTTCCTAGTTATTTCTCTACAGTATACAGGTCCTCCTATTTATATCTATACAGTATAGAGGTCTACCTAGTTATATATATACAGTATAGAGGTCCTCCTATTTATATCTATACAGTATACAGGTCCTCCTAGTTATATCTATACAGAATACAGGTCCTCCTAGTTATATCCATACAGTATACAGGTCCTCCTAGTTATATCCATACAGTATACTGGTCCACCTAGTTATATCCATACAGTATACAGGTCCACCTAGTTATATCCATACAGTATAGAGGTCCTCCTATTTATATCTATACAGTATACAGTTCCACCTAGTTATATCTATACAGAATACAGGTCCTCCTAGTTATATCCATACAGTATACAGGTCCTCCTAGTTATATCCATACAGTCTACAGGTCCACCTAGTTATATCCATACAGTCTACAGGTCCACCTAGTTATATCCATACAGTCTACAGGTCCACCTAGTTATATCCATACAGTATAGAGGTAGTGTTGAGCGAGCATGCTCGGCCGATGCTCGGATCGGCTCGAGCATCACTCTGCTCGGCACATGGCGGTACTCGTACGAGTACCGCCATGTGCTCGCCCGCCATGTTCGGGTGGCAGGGATCTGTGCCGAAGGAGGCACAGATCTTACAGACGCTCCGCTGGACCACCAGGGACTGGAGGTAGGGGGCATTGCGGAGATGAAGGGGGCATTGCGGAGATGAAGGGGGACATTTTGGAGATGAAGGGGGACATTGTGGAAGGGGGACATTGTGGAAGGGGGGCATTGCGGAGATGAAGGGGGCATTGCGGAGATGAAGGGGGCATTGCGGAGATGAAGGGGGACATTGTGGAAGGGGGACATTGTGGAAGGGGGGCATTGCGGAGATGAAGGGGGCATTGCGGAGATGAAGGGGGACATTGTGGAAGGGGGACATTGCGGAGATGAAGGGGGCATTGCGGAGATGAAGGGGGACATTGTGGAAGGGGGACATTGTGGAAGGGGGACATTGCGGAGATGAAGGGGGACATTGTGGAAGGGGGACATTGTGGAAGGGGGACATTGTGGAAGAGGGGCATTGTGGAGATGAAGGGGGGCATTGACCAGGCACCCTCCCCTCATCAGAGCAGGGGGTGCCTGGTGTAATGCTCGTGTCGCCCCATTGAATTCAATGGGGCTCGGGTGATCGGCCGAGCACTCGAGCCTCCGGCGGTGCTCGGTCAGAGCACCCGAGCACCCGAGCATCGGGGTGCTCGCTCAACACTATATAGAGGTCCTCCTGGTTATATCTATACGGTATACAGGTCCTCCTAGTTATATCCATACAGTATACAGGTCCTCCTATTTATATCCATACAGTATACAGGTCCTCCTAGTTATATCCATACAGAATACAGGTCCTCCTAGTTACATATATATACAGTATAGAGGTCCTCCTAGTTATATCTATACAGTATACAGGTCCTAGTTATATCCATACAGTATACAGGTCCTCCTAGTTATATCCATACAGTATACAGGTCCTCCTAGTTACATATATATACAGTATAGAGGTCCTCCTAGTTATATCTATACAGTATACAGGTCCTAGTTATATCCATACAGTATACAGGTCCTCCTAGTTATATCCATACAGTATACAGGTCCTCCTAGTTACATATATATACAGTATAGAGGTCCTCCTAGTTATATCTATACAGTATACAGGTCCTAGTTATATCCATACAGTATACAGGTCCTAGTTATATCTATACAGTATAGAGGTCCTAGTTATATCTATACAGTATACTATACAGAGAATTATATTCTCACACAGCTCCCATGTACATTGCTATACAGATAATGACATTCACACACAGCTCCCATGCACATTGCTATACACAGAGTATTACATCCTCACACAGCTCCCATGTACATTGCATTACAGAGTACTACATCCTCACATAGCTCCCATGTACACTGCATTACAGAGTATTACATTCTCACACTGCTCCTATGCACATTGATATACAGATAATGACATTCTCACATAGCTCCCATGTACATTGCATTACAGAGTATTACATTCTCACACTGCTCCTATGCACATTGCTATACAGATAATGACATTCACACACAGCTCCCATGCACATTGCTATACACAGAGTACTACATCCTCACACAGCTCCCATGTACATTGCATTACAGAGTACTACATCCTCACACAGCTCCCATGTACATTGCTATACAGATAATTACATTCTCACACTGCTCCCATGTACACTGCATTACAGAGTATTACATTCTCACACAGCTCCCATGTACATTGCTATACAGATAATTACATTCTCACACTGCTCCCATGTACATTGCATTACAGAGTACTACATCCTCACACAGCTCCCATGTAGACTGCATTACAGAGTATTACATCCTCACACTGCTCCCATGTACACTGCATTACAGAGTATTACATCCTGACGCAGCTCCCATGTACATTGCATTACAGAGTATTACATCCTCACGCAGCTCCCATGTACACTGCATTACAGAGTATTACATCCTCACACAGCTCCCATGTACATTGATATACAGATAATGACATTCTCACACAGCTCCCATGTACATTGCATTACAGAGGATTACATCCTCACACAGCTCCCATGTACACTGCATTACAGAGTATTACATCCTCACACAGCTCCCATGCACATTGCATTACAGAGTACTACATCCTCACACAGTTCCCATGCACATTGCATTACAGAGGATTACATCCTCACACAGCTCCCATGTACATTGCATTACAGAGTATTACATCCTCACACAGCTCCCATGCATATTGCTATACACAGAGTATTACATTCTCACACAGCTCCCATGCATATTGCTATACACAGAGTATTACATTCTCACACAACTCCCATGCATATTGCTATACACAGAGCATTACGTTCTCACACAGCTCCCATGAATATTGTTATACACAGGGTATTACATCCTCACACAGCTCCCATGCATATTGTTATACACAGAGTATTACATTCTCACACAGCTCCCATGAATATTGTTATACACAGGGTATTACATCCTCACACAGCTCCCATGCATATTGCTATACACAGAGCATTACGTTCTCACACAGCTCCCATGCATATTGTTATACACAGAGTATTACGTTCTCACACAGCTCCCATGCATATTGTTATACACAGAGTATTACATTCTCACACAGCTCCCATGCATATTGCTATACACAGAGCATTACGTTCTCACACAGCTCCCATGTATATTGTTATACACAGAGTATTACGTTCTCACACAGCTCCCATGCATATTGTTATACACAGGGTATTACATCCTCACACAGCTCCCATGCATATTGCTATACACAGAGCATTACGTTCTCACACAGCTCCCATGCATATTGTTATACACAGAGTATTACGTTCTCACACAGCTCCCATGCATATTGTTATACACAGAGTATTACGTTCTCACACAGCTCCCATGTACATTGATATGCAAAAACAGTAGATATATAGCTCCCATTCCATGCATATTGCTATACACAGTCACAGCTCCCATGATATTGCTATACACAGAGTATTACATTTTCACACAACTTCCATGCATATTGCTATACACAGAGTATTACATTTTCACACAACTTCCATGCATATCGCCATACACAGAGTATTACATTCTCACACAGCTCCCATGTATATTGCTATACACAGAGTATTACATTCTCACACAGCTCCTGTGTAGACTCTTTACACACATTATACTCATACAGCTCTCTTGCATATTGCTATACACTGTATTCAATACTGACCCAGATCCTGTGCACTTTACTATACACAGCATTACATTTTCCCACAGATCTCAGGCATGGTGCTATTTAGTGAGCAGTAAACACACAGCTCTTGAGCATATTGCTATCTATTGAGCAGTACATACATACTCACACATTCCATTGCTCTACAGTGAGCAGTAACTACTCACATCCTGAAATATTGGCAGGTCTGGGCTGGAGAGCTGAGGGGAAGCTCTGTGCTTCATCTTGTCCTCATGTGAGTGTTTAGCAGACAGGAGGCACATGGTGATCAGATCAGTACAAGACATCATAATGCAGCTGGCAAGGGATCCTGGGTATAAATGTCACAAAACAGGGTTGGTACAGGTGCAAGGCTAGGAGTAGATAGTGTGGATTGCCCAAGGCTGAGGGGGATGCAGGACTGAGATCAGGTAGAGTGCAGTACCCCGCTGGAAGTTCAGGTCTCAGGATACAGTGCCCAGAGTCAAGTGCAGGGTACAAGATGAAGTGATTAGAAGCAGAACACAGCGCAGACACTATAGTGCGCTGAAGGCAGGGATCTAAAAGCAATGCGGGGTTCAGTATAGTGTGAAATATTGTTCAGAGACCGAGATACAGCACTCCCAGAGCTTAGAGCAGTTGCAGTGCTCAGGATGCAGTGCTTAAAATGTAGTGCTCAGAGTAGGATTGCTCAGGCAGAGCTCAAGATGAAGTGTTGAGAACATGAGCAGTGCTCAGGAGATACAACTGGAAATCCACTGGTAAATGCAGTGGCCAGGTTGTAGGGTTAGGGATGCAATGCAAAGGACAGCTCAGGATACAGTTCCCAGGCTACAGCAGATGCTGTGTGCAGAAAACAGGATCAGTTCCCAGGCAGCAGGGTTCAAGATGCACTGTGTTAATATCTCATTAAGTTCCTGGGATATCAGAGCTCAGGTTGCTGTATTAAGAGCAGGCACAGCTCCCCGGTTAAAGTGTTAAGGTGAGAATGAGTTCTCAGGCTGTCAGGGTTAAGATCAGGACCAGTGAACAGGAGGATGTCAGTGCTCAGGTTGCAGAGTTAAAAGGAGGAGAAGCTCCCAGGTTGCAAGATTAAAAACAGAAGCAGCTCCCAGGTTGCAGAGTTAAGATCAGGATCAATTTCCAGACTGTCAGGGCTGAGAGCAGGTGCTGCGGTCCTCACACTGCAGTGATACAAGAGCTACAGGACAGATGGATGCTCCAACTGCTGTGAGCTGTTCTCCTGCAGGAGATGCTGGACTCCTCCTCCTCCATTCTGATTGGCCATGTTGTTCCTTATACACCCAATTGATCCAATCACAAGCTAAGGGTTTTCTTCCTAGCTGGTAGATATAAGCACAGTACACAGAAAACTGAATTAATTTTAACATCCATAAATGAACATCAATAATCATTTTAAAACCACAAGTTTACAAATACATTACTGCTCAAAAAAAAAAAAGGGAATGCAATGGAAATCGCCTTTAACCCCTTGAGGACCAGTAGGGTGCTCAATGCACTGCTTCAAGGGGTTAAGTTTATATTCCAATCATAAATATTGAACTGTATATAAAACATATGTATACATATAGAGGTAACCCATGTTATTGCTCCTTGTTTCAAGCACAAATCATGTTTTGTTTGGTGTGTCCCAACCTGTACTTTCTGCACATTGCCATCCAATTTTGCTGGCACCAGATCGCCGTATTCTGTAATTATGTATTGCTCTGCTGGTGCATGCAATGTTGTATTGCCCTGCTGGTGGAATGTAACTGTGTATTGCGCCGCTGGTGTCATGTTTTGTTGTATTACTCTTCTGGTGGAATGTAAAAGTGCATTGCTTTTCAGATGACATGTAATGGCTTATTGCTGTGCTGGTAAACTATAATGGAGCATTGCTCTACTGTTAATGAGTAATGGTGTATTCTCCTGCTGGTAACACATAATGGTATACTGCCCTGCTGGTAGCATGTAGTGATATATTTCCTTTCTGGTGGCATGTAATGGTGTAAAGCTTTCCTTGTAAGATGTAATGGTGTACAGATCTCCTGGTGGCATGTAATGGTATATTGCCCCGCTGATGTCATGTTATGGTATTACTCTTCTGGTGGCAAGGAAAGGTGAATTGCCCTGCTGGTGACATGTAATGGTGTATTGTTTTATAATGGAGCAATGCTCTGCTGGTAGCGTGCAATGGTGTGTTCCCCTGCTGGTGATCTATAATGGAGCATTGCTCTATTGGTAATGCGTAATGGTGTATTCCATTGCTGGTAGCATGTAATGGTGTATTCCCCTGATGGTGATTTATAATAGAGCATTGCTCTACTGGTAGCGTGCAATGGTGTATTCCCCTGCTGGTGATATATAATGATGTATCGCCCTGCTGGTAACATGTAATGGTGTATTGCCCTGCTGCTGGCACGTAATCGTTTATTGTTATGCTAGTGACAAGTAATGGTGTATTGCTCTGCTGGTAGCACGTAATGGTGCATCGTCCTGCTTTTGGCATGTAATGATGAATTGCTCTGCTGGTGACAAATAATGATGCAGTGCTGTGATGACAGAATGTAATGATATATTTCTCTCCTGGTGACACTTTATGTATTTCCCTGCTGGTGGCATGTAATGGTGTATTGCTTTGCTGGTGGCATATAGTGCATTGCTGTGCTGGTGGCGTTTAATGGTGTATTGCACTGCTGTTGCCATATAATTGTGCATTGCTGCTGTTGTCATGTAATGGTGTATTGCTCTGCTGGTGACATATAATGGTGCATTGCTGTACTGGTGGAATGTAATGGTGTATTGCTTTGCTGGTGGCATATAGTGCATTGCTGTGCTGGTGGCATATAGTGCATTTCTGTGCTGGTGGCGTTTAATGGTGTATTGCACTGCTGTTGCCATATAATTGTGTATTGCTGCTGTTGTCATATAATGGTGTATTGTTCTGCTGGTGACATATAATGATACATTGCTGTACTGGTGGAATGTAATGGTGTATTGCTTTGCTGTTGACATATTGTGTATTGCCCTGCTGGTGGCATGTAACAGTGTATTAAGCTGCTGGTGGCATGCCGGGCCCTGACATAACTACATCCTCTGCATCCCCTGTAGTTAAAGTGATACTAAAGTTTCACAAAAAAAAGCAGCTCCGATTAATATTTATAGTATTTGGGCCATGGAAAGTGCTATTTCAATACTGTCAGAGTTGTAGTTCATGAGTAATTGAATGATAAAGTATCCCTCTCCCGTCCCTTTTACCTAGTGTAAGCCACCTCCCCTCGGATGTGGAATCTGGTCTCTTGACCAGACAGCTCACAGCAAGGAACAATCTTCTTACTGTGAGCATAAGGAAAACCCTGGCCCCGTTGACAGGTTTTTCCGTATGCTCACTGAAGATTGTCCCTCTCTGTGATCCATCTGGACAGTCTTGCTGCTTTGAAGTGAGCAGTGTTACAGTAGATAAAAGGGGGGGAGGGGAATACTTTATCATTCAATTACTCTTGAACTACAACTCTGACAGTATTGAAATAACACTCCCCATGGCCCAAATACTATGAAGATTAAATGGAGCTGCTGTTTTTGTGAAACATTACTATCCCTTTAAGTCCATGTGCACAAGTGTATCACACTGTTCCACTGCAGTTAAACTCACATTAATGTTTTAAATTAAATTTATATGTTTATGAACTTTATGTAAGTAAAATAATTTGTTCTTGTTCTATAAAGAGCCTTCAACAGGTCATTATGTTACCTAAAAATTGTCGGTAATGCCCTGATAACCAGTCATTCACCCTTGAAACAATAGTGTAACTATTTTCCGATTTGAAATGTTGGGAGGTACGCTTATTGTTACAATGCCTATTCCCTTTAACCCTCTGATTGCCGGAGGGGTGTCAAATGCATTGCAAAGCACTCAGAAGGTTAACTGTGGGAACCAAGCTACTTGTGGGATGTCCGTTAGTATTGCGTCCCTGAGATCTCATTCAAATTAATGTATGCAATGGGAACACTTTTATGTAAAGTGTGAAGGATGTTTATTTTATATAGAACAACCTAGAGGCACATAACTGTCGCAAAAGTAAGTGAGAGTTTAGTATTAAGATGTATTAGTGTGCCTTCAAATCTGGTTGTACTATATAATACCTGATCAATGCTTATGGAGACTCAAAAGGGAAAGAAAACTGTATCATCGTTGTCAGCTGTTGAACTAATCAAAGCATGAAATCCTATTTCTGCCACCAACTGTGTTAATGGTTACTCTCTAAAGTATGACACAGAGAAGCTATCTGCTTTACCTCTGAGACTCGCTTTGATATTGAGGGTAGAGTCACTAATGTCAGGAGGCAAGTTCCTAAACCGGATTGACATCTCATGCCTCATTTCTCACAAACCCGTGTGAAAAATGCATAACGCAAAGCTACAATGGCTGACATATTTCTCGTGCAGTCCTTTAGAATGCATTTTCCGTATGCGCTCAATTTTAACCCCTTGCTTGTTAGAGTATTAGAAGTTTCCAATGCATTGTGAAGCAAAGCATTGAAGACTTATTCAATATTCGATGGGTTAAAGAGATGAGATAGCAACCCTAGTCCTATACAATGTTCAAAAGAGAGGACCGGGGTGAAGCAATGTGTTGCACACCCATCTGGTCCTCAAAGGGTTAATACAATAAACTGACAGGATTAAAATAAAATAAAAAAAATAAATTAAAAAAAACACCCTTCACTCTTCATCTATGCACTAAAAAGCTACTTGGTGTCTGGGGATGTCTCGTCACAAGATAATAGATTCAAGATAATATCACGCTGGTACCTCACACCTGTCAGGCTAGCTAAATTTGCTAAAGACCAGGGGGACCAGTGTTGGAGATGTGCAGTCTCAGTGTGGTGGACATGCCGGCTTGTTCAGAGTTACTGGTCGGAGATTCTCAGGTCAACGGGGGAGATTTGGGGGTTTTCTATCCCAGTGGATCCTCTCCTCTGTCTATTCTCTTATCATCCACAGTTTCTCACCTCCTCATTCCCTCTCATTCACTTCTTTCTTTCAGCAGCTAGATTGGAGATGTCCACACACTGGAGATCCCCTGGAACTGCCATCTTTGGCTTCCTGGACAAGGCAAGTAAATAGATATAGAGATATGGAGAAGCTGCATGCTATAAGACTGAACCGCCACAGTCTTTCAGGGAGACATGGACTCATTGGGAAGTGTCTGCACGTTCCAGCACCGGTTAGGCTGGGTGGGCGTGCAGATGTGGTGTGGCTGGGGGGTGGGGGTGTGTGGAGTGGGGTGGAGAATTGGGGAGACCAGAGTTCGAGGGAAGCTGCGTGGCACTGTGGGGGTGGCTGGAGGTGGTGACTAGGTTGCGAACCTCATGTTGAGTCCTATCATACATTTCCTCTCTCTCTTCTTTTATACAACCTGCTTTCCTTATCCATATGTCCCAACATTTCAAATTGCCAAAGAGGGACACTTGTGTTTTAGGGTGTGTTGCTGGGGGTGTGTCTGGTGGGCGTGGCATTACCAAGAATTTTTAGGCTAATTCATGACCTATTGACACCTACTTGTGAAACCTAATATATGATTTAGAACAAGACCAAAGTATTTTATTTACACAGACAAATTTAGAAACACATATACAGACAGTAATGTGAGTGTTATTGCTGTGGAGCAATGTGATACACTTATATACATACCACACAGTCTGATCTCCTAAAAAGAGGGACATCAGGGTGGGAAAGAGGGACAGAGGGATTTGGGTCTAAAAGAGGGACTGTCCCTCCTAAAGAGGGACACTTAGGAGGTATGCTTATCTCCTTTCATTTCTTTCCTTATATATTTTACTGCTACCTTGGCCAGGGTGTTCTCTCGGTCATGCTCTCCTCTCCTTTTTTCTCTATTTTTCTTTTTCCCTAGTCTATCTCTAGCAGCACCTTTTTGGTTTAATCACAGCTGCTTAAGAATTGTTGCGGGACTGAGTCTCTGGTAGGCCCCGCACAGTGCAAAGTTAGGGACTAAATGTTATTTAAGGACAATGCTGGGCTGTGTTTTTGTACTATTCTGTGTTTGTTCCACATATTGTGACCACTGGTACAAGTTTGGATGCATACTGTATTGCTTTCTTTGTACTGTTCCCAGGCCTGGACTGGGACAAAAAATAGGCCCGGGCATTTAAGGCTGAGCAGCCCATTTTTATTTTTTGAGCAGCCCATGGGGATGGGCAGCGGAGGCCGACGGTGATCATGGGCGGAGCTTATAATCAGGTGCATTGCGCCCAGAAAACTTGTAACGAGGTGGCCGTCTTTCAGAAAGTGAAAGACTGCCCAAACTCATTTAAAGGGATAGTAATACTTCAAATGTAAAAAAAAATATGTTGTAGGGTTTACCCCCCTGAGTAAAACAAGAGTGCTCCCACTGCTGAAAGGTGTTTCATTCAAAAGTTATTACAGCTCAAAGTTGAATTTTTTAGGTGCAATATCACAGTGGCCTGAAATTGTACAGTGGCGCTGTTGCTACACGATCCTATGGACAGCTCTGGTCCCGGGACCATAAATCTCCATAGGATGGTGTAGCAACCGCGCCACTGTACAATTTCAGGCCACTGTGATATTGCACCTAAAAAATTCAACTTTGAAAATTAATAACTTTTGAATGAAACACCTTTCAGCAGTGGGATGACTCTTGTTTTACTCAGGGGGATAAACTCTACTCATATTTTTTTTTACATTTTAAGTATTACTATCCCTTTAATGATTCTTTTTTTTTTTTTTTTTAAACGCCCGGACGAGCCCCGGACCGGCCCACCGGCAAATGCCCTGACTGTTCCATTACTTCAATAAACATTTAAACAATAATAAAAATAAAAAACCTACTTGGCATTTTTCTTCATGTGAGGTGTTTAGTTAACCCTTTCAGTGCCAGAGAGGCTTCCGACGCATTACGTTGGATACCTCTATGGCACTGAAATGGATAATATTAATATACAGTATTGATATGTTACCTTTTTTCATAACTCAGCAGTGACTGCTGTGTCTTTGGAATCTACACAAACAACAAATGAAGAAAAGAAAACACACATTCTAATGTCTGGCTTTCGAACACCGGACCAAATAAAATGAGATGTCAATGTCAAATAAACCCAGTAATTATGTAGACACAGAGATCAGTGCACATAAGCGTCTCTGCAGATTGCTCCCATAATCCTTGCTGCTTTGACTCTTGGCATTAACTCTTATATGGGAGATCAGAGAGAACAGTTGATACTTAGATTCTGATCAAACAAAGCAACTTGTTAAATTGCTTTCTCTAGAGCTCAATCCCAAAATAACAAAGGCATTTTTGTCAGCTCCCAATCTGCTCTGGTCTCATTATAAACCTGCAGATGAGCCTATAATTGTCTTTTGAAATGTTTTTTCTAAATCTCAGTATTCACGCAAAGCTGGAGGGTGGCTTGGGTACACTGCATTTACATAACGTTATACAATCTCTTTAGATATTTGACACACATCTTATTATTAAAAAAAAAAGTATAAGTTACAGACTGGTTAGCAAGAAGTCACTATGAATTCTTCAGCTTAATGGAATACTAACACCTTAAATTATCCGGAATTCTATACATTTAAATACCCCGCACTCCATGCTAACATCTGTTTGATTCTCAGTTTGTTTCCTGATGCCTAACTCTTTCATAGGCTATTTGTGAGCAACCAATTCTGAAAAAGGGTCATCCATTAAGACTGGAAGACAGGCTCTTTCAATGAAAGCAAAGGCAGGGATTTTTTTTTTTTGCAGAAAGGGCAGTATTCTTTGCCTTATGAGGCTGTGTTTGCAGACAACGCTGATACTTTAAAAAAGTATTGAATACGTTTTTAGCTAACTAGAATATCGATATTTATAACAGTTTCAATGAAGAAAGGATGTTGGCACAGGAAGAAATCTGATGGCCTTTTGAAATCAGGAGATTTTTTTACTAGCTTACCAGCTTGAGGCTTTAATGGAGTTGGCTTCAACAGGGTTTTTTCCCCAACTCTGACACAGCAGAGGGGTATGCAATGCATTGCAAAGCAACGTGTTGCATACCTCTCTTGCACTCAAAGGGTTAACTGTGATACTGTATAAGAAATTCTGGGACAAACCACTGCTCAGTAGGGGAAAAATATAAATCCCAAATTATTTAAGAGGCCTTTAACTGCTTTGGAGATCTCTCTGACATTCAAGGGTTAATAGACCCATTTAAGAGTAAACAAATCCCTTATAACATAAGAATGGTACCAGACAGGACTGCCCCCTTTCCTCCCTAATATTTATTTTGACAATGGAAATACTAGCAAACAGTAGTGTTCCAGGAATTTTACATGGTTTTATTGGCAGATTACTTAACATTTAAACCTTAATAAATCAAAGATTTTCCTGATAAAAGTAATGGAATAATTAGATAAATTTAGCACTGTCTGATGCTTTAAAGGGATAGTAATACTTCGTTTTAACTTTATTTTATTTTGTAGGTATTAAAAAAACATTAAGAATGATATAAGTCTTATCTCTCAAACCTTTATGGTTTGAGAGATATTCACAAGCAAAGTTTCCCCCTCCCGCCCCTTTTACCTAGTGTAAGCCATCTCTTCTCAGATGTGGAGTCCAGTCCATAGACCAGACAGATAACAGAAGGGGACAATCTTCTTACTGTGGGAACAATGAAAACCCTGCCCCCCTTGACAAGCTTTTCAGGTTTTTCCCTTATCTTAATTGAAGATTGTCCCTCTCTGCAGTCTACCTGGGCACCTCCCTTCTGCTCTGGCTGAACAGTGTTACATCACTAAAAGGACGGGAGGGGGATACTTTGTCATTGAATTACTCTTGAACTACAACTCTGACAGAATTGAAATAACACTCTCCAAAGTCCAAATACTATGATGGTTTATTAGAGCTGCTTTTATTGTGAGACATTACTATCCCTTTAAACCCAATCCGACTAAATCAGACTGTAACAAACCTGCGGCCATTATCACAGTCCAGAGGTGAGGACTGTTAGTGCATCTGTAATACATCTATCAGATGCTGGACTCCTGTTTCAAGAAATTGTTTGGATTACAATCTTACATGAATCTGTAGGAGTTAAATTGTTGTATTTTTGCATGTTATCACCTTATGGTCTTCCATTCTGTGTGTCCCACTGTCTGGTCCAGGTTTAATTAGGTGTTACTTCCCTAATGGTGTATTCACCATTGTCATTAGTGTGATGAGATTAGTCTGGTGTAGTGGTTTTCTGTAAAACCTGCTTCCATTGTGCTATGTGTTAAAGGGATAGTAATGTCAGAAAAAAAGTATTAACTATATGGTATATACAATTAAAAGAGAGTACTTGCACTTATTCGTATCTCTCAGACAGTTATGGTTTGAGAGATATAGGAAAATAAAGTTCTCTGGTCCCTCCCCTTTCTGCTTGACGAGCTGTAAAGCTGTCAGAAGCAGATTCTGGTCACTTGACCAGATGTGGCTCTTCAGCAGCACCGATATAACGATATCTAAAGATAAATACTTGGAATGGTCTATAAAGTGTGCCTAGCTTACAAGAACACTTTGTAGAAGGTTCCAGTGAAGTATTTATTTCTAAATAGCGTGATTTCAGCTCTGCTGAAGAGCCTCTGTCTGGTTGAATGACTGGAATCTGCATCTGTCAGCTAGATGGCAGACTTGAGTAAAACAGCCAGGAAAAGGCAACTTTAACAAGTTATAGCTCTCAAACCATAAAGGTTTGAGAGATAAGACTTACATTGATGTTAATCTTTTTTTAATGTCTACAATATTAAATCAACTTAAAATTAACCATTATTATCCCTTTAATTGTATTAATCTGATTGCATGTCACATACCCCCTTCCGCTGACAATGTGGCTATATAAACCCTGACCACTTCCAATAAATGTCAGTATTTGTTTTGAAATAGAAACTGTGTGGTTTCTTTTACTACAGGAATGGTTTACACGGTCCCCTTTGACACCTGTTCCTAGGAACTCTACTCTGCAGGACCAGCATCGCTACCCCTTTGCAGACGCTTCAAGGAGAGGGAAACCTGGAATGGCGGCTAAGGACAACTCGGCGTCTTTACCTTCCATAAAACACATACATTTTAAACCTTAACATAAAGGGGATGTTTCATCCAAAAATTATTTATGCTTAATAAGGAGTGTAACTAATAATGCACCCATCCGTGTTGTTGTTGTTTTTTTTTAAACACATTGTTGTGTATTTAAATCGCTAATTAAAATTCTACCTGATTATGTCACTGTGGACCACAGTACAGTACGAGCTGTACCGAATTTAAACAGAAACCGTCCCCATTCTATGCCAAGTGCACGCCCAATCTCCCTCCCACTTTCTGCTGCAGAGCCTCCTAGAGTCGTACAACTCGATTCTCCTGCTGTCAGCTTTACAGCTGACATCAGGAGAATGGGAGGAACTTTGAATCCCTATATCTCTCAAACCATAGCGGTTTGAGAGATAGGGTTTGGAGCATGTTGATTAATATTTTAACCTCTACAAAACTGGAAAAAGATTTTTGGGGACATTACTGTCCCTTTAAAAAAAAACCATATAAATCAATGGGAATTTGGTTCAGTTCATTTTCTATAAACCATAAGGTCCTACCTAACCCACAGAAATGCAGATTTGCTCTGTAATGACTTCTGAATGACTCATATGCTAGCAGTGGGAGTACCTTTGATTTACTCAGCCACAAATATACTACAGCGTCTATATATTTTTTTCACAATAAATGTTCTCTATGCCTTTAAAGTCACAAAAGGATCAAATCCATTCACTGGAGGTTCTTAGATCCCTCAAGCTGACCTCTGGACCACCGCAGACCTTGAAGGTATTTCTGTACCCTGTCTGATGATGTCATTCATATCACCCCAGGCAGACATCAGCTTCACAGGATGGCAATGCCCACCGGGATCCTGGCAAACGTTTAACCCCTTTGATTTCAGAGAGGTCTGCAATGCATTGCGAAGAAATGCATTGGATGCCTCCTAACATAAAATGAGTTAAAAAAATAAGTAAATAATTTAAAAAAAAAGAAAATATTAAAAAAAAAAAAAAAATATATATATATAGAGAGAGAGAGAGAGAGAGAGAGAGAGAGAGAGAGAGAGAGAGAGAGAGAGAGAGAGATTCCCATACACACAGAAATATCATTATTTTAACACTTTGAGTGCCAGTGCCCTCTAACCTCAAAAGGTTAAAGGATTATTTTAAAAATAACCCACCACCTTACTATGGACATCAATTCCTAATGGCCCATTCAAATGTTGTCCTAGTGTCTTTGTTTCGTCAGTCGGTCTTGTGTGTGACGTCCACGGACGCAGACATGACAGTTGCTGGAAGGACCGCAGGACCTCAAAATCTGATCAATGTGTATAGTAGCTGTAACCCTTTAAGTACCAGAGGGCTGTTTAACACTGTAAATCAATGGGTTAACCCTTTGAGTGCCAGAGGGGTGGAAAATGCATTGCTCCGCATAGATCCCTTAAGTTGGAGAAATCTTAGTACATTGGCTCCATAGAATAACACAGGAATTGAACTACAACTCTGACAGAATTGAAATAACACTCTCCATGGCCCAAATACTATGATGATTAACCCCTTAGGGTCCGACGATCCCGCGGTGTCTGGTCCTTTAGGGATCAGATAGACGAGTTCGACGTGCCGTCCCGCGTGACTGATCACGTGGGGCGGCATATCGAAAGGAGGACTGAAAGAGATCGCTCCGGTCTTGGAGCGATCAATTTCAGTTCACGGTATTACTCACCGCGCACCTGCAGGAGCGCGGTGAGTAAAAGTACGTGACGTATCAGGACCGTCACTGGTCCTTAAGTGCCGGACCAGCGTGACGGTCCGGGTACGTCACAGGACGCGAAGGGGTTAATTAGAGTTGCTTTTATTATGAAACATTACTATCCCTTTAAATGGTAAATCAAGCCTGTTTTGTGCTCCAGGAGCACTGAGACAATCCACCAGCATACCATGTGTTGAAATGATGTCTTCAATAGGCAACTGATAACAAAGTGTCTGATTTCACAATTAGAAAAAAAAATATGACTGTATATCATTTTGAATGTGTCAATTTACACTTAAAATGTTTATGTTACAGATGAAAGGTTGTGGTTTCTATATCCTATATATCTGCTTCCCTCTAGTGGCAAAAAGCTAAAACAGCAATTAATATTTATATTTAAAGAGGCAAATATGTGGTCAATAAAATACATTTTAAACCCTTTGTCACTCAAAAGGTTAAAGACACTTTATTGACGTTATAATGTCCCTTTGAAGAGACACAAAAGGTGACATTTTTATTATAAGACAAGTTACATTGTAACATTCAAAGATTAATGTTTCTATACTTTGCTAGAAATTAAGATATATGGTTTTGTGTGCTATTATTCAGCAGGCGAGGGAGACAGTTTTTCTTTAACTCCTTAACGACCGGCCAATCGGCACATCACAGTCACTTAAGGACCACGGAGCATTTTTTTTTTTTTTTTTTATTCCGGACTCCACAAACGGCGTGCAGCAGGGGGAGTCCGGAATTCCATAACGGTTATAGTACATCATGGGTCCTTAACTCAGATCGATCTATGATGTACTATGACTGTCAAGGGTCGTTAAGGGGTTAAATAATGTCCCTCGCTTTCTGACCAGGAAGTGAGTACAAATGAATATGTTCTAAGAAGCCAACAGTGTGAGAAGTTTGGAGTCCTGCAAAAACAATAATGTACTAATTACAGATTATAGAGAACCAATGCATTCAAAATTGAGTCATAGTGGTCATTAGGATTTTGTCACCAGATTTAGCAGAGTGTCAGTTTATCAGGGTGTCTTAGTGACCCTTAGGCCTTGTTTACACTGGTGACTTGTGTTGTGTTAATGCATGCCAAGCCACCTGTGCTTGCTTACCTCCCATCAAAGTGCAGATCAGTCCTGCTGCTACTTGGAATTGTCTATCAAAGACTGCAAACAAGTTGCACCATGCTGCATTCATGTGCGTTATGAGCAACACTCATTATGTGAACAGCGCTATTTAGGGCAAATAGTTTTAAAGGCTTGAATTTAATTTTCACTCAAATCAAAGTGCCCCCCAAATCATTATGCACATAGCGATACCTGTCTCAGTACTAGTATTATCCTGAATAAATGTAGCGTTATTGAAAAATCTAACTTGTTCCAGAACACGCAGGCAGGCATCGTGCTCTACCGGCATCTCTTCATCTGCGCCGTCAGTCCTTTCCTGTACCTTAAAGGGATAGTAATGTTTCATAATAAAAGCAGCTCTAATTAATCATCATAGTATTTGTACTTTGGAGAGTGTTATTTCAATTCTGTCAGAGTTGTAGTTCAAGAGTAATTCAATGACAAAGTATCCCCCTCCCGCCCCTTTTACTGATGTAACACTGCTCAGCCAGAGCAGAAGGAAGGTGCCCAGGTAGACTGCAGCGAGGCAAAATCTTCAATTAAGATAAGGGGGAAAAACCTGAAATTCTTGTCAGGGGGGCAGGGCTTTCATTGTTCTCATAGGAAGAAGCTTGTCCCCTGCTGTTATCTGTCTGGTCTATGGACTGCATTCCACATCTGAGAAGAGATGGCTTAGACTAGGTAAAAGGTGGCGGGAGGGGAAACTTTGCTTGTGAATATCTCTTAAACCATAAAGGTTTGAGAGATAAGACTTATATCGTTCTTCATGGTTCATTAATGCCTACAAACTAAAATAAAGATAAAACAAAATATTACTATCCCTTTAAGGTACAATGCAACTCCCCCTCACCAATCGTAGAGGAGACCTGGACAGACCTTGCTGGCGCAGATGTCTCTTTGCCAAGATGCCTGTGCTGATACCTGCCTGTGCATCTAAGAACAAGTTGGATTTCTCAATAACGCCTTACTTATTCAGGATCATACTAGCATTGATATGCATATCGCTATGTGTATAATGATTTTGGGGTCACTTTGATTTTTAACAGAGTTCACACTGCTGGCTAAAGTCACCGGCATATGCACAACCTACAAATTAGGCAAGCTACAATATTTGGGTATACTACTTCTTTAATGGGATAGTAATACTTAAGTATTACTAATCCCTATAGCAAAGTACTACTTAAAAAGAAAAGGAAAAAAAAAAAAAAAAAACATATTTCCCCCAGTGTCATCTCTCAAACCTTTAAGTATTACTATCCCTTTAATTCTGGATCATAGTAATGCCTTGCAGTTTTCTTATGAACACTTCAAATTTTAGTGTGCCAACTTTTAACAAGGCACTACTACTAAATTATTATTATTATTTTTTTTTTTAAGTATAAATAAGATTGTATGATGGTTTGTATCATGTATGGTTTCAAGTATTTTGATATATTTCACGCAGTTTATTACATCGGTATTTAAGGGTGGATTGGCATTTTTAACAATGGGAATAGTGTGGATTTAAAGACACGAGTCCTCCGTTTTAGCCACTTATCTCTATTCTAGAACAGAGGTTCTCAACCCGTGCCCTCAGTGGCCACTAACAGGCCAGGACTTAGGAATTTCCCTGTTAGAACACAAGTGTGTTGATCAGAGGCTCAGTCATATTGATTAACTCACCTGTGCTCTTAAAAGGAAATTCTCACATCCTTGCCTGTTAGTAGCCACTGACGGCACAGGTTGAGAACCTCTTTTCTAGAACATATAATTCAATGGAATGTGTTCAAACTGCCATCATCTATGGTGGACGTCTCCCTCACTGCCCTAGAACAATTGTTTAATAATCAGTTCAACTCAATCCAGTTCATATTCTGAACTCCTCCTGAAGATACAGATGAAGAAACAGCAACTCTGGTCCACAAGAAACGCTAACAGTGCAGTTTTTCCCAAAGACAGACTAATTATTCATCTGCTTTTCAGGATATCCCTTATCTGTTGGTGTGCTTTGAGGGCTATTGGTGTGCAGCACAGATCTAAGGAATTCGAAATGTATTAACCTCTTAATGATCAGCGTTTTGGGGAGTGGATTCCCCTAAAGGACCGCTTTGTTCTTAATTGGCAAGCTGGCACAGGGGACCATGTTTGCGGACTTCCCAAACAGGGGTCTGATAGCGAGCATTCCGGGCTTGGAGTGGACAATTTCAGATCGCAGTAGTGCTTACAGTAAGGTCCCAGATGGGAAGAGAGGGGAAAAAAATAAATTATATATATATTTTATAGTCACCCCTCTCATTATAGATAACCCTGATTTGATACTTTGAAGACTGCATACTGCTCTTTTGTGTATATCACCATTTTATGCTTACTTAACACTATTGTTTATCTAGGTATACAAGATGCCCCTCCTTTTGCAACTAAATGATGATCAATTGCTTGATTTGCATATTAATGATGATTTGCTAATGAAGATATGGTAAATGGGTAAGCCTTTGGTTTTCACATTGTGTTTATGCCTGACGAAAAGTGGCACTGAGCCCCCCTGAAACATTGTAGGTTTCAGTAATAGAGTTCAGCACAAGCGGATTGACACATCGCCTTGAGTGTGTGCTCCAATTGTGGGCGCACAGAGTGCAGCCCTTTGTCATTTTAGGTTTATGAACTCAGTGCAACACTGATGTTACTTTGTATCCAGTGCTGCACTCAAAAATCTCAAATTTCATATCTGCTCTCAACATGACACATGGACAGTTATATCAGGCCACTGTGATATTGCACCTAAAAAATTCAACTTTGAAAATTAATAACTTTTGAATGAAACATCTTTCAGCAGTGGGAGTACTCTTGTTTTACTCAGGGGGATAAACCCTACAACATATTTTTTTTACATTTTAGGTATTACTATCCCTTTAAAGCTTTAATAAATAAAATAAAAAAAAAATAATAAAAAAAATTTTTAAAGAAGAGTGTGCACTACTTGTTGGGAAGAATCCTTGGTTAAAGTTGGTCTGAAGCACCTTACGTTGATAAGAGAAGTGTGTGCGGCGACAATGGAGAAGAAGCAGATGTTAAAAGCCATTTATGCAGACGGTGTGCAACCAGGAAGCAAGGTGTGCACAAAGACATCAGTACTGCAGTTTGGCAACACATGCACACAAGTTTTCATCTTTACACTTATTTTAAAGTGATATTTTTTTTACATGTTAAAGTATTACTATGTTGTAGGGTTTATCCCCCTGAGTAAAACAAGAGTACTCCCACTGCTGAGAGGTGTTTTATTCAAAAGTTATTAATTTTCAAAGTTGAATTTTTTTGGTGCAATATCACAGTGGCTTGAAATTGTACAGTGGCGCTGTTGCTACACGATCCTATGGATAACTCTGGTCAGTTGACCATAAATCTCCATAGGATGGTGTAGCAACAGCACCACTGTACAATTTCAGGCCAGTGTGATTTTGCACCAAAAAAATTCAACTTTGAAAATTAATAACTTTTGAATAAAACACCTCTCAGCAGTGGGAGTACTCTTGTTTTACTCAGGGGGATAAACCCTACAACATATTTTTTTTTACATTTTAAGTATTACTATCACTTTAAATCAACACCTTGCCATCTGCTGCCACACACACTATTGGCACAGTGTTGCTCATGTGGTTAAAGGGATAGTAATACTTGAAAATAATTTTACTTTATATTGTAGCCCTTAAAAAAAAAAATTAAAAATGATATAAGTCTCATCTCCCAACCCTTTATGGTTTGGGAGGTATTGACAAGTAAAGTTCCCCTGGAATAACATCACTGCTCAAGCCTTCCGATTTGGAATCCGGTCCCTTGAACGGCCACAGCTCTTCAGAAGTGCCGACATCACAATCTTAAAAAGAATTTCTTCATTGGACCTGTCTACAAAGTGTGTTTGCTAGCCAGGCACACTTTGTAGACCGTTCCAATGAAGAAGTTATTTTTAAAGATTGTGATCTGGGCACTGCTAAAGAGCAGCCAGCTGATCTGTGGACCGGATTCCAAGTCTGTCCACTAGATGGCAGACTTCACTAGAACAGCCAAGAAAAGGGAACTTTACTTGCTAATATCTCCCAAACCATGAAGGTTTGAGAGATAAGACATCATTTTTAATATTTTTTTTAAGGGCTACACTATAAAATTATTTTCAAGGATTACTATCACTTTAATGATTGACTGGCTTGTTGACTTTTCAGTGCGTATCCCTTTCAGATCCAAAAAGGTGTGCAATGCAAGTCAAAGCACTGCATTACACAACTCCATCAGTGAGTGTGTGTGATTTATACATTGAATACTTTAAAGGCCAACTACTCCACCAAACCCACTAGTAAGTTTATTTTTTGCTGCAAAAGTCTTTATTTGCAAAAACAAAATGGTTTACTGATAAATTAAGCTAGAATCATTCAGAACACACTGATCTGTTCTACACTTGTGGACAACCATCAAGGAGAAAACAGATTCCCTACAAAATTCAGAGCACAAACACATTCACTTAAATACTATTTTGCAAAGGGCAGTTTAGATATAAATATACATGAGAGCTTCTTAATGGTGACACTCTCCCCAGTGCTGCTCATTTTTCCAGCAGGTAAGATCAACCTAGAAGGAAGACAAGGACCGTGAATACAGAAGGTTGATGAACTGGGAGGTGCAATTACCTTCTTGGCCTGAATTATTACAGTGACGACATGGTTGATACAGCATGTTATGGAGTGTCACTGCCACGGAACCTACCACACACTAATGTAGCAACAGCTCCACTATGAAGTTTCAGACTAAGTACCCACACGCTTGAGCTGCAATCATTTTTGAACAAAGCTCCTCCCCACTAGGGGTACCTTTGTTTGACTCTGCAGGATAACCCCTGCCATTGTGTATACATTCCTCCCCCCACTGAGTATTACTATCGCTTTAAACAGAGAACTAGTGCTACTATGGAAATTGTGGAAGGTATTTCCAGTATAGGAAAAGAGCATTCCAGCTGGTGGCAGATTTATTCAAAAGTTATGGGCTTAAAATTACAACTGTAATTTTCTATCACGTCAGCAGCTGGTACTGTTGTTACGGTTCCCTAAGGATTACGGAATATAAAAATCATGTAATGGTACTTTTCAAATACATTGCATTAAACAAGTGTGCTGGTTGCCACAGCAAGCGCCTTCTTCAGCTCGTCTAATCACAGGACAAGATGCAGCACAAGGAACCAGGAAAAAGGCACTGGTTGCTCCTCTCCATCACCAATGCAAATGAGCAAGGAGAATGCTGGTGCAATTTGCCATAGACCCTTCCTACCTTTAGTTTTGTCTCCTAGTTATCAGTCACCTGCTTGTGATACTGATAACCAGTAGCTGAAGGTGGTTTGATTATAAACATGCAATGATGAGACCCAGACCACACACAGCTTACTCCACTGTGACCCGGGTATCTGGAGAACACACACAACTGGCCAGTATTTACATAACTCTTTAAGGACCAATGGGCTGGGCAATACATCACAAATTAATGTGATTGAACATTGCTTCGGGCCTTAAACCCATAAGGCCCAGCTGTTAAGGGACACAGGGCACTAAATTTTATTTTAAGTAATGGATTCAGTGCTTCCCTGAACGGTGTACAGACATGAGGGGAGCCCTGAATTCCATGATGTACCAGGACAGGCACTCTCCCTTAAGTACAGGACAGCCGTGATGGTCTTCGCACATCATTGGTCCTTAAAGGGACAATACTTTATTACTACTATCCCTCATATTGTAGGTATTTGCAAAATAATTTAATAGCCCCCAGGTTCATCTCTCAAACCTTTATGGTATGAGCGATAACCGAAGGCAAAGTTCCCCCCTCCCTCCCACTTTCCAGACGTCAGCACTGTACTGACTGCAGGGGAAGTCTGTTGTACGACAGGCTTGCGGCTCTGCAGCTGAGCCGAGATCCTGTTAGTTACAAAGAATTTTTTCACTGAAACGGTCTTCTATATGTGCTTGGTTTGCAAGCACATGTAGAAGACAGTTTCAGTGAAAAAAATTCTGTCACTAACACGATCACGGCTCTGCTGCAGAGCCGCCTGATGAAAGTCAGACTGGATTTCCCTGCAGTCAGCATAACACTGACTTCAGGGAAGGGAACTTTGCCTTTGGTTATCTCTCAAACCATAAAGGTTTGATAGATGAACCTGGGGGCTATTTTACTGCAGGCAGAACATTTTAATGGCCACTTAATCACTTCAGGATGGATCTGTTGCCCAAATTAATATTTGATTACTACAAAATATCATGTACACAGAAGCAGATTGGATTCTTTTGCTACACCACTCCAAACCCCCCACCAGCTCTCCAAATTCACTTTGGGGTCTCAAGTCCAGCAACATAGGAGTCACGACCTTCTCTGGATATGATATCTAGCACCAAGGAAAGATTAGTTATGGGGAACAAGTCCACCCACAATTTGTTTTTCACTTTACCCTGTTTCTGGTATAAATGGTTTTATACGCATTAAAGGAATACAGATACCTACTATTAAAGCCCAAGTTAGTGGCAGTTACAATAGTCTTCCACAATTAAGGCAAGTGGAGGTTTAGCATTGAGAGACGTGTTCCTTTAAGGGTATACAAACCCTCTTAGACGACAAACAGGAGAAATTTCATTTTCCTGTATATAACAATGGGACTGCAGATCAGGCCCTAGCAGCTTTCACAAATTTTTAATTGCATCTCAACCCAGCAACATCCACTGCATGCTAAACTATGAAGGAAGGACTGTACTCAGCCAAGCTTCACATTAGTTAATGCGTCAGAGTATACTTGAGCATACCGTCTCACTGCAAGCTTTAAATCACATCTGTCCTAGTATAGACAAATCATGCTTTACTTTCCACTGAATACACAATTCCTATGGTTCCACTTCTGGCTACAATTACCCACAGAGCTAAATTCCCCCGTTGATAAATACCAAGCATCAGGCCATGCTGTCTTGTCATTTCAAGGTATCTTGAGAAGGTTTTAACTCTTCAGCCCTCAGCAGTAAGCAACTCTGAGTAACTAAGGTATGTGCAAAGAGTTAAGGAAAAGCTACATTTGTCACAAGGTGATATTTTCCCCATTTTAAAACCTGCAGCATTAACACTGGTCAACTGGTATTGGAGTGTGACATATAAAATGGACCTGTCACCAACCTTTTATTTTAAATGAATTATAATTGCCTATATGTTTTACTTGTAATAAACAGTTTGAGAAACAAATCTTTACTTGACAATGTCAGTGTGACACTATGCTAGCTTCTGTTGGGCCAATATGGCCACATACCTTTCTATGAAAGGTTAAAGGGATAGGAACACTTAACATGTAAAAGACATGTTGTAGGTTTCATCCTCATAAGAAAAACAAGGGTGCTCCCATTGCCGAGATGCATTTTATTCGAGGATTATTGCAGTTCAAGCTTGAATTTGTTTTAGCTGCAGTATCGCAATAGCCTGAACTTTTAGTGGCACTGTTGCTACACCATCCTATGGCCAGCGATACTGAAAAACAGTAGGAGTACCTTTGTTTTACTCAGGATATAACACTATACCTTTAAAACACACAAAGTGGGTATTTCTAACAAAACAGCAATTGGCAAATTTGACCAAAAACCAAATTAGCATTCTGTACATAGGATTAGCATGAAGTGCAACACTAAGGTTAGTTTCTCAAAAACTAAGTTTTACAGAGAAGTAGGTAATACAACATACAGGCAGATTTTAATTCCTTGTGAAACAGATTAAACTTTCCTTAGGGAACAGGCCCACTTTAAGGATGGATACCAAAAAGAAGCAAAAAGAAACAAAAATAGAGTTTAAATAAATTAAACACACAAACATGCATCATAACCCCCATTACGAGAGAAAACTAGAGAAGGCTTGATGGAACAGAAGATAAAAAAAAAAAAATTCATGTGAGCAAAATATCCACAAAAAGCTGCAAAATTCACTTTTACGGTTTGATAAATTATAACCCTAGAATGACATAGGAATTGTAGAATGTTTACAAACGAGATGCATCACTGCCGATACCTCTCCCCTCAAAGCATCCTATGACCTTCAATAGTCCTTGATAAAGATACCCATTTGCCTCCGCTTCGATTTCTAGGGGGATATCAAACACCGGCCCCTTTTCTTCTGCATATATCTTGTATGAGTATACGTAAGTGCTATGATCACGTGCTACGGTGGATTGGACACCCTGACTCGCCAAGCTATTGAGGGACTACAACTTCAATTATCCTCAACTGGCCAGCTTAAGCTGATGGGAATTGTAACCTCAACAAAAGCCTATCGAGGAAGGCTGCACAACATTGCTGTTGTCTGTGTGAGAATCAGCTGGATTATATATTATGTTTTTATGCAAAGCATTTGATTAGCAACATCGAATATTAACATCTTCTTTGCAAAGTCCATGAAACATTAATAAAAAGCAGAATGACATGTAGCTTGTGAAGCCCCCTTAGAAGATCAAGCACCAGAGGGAGAGGCACTGGACTTACAGGAAATAAAACAGCCTCATCACCCCTATTTACAAATCCAGAGGCGCCAGGTCGCTAAAGTCACAGTCAAAAAGTTCACTAACACCCTCGCTGTTCTCCAGCCCGAAGTGGTACTCATGGGAGAGGGGAGGGGAAAGGTTAATGAACTCATCACTCAGGAAGTCTTGGAGGACATCTCTGGGCTCCATGAGGGCAGCAGAAGCAACGGGAGAGAGGGGAATGTAGGCCAGAGGCAGATCAGTCTCAGTAGACAAAAGAGATTCTAGAAAGACAGAGAGATTGTTATAATTTCACACATCAGCTTTTCAGGGTTCATAAAAGTGCATTTCCCCCCCTCATACCATGGAGCGGTGGGAGGAGAGAGGAAGAAAAACAAAACAAAAAAAACAAAAAACACAACTTTCCAATAAAATATTAATTCCCAGGAATGTGGGTACCCTTGTTTTACAAAACAGCATGACCATGCAATAGAGTTTCCCATATTAAGTATTACCATGCCTTTAAGGGGCAATTATCACATTTTTTTTTTTTACCAAGTCTGCTTCTGTGGAAGGAGACTTGGTAAAAAGCCCACTGTGAAGCTTCCTATCAGCTGACCCACGCAGCTGGAGACCAACCAAGTAGTATGTAGGTCTAACCCACGAATGTTAGAGTGTTTGTGCAAGTCTCCACTGGCCTCTGTGTCTGGCTTTTAACTTACCAAACTGCCTGGAAAAATGAGACTTCCAGCTCAAAGGGAATATATGCTTAAGGATAAGAGGGGCCAACTAGAAAAAAGGCCTTTAAAGAGGGATAGTAATGTTTCATAATAAAAGCAGCTGTAATTAATCTTCATAGTATTTGGGCCTTGGAGAGTGTTATTTCAATTCTGTCAGAGTTAAAGTTCAAAAGTAATTGAATGATAAAGTATCCCCCTCCCGCCCCTTTTACTGATGTAACACTGCTCAGCCAGAGCAGAAGGGAGGTGCCCAGGTAGACTGCAGAGAGGGACAATCTTCAATTAAGATAAGGGAAAAACCTGAAAAGCTTGTCAAGGGGGCAGGACTTTCATTGTTCTCATAGGAAGAAGATTGTCCCTTGCTGTAAAGCCTTCTGGTCTTTGGACTGGATTCCACATCTGAGGAGTGGGGGCTTACACTAGGTAAAAGGGGCGGGAGGGGGAAACTATCATTCAATTTCTCTTGAACTACAACTCTGACAGTATTGAAATAACCCTCTATGGCTCAACTGCTATGAAGTTTAATTGGAGCTGCTGTTTTTTGTGAAACATTACTATCACTTTAAGACCAGACCGCTCAAAGCAAGGGACAATAGAGTTAAAAGTTGCCAATATGAGAGAAAATACTCCCCCTCCCAAACAAACACCACACATCTGCAGCTCTCCAGTTCTTTAACTACAACTCACATTAACCTCAGGCAGCCTATAGCCACCTACAGCAGCTGGAGAGCTGCAGGTTACTCATGAAGTTAAGAGACTTTTCTACAAACCCAAGTTATCAAGTATATTCCTTCACCGAATACATTTACTGAAAGGGGCATATAAAGAAAAGAGCAGGGCAAAGATGTACCACAGGGAACATACATAGCCGTGAGGATTTAAATATAGAATTTAACCCCTAAATGCTGTCACCAACGAGAGTGCTATGATTCAAGGTGTTAACATCCCCCCAGGCAATGGGAATTTGCTGAATTTTTAGCGGTACCCTATGTTGCAGTTATTACACTGCAGAATTGCAGAGTTTCTATTTTAGGACCAAAGAAACCTGTCCCTTTTAGAGAGCCGGTTCCCCAGTGCGACACCAGCATCCTCACCTTGCTCACACGACAGCAGTCCGAGGGCATCGTCCTGCGCCAGGTTCAGAGCAGGCAGTCCCACATTTCCCTGGGTGACAGGAGACTGCTCGGTACGGGCGGCTTTCGATGGACTTTTAACAGGACTGCACACTCCAGAGCTGTCGTCTGGACAGAGGAATACATCAATGGGGCCCTGGGTGCTTTTAAGAGAAATCTGAAGACCCTAAGAAAGAAAAAGTAGAAATTAAACATTGTAGCTGTTAATGCCAAACTCTCCCTCAGTTATTTTTCTATTCTTCTGTAACCTCAGCCTCCATGTAATGTAATCAATACTTGCCCCAGTAGAGAATGTGTTGAGGACTTAAAGGGATAGTAATACTTCAGTATTACAAATCCCTATATTAAAGCCCTTGTAAAAAGAAACGTTTTGCCCCCAGTGTCATCCCTCAAACCTTTATGGTTTGAGATGAACGCTTCTAAAGTTGCCCTCTCCCTCCCCCGTAGTCAGAGTTCTAGACGACTGCAGGGAAGAGAGTCGTACGACTTTCAGGCGGCTCTCCAGCATAGCCTGATCGAGTTAACTAAAAAAAAAAAAATTTCACTGAAATGGTCTTCTACGTGTGCTTGGCTTGCAAGCACACGTAGAAGACCATTTTAGTGAAAGTTTTTTTTTTTTTTTAGTTAACGAGATCGTGGCTCTGCTGCAGAGCCGCCTGATGATCTCTGACCGGATTTCCCTGAGTCAGCTAAAATGCTGACTACGAGAAAGGGGGAGGGCAACTTTAGAAGCGTTCATCTCTCAAACCATAAAGGTTTGAGAGATGACACTGGGGGCAAAATGTTTCTTTTTACAAGGGCTTTAATATAGGGATTTGTAATACTGAAGTATTACTATCCCTTTAAGTAGAATTGATCGGGTTAAAAGCCACATTTAACTACATGGAGTTTTGGAGGGAAGACTTGAAAGCCAATCTTTAGCTCTCAAGACAGTCTACCATTCAGACCCAGTCTTCAGAAGGAGATAGATTCTAAATAATTCAGATAACAGCTACCAAAATGATAACTGGATTACAGGATAAAATCACGAAAAAAGACTAAAGGGTCTGAACATGTATAGCATGGAAGAGAAGAGAGGAAATTATTGAATCACAATGTATTAGAATGTTTCTAAATACATTTCACAGGAGAAGAAATGCTAGGAGTTCATAGTCTAAGACTAGAGGATCAGAGGTTTAGGTGTAATGTAAGAGTTGTTTCACAGAGGGTGGTAGAAAAGTGGTATATGTTAATACAGTGAGGGAATTTAAAGTGATAGTAATACTTTATTTTAACACGCTTTAGATATAGTTCTTAAATAAAGCAAATGAGCTTAGTAGTCTTTCCATAACTTGTATAGTATATGTGTGTGATATTGTCCTAAAGTTCTCCCCTCCCGCCCCTTTTACCCACGTCAGCGATCTAGATGACAAACTTAGATTCTGGTCCCGGGACTGGACAGCTAGTCTGCCATGTTATCTTGTCTTTGCAAAGTGCCCCTGGTTTGAGGCAGTAGACTGTTCTCATGTAGATTCTCTTTGTATGACATGTTTCGGCTCTGCAGATGAGCTGCCCAGTCCCGGGACCAGAATCTAAGTTTGTCATCTAGATCGCTGACATGGGTAAAATGGGCGGGAGGGGGAACTTTAGAACAATATTACACACAAACTATAAAAGTTATGGAAAGATAACCAAGCTCATTTGCTTTAAGAACTATTGTGACGTGAGTCCCAGTACAGCAGGTCAGTACCACCGTCACGCCACCTGTCGCAGTACCACTGCCTCCCAAACTTCAGCTCTGGTATCGCTGGTTCCCTCAATCACTAGACAGGACCAGTGTTGAGGGTAGAACAAGAACACTTTATTTGAACCAAGACACATTTATACAGGTTTACACAAAAGGCCAAGAGGGGTGGAGAGGCTATACAATGGTGGGCTGAACACAACACACAATGGTATAAACATTTGGTGTACACATCATACAATGAACCAGACATGATTACATTATTTGGACAAAAGAGAACTGTTGTGGGGTAAACACTGGGAAAATGGCTGAGGGGCTGGAATACACATTGTACAACAAAGGCCAGGGGGTTGAAGCATCTTTGAATATTCCGCTTCAACCCCTGGCCAATCCAGTGCCTAGAATTGGCTGACCAATCCTGGTGGTTCTAGTCACGGCTAGCTCGGCCAATCAGACTCTGTAGGCGGGCAGCTAACCGGCCAATCCCTGGGCTGCCTACTTTCCCCCATGTTAACTCTATGGGGGACCTTTAAACTCGTCACCCAGGGCATTGGCCAATCAGGAAGCAGTCTACTTCCCTATGTAAAGTCAATGGGGCTTTTGAATAGTTCTGCCGGCTGTCCTCGGCCCGTGAATTCTACTCTTTAGCGGGGGGGTATAGTTCCAGGGCATGGGACGCTTCCCAGTCCTTCTCTCCGGCCCCTGCCTCCAACAGTAGCAATCCGCACCCGTAACAACTATATTAAAGCTTGTTAAAATAAAGTAATACTATTCCTTTAAGCATGCATGGGATAGGCATATGGCTATACTGACGAGAAAAAAAAAATAATAATCAAGAAACAAATAAGGAGATTTTTAAAGCAGAAAAATGACAAGTTGCTGTCAAATTCTGTTCTTATATTTCCACAATGGCCACTGGCAAAATACAGGCCATGAGCAAGATCCTGACCCCCAATCATGACGCCTCCCCCCCCCCCCCCCCCCCCAACTTGCCCTTCCATATAAACATTGGGGATGGCCAGGATGCAGGTCATGTTATGACTTTGCCCTGACGCCCCTCCCCGGAAAAATTTCTGCAGAACCAATTCAGCCAGATGACCTCGGGGAAGATGCACTAAGGCGTGATAAAGCGGAGAGGACTTCTCCAAGTTCTAGGTTATTCTATGGATCCAGTGCGCTAGGATTTTTCTAACTTTGAACCACATAGGAACTGGAGAAGTGATATTCACTGAAGAAGTTATTTCCACTTGATCACCTCTTAGTGCACCTCCCCCAAAGTCTTTTGTAGTTTATATGGAGGGAAAAACCATTCATATGTGCAATATTTCCAGGATTCAAGAAATCTCAAACCTCAAGCACTGATTTACACTATTTGTAAGGGATGGTTTTGTTTTGTTTTATCTCCTCACAGTTAGTTGGGGGTTAATGCTCTGCAGTAATGTAGCCAGCTAATCAGAGAGGCAGGCAAGGTCAGCTTCAGTTACGTAGTGTTTATGAGAGGAAAGTAGTGTCATCTTCATTCAGTGTTATATATAACGGTTTAAATACGCATGCGCAGTGTTAGACATACCTTGCATACCTTTAAGGGTGTAGTCTGTATTTATCCTATAATTAACACTGCTTTAGTTTAGAGCCATTGGAGACCAGGGAGAGTGTACCTGGTCTCAAGTCTAAGAGATAGTGTACCTCATCTCAAACCAGTATGTGGAAAAGATCGTTGCTGCAGAGTCGTATGGCGGGCTCTCCCATACGGATGTAAACTCCGGCAGTAGCTAAGTATCTTTTATGTTCTCTTTTTGTAATGCATCTTTACAAGCCTGTGTGGGTAAAAGATTGTTGCTACGGAGTCGTATGGAGGGTTCTCCCATACAGATGTTCTCTTTTTGTAATGTATCTTTAATAAACTGTAGTTATTGTTTTCACTACAGTGTGTGTCGTTTCTTATCTTCATTCTGAAATTCCAGACCTCTGATAAATAGGATTTTAGTCTTACCTGTTAAATCCTTTTCACTTAGTCCATACAGGTCACTGGTACTCTGGGAGGCGTAAGTCCCCTTTAATAGGCAGGAACAACTATGCAAATGATTTGCAAGGGGCGGAGCCTCCCCTCTTAAGCCACCTTCTGGCCAGAGCCACTTAGATTGATTTGAGACCCTAAAAACTGACCTCAGGTAAGCAAAAAGAAAGACTCCTGTGAGCATGCCCGAACGGTCTCCCACTGGATGCCACAGGAGAGCCAAGACTGGTCCCTTGACAGGGTGGGAGACCAGTGACCTGTATGGACTAAGTGAAAAGGATTTAACAGGTAAGACTAAAATCCTATTTTCACTGTCGTCCAATACAGGTCACTGGTACTCTGGGATGTACAAACATTGAGCTGATCCAGAGGTGGGAAGAAAGGCAAGGACCAGGCGCAAGGCCCAAGTCACTAGAACTGCTATGACCAGTTAATAACATAGCCCAAACTGTAAGTGTCAACGGACACCAACCAAGGGAACAATCCCTGAACTAACACAGCACACGAAACCAGAGCCAACCGGGCTCAACAGTAAGGGAGCACTAAGGATCACAGAGCGGAAGACCTACACAGGCAAGACTGCCTCCAGGACCTTCCTTCCAAAACTGGCATCAGCCGAAGCCAGTACATCAACTCGATAGTGCTTAGAAAAAGTGTGCACAGAGGACCAAGTGGCCGCTCTGCACAGTTGATCAGCAGAAGCTTGATTCTTGTAGGCCCAAGAGGCCCCAATAGATCTGGTGGAATGGGCAGTCACCCGGCAGGGAACATGCTTATTCCTCAACTTATAGGCTTCACGAATAGTAGCCTTAATCCAAGATGCAATGGTAACTTTGGAAGCCGGTCTCCCTGCCCTAGGCCCCTCAGGAATGACGAATAGAGCGTCAGACTTCCTGATAGACTCGGTGCGATGAACATAAAACTTGAGGCAACGCACCACATCCAACAGGTGGAGATCTCTTTCCTTGTCAGATGAAGGATTAGGGCAGAAAGAGGGAACCACAATCTCCTGATTGATGTGAAACTCGGACACAACCTTAGGTAAGAATTCCTTGGTAGTGCGAAGCACAGCCTTATCCTTGTGGAACACCAGGTAAGGAGGTTTACAAGACAAGGCCTGTAACTCTGCTACCCGGCGCACTGACACAACAGCCAAAAGGAAGGCCATCTTCCAAGTCACTAGACGTAATGGAATGGAAGCCAAGGATTCAAACGGTGGTCGCTGGAGAACTCCCAGCACCAAATTGAGGTCCCACTGGGGAGCAGGACTCTTGAAGGCAGGTCGAACATGAGTCACACCTTGGAAGAAAACTTTCACATCCGGAAGGATAGCAATCCTTTCCTGGAAAAACACAGACAAGGCAGAAGTCTGAACTTTGAGGGAACTCAGACTGAGCCCCTTATCCACACCGTCCTGCAAGAAGGCCAGGACAGTGGGAAGATGGAATTCAAGGGATACCTTCTTATCAGAACACCATGTCACAAAAGTTGACCATATGCGATGATAGATCTTGGAAGACACAGGCTTACGAGCACTGAGCATAGTCGACACCACAGAAGGAGAAAATCCTTTCTTTGCTAGAATCGAGGATTCAACTGCCATGCCATCAAATGGAGAGAGTGAACATCCTCCTTCCACAGATACCCCTGAAGAAGTAGGTCCGGACGGGCAGGAAGCGGGATCGGATCCGTCACTGACATGGCCATCAACTCCGGATACCAGGACTGGCGAGGCCAGTTTGGAGCGATCAGGATGACAGGACAACGTTCTCTCTTCAACTTCTGAATAACTCTGATCAATAGAGAAAGAGGAGGGAAGATGTAAGCCAGGGGGAAGTCCCAAGGGATCGACAAGGCATCCACTGCTAGAGCAAGGGAGTCCCTCAACCGGGAGCAAAACACTGGAACCTTCCTGTTGTGTCTGGTAGCCATCAGATCCACCACAGGCATCCCCCACCGTTGAGTGAGCATGTGAAACACCTCTGGGTGAAGAGCCCATTCTCCGCTGTCGACGGTGTGACGACTGAGGAAGTCTGCCATGACGTTGTCCACGCCTGGAATATGAACTGCAGAGATGACAGGCACGTGATCTTCTGCCCAAGACAAAATATCCTTGACCTCCCACCAGGCGGAACCGCTTCTTGTGCCGCCTTGCCTGTTTATGTAAGCCACCGCCGTGGCGTTGTCGGACTCCACTCTGATCGGAAGACCGGTCAATTGAGACTCCCAGTGCCTCAGGGCTAGCCAGACAGCTCGAAGTTCCAGAACATTGATGGAGAGCATGGATTCCTCCAGACCCCATTTCCCCTGAGCACTGAAGCGACCCCAGACTGCACCCCAGCCCCGAAGGCTGGCATCCGTTGTGACTGTGGTCCAATGAGGAACTAGAAAGGATCTCCCTTTCAGGAGATGAGAGATCTAACCACCAGTGCAGACTCGACTCGACATGAGGAGGAAGAGAAACAGACAGATGTTGATGATCTGGATGATTCTTGCACGTCTGGATCACAAATCTCTGAAGATCCCTGGAGTGGGCCATGGCAAATGGCACTGCTTCGATTGTGGAAATGAACTTCCCCACTAAGGACGACAACTTCGGTACTGGAATTTCGTCCATGTCCAGAATCCCAGCCACTCTGACGGCTATCTGGTGAGCCACGTCCTCTGGAAGAAACACCATGCATTGGCGAGTGTCGAACAGGAGACCCAGGAACAGAAGCCTCTGAGATGGAATCAAGTCCGACTTGTCCAGATTCAGGATCCAGCCATGACGGTTCAGGGTGTGCATGCACATCTAATTGCTGATGGAGAAGCTCCGCTGAGGAGGCCTTCAGTAGGAGATCGTCCATGTAGGGGGTCACTCTGATCCCATCCTGATGGAGCACCGCTATCAAGGAGCCCAACACCCTCTGGAAGACCTGAGGGGCTGAAGTCAGCCCAAAGGGGAGCGCTGCAAACTGAAAGTGTCCCCTGTGGCAGGCAATCCTGAGATACCGTCTGCTCTCTGGATGAATAGGGATGTGAAGATAAGCATCCTGAAGGTCCAGGGAGGCAAGAAACTCCCCTGGAGACATTGCTGCAATCACAGAGCGCAGGGACTCCTGGCGGAAGTGGGAAGTCACCACATAGGCATTGAGATCTTTGAGATCCAAAATGGGACGAGCTCCTCCGTCCTTTTTGGCTACCACAAACAGGTTGGAATAAAATCCTGAACCTGTGTCCCCTTGAGGAACCGCCTCCAGGACCTCTTTGTCCAAGAGATCCTGAATAGCGTCGAACAGACGCCTTTTTGTGGGTTCCTGAGAAGGACGAGTAAAATGGAACCGAAAAGGAGGAAGGGAAGAGAAAGGGATCCTGTATCCCTCTGACACCACCTGAAGAACCCATGGGTCCGCCACTGACTCCTCCCAAGTCCGGCGAAAGATGCGGAGACGACCGCCTACAGCCGGATGCGGACCCGGGTTCGGCGAGTCATGCCGAAGCAGTCTTGGAGGTCTTGGCCTTGGGGGCAACTTTGGGCTTCCAGGACTGTTTGGGCTTGGAGGAGGAGCGCGTAGTGGGAGGACCCGTTTGGGCCGAGGAGCGTGTCTCAGTCTGAAAGGAACAAAAGGACCGATTGCGTTTGGCTGGAAACTTTTTCTTAAAGACTGAGGGTAGAAGAGTACTTTTACCACCAGTAGCCTCACTGATCATTTCTTTGAGTTCAGACCCAAAAAGCAAATTCCCCTGAAAGGGCAAGGAAAGCAAGGCTTTCTTAGAGGCTGTATCAGCAGACCAAATTTTCAGCCAAAGAGCGCGTCTAGCCACCACAGAAGAAGTGGAGGCCCTCGCCATCATGCGCACAGCATCAAAAGCAGCGTCAGCAACATAGTTCTGAGCTTCAGTGATATTAGCAAGTAGCTGCAACTGTTCAGATACTGGCGCATCCTGGCGAACTGCTTCAGTCAGTCGTTCAGTCCAGGCTGCAATGGCCCTATTAACCCATGCCACAGCAAAGGTTGGGCGCATGGCAGTGCCAATGGAGGCAAAAATAGATTTAAGAGAAAGCTCTAGCTTTTTATCCGTCCAGTCCTGCAGGGCAGAGGCATCTGAGACAGCCAAAGCGGTAGATTTGGATAGTCTAGAAACAGGAGCATCCACCTTAGGAGGATGAACCCATTTTGCCAGCTCAGCCTCAGGAAAAGGGTAAAGTTTAGCAAACTTTTTGGAGACAGAGGAAGATCTATCAGGATTCTTCCATGCCTCAGACCAGACAGGCAAGAGTAGGGTTAGTTGGAAAACAAACCACTGGCTTAGATGGCTTTTTCTGAAAAACATCAGTAGGATCATAAGTGGATTCCTGAGTCAGAGGAAGGTTGAGCGTATTCAGAACCGCTCTGATCAGACGCTCAGCCGAAACTTCGGGGTCACACTCATAGGGGTCCCCAATGGACCTGTTAGATTCAATAACAGTACGTTCCTCAGCATCAGAATCCTGTAAGAGTTCTTCTTCAGAAGAATCAGTGACATCAGGAGCTCCCTGTGGCTTAGGCAGGGAGGTCCTGATGGTAGAGGGGGTCTGCCAGACCTGGAGAGCCCCCTGAATCTGAGAGGGAAAGAGTTGAAGCGTGGATCTGAGATCCCTAGTGGCAGCTTTAAACTCCCTCACCCAAGATGGCTCAATAGCGTGGCTGGGAAGCCCAGGGTTGCTATCTTGACCAGTACAATTAGGGCATAGATCCCCCATATTATCGCTAGCCAGCCCAATGTGGCAAGAGGAGCAAAACGCCATGGGGGTAGCAGACCCCCCATCCTCCTTAGACTTGGGTCTAGCCCCTAGCTCCAGTGAAGTAGACATGCTCACAGCGTCAATATACCCCACTAATAACACTATCACCCAGAAAAAGTGTAAATGATTAAAGTTTCACCCCAGAAATGTCTAAAATCGGACTTATCTGGCCAGCGAAGGGTTAATCTGTTGAGGAGAGAGAAGGCTCGGTCCCTGTGTAGTGTACTCGCCTAGGAAAAGTACCACAAAATGGCGGCCGTCATAACAGCCAATCAGAAACGAGCGCGAACCAAGCGCTCATGGGAAATGTAGTTTTCCCTTACAAGTACCCCAAACAGTGCCCGAAGCCCCCCTGAACACCCCACATAAATAAAACACATTCCGGATGATAGAGCAGGAGCCTAGAATTAAAATGAGCCCTCTCTGAAGTTGCTGTGACAAGCGGTTCCAGAGATACGTCCCACACTGTGAATTCTCATAGAGAGTAAAGGAGCCCTTGCGTCTGAGCGGGGAAAAAGCCGCGCTTAAAGGCGCGGAACACCATTTTTAATAAAGTTTAGGAAAACATTAAAAAGTGCCCAAACAAGCATGAAACACATGAGAAACATAAATAAATGAATACCCAAAGCTCCAAAACCCAGAGAATACCACAGAAATTGCATAAAACAGTAATAATGAAACACCCTATGAGTGCTGGAGTATATTAAAACTCCCAAATACAAGCCCATCAAAGGGACACTGTGGGGACAAGTGGACCTTCAGCACTCAATGGGTGACTCACCTTTCCTGCAGGACTTCTGTCTTCAGGTGACCATGATAAGGTGGGAAAGAACCAGAGGTAAATTCCCCAGTAGGGGAGCTGCTTAACACAAGCTGTCCCCTCTTCAGGGCATAAGGTCCACAGAAAATCCCTGGAAGCTGCACCAGCCACTTTAAGGAGGGCAATTCACAGCCATGGTCACCCTCCTAATGGTGGTATTCCATATTTGAATAAAAAAATAATAAAACACTAAGATGCATAGATGTTCTCTACCTGGTGTGCAAGCACACCAGGAACAAATCAATCTAAGTGGCTCTGGCCAGAAGGTGGCTTAAGTAAGAGGGGAGGCTCCGCCCCTTGCAAATCATTTGCATAGTTGTTCCTGCCTATTAAAGGGGACTTACGCCTCCCAGAGTACCAGTGACCTGTATTGGACGACAGTGAAACACTATTGCTATCAAAGTTTCAAAGCACATCTTTTTTGCAAGTAAAAGATTACAGTCCTTCCTACCTATAGGTTATACAAAGAGTGCTACATTTTACTTCCATTCTCTGTGAGGGTGGCCAGCCCTCCCATATCCACCCACTCCCCCATTTACACAAACCTGCAATAGTGTTCACACACAGTGCCCCCGTCTTACCTCAGTGGGATCAGAGACCTGCATCTTTGTTTCAGGTGGAGCCTTGATCACCATTAACATTCGCTCAGATGGATCTGCGATGCTGCGAAGGTCCTGGCAGGTCACGTACCCAAATGTGCTGCAGGAAGTGGTTAAGGGCAATTCTGAGCAATGTTACCATCTCCCCCCACCTAATGGAAACTAACATTTCAAGGTTACATCCTACACATACCAATCATGTATTTTTATGAAAACAAAAGGTGTCAGCAAAGTGGCATGCAGTGTGTTAAAGGGTGACTCTCCTCTAACATGTGCATACTACTACATCCACAGGTGGGGAGATTTAACCTCTCGAAATCCAGGAGGTATGTGCAACAATGTTGTGATGCATACCACTCCTCAAGGGGTTAATAACGTTCTATAAATAAAATGTTCTTTTGACTTAAAAGTGGGAAGACTGAACAAACTGTTTATACTCCATTGAAGGATATCTGTATGTACAAACAACACATTAAAGGTTAAAATTTTCCAATAATTTAATATTTATATGAATACAATTTTAAGCTGCGTGTGAGGGGCCGTCAGCATAAGCCTGCCCCCCTCAGTCTGGACCACGCACAAGAACGTGCCCCTGTCACACTGGCTTTGTTACAGTGAGAACATTTAAGGCTGTTTTAACCCCTCTTTTGCTGGGAACAGATTATCAGCTTTAAGAGAAACAAGCTGTTACAGATCCCAAGCTCCCTTGTTACCATCTCTTGACCTCATGTGCAAAAGAAAAGTAAAAAAGTGAAGCAATTCTGGGGCTAAACCAGTGCTCTATAGTTAGGCCTAGGGTAGAAGATTGGGTTTTGCCACACTGCGCTTATCCACTGTCTAAAGAAAATGCAATATTTGCAAAGCACACACCTAAGGACTAATAGCCCCATCTTTCCCATCCTTTCTTCACAGAAAAATTTCCATGGTGATCCCCTTGGATTCCATTTATCGGCCCTGCTCCTGCATCTCTAAGGGAGAGGGCCAGATAAAGCAAATGGTGGGATGAATTCTATTGGTCGACACAAACACAAAACGTGCAAAGCTTTTCTTACCAGACGTTAAGTAAAACAAGCACAAATAAGGCTGTGGGGACAGATTAGTTCATGCAGCCATTGATGCCTGTGGAGGATTTTTGTAATTGCCGCTAAGAAGTTGCTTGAGATTCCACTGAACCCCTAGGATCCTACTGAACAATTTTAAAAGACAAAATGCATATAAAGTGCTAATGGAGCCTTAACTCCTTAAAGGAGAACTGTAACCCTATATCAAGCCCCCCCCCCAATCGTTAGGCATATTGCAAGTCGTTTCTTAACAGTGATATCATCAGGCAGAAGTACCACAATCTGAAGTAATCCTCCTTCTGAGACCAGCGGCCAGGCTTGCACACAGACATCTTGTCTTGGAGCAGTCTGTGCACCTGCACTGTCAGTCCTGGTCTCCTCTAGGAGGAGTAGCATGGTACCTTAAGGTACAGGAAGGGACGGACAGTGCAGGCATGCAGACTGCTCTAAAGCAAGAAGCCTGGCCGTCAGTCTCCAAAAAATAAGGATTACTTCAGATTGTGGTACTCGATCAGGATAAAATCCCTGTTAAGAAGCTAACCGCAATAGGCCTACTTATTGTGCGTGTGTGTGTGTGTGTGTGTGTGTGTGTGTGTGTGTGGGGTGGACTTGATATAGATCCACTTTAACCCAAGTGTCAGAATGTTATCAAAAGCACTGAAAAGTAATCCATTGGTATCTGGCAATCAAAGAATTAAGGAACAGAGGGGTGTGCAACATATTAAGATGTTGAGAGTTGATTAGTTAAAGTGACCCACCATGCCCTTCGATAGCATATGCCATCTCCTAAGTGTGATTAGTTGGTAGTTGGTATTTGATACATTTGCTACAGTGACCTACACATTTATGGCAGTGTAACAGCCTTGGACAGCCCTGCTCACAGAATAAGTGCTACATGGAAATTCTAGCACAGTAAGAAAAATAGAGCAGATCTAAATGTGCAAGATATGGCTCCAACTGAACTCGCCAAATATGTCATCAAACCGGACTTATTACAATTAATCCTCTGAGGAGTCCGGTCTTTTTGTTCTTCAATCTCACTGTCTGAATTAATAATAATAATAATATTATTAATAAGTAGTATTTATATAACACTTTTCTCCCAGTGGGACTCAAAACACTTTCAGCGCAAACTCTCAGAATTAATCAAATCGGCAGCTGAATAATCAATATTATTACCCACTCGATGGTACTCATTTATCCACCTCGGAAGGATGAAGGGATGGGTTGACTCTGCCGGGAACCGAACCGGCAACCTTGAGGTTTCAGCAGGCTCTGCAGTCAGGGTAATTACCACTGAGCCATCTCACCAGCCTTACCCATATGTGTGAATACGTTGTTTGAGGCATACTAGCAAGAATTTATCCTGTACGTGTATTTTTTTTTTATAACAGCAGAAAATTGATATTTGTGACAGTCTCTCAGAGGTGTTGTGCTTTTTTCATTTATGGCGCAGTAGGTCTGTGCATAAGACTCCTGTGGATACGGACCACACAACTTGCAAGCCATGGGATCTCAGTGGTTAAGCCTTTGGAGTGCCAGAGGTGTATTCAACGCATTTGATACCTGGCACTCAAATGGGTAAAAGGTGAACAAAACCCCCAATTTCCTTACTTTGGACAGAATAGCCTAATGCCCCCCTGTGAGGTTTGTAATTGTGCTTCTATTCAAGACATCTTCAAATCAGTTCTAAATGTCATGTCCATGGAGGTGTATATGAAACCTGCTAGCTGGAGGGAGGTGCGTTTTGCATTGCACACCCCTCTGTTCTTTACAGTGTTAACATTACACCAAGTGCAGTGCGCAGACCTGGAGGCATTTTTGGTCCTACCTGCAACTGTCTTGGCTGCCTCCATGGAAATGATATCCAAGACAATTGAAGAGGTTCTCTTGAATAAAGGTTAAAATTCAAAGGGGCCATTGGGATTTTATGACCACAGAAAGATAAGTAGGATTATAATGAGGTGTTGGTTCTGCTTTAATCCATGTAGTACTGCAGGGTGCCAGTCAGATTGGCTCCCTGCAGTAAGAAGGGAAAGTGTTGTTAACAGCCTTTTCTCCAATACCACCATTTGTCAGACAGTCACGTCTGACAGCATGCCTATCTGATTAGGGTGCACATACATGGTACCATGGAATAAAATACAGATCAGAGGTTAATAACTCCATAGGGTCACCACCACCAAGAGCCAGAGAGGAAAGTACACCCTTCTGGTTCTAAAAGGTTAAGGTTGATAATCAAGAGTAACCGCTACATATTCCTGCAATTATAGCTCCCTTTAGGCAAACCCATGCCTTTCCCGCACATGAAAGGATATTGTTGACTCTCCTCCTCCTCGGTGAGCAGTTTCAGTTGAGTTGTGCACATGTGGAGTAGATCATCTAAACGTTTCTCCGTTGCAAGAAGGTCCTGACAATCCTTTACCAACATCTGGTACTTTGTGCTGGACTCCATTGCTGACCGGTTCCCCCTTAGGAAGCAAAAATATAAACGAAGGTCAGAGGTGGTCCACCTCCAGCTGTTGGGCTGCAAATCCTATCCTCTTAAGCAGGACATTTTGTATGCAAATGTGACATTACATATTTAAAAGTGAAATGTTTCTATAGGTTTATCTTGTTTAGCAAAAACAGGTAATCCCACTGCTGTGAGATACATTATTCAAAAGTTATTACAGTTCAATTGAAAAGATTAAAAAATAAATAAAAAAATTAAACACATAAACCCATCAGTCACAGCCATTTTTCTCCTTATTGCACAACACCGGAGCACTTTGAGCTTCAGACTAGTTTCCACAAAAAAGTGGTGCAAAAGCGCAATCTCAACAGTGAGTTGTAAATTTCTGAATTAAAGGGGAACTCACCTCTATTAACCCCTTAAGGACCCTTGAAGGTCCTGTCACGTCATGGGTCAGCGAGCCATAAGGACCCATGATGTGCCAGGACATTCATGGAATTCAGGGCTCCCTAAGCCCTTAATCAGATTCAGAAAAAAATAAGCAAATAAAATGGTCCGTGGTCCTTAAGTGCCGGCCGGGTGTGTGATTGGCCAGTCCTTAACGGGTTAAAGTACATCTCATCTTACTATTCCATGTGAGTAATCTTCAATCCATTTTTATTATTTAATGAAGTACAGCCCGAGATCCAAGCTTTTAAAAATAAGATTGTGACGTCAGTTCAGAACAGGCTATGGTACAAGCTCTGTACCGCAGCCTGTCAATCTTCGCTTCTTCCCTTCCCAAGTTGTTCCATGTTGCCACCTCCTCCTCTGACATAAGCATTATCCATGTGAGTTGGAGCGCGTCTCTTGTCAGAGGAGGCAGCGGCGGCAACTGGGGAGGGGAAGAAGCAAAGATTGACAGGCTGAAGTAAAGAGCTGTACAGCAGCCTTACCAGAACAGACATCACAATCTTATTCTTAAAAGCTTGGATCTCAGACTATACGGCATTAAATAAAAACAAAAAAGGATTGAAGATTACTCACATGAAATATTAAGATGAGAAGTACTTTAAAGGATAGTAATACTTAATTACTAATCTCTATATTAAAGTAATGTTAAAAAGAAATTTATTGCCCCCAGTGTCATCTCTCAAACCTTTATGGTTTGGGAGATAATCGCTCCTAAACAAAGCACACACAGAAGACCATTACAGTGAAAGATTTTTTTTTTTATTTTAACACTATCTTGGCTGTGCTGCAGAGCTGCCTGATGGTCATATGACAGGCTTCTCTGCAGTCAGCTAGAACGCTGACTTCAGGGAAGGGGGAGGGAGAGGGCAACTTTAGGAGTTACCTCTCAAACCAAAAAGGTTTGAGATGACGACACTGGGGACAATACATTTATTTTTAATATGACTAACATAGGGGTTAGTAATTAAGTATTACTATCCCTTTAAGCATTCCTTGGCAGCTGGGGGAGAGCTGGATTTTTCTTCTTTTTAAAGGGGAACCATCACCCCATGTGAAGTCCCCCCCCCCCCATGAACTACCCATCTGGCGACTAGCTGAACAGTACTAATCAGTGAGAATAATTACAGCCTTATAGAGAACGCTTACTGCTGCCGAGACTGACGCCAGGCAACAGTATTTTAGAAGAATGTGCGCACCAGCACCATCAGACTTATTAAATACAGTGGCCAAGTTTACTCAAACAAGCCGCAGGAGGAAACAAAACTATACAGCCCTGGAAGACTCACAGCCACTGGATGTGGTTTTTGGACTTCTTTGTGATCAAATGGATCCCTTCAAGTACATTAGTGATGTCATATATCCTCCTCTTCTGCACATTCAACACCTGAGCAGCCCAGTTCAGATCCACCACTCCATCAGAAGACTGGCTCAGCAGCTCCAGGAATCTCTTGGTCGTGAGGTTCAGGGAGGTCTCGTAGCGAGAACGCTCCCCTGGGGACTTCACCGCTGCACAGACATAAGAGAATCACGATTATTTTTACAAAAACAAAACCAGACCTGTTCCTACTTCAACAACTCAGGAGAACAGAGGGTAGATGCATTAGCTCATGCATGTCAAACAAATGCATACTCAGTGTTTCCCTCCCAGGAATCCTAGCAACATAAACAGTGCAATTCTGGTCCTCCAGGGCTAACAATGCAGACTCTGCTTCACTGGCAGGCCTGCTCCCAGCGATGGACAGCAGGACACTGTCCAAGAGTTGCCCTTTAATACATAAACCTAGAGAACACAATTCCAGTGGTTTATAAAAAGGACACTTAACCCATCGAATGCTTGAGGTTGCTCATGCATTGCAAAGCAATATACAGAAGACCTCTAGCATTCCAGTGTTAAAAATTCCATTTAACCACTGATAATTTTGACGATTTTATTAGTTCAGTTAGTTTGGTAAAGAATGACTGGTTTGCATTTAATATACATGATCCAAAGTGTCTAGATGCAGATTAAGATCTAGTTTTCCTAACCTTTCCCAGGATTCCTGGTCTTGCCACGAGGTGTCTGCAGTCCCTCCGGGATATACCTGTGTCCTGCTTCCAAATCCAGCTTCCTCTTCACCTGGAAGAAAGATGCAAGGCACATGTAAAAAGAAGGCCAGTGAGTTTTAAAACGCAGTGAAAAGAACTGCATTCATTTAGTCTACGTTAAATTCCGCAAATTTAAAAAAAAAAATTAAAAAAGGATAGTAACCATTTAGTTTAACATTACATATTCTGTACTTGCAAAAAACTATGCAGTCAAAATGGCCTATATATTTTTTCCTGCCCACTTAGTATTTACAATTATGTCCCTGGATCTGTTTCCATAGAGTTTCTGGTTAAGGACTGTGAAAGAAGGTAGAATGATGTAATGTGCGTGTAATTTTGTGTTTCCACACACAGGTATGTAATTTAACCCCTTAAAGGGATAGTAATACCTAAAATGTAAAAAAAAATATGTTGTAGGGTTTATCCCCCTGAGTAAAACAAGAGTACTCCCACTGCTGAAAGAGGTTTCATTCAAAAGTTATTAATTTTCAAAGTAGAATTTTTTAGGTGCAATATCACAGTGGCCTGAAATTGTACTGTGGCGCTGTTGCTACACGATCCTATGGACAGCTCTGGTCTCAGGACCATAAATCTCCATAGGATGGTGTAGCAACAGCGCCACTGTAAAATTTCAGGCCACTGTGATATTGCACCTAAAAAATTCAACTTTGAAAATTAATAACTTTTGAATGAAACCTCTTTCAGCAGTGGGAGTACTCTTGTTTTACTCAGGGGGATAAACCCTACAACATATATTTTTTTACATTTTAGGTATTACTATCCCTTTAAGGACCGGCGGTCATGGGACATTTCCGTCCCATAATGACCGCATAGGCGCACTTGGACGCGCCGGTACACGTGACCTGTCGGGTGTATCGGCGCGTCATTATGGGGCCTGATAGAGATCGCTCCGATCTTGGAGCGGTCAATTTCAGGCCCTATTTTTACTTACAGTGCTCCCGGTAGAGCGCTGCAAGTAAAAAGTACGTGACGTACTATGACCGTCATCGGCCCTTGAGTATTTCAAGGACCGTGACAGTCCTGGTACGTCAAGGGTCCTTAAGGGGTTAAAGTTACATCATACTGTTAATTGTGTTATCGTTCCATTAAATGCTAGGTGGTGTCTTCAAAGCATCGCACAGACCTCTAGCATTCATGGGGTTAAAGTACCATTTATAGGGATAGCAATGTTTCACAATAAAAAGAAGCTCCAATTAATCTTCATAGTATTTGGGCCATGGAGAGTGTTATTTCAATACTGTCAGTTGTAGTTCAAGAGTAATTGAATGATAAAGTATCCCCTCCTGCCCCTTTTACCTAGTGTAAGTATCCACCTCCCCTCGGATGTGGAATCTGGCCCTGGGACTGGACAGCTCAAAGCAAGGGACAATCTTCTTACTGTGAGAACAAATAAAATCCTGCCCTGCTTACACCCCCCCCCTTCTCCCTTATGCTAATTGAAGATTGTCCCTCTCTGTGATACATCCAGTGGCTTACACTAGACAGAAGTGGCAGGAGGGGGGGATAATTTATCATGCAATTACTCTTGAACTACAACTTGAACAGTATTGAAATAACACTCTACAGCCCAAACACTATAAAGATTAATTGAATCTGCCTTTTATTTTGAAACTATCCCTTTAAAATAAATAGGAGTTAGATTTGGCCCCTAGTGGTGACAGTTGCACCAGATTGGCTACTGTTGCCTTCTTCACAGGCCCTTAGATTTAAAGAACGCAAGAGCGCTAGTCCGCTGTTATGGACTACAACTACAGCTGTTGGCTGGTTGGTGATGATTGGAGTTTTATAAACAGCTGGAGTCATGACAGCGGACTAGCTTTGTAATAGTGTGTACTAGATTCCCCCCCACCCCCCAACACTTTTGGTGCTGGGATTCCCCCCTGTGCTAGTCACTTTATACAAAGTGAGTGTAAAAGCCTGTGTAGACGGCCCAAGGTCCGAGTGATGTAAACCCTTTGAGTGCCAGAGGGGTGCGCAATGCATTGCGTTGTGTACCCCTCTGGCACTCAAAGGGTTAAGCAGCCAGTCCTGCTCTGCATCCTGCCGCCGACAGTCATGCACTGTAAAGACTGCCCGAAAGCACAGAATGCTCCCAGCACAGAACTCCCAGCATTCCTGCACCTCCCAACATGCCGTGCTCCCAGCATTCCTACACCTACCAACAATCCGTGCTCCCAGCATTCCTACACCTACCAACATACTGTGCGTTTCGGCAGTCTCTACCGTGCATGACTGCTTCTGACAAACATCCTTTGCATATTATTATATAGGATTGGAGTCACATACAGGCAAGTACTTATCAAGTCAGGAAAATCAGCAGCAGATGGGTCAATGCACCTGCAGACCCATCTATAAATTCCCAATTGTTACATGGGGCTTTTAACTCATTGAATACTAGAGGTCTCCAATGCATTTCTGTGGCATGCATTACTGACCTCTAGAATTTATGGAGTTAAAGATAATAAGATTAGGGGAATGTATTTGGTCCCTATGGCACAGTTGCTTGCTCAATAATGCGCATCATGCTTTCTGCACTTATGTTTTAAGCTCTAAGTGCCAGAAAGCTATGCAACACTGCAGAGCAATGCGTTGAAAATCCCTCTGGCACTAAAGGGGTTAAGGGTAAACATTCCTTTCAACATGCTAAAGTTTAACCTTTTAAAGGGATAGTAATACTTTAAATGAAATTTTATAATAAATATATATAGTAGGGTTTATTCCCCCTGAGTAAAACAAGGGTACTCCCACTGCTGAGAGGTGTTTCATTAAAGGGATAGTAATACTTTGTTTTAACTTTATTTTATAGGCATTAAAAAAAACATGAACGATATAAGTCTTATCTCTCAAACCTTTATGGTTTGAGAGATATTCACAAGCAAAGTTTCCCCTCCCGCCCCCTTTTAACTAGTGTAAGCCATCTCTTCTCAGATGTGAATCTGGTTGTAAGACCAGACAGATAACAGAAGGGGACATTCTTCTTCCTTTGAAAACAATGAAAACCCTACCCCCCTTGATAAGTTTTTCAGGTGTTTTTTCCCTTATCTTAATTGAAGATTGCCCTTCTGATCTGGCTGAGCAGTGTTACATCAGTAAAAGGGGAGGGAGAGGGACACTGTCATTGAATTTCTCTTGAACTACAACTCTGACAGAATTGAAATAACACTCTCCAAAGTCCAAATACTATGATGATTAATTAGAGCTGCTTTTATTATGAAACATTACTATCCCTTTAAAAAAAATTATAACAGCTCAAACTTGAATTTTTAGGTGCAATATCACAGTGGCCTGAAAATGGACAGTGGCGCTATTGCTGCACCATCCTATGGAGATTTATGGTCTACAGGCCAGAGCAGTCCATAGGATGGTGCAGCAACAGCGCCACTGTCCATTTTTAGGCCACTGTGATATTGCACAAAAAAGTTTAAGCTGTTATAATTTTGTAATAAAACACCTCTCAGCAGTGGGAGTACCCTTGTTTTACACTCAGGGGATAAACCCTACAACATTTTTTTTTTTTTACATTTTAAGTACTATCCCTTTAAGTACCAGAAGCATGGTCAATTAATTACTTACCCAATTGATCTTTGGGATTAAAGTGACAGTAACATGTATTTATAGAACTTTAATTCAGTAGATATTACAAAATAAATTGCGTCCAGTCCGATCTCAAACCTTTATGGTTTGAGAGATATTGGTTTACAAAGTTCCCGTCATCCCCTTTACACCGACGTCAGCTTTCTAACTTACCAGTCCGCAGACCACCCTGCGACTCTTCAGCAGAGACGAAACTGCGCTGGTCTAAGTCTAAGCACATGTTGTAGACCGTTCAAATGAAGTATTTCTTTCTAACCAGCGTGATTCCGTCTCTGCTGAAGAGAAGCAGTGGGATCTCCGTCTGTAAGTTAGAAAGCGGACATCAACGCAAGGGGAGGAACAGGGGAACTTTGTAAACAGATCTCTCAAACCATGAAGTTTGAGACATAAGACTGGGCCCTATTTATTTATTTATTTTTTTTAACATATACTTAATTATATTTCTTTAAATTACATGTATTACTATGACTTTAAGGACAAAGGGTGTTCAAAATGCTTTGCACTCCCCACTGCTCCTTAAGGAGTTAAAGCCATCAGTACTCCTGAACACTAATAAGGACAAAGCCTTTAAGCCACTCCTTTACTGTACCCACCCCAGTCCATACTGGTTTTCCAAGTATGCAGCGTAGGCGTGAATTCCTACAGCCCATAAAGCTGGTTTACCCAAGAAGGGAGCTTGTTTTAGCAATGTCGGCCTGTTAGCCATCTCTCTCTGCCCTAAGGGCCTACATAACATTGCTCCTGACAGAAAAATATGTCCAAGTTATTTGTATTATCCAAAATAGAGTTCCAGAGAACTAACATTACTCACTAAGGTTTAGAAACCACCACAAATTGAGATATTCAGGTCATTCCACAGAGAAAAAAAATAATTTTTTACACACATCTATAAACTACACCATTAGGGAGAAAACAAAATTTTTCACAAAAAATTCCCTTGTAAACATTTAACCCTTTGAATACGGAAGAGGCACCCAAAGCGTTAAGTCTCCATACATGCTAAAGACGTTTGACGCATTGAGGATGTTAAAAAGGATAGTAATACTTCAGATGTAAAAATAACTATATTGTAGGGTTTATCCTCCTGAGTAAAACGTGTACTCCTACTGTTGAAAGGTGTTTTATTTAAAAGTTAAAGGATCAAATTTTTTTAGGTGCAATATCACAGTGGCCTGAAATTGTACAGTGGCACTGTTGCTACACCATCCTATGGAGATTTACAGTCAACTGACCAGAGCTGTCCATAGGATGGGGTAGAAACCGCGCCACTGTACAATTTCAGGCCACTGATATTGCACCTAAAAAAATTTGAGCTGTAATAACTTTTGAATAAAACACCTTTCAGCAATGGGAGAACCCTTGTATATCTCCTATAATTCGCTAATGTATGTTTGTCAGAAGCTGTCATGCTCAGTACAGACGACTGCACGTGTTGCTGTCATACGCAGTACAGACTGCCTGTGCCGTGGTTGATAACAGAGCAGGGCGCTCCGAATACAGACTGCAGTCTTCTCTGTGCACCCCGTACTGCGCATGACTGCAGCGCAGACGTTGCTACCTGGCACTGGAGCCCACGTATACAGGCTGTTCAACTAGTGTACAATAGAGATATCTATCGATATATCTCTAAAAGTCACACGGTCAGAAATTTCATGAAGTAAACTGACAGTAAATTAACTTCCTAATAATCTGAACTATTACTTCTGAAAACAAACTGACGGTGCTGAGTACCCTGTCAAATAATTACACACATTTCTAGTTTACTGCTCCTTTAACCCTTTGAGTGCCAGAGGGGTATGTAATGCATTGTAAAGCAATGCATTCTGTATCCCTCTTTCACTCAAAGGGTTAAAATATTTTGGTGGCTGCAAGTACACTACACAGAGGCCATACTGTGCTCAAACTTGAGGCTGTTTATGTATATAGGTGTGTCTCATACATATACACACAAAAATACTATTGAGTGTGGACACCTGAATTTACATTGAGCCTGTAAAAGCAGCATACCATATACACTGATCACAACACAATTTGGGAATATCAGTGAAATAAGACCGTATTTGCCACCCTTGACTGCACTAGGCATAGATTATAATAAACAGTGCCAATTCTGCCACGGTGGCAATGGACATCCTGTGTCTGCCTACAGTTCAAAAGGATCCACCAGACTAAAAAGTGGGCAGATCTGGCACTCATCGTTGAGGAGCAAGCGAGTGACCATGGATAGATTGGTAAACATGTTAGGAATCCTTATGTCCTTGTGCACTGAGCCATTTTTTTTTTTTTCTTACATGAATTCATGGGAGTAGACTGGAACATGTCAAAATATTACTAACTCTTAAAGCAACAGAGGGTTGTGCAACAATTATCATAGAAGAGAGCTGGGAGAGAAAAAAACCCCACAGACAGACATTGTAGGGATATATTCTGTCAAGTAAAAACAGGGGCACCTGTAAAACAGATCAATGCAAGCTGCAATAACTATAAAACACCCTTATTTTATACTTCACACAATAAACCCAACATTATGTATTACTTTCAGTACCAAGTACTACTATGCCCTTAAAACAAAGTTTAAAGGGATAGTAATACCTAAAATGTAAAAAAAAAATATGTTGTAGGGTTTATCCCCCTGAGTAAAACAAGAGTATTCCCACTGCTGAAAGATGTTTCATTCAAAAGTTATTAATTTTCAAAGTTGAATTTTTCAGGTGCAATATCACAGTGGCCTGAAATTGTACAGTGACGCTGTTGCTACACCATCCTATGGACAGCTCTGGTCTCAGGACCATAAATCTCCATAGGATGGTGTAGCAACAGCGCCACTGTACAATTTCAAGCCACTGTGATATTGCACTTAAAAAATTCAGCTTTGAAAATTAACTTTTGAATGAAACACCTTTCAGCAGTGGGAGTACTCTTGTTTTACTCAGGGGGATAAACCCTACAACATATTTTTTTTTTTACATTTTAGGTATTACTATCCCTTTAATACATCTGAGTATATTGACCAACTGTATAATATTAGAGTGGTACTGCTTATTACAGTAACAATACTTCAGAATATAGTACAGCACACTTTTTTGTAGCTCCACAAATATGCATGATTGTGCTGGGCAACAGACCAAGAGGTCATCTATACAGGTCAGAAGTAGTCACTGGGGGTAAAACCAACCGTACCATAGCATACAAAACAATCTATTCCAATTCAAGCTGGACGTTAAAACCTCTTGAATAGGGTGACCAAGTACCTGATGAATATTGGGCCTTGTGAAGCCCATTTCCAGGATGGCACACAGTCCCTGAAAGAAGACTCTGGAGCGTGGCATTTTAAGTGTTATAGGTATTATTAACCAATGACTGCTGAAACAGAAAGAAATGACTGATGGACTACAACAAGATGGCTTCTGCTCATACTAGAGTGAAAACTAAACCCAGTTTCTGGTGTAAAAAAAACAACAAAAGAAAACCTGCAGTGCCGTTTTCTTGTAGTTTAAGGCTATGCCAAGCTTGGTGTTCATTTTCTTGTAACCTAGCACAGCGTCTCTTTCCATCACAACAGTCATGGGGTAGTCCTACCTGTTAGGGTTTAGAACAATGTGGCGCACAGCAAGACTTCAAGGTCACAGACAGATATATATATATATAACCCGAGTGCCTGTTTCACAACCGCAAACCTTACAGATTGCAAGTGCAGTATCTATAGACATTGTGTGAAAAAAAGCCACCAGTTTGGCTATAAGGGGGCTGGGCACACAGACCACAGAGACAAAGTCTTCATATCCCACAGACCAACAAAGGTGCTCCAGAAGTCTCTCTTCAGAGACGTGTTCTGCGTCCCTGAACAAGCAGACAATACAGTCCCAGCTTCCTCAATGGATCTGCTCGCAAGGAATCAGACCAACAGAGTAATATACCCCTTTAACTGCCAAAGATGCATCCAACACATTGCGAAGCAGTGTACTGGACACCTCCTCAAGCACTTGAAGGATTAAATTACTGGTACCAACTAGCAAGTCATACAGACACTAGATTAACCCCTTGGAGGTTAAAGGACTCCAGTGCATTGCTCTGCAGAGCAATAGACGGCTATTCTAGCATCTAAAGTGGGTTTAACAGTGCAGGAGTATTCCAATGCATTGTAACTGGCATTCAGAGGGTTAAAATAGGGCAGATTAAGGACTGCTTCCCCAAGAAAGTGTTAATGTCTTCTACATTTACACTGCCCTGCTCTTATGCACCGAACAGGTTATGCAACACAGTGGATATATGTATTTTGGCGTTTCTAGGGGAGGAACCCTGACACCACTAAACATGACGTTTTTAAACAGGCCTCTGTAGCGGATCGATAAGCAACACTCTGCACCCTGGGACATCCACCCCTTCAATGCCAAATAGAGCCACAGCCACCATTTTAGGTCTGCACATAGACTGTTCACTAATAACTTGGCCCTCTCTGCCAACCTAATAAGGAACCAGTGATCAACACTTAATTACTAGAGAGGATGTTTAATGTGCCTTAAAGGAATGCATTGCATAAATGGCCCTTAATGGGTTAGTTATGCTTCCACATAATTCCTAATGGGCAAAGTTTTTCCATTAACTACAGACACAAACAGCTTCAGTGCAATGACTCAGAACCATAAACAAAGCGGTCATCTCTGAGGCAAGCCAGCCACAACATAGGTAAGAAAAACTCCCCAAATTTCCAATTGAATTGGTGCTTTTCACACACTGAACTACAGAGGTCTCCTACACATTGAGAAGCAGTGTGTTGAAGACTTCTATAGCAGTCAAAGGGTTAATAAGCCAATTGTATTTGTCCTCATTGTTATACAGTTGCTCCACTTTTTAAACCCTCCAAGCCCCTGTAGACAAAGCAATAAGCTATGTTGAGTGGATACTTTTCCTATAAGGTAGGTACAGTACAAGTTTATCCCCTCTGGCAGTGCTTAATTACCGGTGGGCGTCCAAGGGTAGGTCTCTGCCCAGTGCATGCTGTACCAGGTCCCTGCGGGGTGGTAAATAACATAAGTTCGGCCTCACTGAGCCCAGTGCTTCCAGAGGCCTCTGCAGGGACATCTGGAGTGGATATGATGACAATCTGCTGCTCAGCAACATGAATGGTTCCTGCTTCCCATATTGTTCCCAAATCGCCTTCAACGCAGCTGTAAGAAACCCCAAAGTCCTGGGACATGATCAGACGGGGTTACTCCTTCAGTCTTACAGTCCATTCAGTTGCCATGCTGACACAAACCCTATAGCCTTTACTTGATGTTCAGCTTGGGATGCCAAAGAGGGGGATTGTGTTGGTCAGTTGTATAAAGCAGGCACTCTTGAGTTGGCTCATTCACAGGCAGAGTAGTTAGCTGAACAGGTGGACAATAGATTTTAAAGTAGATTCTCATAAAATGAATGCACTGCCCACATAAAGGCAACACCAAGATAAGTCCTCTGCAGCTCCCCCCAACATTAACGGCTAAAAGAGCTTGTAAAATTCCTTTTTACACTCCAAATACAGTTCAGAAACACACTTTATTCCTTAAAAGATTGAAAAGGTTTTTGAGTCCAGCAAGACTGTTGAAGTAGGATCAAAAGGCTCTTGAGGAGTACATCACTATTTGATATTAAAAACGATGTAAATCAAAATTGACCTGCAAAAGCAGTGACATTGCAGAGCCACAAGTATATCCAAGGGTAGGGGGTCCTTAATGCATTAGCAAAATAATGTATGCACACTTAAGTTACCACATAAATAGAGTGCATAGCCTTAACAGACTGATAAAGAATACAGTGCATTTTATAAGTTATAGCACCACTGTACAGGTAAAAGATACCCAAACAAGCATACTTAAGCCAAAATCTAAAAAGTTTCTATGGACAAAAATGCAAGTCTTGGGCAAAAGCAGTGCGGTAATATTAAATACAGATATTAAGTTAAATACATATATTAAAGTGCTTCAAAACATTTAATCCAAATATTAATAGCACCAATTCCATTCACGTATTTGTAATTTTGTGCTTAAAACAGGTGAAAGGCAGAATGTATATGGAAATAAAAAGTAATTGAATATAATGCTGCAAGATGAGAACACAAGAAAAACAATACATCTATACATATACTATAAATGGTCGTGATAATAATGATGTTGAAGCTGTTGTAATCCAGTTTTCACTGAAGTTCCTGGGATCCCTCCCATTAGAAGAGGACAGCTCTCGTTCTCATTGAGGTGCCTGCCCTCGGTCCAACTCTATCCTGGGTTGCAAGCCGGGTCTTGGAGGAATCCGGCAAAGATAGTATTATCACCTCCCAGCTGATCCCCGGATCTCCCACCACTCGCCCATTTACGCGCCAATTCCTTTTTTGCCGCGAAACTTCTGACTACGTCAGTAGCGGCTGGCTATTGGCCACTGTTGGGAGACCAGACGTACTTCATTGGCTGGCTAGGTCTCAAAGAAGGTGGGCGGGAAAAAACAAAGATGATGGAGAGGCAGCGCGGCCTATCAGAAGGGAATAAAAGAGGAAAACAAGAAGACTGATTGGCGAGGGATGTGGTTTGTGGGTGTAACCTACCGCATGACAGGAAAAAAATATATTTGTTTCCTAGAGAGTAGAGGAGGATGAATGGGGAGTGACAGTTCTTTGTCATGGAAGGGAACAGATGTTGTTAGCAGAGACCCCATGGGACAATGTCTCGTTAAACCTGGCGGGAAATATATCTCACAGAATAGTGTAATACAGTATGTTGTTATCACACTCACCAACACACTCAGTTCAGGCTTCTGTATGAATACAAATTGTGCATATATTGATAAAAAAAAATGTAGTTGAAAATGTATATAACAGAAATGTAATGCTATCTTTCAAATACTTTGATCGTTATTAGACTGAAAATGTTAATTTATGAATCTGCTCAACAATGCCATAATGGAGCAATTAAGTTTCCCAATTATTTAAATGTGGTTGTCAACATCTTAATGTAAATATATTGGACTTCTTTAGAATTTATTTCACCTTAATTAAACCGATTGGAATATGGGGATTTTCCTTCTAAGTCTATGGTCCAGTTGATTCACTCCAGAACTGCAACTCTTTTTTTTTTTAAATGTGAAAGTATTTTACCAGGAAGAATACATTGAGATTTTCTCTCGTTTTCAAATATGTCCTGGAATCATTTTATTTATCTCAGATGTATGAAACGCAGAGCTGTGTGGTTTGAACAGATTGTACAGCTCATACATTAAGCAACTGAGCCATCTCGTTGACTTTAGCTTGCTGTATAAGACAAGTTGGACAGGATTACATCACTGGTATAGCAGTAGCAGAGGCTCCCACAGCCTTTGTGGTTTTGATGGTGGAAAGGTGTTTACAGAGGGCCTGGACTGCCATCAAGTGGCAAAAAGTAACAGCGTGATACACAGACTTGGAAGAGATGCACAAAAGGAACTGGGACAGGCCTAACCTCATAACTGCCTCTGGATTGGGTGGATGGAGAATTGTCATGGACTTCCAGTCAATCCAGAGACAGCATGAGGTTAAGTCCACCACTGCTCCACTGGTAGACCATCCTTGTACTATTGGTAGCCAAGGCAGGGGTGCCTGTGAGAGAGTGTGAGTGTGTGTTACTACCAGTGGAACGTGAAAAATTTATAATTATATGAGTCTTCCTGCCATCAAAATGAACATTTTCTATTTCAGACAGACCTTTGTTCGAACTGGTCGATGATGACCTTGAGCCTATAGCTGTCCCCTCAGCGAAAGTTAGCAAGTTGTTCTAGGTTAAATGATCAAATGAAGAAAAGCTTGGGGAGGAAATTAGTTGGCAGATATAAAGTTATTTTCACACCCACCGCAATTTATTTTATTTCTGCTTGTGTTGGTGGTTTTCCTGGCTTATATAACACCACTGCATTACACTGTATGTGGTTGAATAAAACAGAAGGCAAATGCACATCACTAATTATTTAACCCTTTGAGTACCGGAGGGGTACCCAACACATTGCTACTGACAAGAAAATTCACTGCCAGTGGAATTTAAATGTTAAAATCATTTTCATGAGTGTTTAAGCTGTCATATATTGTGTGTGTTCAGCCTTAATTCTTATTATGACTTAAGGAGACACCTAAATTGTCTTAACACGGGCTGAATTAAAATCTCAGGCTTCATTAGGAAAGTCATTCTAGGCTCCCACAGCCACACCCTTGACTCCGCCCCCAGCCCTAACAACTATTGCCTGCCACAGAAAATTCCCTAAAACATGCTAGCGCAAACAAATTCTTTTCACCTTGGCTGCTAGAAATGTCCTGTTTAAAAAATAATATTTTTATCACTTTATTTACCAGTTCTGCCTTTAGATTACACCTCCTTAAGTATGACTAATAACTTATTTGAAAATGCTGAATATTGCTTCCTCCTTCTATATTATATACACATACACATATACAGGGCTCAAAATTTTAAATATTTTCCTCAGTAGGCTGTGTTTGCAGATACTGTAAAGGATTTAAAAAAAATGTATTGGATTATTTAATTGCTCGGAACATTGAGAATTATAACAATTGGTTTTAATACAGATAGGATGTTGACCCAGGGAATTATCTGACTGTCACAAGGTTCTTCTTCTCGTCTTCCTCTGGATCAACAACAGTGATATGACAGACTGCACTTGGACGTATGTCTTTTTTCAGCGTCATCAATCATGTTAAAGGATAGTAATATTACCTAGAAACAAATGCAGCTCCGATTGACCATGATTTCCTCCAAAACTGCTCAGTAGTTCAGGAACACCTTTGGAAGTATTGGGTCTGTTTTGCATGCCATGGATGTGGCATGGCTAGTTTGGTGTGGCAGAGTCACAGGTGCTACTTTCTTAAAGGGATAGTAATGTTTCATAATAAAAGCAGCTCTAATTAATCATCATAGTATTTGGACTTTGGAGAGTGTTATTTCAATTCTGTCAGAGTTGTAGTTCAAGAGTAATTCAATGACAAAGTGTCCCCCTCCCTCCCCTTTTACTGATGTAACACTGTTCAGTCAGAGTAGAAGGGAGGTGCCCAGGTAGACTGCAGAGAGGGACAATTTTCAATTAAGATAAGGGAAAAACCCGAAAAACTTGTCAAGGGGGGCAGGGCTTTCATTGCTCTCATAGGAAGAAGATTGTCCCCTGCTGTTATCTGTCTGGTCTATGGACTGCATTCCACATCTGAGAAGAGATGGCTTACACTAGGTAAAAGGGGCGGGAGGGGAAACTTTGCTTGTGAATATCTCTCAAACCATAAAGGTTTGAGAGATAAGACTTATATCGTTCTTCACGTTTTCTTAATGCCTACAAAATAAAATAAAGATAAACGAAGTATTACTATCCCTTTAAAAACACTAGATTGGAATAACATGATGTGGCCAGGGCAGAGGACATTATAGAGAGGAGGTTGTAGATATGTGCAGAGTTGATGCAAGTCAATGAAGTTTATGTTTCTGCATTTACTTGTGTGTTAAGGAGGATTGAAAGGAAGATGAAGTGGGGTTAGACTGCAGGTTAACAAGGCCATGATCGGAGAGAGCAAGATAAAAGAGTGTTACAGCCTGACTGCAGGAGTGTGAATACTAGGTCCATAGAATGACCATCCTGGTGAGTGAAATAGTTTATTCGCTGGGTGAGGGAAATAAACACAGAACCAGGAGAGATACATGACAGCATCCCACAATGAGACTGGAGAGAGGGGTCACTCTTTAGAGGGACATTCCCTCTTTGAGACTCAAATTCCTCTGTCTCTCTTTCAAATCCTAATGTCCTTTTTAGGAGATTAGAATGCATACCATGGGGGGAAAAATAAAAATATGCATCACACTGGTCCACAGAAATAATTGTGACATTCATGTTTGTTTAAAGATATAGTAATGTCTCAGGATAAATGAAGCTTCGATCATTCCTTACACTTAGAAATAACTCTCCACCTTCGCCAGTGTTCAAACTCCAACCAATGATTGGACCGCAAGAGTTTAAATACCATTATCCCGCCATTTTAGCTCCTTGTAACTTTCATGATATTCCTGTACTATCCCGACAAAGGGGTTGAGAGCCTAGAAACACGTTGAAGAACTTTTACAAGAATATATCTATTTTTGTTTTTTGAACTTATTGCATGATGCCGGCTGATTGGAACAGGTAATCATAAGGATACCAAAGAAGCAGAAATCAATACACCATTGGCCCAGCTGTGGACCACTGGATTTGGACTGCACGAGTGGTATACAGAGGAGAACGGTAGCCTGTGACAGACTGCAAAGAGACCTACGGTGATCCTGTACTATTTGATAAGCAAGTCTTCCAGGGGAGATCTGATGAGCAGGCAATTGTATCTGTGTTAACCATCTTATCATTTTACGCTTCTGGTGAGCACATACGAATTACTGGCTTTCTAGCAATATACATATTTCTAACACAATACTAGCCCAGCAACCAGTCATCTGCGTACCCCTGTATACTACTTTGAAGCTTTTGTTTTACCTATGTCCATGTAGAAGCTGTACATCATGCAATACTGAAATTATGGATTTGTAATATATCTGTTGCTTTTATACAGTTATCATTTATACTAAATAAATATTGTATTTTTATTTTTTTGGTGCTCCGCTCCACATATTCTATTTTAATTCCCCTTTTTTTTTTTTACCCTATTTACTGCATTTACATATCTTTGTTACGTTTTCTACAAAGTATCATCTACTACACTTAGACTACTGGTGCGCTGTCTCTCTTTTCTTCCTCTGTTTCATATAAATATATTTATACACACACCTTTATTTTTGTATAAAAATAAAATGTCTCCCCAGTAGCAACAAATGGCTGTAAAACGTACCATTTCTGTGTTAGTAAGGTTAGCTATACACATTAAAGCAAAGCACAAAAGTAATTTAAAGTAATTATCATTTTTATTAAAAACTGTTACATATTTACAGTTTGTAATTAAGGAACAAAACTGTACAAGTTTGTAATACTCCAATTAAAAACCTATGAATGAAATGTGGGTAAAAAACCACTCCCAGACAAGAGCAAACAAACAAGTTTATCTGGACCAGGGGATAGACAAACCTGGTCTTTGCCGCTGCTGGTGCTACAACTTCCAAATCCCCAACCTGCCACTGGCTGGTTGGGGGATGATGGGAGTTGTAGTCTCCAAAAGCTGGAGAGAAAAAGGTTGCCTATTTCTGGTCTAGAAGGGACAAGTTTCCTGGGGTGATAAGAATCTGCTATTTTGAACAAACCAGCACACAATTATGTTTCCACTATGTATGTACCAAAATATATTTGGAGGCAACAAACACACACTCTCTCTCTCTCTCTCTCTGGACTGTGCATATATATAGATACAAATGTGTAATAATATGCATGAGTTTACATACATACACTGCTTACATAAGGGCAGTATACCTTGAAGGAGTAGTACTTTTTTAATGAAAAAATATTTATTGCAGGACTTTTTTTGTTGAGTAAAATAAGTGTACTCCCACTGCTGAGATACATATTTCCAGCAGTATTACTGTTTAAACCAGTTTTTTTTTTTTTTTTTTTTTACAATAACAATGTCCTCTAGTGGTCAAATTCCAATTAGTTATCCTGTTACATTCTAATGGAGAGGAAAGTCAGTGACAAACATTTCTCCACAGAATGTGATAGAAACAGTTAAGTCACTTCCTGTCAGATAGAACTATCAGGAAGTAAACACACAGTAAATTCACTTCCTGGTTATTTGAACTGTTGTAAAGTTTGTATAAAACAACTGACAGCGGTGGGAGTATCCTTGTTTTACTCAGCAGAAAAAGGTCTATAATATAAAGATTTTCATAAAAAAGTTTACTGCCTATAGAGTAAAACAAAGTTACACGAAATGCTCGGAGAGCTTTGTTTCAGAAGTTATTAACCCTTTGCGTGCCAGAAGCAATGTGTTGAGCACCGCTCTGGCACTCAAAGGGTTAAACAGATAACACGGCATTTTCCTGATAGCTTGAGTTAAAGAGGTTTTGCAGGCAGGTGGCGCTGATGTTACATCTATCTATGGTAGCTCTTCTCGATTTTGTTCACACTATCACACAAACTGGAGTTTTCAGGGCACTCCTAGCATTTTCTAGGTGTTTGTTAACCCTTTGAGTGCTAGAGGGGTACGCAACGCATTGCAGAGCAATGTGTTGTGTACCCCTCTGACACTCAAACGGTTACAGGAGTAATTAAGGGGACAGATATATAAACATAGTTATTCTTTGTTCTCACAAGTGAAGACAAACAGAAAACAAATTGTGTATAACAGTTTCCTTAAAGGAAACCAAGCACACGTAGAAGACCATTTCAGTGAAGGATTTCTTCTTCTATAACGCGATCTCAGCTCTGCTGAAGAGCCTCCGCTTGCTCAGGGACCGGATTCCCCTGCTGTCAGCTAGAACGCTGACGTCAGGGGAGAAGGAAAAAAGCAACATTTGAAAGTGGATCTCTCTTTAACCATAAAGGTTTGAGACATGCCGCTGGGCTCATTTAATTCAGTTTTTGAAGGGCTACATGATGGGGGATAGTAAAATTTAAGTATTATTATCCCTTTAACTAATGTGTTGCACACTCCTCTGGCACTCAAAGGTTCAAATTCAATATTCATTTTTGGTGGAAAAGTGTGGCATCCTAAGCTGAGGCTTGTGACACACCAAAACGTGTTAAAGTACCCTTCTTGAAAACCACCGATTTATGGGAAGCTTGTGTTTGCAAAGCTCAGCTACTCACAGGCTGTAATAGCAACAGCACAACCTGGCTGTAACACATTTTGAAAGGGATATTAATGTCCTTTTATAAGTTGCTGCTATATTGTAGATTAAAAAAACGTATCTTGAGCAAGTCCCATCTCTCAAACCTTTATGGTTTGAGAGATATTCTCAGCTAAAATTCCCCCCTCCCTCCCATTTCACTGATGTCAGCCAACTCGAGGCGGCTCTTCAGCAGAGCCGAAATAGCGATATTTAAAAAAAAAAAAAAAAAAAAAAAAAAAAAAAACATACTTCATTGGAACGGTCTACAAATTGTGCTTGGAAACCATGCACACATCGTAGACCGTTCCAATGAAGCATTTCTTTTTAAATATCACTATTTCGGTTCTGCTGAAGAGCCGCCGGCTAGTCCCAGGACCGTGATCTCCTGCTGTCAGTAGAGCGCTGACGTCAGTGTAAGGGGAGGGAGGGGGGGAACTTTAGCTGCGAATATCTCTTGAATTATAAAGGTTTGAGAGATGGAACTTGCTCAAGATACTCATTTTTTTAAATCTACACTATAGCAGCAACGTAGAAAAGGACATTACTATTCCTTGAAAACAACTAACTTTAATGACATTAGGAAAATACTAATTTTAATGAACTTTTGTAAGAAAAAACATCTACAAGCATTGGTAGTACCTCTCTTTTTCTCTCTAAGCCTTGCAGCATTTTTTTGTTCATTATTAGGATATAATGTCCTATTAATCCTCCAGCAGAGTGCAAGTGCTGGTTTACCCAAATGGTGCTCAGATTTGAAATACAAGCATTAAAGTGGAACTTTCAGGTATATTAATGTGCCCTCCAAATAGTTTTTCACATAGTGATAAGCTTTTCAATACTTGTATTATCCTTAGCAAGTCCGGCATTATTTAAAACAGATGACAGCACATACATCTTGCCTCTATGATTGGTGGAGGGGAGTTGCATTGTACCTAAAGGTACAGTAAGGGACGGACAGCGCAGGAGCACAGATTCCTGTACTTCAGGATGCCTGCCGGCGAGTCTCTGAAGAAGTTGGATTTCTAAATAGCGCTGGACTTACTAAGGAAAATACAAGTATTTATATGCTTATCGCTATCTGAAAAATGATTTGGGGGTCACTGCCTGAAACCTCCGCTTTAACGCTAAATACATTATATATAAACTTAGATATGGTATACTGCAACCATGTAACAATGAGAACTTGAAAAGACTTAGAAAAATGCAGTGTGAATGTTGCATTTAATGTCAATGTTTCAGCCCCCTCTTGAGGAAGGCCTTGACTGGGCCAAAACGTTGACATTAAACACAACATTCATGCTGCATATTTCTAGGTCCTTCTGAGTGCTCATTGTTACATGGTTTCAATACACCATTCTAAATGTATGCATTCATTAATGTAGCAACAAGGCAGTACATACTTATTTTTGTTTTGGAGTGCCCATCAGCACAATTTGTTATATTATATATCACAGTTTAGTGTCAATGCAAAATATTCACATATATATAAACACATTTTACAGATAGGTTCAAGTAACCTATACACACAAACCTGTAATACAGTTGGCTGGTCAGGGGTGATGGGAGTTGCACAGCCAATAGCCAGAAAGGTTGTATAATCTTGGAATAAAACCTTTAAGCAATAGTAATGTTTACCAAACACAGCGGGTGTCGTCATCTTTTTGCGGAGGAGGCAGATTTTCAGTAAGCCACTATTGTTGCTTAAAGGGATAGTAATGTTTCACAAAAACAGCAGCTCCAATTAATCTTCATAGTATTTGGGCCATGGAGAGTGTTATTTCAATAATGTCAGAGTTGTAGTTCAAGAGTAATTGAATTATAAAGTATCCCCCTCCCATCCCTTTTACCTAGTGTAAGTCATCTCCCCTCAGATGTGGAGTCTGGTCCATAGACCAGACAGCTCAGAAAAAGGTAAAATCTTCTTACTGTGAGAAGGCCCTGCCCCCCTTGACAAGTTTTTCAGCTTTTTTCCTTATCTTAATTGAAGATTGTCCCTCTCTGCGATCCATCTGGACAGTCTTGCTGCTCTGAGGTGAGCAGTGTTATATCAGTAAAAGGGGCGGGAGGGGGATACTATATCAAGAGTGACTGAATGAGAAAGGATCCCCCTCCCGCACCTTTTGCTGTCTCAACTTCTCTCCAAACCAGTCCAGATGGAACTCAGCAAAGAACAATGTTCACTGAGCATAAGGAAAACATACCCTCCTTCGTCAGCGGGGTGCAGGGAATTCCTTATACTTTGTGTATGAAGATTGTCCCTCTCTGCTGTCTGTCCAGTCCTAGGACTGAATTCCACAACTGAGGGGAGGCAGCTAATGGTGGGTAAAAGGGACGGGAGGGGGATACTCTCTCATTCAATCACTTCTGAACTACTACACAAATGGTACTGAAATACAGTGCTAAATGGCCCACATACTATGAAGATTAATCAGAGCTGCTGTGTTTAGGAAACATTACTATCCCTTTAAAAAAGTATTAAGCAACAACAGTGGCTTACAAAAAAGCTGCCCCATCAACAAAAAGATGACACCTACATTGCTCTGGGCTCTACACCCCTTCATTAAGCCAGTTTATTACCAGACTTCTGGCTGCAGAAATGATGCCAGAGAAATAAGCTCTAAATGTAATAAATAGCCTGCATGCATTTACACATTTTCTTTAACATACACCCCCACAATTACATGTATATTACAAACACATCACAACAGTGATTGGTTCTCCTGGAGGCATCAGTCCTAAGGGAGGACTACTTTCCCCTCAGCCAATAAATGATGATGTTTCTCCAGAACCCTATACATACAATGGGGGAGATGACATCGCCAGCGATATCATTTCTCCAGTTCCTATGTTATTCTATGGAGCCTATGCACTAAGATTTCTTTAACTGTGGAGATCTTAGTGCATAAGCTCTATAGAATAACATAGGAATTGGAGAAGTGATATCACTGGAGAACTCATCTCCACTTCATCACCTCTTTATCACCGCTTAGTGAATCTTCCTCAAGGTGCATTTCTGGAGACCACCCAAGTGCACTATGAGGAGAAATGAACAGTCCTACTGATTTTAAGTGATAATAATGTTTCACAGAAACAGCAGCTCCAATTAATATTCATAGTATTTGAGCCATAGAGAGTGTTATTTCATTACTGTGAGCATTGTAGTTCAAATTGAATGATAAAGTATCCCCTCCTGCCCCTTTTACCTAGTGTAAGCCCCCACTCCACAGATGTGGAATCCAGTTCATAGACAAGACAGATCACATCAAGGGTCAATATTCTACTGGGATAACAATGAAAACCCTGCCCCCCTTGACAATTTTTTAGCTTTTTCCCTTATCTTAACTGAAGATTGTCCCTCTCTGCAATCTACCTGGACAGTCCCTGCTGCTCTAAGCTGAACAGTGTTACATCAGTAAAAGGGGTGGGAGGGGGTTACTTTGTCATTGAATTACTCTTGAACTACAACTCTGACAGAATTGAAATAACACTCTCCAAGTCCAAATACTATGAAGATTAATTAGAGCTGCTTTTATTATGAAACATTACTATCACTTTAAGTTTAAATTCTAACCCTTTGAGTGAGAGAAGGGTACGCAGCGCATTGCAAAGCAATGCGTTGCGAACCCCTTTGGCACTCAAAGGGTTAACCCCCAGAATGCTACAGTGGTCAACAACACATTGCAAAGTAATTCGCTGGAGACCTCTCTAGAATTTAAAGGTGTTAAAATCCTATTTAATCAATGGGTACCTTCACTCCCCCCCTGTGTTGCAGTCAGCGCAATCCCTGAATACTGGACAAGTCTCCAGTGCATTGTGATGTAATGCATTGGAGTGCATTAGTGTTTGAGGGATCAGTAAGGATGTGTACTTGTCCCATATGGTGCTGCTAGTTTGCCATAGAATTGTACAGCTATTTAGGATTTGGTATAGCGGTATTCTCTTAGATATCAGCTACATAAAACTGGCATCTGTGGGTCAACCCTGAAGAGTTCCTAGGTGTGTGTATTAGGTTTGTGTGCACATCATAGATCTGCAAAGTGAAATTATCGGAACCCATCACAGCGGGTTGGCTACAGACACATCACAATTTGCCCCAGGAACTTAGTACAGTTTTTATACAAAATCCCCTGCTCTAGATTATCCCTGGGAACTCAGTCATGTCAGTGCACCTATACTGCATTAAGTGATTACAAAACAAAATTACTCAAATAAATTAAAATTATTCACATTAAGTGTTTTATTATTATGAAATTTAATGCTTTCACTGCCCAAAGACCTCTGCACCGCATGCAGGTGCTCATGGCAGTATAAAGTTTAGCCATTCGAGTGTCAGAGAGGTACCTAATGCATTGTAGAACAACGCATTGGATACCTGCCACAAAAGTATCCAACACAATGCGTTGAATACCTCTCAGGCACTCAAAGGGTTAAGTGCACTTTAAACCCTTAGACACTAGATAAGTCTTGAGCATCAAAGTGGTTAAAGCAACACTAATACCAAAATACAAGTTGCTCACAGAAGTACAGCAGATGTTTCCATGCCCAGCTGTAGGTTTAGGTACGTTAATTTGCATGTGCTGTTTTTCAGCAGGCAGGGTGAAACAATATTCTAAGCATTCCTCACTTCCTGGCGTGTAACACATTAGAATGAAACCTTTTGGGCAGCAAGTAAGGAACACAATAGCAGTAATTCACATCGCCAGTCCTCGGGAAACATCATCAAGTCTGGTTGTAATGATAGCCTTAAAGTGAAAGTAATGTGTGCATATTAAAGTAAGGTTGATTATTCAATATATACATTTCTATAACGAACGGTACCATTCTAAGCGTCCATAATGTTCTAGTCTGGGTGTGATTTTAAAATTTCCCCCTCCTGCCTCTCTTTCCTAACACATGCTGCCTTCCCTCAGATCTGAAGACCGGTAGTAATGAGAGACAATACTGTGTCCGTCAGTATAAGGAAACCGTACCCACATTAACAAAAGAGGGCAGGTTCTTCCTTATGCTGACACAAGATTGTCCCTCATCGTGATCCGTCTGGACCTGCTTTCTGTTCTGAGGTGACTCCGCATGACGTAGGAAAAAGGGGCGTTAGGGACACTTAGAAAGGTACACTTTGTTATAAAAAAGTATTTTAAATAATCAGCCTTACCTTGATATGCACACATTACAATACCTTTAATCACGGTAGCTCAATCAAAATGACTGAGCCACCTATTACCCACCAGTGATCAAGCAGAGATATCCTGAAAATGTGAGCTGTTTTGGAGTCCCAAAGAGCAATGTTGAGAATCACCATTTTAAAGAATCACTAATGTCTCCTTAAAATACATTCACTGGCATAAAACCCTAATGGCCACTATGACAATTCTAAATCTTTAATTAGTACTATATATCATATCCAGAAGCAGACATGATTATGTTTGCAGGACTCTAGGACCACAGACCTCCCACTGTCATATTAGGAATCTTTCAGTGGGAGGAGTCTTGGGTTCTGTAGTCCTGCAACAAAAAATCCTGTCTGATTCCAAGGACTTGACATCCACCACTAATTAAAGATTCATTTTGAGGAACCAATGCATGCAGAATTAATTTATAGCAGCCAATAAGACTTTCTGTCCAGATTAAGGCAAGTGGGAGCGATATTATTTGGTGCTGTTAATGTCCCTTTAAAATTCTATTAAGGTATGGAAATTATATTATACAATATCAGTATTTTAATATTAATGTACCTTTAAATATTAACTCAAATATTACTGCAACTGAACTAGCATTTAATTACTTCTGTGTTAATCGTTTGAGTGCCAGTGGGCTATCAAATGTGGTAGTCCTCTGGCACTCAAAGGGTTAAAGGTTACAGAAAACACATTTCCAGTCTGAGCTGGCATTTAGGTGGTATAAGCACTGTTCTCTTAACCTACCGAGTGCTAGAAAGGTATCAGACGTATACCTCTCTGCCACTCAAAGGGTTAAACGTGCAGAGGTTTTCAATCCAATCCTCAACAGTGCTTGTTTAAAGGGATTGTAATGTCCCAAAAAAACGTATCTTCTAAATGGCAGCTGCAATAAAAAACATTTAATACGCTTAATCCTCTCAAACCGTTATGGTTTAAGAGATGTAAGAAAATAAAGACCTCCGCTCCCTCCCCCTTCTCATGTGTCCGCAGTACAGCGGATGTTATGAGATCCTGCTTCCGGGACCAGACAGCGGCTCTTCAGAAGCACTGTCATTGAGATATCTAAGTATAATTACTTCTTCGGAATGGTCTATAACGTGCGCTTGCAAGCCAGGCTCATGTAGACCATACAGATGAAGTAATTATAGTTAGTTATCCCGATGACAGCACTCCTGAAGAGCCGCCTACAGTCGTGCTACTGGATTCTGCCTCTGACGGCTTTACAGCTCATCAGGCAGAAAGGGGAGGGAGCGGAGGTCTTTATTTTCTTATATCTCTCAAACCATAACAGTTTGAGAGAAAGGATTAAGCGCATTAAGTGTTTTTTATTGCAGCTACCATTTACAGGATACTTTTTTGGGGACTTTACTATCCCTTTAAAAATTAGTAAATTGTTGGACCTTCAGCTGTTGGGGGACTACAACTCCCATGATTCCCAAACAACTGTTGGCTGGCTGGGGATGACTAGAATTACAGTCTCCAACAGCTGGTGTGTCAAAGGTTGCCTACCAAAGTATGCCCCAAAATGGGACAGGCTCAAATAAATAGCAAATCATGTTTTACCAAGCCTGCTTCTATGGGAGTATAACCCTTTGAATGCCAGAGGGGTGTGCAATGCATTGCACAATTCTCTGGCATCCAAAGGGCTAATTAAATAGGCAGGGTCTGTACAGCAGCCCCAAAACTTCTGTCGGACGTTTGGGGAAGAAATGTCTGAAAACTGACCCCAAGTCGATAGTGGGGCTTACCAAAACTCCAAAGCTTTCTAGCTCAGACCCATGAACTTCTCAGAGTTGCAAGCAGAGACACTTAAAGGGATAGTAACACTTTGTTTTAACTTTATTTTAATTTGTAGGCATTAAAAAAACATGAAGAATGATATAAGTCTTATCTCTCAAACGTTTATGGTTTATGAGATATTCACAAGCAAAGTTTCCCCTCCCGCCCCTTTTACCTAGTGTAAGCCATCTCTTCTCAGATGTGGAATGCAGTCCATAGACCAGACAGATAACAGAAGGGGACAATTTTCTTTGTATGAAAACAATGAAAGCCCTTCCCCCCTCGACAAGTTTTTCATCTTTTTCCCTTATCTTAATTGAAGATTGTCCCTCTCTGCAGTCTACCTGGGCACCTCCCTTCTGATCTGGTTGAAGAGGGGGGGGGGATACTTTGTTTGTGAATATCTCTTAAACCATAAAGGTTTGAGAGATAAGACTTATATAGTTCTTCATATTTTTTTAATGCCTACAAAATAAAATAAAGTTAAACGAAGTATTACTATCCCTTTAAGCAGAACGTTCATCACATTAAAAGGATAATAATACTTGCAAATTACTAATCCCCATATTGTAGCTTTGTTACAAAGAAACTTATTGCCCCCAGTGTCATCTCTCACACCCTTATGGTTTGAGAGATGATAGCGCTCAAAGTTCCCCCTCCCCCTTCCCTGACTGAATCAGGGAAGGGGGAGGGAGGGGGTAACTTTGAGTGCTATCATTTCAAACCATAAGGGTGTGAGAGATGACACTGGGGGCAATAAGTTTCTTTGTAACAAAGCTACAATATGGGGATTAGTAATTTGCAAGTATTACTATCCCTTTAATATTGAGCCCCAAATCATAATTACAATAGTGATATGTACAGACTTACTTGTATTTTCAAGAATAATTGCTGCAGTAGTGAGAAACAGGACTTTTTAGGCAGACAGGCACCGGCAGGGATCTTGCAGTAGGCACTCTGTGTGCCTGCGCTGTCAGTCCCTTCTGATGCCTCAAGGCACAAAGGCATTCAACTCACCAATCGTGGAGTTGAAGGGGACGGACGGCGCAGACGCAGAGATGCCGGCTCTACAAGATGTCTGCGCTGTTTCCCGCTGCCTGTCTGCCTGAAACATCCTATTTTCACTAATGCCACAATTACATTTGAAAATAAAAGCAAGTCTACATATCGCTATTGTAATTATGATTTGGGGCTCAGTATTAATGTGATGAAAGGTCCGCTTTAATCGGTTACAGACAGATTTTCAAGCACATACAGGGCAGTCTATTAGACTGCTGGGATGATTCTCATTTGACTGCAATCTGCAAAACTGGGTTTCCAAGTATCAAGTATATCAAAAGATCAGAGACGGAGCACCTGAGGTCTGCATTCAGACCCCCACTCAGCTCCTCCACAGATTTGTAGTGGCTCATACCTATAGCTTCACCCTCACATTAAAAAATACAAAAATGGACCCATGACGTGCCAAGACTGTCATGGGAAATCCTCTCTTAAAGAGCCATGACGGTCCTGGAAAGTCATGGAATTCAGGTGTCCCGTGTGGTTGCATTCCGTTCTGGGACCCCTGATTCCATTTGGCAAAAAAATAAATAAAAAAAGAAAACGCCCCGTGGTCCTTAACTGCCGGTCTTGCCACCTGTCCTTAAGGGGTTAAGGGACAAGTCACCTAAAATATTTTCAGTGATTTTGAAAGAGCTTTCAAATTCACCTACAATGAATTATCCATTTTTTAATTTCTTAAACTCATTTTTAGTTAGATTTATAGATTATGCTCATTAACCCTTTGAGCGCCAGAGGGGTACGGAACGCATTGCTTTGCAATGCTTTCTGTACCCCTCTGGCACTCAAAGGTTTAAGGCATGCAGTGAAGGCACTTCCTGTAATAATGCCTGAATTACCTCTACCACTAACACTGCTCAGCAATTCACTTCCCACCTCCTGAAAGGGTTAGGTGTAAGCAAGTGGGGTTGGTAATGTAGGACTGAGACAGGAAGCGACTGCACGGCATGCCTTTATTAGTGTAATCTATACATCAGTCTGTCTTCATAGAATACACTGGGAGTAGTAACTGTTGGACTTCCAGCTGTTGAGGACTAAAATTCACATTATTTCTAATCAGGCTGTAGACCAGAACAACTGGAGGTTCAGCAAATGGACTACCCCAGTAATACACCATCGAACCCAGCTGTATATTGAAATGCCTCACCCAGGACGGAGACTATGCCCTAGAAATAAAAGAATCCCTGCCAAGAAGGATTCCCATCCATTCGGGGAGGGGGGGCCTATAAAGGAAATACTGTGATTACTTTGCAGCTTTGGGCTTGTTGTAGATCAGGAAGTCAGAGATGTCATGCCAGATGTTGCTGTCATCATACAGGTAAGTCATGGAGGACTGTAGAGATGGCTGCAGAGTGTGCCTCTGATATTCAAACAGCCAGAGCACCAAGCCCCAAACCAGAGCAGAGAACAGAGGGAACACATCGTGTTTAGGTTCAGGAATGTAACCTTTCTCCACCGCCAACCGGGACAGGCCAAAGAGGACACGAGAGAGCAGGTACATATTGATCTACAGAAGAAGAAGAAGAGGAGTTCAATGTCACCAATCCTGACTGGATTCATTTATGGTGTGTCAATGATTCCAAAGTCTAGATGACATGCCAGAACGTACTATAGAACTACTTCAACGTGGTTGTTTTTTTTTGTGTATTTTTAATTTAATGGGGAATTGTCATGTGTTTACTAAGTCTGCTTCTATGGAAGCAGACATTATAAAAGGACTGGGGCTGCACTGTACAGGCCCAGATGGCTCAGTTCTCCTCTCAGCTTCATAGGAAGGTCTGACCCCAGACAAGAAGATAATGCACTACCTGATGGCGATATTTGCGATTTAAAGGGTAAACAACATGAAAAACAAGAATGTGTTAACTGCTTGTGGACCAGGAATGCGTAAGGCAGGATGCATTGCAAAGCAATATGTTGCACACTCATCCAGTCCATATAAAAGTTAAAGGGATAGAAATACTTAAAATGTAAAAAAAAAAAAAATATATGTAGTAGGGTTTATCCCCCTGAGTAAAACAAGAGTACTCCCACTGCTGAAAGGTGTTTCATTCAAAATGTATTAATTTTAAAAGTTGAATTTTTTTAGGTGCAATATCACAGTGGCCTGAAATTGTACAGTGGCGCTGTTGCTACACCATCCTATGGAGACTTATGGTCCCGGGACCAGAGCTGTCCATAGGATCGTGTAGCAACAGCGCCACTGTACAATTTCAGGCCACTGTGATATTGCACCTAAAAAATTAACTTTGAAAATTAATAACTTTTGAATGAAACACCTTTCAGCAGTGGGAGTACTCTTGTTTTACTCAGGGGGATAAACCCTACAACATATTTGTTTTTACATTTTAAGTATTACTATCCCTTTAAGTCTCTGTTTGTTTGATTGTTTTTTTAACTAGGTTAGCAGTGCCACTACCTCTGGGATAAGCAAAATCATAAAACTTGCACCCCTCAGTGTAAGGTCCACCCAAAACTTCTAGTTACAGCTCCTACAAAAGCTGAAGCTGCCAGTGGCAGCCTCACTCCTACTGGCTGAGCAGGCAGATGTGACGGCAAAACAGCAAATAGGACTCATCAGATACCTCTCTGGAGCGCAGAACACCAGTTCCTGGATGGAAGAGTGGGAATCAAAGGGGACACATGCACCCTGAGGGATAGAAGTTTATGATACCACTAGTGCCAGAGGAGAGTAGCAGCAACAGGTAAAAGAATGAGCATTAACCGGAAGGGACTGACCGCGCAGGCACACAGAGCTTCTCTTGTAAGCTCTGTGTAGCCCAATGTCTGCGAATTAAGTGTTTTTCGGCAATAATTTGGTCTTATTGAGCTTAAAGACATAAGACTTTGCATATCCCTAGGTTAGAAATATATTGGGAGGCAATGTTATTAGCATGAAAATCCTGCTTTAAAGGGGAACCATTTCCTATGAACATCAAGCTCTTAATTTAACAAAACATGCCTAAGTATCCTTTATACAGCAATCAGACTACCCCCCTACTGTGGATAAAAGGTACCTGGCTGTTGATGTGATTATTGTCTCCAAACACCAGCCAACCCCCGACACAGGCCGCCAGAAAAGAGTGGAACTGCCACCTGCTACCATGCAGTTTCTCTTGGACGGCAAGTAGACTCTTATACGTAAACACAAAGCAGGCCAGGTTGCGGGAATGTGTGAATGTTGCCTCCAGAATGGCTTTCAGCTTCTCCTTCAGACTAGAAAAGGCACAAGATAAAGTCAGCGGTGATAGAGAAGCAACACATCTAAGATCATGGCCAATCATTTGTCTATCTATTCATCCGACTCATGCATCCATAGAAATGTCAATGACTGGCCCATCGACCCTCCTACCTACCTACTCACTCAGCTATAATAAGCACATTCCTACTCAGTAATCAAATGCAAAACTTAACCCTTAAAGGATCAGAGAGTTATGCAATACATTTCAAAGTGAAGCTATACTTTAGGAATAATTGTTTCTTCATTTACAGGGATAGTAATGGTTAGTTATTAAAGGGATAGTAATGTCTATATTAAAAAGTTGTGCTCCGAGTCTACTTTAAGCTTTTTATAACACATAGCGGTATGTTTAAGTACTTACAGTTCTGTGGTTCAAAAGATATTTATTCTGAAACGATCCCCTTTCCGCCCCTTTTGGCTGTGTCACTGATCCTCTCAGTCAGGTCCGGATGGAGAGCGACAATCTTCAGTAAGCAAAAGGAAAATCCTGCCCTCCTTCGTCAAAGGGGGCAGAGTTTTCCTTACACTTACTGCATGAAGATTGTCCCTCGCTGCATCTGTCCAGTCCCACGACAGGATTGCAAATCTAAGAGGAGGCAGCCAGAAGGAGTATCCTTTCAGCTTGAATATCTTTTGGACTACAGAACTGTAAATACTTATACATACCACTATCCTATATAATAATTCACTAAGAGGTTTGTCAGATGCCATCATGGGCAATAGAGATTGCCTGAACACACAGAATGCTGGGAGGTGTAGGGATGCTGGGAGGTGTAGGGATGCTGGGAGCACAGGATGCTGGGAGGTGTAAGGAGGCTGGGAGGTGTAAGGAGGCTGGGAGGTGTAAGGAGGCTGGGAGGTGTAAGGAGGCTGGGAGGAGGTGTAAGGAGGCTGGGAGCACAGGATGCTGGGAGGTGTAGGGAGGCTGGGAGCACAGGATGCTGGGAGGTGTAGGGAGGCTGGGAGCACAGGATGTTGGGAGGTGTAGGGAGGCTGGGAGCACAGGATGCTGGGAGGTGTAGGGAGGCTGGGAGCACAGGATGCTGGGAGCACAGGATGCTGGGAGCACAGGATGCTGGGAGCACAGGATGCTGGGAGCACAGGATGCTGGGAGCACAGGATGCTGGGACTTCTGTGCTTTCGGGCAGTCTCTACAGTGCATCGGTGGCAGGACGCAGAGCAGGACTGGCCTCTTAACCCTTTGAGTGCCAGAGGGGGTATGCAACGGCATACTCCTCTGGCATTCAAAGGGTTAACATCACCTAGACCTTGGCCCGTGTACTCAGGCTTTTACACTAGTGTGTTATAAAAAGTTTAAAGAAGACTCGGAGCAGAACTTTTGTACAGACAATACTATCCCTTTAATGTGAGGTTGATTCTTTTATATACTGCAGTATAACGATGTGTACCTTTGTAATTGTCCATAACATTGCCTTTTCCTTTTATTCTATATTAAAGTGTCTCTGCCCAGCCCCTTTTCCATATGTGACAAATCATCCCAGATCTGGAATCCGTCAGCGGACCGGACAGATAGCAATGAGGGTCAGTCTTCTTTCTATCAGAATAAGGAAAACCCTGCAACTCTTGATAAAGGAGGGCAGGTTTTTCCTTATGCTGCGACATATGGGGCCGGCTTGCTGCTCTTAGGGGGTGATTCGTGACTTACAGAAAAGGGGCAAGAGGGGGACACTTTAATACAGAATAAAAGGATAAGGCAACATTGTGGACAGTTACAAAGGTAGACATCGTTATACCAAAGTATGTAGAAGAAACAACCTTCCATTAATAACTAGCCATTACTATGCCTTTAAAGGGATACTAATGTTTCATTATAAAAGCAGCTCTAATTAATCATCATAGTATTTGGACTTTGGAGAGTGTTATTTCAATTCTGTCAGAGTTGTAGTTCAAGAGTAATTCAATGACAAAGTATCCCCCTCCCGCCCCTTTTACTGATGTAACACTGTTCAGCCAGATCAGAAGGAAGGTGCCCAAGTAGACTGCAGAGAGGGACAATCTTCAATTAAGATAAGGGAAAAACCTGAAAAACTTGACAAGGGGGCAGAGTTTTCATTGTCTTCTAGAAAGAAGATTGTCCCCTGCTGTTATCTGTATGGTCTATGGACTGGATTCCACATCTGAGAAGAGATGGCTTACACTGGGTAAAAGAGGCGGGAGGGGAAACTTTGCTTGTGAATATCTCTCAAACCATAGAGCTTTGAGAAATAAGACTTATATCGTTCATGTTTTTTTTAATGCCTACAAAATAAAATAAAGATAAAACGAAGTATTACTATCCCTTTAACAGATTTACTTAGCTAGTTAGGTGTCCCTTATACAAAGTCATGTATATCTATTTTTAATTATCTCTTCAATGATCTCTACTCAAGTCTGCTCCTATGTCACACCTCCTCACAGCATACATTCTGCAATAAACCTTAACCCTTTTAGTGCCAGAGGTGTCCCCCTCTGGCACAGAAAGGGTTAATAACTCATAAGGGACACAAGATATTACTGTTTTTTAAACAATTTGCAGCGGAATGCAAAAGATGCCACAAACAGCTAAAAATAATGTGTCTCAGAAATGAAAAGGTTTTATTGCCCGTTAATGGGCCTAAAATAAGATATCAGCTTTCTGAATAGGAGTAAGTACTAATCTCAAAACATTAGCTGCTTACATACAATTAACCAAATTGTGTCTATGTTGGATAGTATAAACATACATTAAAAATTCAACTTTAGGCCTAGAATTTAGGGATCCAACATAAAATAACTAAGTTTTACAGATTCTAGCTGAAAGAGTATCTGTCACCTTGACTCAAGTGTGCATATTTGAAAACTTTGTGTGTTATGTTAAACGTACATACAGTTAAGGCGATATTCATATTTGGTACCATATGCTAATTGTGCTACCTGCATGGTACCACTGACTTCTCATATACTAATGGATCACTCTGCTGCACCAGGAGACACTCACTTTTCCCAGAAATAGAAGTGTGAATATTTCCTAAAGTATACATCTGGTGGACATTTGTTACCATGACACACAGGCAGTTTTCAATCATGTGAACAAATGTATATTGTATAGTGACAGGTCCATTTTAAAAGTTATATAATAAAGGAATCTGCTTTTTTGTGGTAGTGCTCCTTTAAGAAAGATATAATCTCTCTCTAACCCCTTGGATGGTAGAGACAACATCATCACAATGCATTGGAGACCTTGCTTGCATACAAGCATTTAAGACTCATTTAAAGGGAAACTCTACTCTAAGAACAAGTGGCCCATAATTTGTTTATCAGGACTTACCCGGATAGGCAACCTTCTAAGAGCAGTCAGTTATAATAACATACTCTTTAATCTCTCTTGTAGTCCACTATTGTTTTGGTTTACAATTAGATAAAGACTTGTGTTACTTACATAGACTATGGACACCCATTGTTTGTTGTAAGGTGGTATAACCTAGAGACGGACTTCAGCAGAGATCACCATATATATGAAACTGCACATATAATACAAAAAGTGAGGATACACATACCTGCCTGCTGTATGAAGGATACATAAATAAGTCCTTCTGTTATAAATTAAAGCCTTATGTTCAAATGACAACCTGAGCAATTCCGTGGCAAACCAACTGCATCACAGGGAGCAAATACCCCAGATACCTGGTGCTTTAAACATCTTCATTGCAAGAGTGTATTCCAACCAACTACAAAGGAATTCACTGTAGACCTCTTCAACATACAAGGGTATTCAATCCCCATTTAAATCATTGGGAATGTTTGCATGTTCCTTATCATGAAGTTGGCTGGCTTCAGAATTATTATTAATTTTTTTTAACATGGTTTCTAAGAGACATATTCCTAGAGCATACAATTTTTAATTTTATATTTATTTAATACTGTAGCCATTAAAAACTTTATCTAAATGCCCCGAGTGCCATCTCTTAAACCTTTATGGTTTGAGAGATAATCGTATTTAAAGTTCACCCCTTCCTCCCCTTTCCCTGGCGTCAGTGCTATAGCCGACTGCAGGGGAATCCTGTCCTGGGACCAGCCGGTGGCTCTGTAGCAGAGCCGTGTTCGAGATACTGAAAAACAAATCCTTCACTGGAATGGTCTTCTGAGTGTGCTTGAAAACAAAGCACACTTTGTAGACCATTCCAGTGATTTATTCTTCAAGACCGCGATCTTGGCACTGCTGAAGAGCCTCCACTGGTCCCAGGGACCGGATTCCTCTGCAGTCAGCTAGAGCACCGACGTCAGGAAAGGGGAGAACTTTAAATACGATTATCTCTCAAACCATAAAGGTTTAAGAGATGGCAATGTGGGCATTTAGTACATTTTTTTAATGGCTACAATATTAAATAAACATGAAAAAGTATTAATATCCCTTTAAAGCAATGGGAATTTTATTTCTGTATAATGGTGCAATTATTTTGGTCTAGAATTGGTCATCTTTTTCTTTCTGCATTCAGCCCCAAATCTGAGATCACAGTTTGGGTGAAGATTCACACTATTACAGTGATAAAAGTTTAAAGAAATCCATTTGATCAATTTTATCCAAGGAGAACCGTTACCTTCCATTCTTAAACAGGAATGTCATCACCAGTGCATGAGGGGCCCGGATTTTAGCTCCATACCTTAAAAAAAAAGACACTGTTTACTTTTTGCAGTCACAAGAATATGATTGGGGAGCAGACATGTTTTGATTTAAGAATCTGCGTGCCAAAGGAGAGAGCAACATACTGCTCTGTAAGGTGTTGCTCACTCCCTGGCACACAAATGGTTAAACGAAAGACACCAAGATATTTGTTTTGTTTCAGGGAAAATGTAACTCCAAAATTACAAAATGGAAAGTTTTAATTGGGTTATTGGTCTGGTATAAAATAAATATACTTGTAAAAGAGACTTGGGGAGATTAAGATCTCAGCTGCCTCAGACTCTCCAGGAAAACAATACTGTCTATCATTGCACCTCTTCTGAAAACTCGAGAACTACAATGCAGCTAAGAACATTCTGCACAGAATTCTCTACATCTAATTCACAAAACAGATTAATGATTGACAACTCTGCTTGGCAAGATATTATGTAAAAGAAGATCTCTCCAGCAATAGACTCCAAGATGGACAAAGGTTTCGATGGTAAAAAGGGAAGGGAAGTTAGAAAACCAATCATTTTTTAAGAGATGATGGTAAATGAATCAAAATGTCTCCTTCACCAAACCCAATAGGAATGATGTATAAAGGTAAAGTGCACCACATCTGAGGCAAACCATCTGCACCATAGGAGATAAAATTTCCCATGAATTTAATTTACATCAGTTCAGGTTTTGGGAAATCTTATTTGCCTCTCTGGAACAGTGGGTTTGCCCCCTAATGTGTGCACTTTGATTTTATGTCTCTAGTAACAGTTTCCATACAATACATCCACTCATTACAGCTCAACCTGTTGCACTGTTAACCCCTCCCTTTAACCCCTCCTACTTATGCAGACAATCACTGCCTGTAATTTCTTCTATTCTCTCATATAATCCATCCCTGTTACTCCCCCATAACGTCTCATATTCTAACATATAATGCGTCCTACTGCTGCCCTCCATAGAATTTCTTATATTGCTCTCTATAGAACTCATTTATATAACTCACCCTAGACCCTCCCTTTTAACTAGGGACAAACATGAATATGTATATTAATTTGGCTTAATGTGGCCCTGCACTGCACATATCCCTGTCAATTAGCCCTCTGAGTGCCAGAAAGGTATCAACAATGTGTTGGCTACCTATCTGACACTCAAAGGGTTAAAGAGAAAATCTTGTCAAGTAACCCTAGATCATCTCCCTTTGACTGCTATTGGTCCCCATAACTTGGCTCTATAATCAGTAACTCTGACCTCCAGCTCGTATCACTTTTAGGGGTAATGACCAACAGCTGGACAACCACAGATTCTTGTGTCCTGCAATAACCTCCCCCTATTATTATAAAACTCCCCCTCCTCCAATTTTCAATAAAAACGGCGTCTCTCCTCACACCGCCCCGTTGCGGAAGCCCTTGATGACGGCTAGGGCAGCCCGGTATCTCCTCTTCTTCAGCAGTTCGTTCACTGTGCGAACCAGCGCCCGCTGCAAACCTGGCCCCGCCGCCATCCTGTCAAACAGTCAATGCTACAGCACTTCCTGGTTCCCAGACAGGTGATGCGTTCCACGTCTCACGCTAAAAGCGTTCCGTGTAGGAACTGCATCCACTACTCTTAGTTCCATCTTAGAAAACAGACAGGATGCATCTCTAGATCTTGATTAGTAGATAGAAAATGAACCCATTCTCGTCCAAACGTTTTTGCAACACATTTAGTTGATACCCCCTCAGGGGTTTCAACGTGGATTGTATTGGAACATTAATAGGTAGAATACGATACAGGATGAATTGATTCTCTGGTGACCAATTTATTAACAACTTGGTTGTCATCCCAACCCTCCCCTCAGTATCCCCTAACAGGGCATGTCTTTAGGACTACCCTGCTTGTGCACAGGAGAGTTAACGAAGTGACTGGAGAGTTCACGAACTGGAGAGTCACATATTGCCCACACCTGCATTGATTCTAGTCTTCTTTCACCTACAGACTGCAATGGCCTACCCCCTGCCGGTCACCCTTAGTATTGCTCCCACTCCTATTTCCCATAATGCTGCTTTTGGCATCTATTCAGCTTGCAAGATGGCGCAGGCTATATTTGAAGCATTTGAAGGTAAATATATAAATTATCCCCCGTTTTTCATTATATATATTACTATATTGTCCCTATGCTTTTCTGATCTCATATGCATGCTTTAGGCTGATTTTATATTGCTTTAAAGGGGCCATATGACATGATATGTGGGAGGTTCCATGCAGGCGGGTCCCCTGGATTACAGGATGTGTGTAGCAGAGGGAGTGTGCGGGAAGAGCACAGAGAGGGTGGCTGTTGTAGCAGAGGGAGAATGGCTTCTTGGAAAAGCTGGTCTTTACTACAAGGGGAGGGTGTGCAGATGGAGAACTGCAGAAGACTACTATCTACAACCTGGGGATTGAGAGAATTAAAAGTGTCAACCTCATCTTGTCTGTAAACAGTGTTTTTTTTGTTTTGTTTTTTAATATGTTACAGCAAATAATATTTTATTAAACTACATATTTGCCTTTTAGCTAGTTGAATTATAGAGTGTTCCCAAATGCATTGCGAGCCACTGAAGTGTTTAAACACACATACTTATACAGAAGAAGTTAACACGTTATTCTTTTTAATACCCTACACCATACCTCCCAACACTTCAAACTGCCAAAGAGGGACACTTGTGTTTTAGGGGGTGTGGCTGGTTTGCTGGGTATTAAAGAGAATTATTAGGCTATTTCATGACCTATTGACACCTTCTCGTGTAACCTAATAAATGACTTATAACAAGACCAAAGTATTTTATTTACACAGACTAATTTATAAACATATATACTGATGTTTACATAAACAATAATATCAGTTTTATTGCATAGTATGATACACTTACATACACACCACACAGTTTGATTTCCTAAAAAGAGGGACATCCGGGTGGGAAAGAGGGACAGAGGGATTTGGGTCTAAAAGAGGGACACTTGGGAGGTATGCTACACTGTGTCTTGTTGTAACATGCCGCAACACTTGGATGGATGCAAATTCCTTATGGGCACATGTAATTAGTGAATTTAACCCTAAGGACTGACTATGTTGTGCAATACATAGCAAAAGCAGTGCGTTACATATCTCCTATGGTCCTAACAGGAACACTAACATCTAAAATTTATTGGAGTTATATACACTTAAAGGGATAATAATATTTCACAAAAACAGCTGCTCCAATTAATCTTCATAGTATTTGAGTGATAGAGAGTGTTATTTCATTACTGTCAGAGTTGTAGTTCAAGAGTAATTGAGTGATAGTTTCCCCCTCCTGCCCCTTTTACGTAGGTAACACTGGTCACCTCAGATGTGGAATCTGGACCATAGACCAGACAGCTCACAGCAAGAGACAATCTTCTTCCTGTGAGAACAATGAAAGCCCTGCCCCCTTGACAGGTTTTTCCTTTATGCTAATTGAAGATTGTCCCTCACTGCGATCCATCCGGACAGTCTTGCTGCTCTGAGCTGAGCAGTTACATCAGTAAAAGGGGTGGGAAGGGGATACTTATCATTCAATTACTCTTGAACTACAACTCTGACAGTATTGAAATAACACTCTCCATGGTACAAATACTATGGATATTAATTGGAGCTGATTTTATTGTGAAGCATTACTATCCCTTTAGGGGAACTAACACCAAAACGTGATCTGAATTAAACATACATAATCACGTGATTGCCAGAGAGGTAGCCAATGTATTTCAACACCTCAACAAATATAGCATTTTTACAGAGGCTAACATGGAGTACAAGGTGTTAACCCTTGGAATGCCAACATTGGATACTTGTCTCTTACTCAGAGGGCTAATACCTTGTACTCCATGTTAGCCTCTGTAAAAAAAAAAAAAAAAAAAATCTATTTGTTGAGGCCTAAAATCTATTCTTCCATATGATCGCTACATGCTACCATTCCTGCCTTTTCCAGGACATCAGGGTATCCGTTACAAGAACAAATATGATATTTAAAATTCTATAACCCACTTTCTTTGCGTTCCTTAAAATGTTGCACAGCATTCTAGTATCTGTTAAGTATTATCAGTTTGTTTTCTGAGGCCTAAAAGCTAGCCTTACATATACTCTGAGGGAGCAGACATTACAGCCTTTTCCAAGGTACATATCGCTTGTCCAGCATTATCTTTAAAAGCTTCACCTTTTAAAGGTATTGCCACCTTGTTGAGGTGGTGGAGCATGCGTGAACCAGTGAGCTATGTCATCAATAGATTAGCTACTGGCAGGGCCACCCAAGCCGAACAACGAATAGGCTCCTGGAGGAGGATAACAGCTCCTTCCATTAGTGACAGAGGGTTGTAGTAAAATCAACTTCTATAGGGGCCTCTGTACCCACAACATGAACGTACAAGATGGATTGGTGGAATCCTGGAGGCTATGGGACTCGTAATATAAGAGCTGTAAGAGAACATTCCAGACCGTGCATAGTGGAGAGCGCTAGTCCGTCAGGTCATCAAAAGTCGAAAACAGACTTGATGGAACATGAGGATGGTCTTTAAAATTATCTCCTCTCATTCTGAATACAAAATTAGAGGCACCAGTCACAATCAATGAACTGACTTTAGCTTTATCTCTATACAAATATCACTAGATAATGTTCTCTGAACGTTTTACACATGTATTAAAAAAAAAAAAACAAGATTAGGATGATATTTTAGGGATGTTACATGAATAATGTTGCATATGTTAGCTGTAAGTATGTGATATTTAGTTATATCAACTTTGTATTCTTTTAAAGGGTTAACCCGTTGAGTGCTAAATATGAAAAGGTGCCAGAATGAAATCTGTGCTGAAAAGAACATCAAATTTTTAGTATTTACTTATTTCTGAATGGGGACAAAGTCACGTGTTATAGTGTGGATGAAAAATGGGGAATTTTTTTAGGGCAAATGGCACATTAAAGCGGAACTAACACCACTAAGAAACTTTGTTTGTAATAATTCCCTGTCTGGCGACTAGCTGCTTAGTAGCGCTAATCGGTAGAATTATTACCTCTTTATGGAGAAATATGCAGTCATCCTCGGCTGACAGGCAGGACGGAGTGTGGACATTTTGCCCTAGTGATGTCCGCGCGCCTGCGCCGTCAGTCCCAGACGGCTGTAGGAGGCGTTGCTAGGAGCTATTCGGCTCTGGAAGGGACTGACAGCGCAGGCGCTGCGGACGTTCACTAGGGCAAGATGTTCGCGCTCCGTCCTGCCTGTCAGCCGAGGATGACTGCATAATTCTGGCGACTAGCGCTGCTAAGCAGCTAGTCGCCAGATTGGGAATTATTACAAACAAAGTTTCTTAGCGGTGTTAGTTCCGCTTTAAGGGCTGTATGTAGAAAGAAAATGGTAGCGATTTTGGGGCAAACCAAGTACATCATATGACACAAGAAAACACACTCATTTTGTCACCCAAAGACAACCTTAGGTTGTTCTACAGACATGTAAAACCTGCCTATGTGTTAAAAAAAACATTTGTCTGTAAAATAAATTGCTCTTGAGAAAGTAACCATTTTGTGTTGGTGACACGTTATGCTAATTCACTGAACAGTATTGTAATTAGTCCTGTTCCAGGCTAAACATGTCTCTTTGTGGCGAGGACAATGGCTTGTTGGGGATGAAGGGAGTTGTAGTCCACAACAGGTTGATTTCCAATAATTGACTAACCTTGCTCTGAATGTGGAAATGTCTCTACTATTTACCGGGGCAGTAGCCCCTAATTATGAAAATATTTATGTTGTAAGTGTTTTTTTTTTCTGCTGAGTAAATGCTGGGAGAAACCTGTTTCAAAAGTTATTACAAAGTTTACTCCATTTTTCAGATAGCTTGAGTTCAAGATATGTCTTGCCATGTGGCACTGTTGCTACATCCATCTATTGAAGGTTTGTGTCAGCCTCGGTTTCACAGACAGTGATAACAGCACCACGTGTCTGCAAAAAATATTGAACTCAAATCCTCCAAAAAAATCACATTTGCTCTGTAATAACCTTGGACTGAAACATCTCTTAACAGCACAAGTACCCTTGTTTCACTCAGCAGAAAAACAGGGTACAATATAACTGTTTATATAAGGGGTTCACTGCCCATTTAGATGGTTAATAAAATCCAAAGGGTTTTCAGCTTGTTTGTAACCCATCCATGCACTATTGGCACTATATAAAACATCACGTCTCTCATTTTCTCTTCTCAGGCATGGATAACCAGACAGTGCTTGCAGTCCAGTCCCTGCTGGATGGACAGGGAGGTGTGTCGGACCATTCAGCCCAAACTGTCAATAGCGCTGGCCCCCTCCCGGCAATGGGTAAGTATAGTATTTGATTGCAACCTAGATTTGATTTTAATCAACATAAACCCTTTTAAATTTTAGGTGATATAACCACTTCAAAAAGGTAATGGATGCCTTTCTAGTGCATAACAATATTGAGAATTATGACAGTTGGCTTTGATACAGATAGGATGTAGATCCAGGGAAATATCCAACTGCCTTTTGGAGTCAGGAAGGATTTTTTTTTTACCCATTTGAGGCTTAAAGGGATTGTAATGTCTTACAGATAAAAAAAGCAATATTGTAGAGAATAAAGAAATCCATCAATGCCATTCCTATCTCTCAAACCTTTATGGTTTGAGAGATATAACATTTTAAAGTCCCCCCCTCCTTCCCCTTTCCCTGAAGTAAGCTATAAGCTGACAGCAGGAGATCCTGGTCCAGGGACCGGGAGGAGGCACTTCAGCAGTGCCGAAATAGTGATATTTAAAGCGGAACTACCACCGTTTACAAACTAGCCCCCCAATAATTCCCCATCTGGCGACTAGCTGCTCAGTAGCGCTAGTCGCCAGAATTATTCTGGGTTAACGAGAAATATCCATTGCTTCCTGACTGACAGGCAGGACGGAGCACAGACATCTTTCCATAATGACGTCTGCACTCCTGCTCTCTGTCCCTTTTTGGAGCTGAACAGCTCCTAGCAACGCCTCCTAGAGCCGACTGGGACTCACAGCCTCACTTTCCCCTCACTGACCATAACTGTCAAGTCTGCCATCTACCTGTCAGATTTGGAATCCGGTCCGCTGATCAACCGGTGGCTCTTCAGCAGAGCCAAGATTGCAAGATATAAAAATAACTATTTCATTGGAAGGGTCTAAAAAGTGTGCTTGCAAACCAGGCACACTTTGTAGACTATTCAAATTAAGTAGTTCTTCTTATATCTCACAATCTCGGCTCTGCTGTAGAGCCATGGCTGGTCCGAGGACCAGATGCCAAATCTGACAGCTAGATGGCAGACTTGACCGTTTTGGTCAGTGAGGGGAACTTTGCTTGTGAATATCTCTCAAACCATAAAGGTTTGAGAGATAAGACTTATATCTTTCTTCATGTTTATTTAATGCCTACAAAATAAAATAAAGATAAAAGGAAGTATTAATATCCCTTTAAGGCAAATCTAGCCATGACCATCCTGGCACGTCATGGGTCGTTAACGGGTTAAGGACCACATACTTTTAATTGCTCAACAGATTCAGACTGTATATGCAACATAACTGACAAGCTTAATTAGCATAGGAAACATCACTGGTACTGCAATTAGCATACATTAGCATTTGGTAACAAGTATGAATATTTCCTTAACTGCACATTTCCTGATCTTTTGGATAACATGACACATAGGCAGTTTTTAATGCGGTTTTTAAATATCGAAACTTGAATTAAAGGCATAGTAATGTTTCACAATAAAAGCAGCTCCAATTAATCTTCATAGTATCTGGACCATGGAGAGTGTTATATCAGTACTGTCAGAGTTGTAGTTCAAGAGTAATTGAATTATAAAATTTCCCCCTCCTGCCCCTTTTACCTAGTGTAAGCCACCTCCCCTCAGATGTGGAATCTGGTCTTAAGACCAGACAGCTCACAGCAAGGGACAATCTTCTTACTGTGAGCATAAGGAAAACCCTGTCCCCCTTGACAGGTTTTTCCCTTATGTTAACTGAACATTGTCCATCTCTGCAAGCCATCTGGATACCACCCTGCTGCTCTGAGGTGAGCAGTGTTACATCAGTAAAAGGGGCGGGAGGGGGATACTTTATCAATCTGTAACTCGGACAGTACTGAAATAACACTCTCCATGGTCCAAATACTATGAAGATTAATTGGAGCTGCTTTTAGTGTGAAACATTACTATCCCTTTAAGGTGAAAGCTCCACTTTGAACATAGAGGTATTTTTACTTGTAGTTTAGAGTCTGAAATCTCTATCTTTTTTTTTTTTTTTTTTTTTCCCCCAGATGATGAGGACGTGTTCCTGTGCGGGAAGTGTAAGAAGCAATTTAACTCTCTGCCGGCCTTCATGATCCACAAGCGAGAGCAGTGTCAGGGGAACGCACCATCTCTAGCGTCTGTCTCTCTGGGCACCCACAGTGTGTACACACCACCGGTTAGCAGTGTGCAGCAATCACAGGTTAACAACAGGCAGGTGGGTGACACTGAGAGTTGGAGACTATGGGTTATAGTCTTCAGGTTAACTCTGTGAGTGACAGAGTGGTGCATAGCACGTTGCTTTGCAATGCATTGCATACCACTCTGGCACTCAATGGGTTAATAGGATAGTAATGTTTAAAAAAAACAAAAAAAAACAGCAGCTCAATTAATCTTTCTTATATACATTGTTCTACACACTGATATACAGCAGAAAGTTTGTTTTTTTTCAGTAAAGTTTCTTATAGTAAATATGACAGATTCACAGTAGTGTTTCAGACTGCATGTAATGAAAATTGGCCTCTCGGCCATTTTAGCTATTTTAATAAATGGCTCTCGGGAAAGAAATTCAGTGGTGATTGAACTAGATGTCGTACAGCTTAAAGCAGTGGTTCTCAACCTGTGGGTCGTGACCCCTTCGGGGGTCGAATGACTATTTGCCAGGGGTCGCCTAAAACCATCAGAAAATTGTTTTTTTGGTCTAATTAAATCTGTAAAACTTGTAATTGTCTGGGAGACCGGGACTGACAGCGCAGGCGAGCAGACAAGATGTCTGCGCTGGTGCCTGGCTTCTGGCTGCGGAACAAAAAGGATTTCTTTATAACTGAGTAATTCAGTAATTACAGCGATGAAGGAGCAACGAAAATAATTTTACTGTTAGGGGTCGCCACTATCAAAGGGTAGCTGCACTAGAAAGGTTGAGAACCGCTGGCTTAAAGGCAAGGTGACCTGAGGATCTTTAGCTGTTGAGGACCACAGTGTTCATCATTCGCAGCTATCTGTAGCTGAGGGGTCTCAGGTTGCTTGCTGATTCTTTAGACAGTAACCTCAGATCTCACATTGTCCGAACATAAGAGCTTGTTTTCTCTTCAGATTTCCACATACATCGCGGTTCCACCATCTCCTCTTATTCAGACTTTGGTACAGGGTAATGTGCTGGTAAATGATGAAGTCTTGCTGAATGCCATGTCTGCTTTCACCTCGCTAGACCAGTCCATGGCTCCTGTGCCGGCTCCAGTGCAGGTGAGGGTGTATTCTTGAGAGATGTCCAAATATGGGCATAACTGTATTATTGTACTCCTATATCTATCTCTTCTGTACCTCCTGTCTGTCTAGCCATCTATAATTATATCAAGGTGAGTATTTGTGTTTCATAAAGTTGAAGTCCGCTATTGGTCAGTTCCCTTTAATGGCCAGAAGTGTTGTATACCGCATAATGTTTCCATTTCTTTGTCTGGATAGGTTTTTATTAAAAAAAAATGTGAACAGAATCAGTGATGTAGTCTGCTTTCGGTGTAGTTCCTGTGTTGATTGTGGAGACTGTCAACCTTATCACTTGTGTTGCTTTACTTAAAGGGGAACTACCACCCCGCAAAAACTTTATATTAATTAAGTCTTCATCTGGTGACTAGCTGCTTAGTAGCGCTAGTCGCCAGAAATATTACCTGGTTTAAAAGATTTTCGACTTATTCGGAGGCTGACAGTAGCAGGAAGCACGGACATCTTGCCATAGTGACGTCCACGCGCCTGCGCTGTCAGTCCCAGCCAGCTCTAGGAGGCATTGCTAGGAGCCAGCCGGCTCCAAAAGGGACTGACAGCGCAGGCGCATGGACGTCACTATGGCAAGATGTCCGTGCTTCCTGCTACTGTCAGCCTCCAAATAAGTCGAAAATCTTTTAAACCAGGAAATATTTCTGGCGACTAGCGCTACTAAGCAGCTAGTCGCCAGATGAAGACTTAATTAATATAAAGTTTTTGCGGGGTGGTAGTTCCCCTTTAATAGTCTGGAGTGCAGTGCCTCCATCTTGTTACAGTGTCTTCATCTCTTACTCTCTCCTTCCCTCTCTCTCACCCACTCATCCTCCCTTCTCTCTCACATTCCTCCTCACTCCCTGGGTATATGTGCTGCTTCTCCCACTCGGTCATCCAGGTCAATCATTCTCTTTTTTCTGATCTCTTATCCCTTGTAGAGTAACCTGAGCATGCACTCAGGGGGCAGCTACCTTCATGCTCCTTCTTTGCCTCCCCGGCCTCCTCATCCACCTCCTCCTGCCCCGGGACCAAGCCCCCTGGGGGTCCCTGTGCAAGCAAGCAGTAGCAGCTGTAGTACAGTGGTACAGGTCTACAGTTCACCCATCAGTATGCCAGGGAACTCGGGCATGGAAATCCATGGGCTTAGCATGGCACCTTACACCCAGATCGAGGTAAGCACTGCCAGACAGAGTGGCCAAAGTGACCTAATGATAGAGAATGGTTGGGGATTATTTGAGTTGTAGTCCACAACAACCAGAAATCCAAAGACTGGCAAACTACCCCTGGGTTAAAGATCGGTCCCATGTTGGAGCAAAGTGACCTAATGATGATGAAGTGTTTTAAAGCGATAATAATGGCTTATTATAACATAAGGTTCAATTGTTCCTTGTAGTGTGTACTATCGCTTTCCACCTTTGGGAATGTTCATATCGCTCTAGTTTCTATGAAATTATATTATAAAGTGTCCCCCTCCCACCTCTTTTCAATATGTTAAAGGGATAGTAATGTTTCAAAATAAAAGCAGCTCCAATTAATCTTCATAGTATTTGGACCATGGAGAGTGTTATTTCAATTCTGTCAGAGTTATAGTTCATGAGTAACTGAATGATAAAGTATCCCCCCGCGCCCCTTTTACTGATGTAACACTGCTCAGCCAGAGCAGAAGGGAGATGCCCAGGTAGATTGCAGAGAGTGACAATCTTAAATTAAGATAAGGGAAAAGCTGAAAAACCTGTCAAGGGGGGCAGAGTTTTCATTGTTCTCACAGTAAGAAGATTGTCCCTTGCTGTGTGTTGTCTGGTCTTAAGACCAGATTCCGCATCTGAGGGGAAGTGGCTTACACTAGGTAAAAGGGGCGGGAGGGGGATACTTTACCATTCAATTACTCTCGAACTACAACTCCGACACTATTGAAATAACACTCTCCGTGGCCAAAATACTATGAAGATTAATTGGAGCCTCTTTTATTTTGAAACATTACTACCCTTTAAGCAGTCTCCCCTCAGAACTGAAATCTGGTAGCTTAATCAGACAGATTGCAATGAGGGACAATCGTCTGTCTATCTGTATAAGGAAAACCCTGTCCCCCTTGACAAAAAAGGGCAGGTTTTTCCTTATAATGACAGAAGATTGCCCCTTGTCTCGATCCATCCGGACCAGCTTTCAGCTCTGAACATAGAAGATTGACGTAAGTAAAAGGGGTGGGAGGTGGGACTTTTATAATATAATTTCATATAAAATAGAGCGAGAGGAACATTGTCAGCAGTAGGGAGTGTTAGTACACACTATAAGGAAAGGTTGAACCTTAGGTTATAAAGAGTCATTACTATCTCTTTAAAGTGGACTTTCACCTTAATTACAGTCTGCATATTTGAAAACTGCATTAAAAACTGCCTATATGTCATGTTAACTAAAAGGCCAGCAAACATATAGTTCTTTAGATATTCACACTTCTTTCATATGCTAATTACATGCTGATTGTGGCATCATGTAGCATCAATAGCATTTGCATATGCTAATTATGCTAAGCAACTACATTACACATGATAATGAATTCTTTTCAGTGATGTGTCATATGAAGGTTTCAATTAATTTTCATATGCTAATACAGCCTTGTGCAGTACAAGGAGTGTTCCCTTTCACTTTGCCCAGTAATAAAAGTGTGAATCTATCCTAAAAAACTATACATCTGCTGGACTTTTGAATAACATGACAGTTTTTAATGCAGTTTTCAAATATGCAAACTCGAATTAAAGTGAAAGTTCCACTTTAATGGGTTAAACAATCAATCCCACCTAGAGCAAAGTGACCAAATGACAGTGAGGCTGATGTATTAAGAAACTGGTACAAGTCTGGAGGAAACTTACTGCACCATAGAGAACAAATAAAAAAAACAATCCCAAATTGTCATTGATTTAAATGGGGCTTTTAAAAGGCTACAGAGGTCTCCAACACATTGTGAACAGACCTTTCTAGCATTTAAGGGGTTAAACACCACATTGACATCAATTTTTAACCGGTTTCCTACAGTGCAATTGGTTTGGTACATATTTCTTAGTACATCAGCACAGTGACATGGGTTAAAGGTTAAAGGAGCAGTAAACTTTTTTTTATGAAAAAATATATATTGTAGGGATTTTCCTATTGAGTAAAATAAGGGTACTCCCACTGCAGAGAGATTTATATTTCCAGAGTTACTACAGTTTAAACCCATGTTTTTTTTACATTCGCAGTGTCCTCTAGTGTTCAAATTCTAATTAGATTTCCTGTTAGATTCCAATGGAGAGGAAAGTCAGAAAAGTCAGAGACATACAGTTCTCCATAGAATGTGATAGAAACTGCCTGTCACTTCCTGTTAGTTAGATCTATCAGGAAGTAAACACAGTAAATTCACTTCCTGGTTATTTAAACTGCTATAAATTTTGAATAAAACATCTGACAGCGATGGGAGTGACCTTGTTTTATTCAGCAGGAAATGCTCTGTAAAATGTGTTTTCATAAAAAAAAGTTTACTGCTCCTTTAAGGACCACATAAGAGCAAAATGATCTAATGTAATTTATGTCTTTAACCACATAAGGGCCAGTGATGTGTCAGGACCATCATTGCTGTCCTTGCTTAATGGACCGGTGACGGTCCTGGCACGTCACTTATTTTTTACTCCCAGCGCTACTTCATGAGCGCTGTGAGTAGTAGCTGGGTCTGAAATTGACCGGAGCAGTCACTATCAGACCTCCGTTCAGTATGACCACACACGTGCCGTAGCTCTGAACTCTTCTATCTAGGATTTGCAATGCATTGGAGACGTCCTTAGCATTTGAGGGGTTAAAAAGCTCTATTCAGGTGCATGGGAATTAAGGACTTTTTATCTGTCCCCTATGATGCATTTGGTTTAACTCCAGAATAACTTTGCTTTTATAAATATGGGTCAAAGTGATCTAATGACACTGACTTGTAATGAGTAACATATTAATAAAAGACACAAGTCCATCAAGTTTAACCTTTACCTCATAACCCAGAGAGATAAGAATTATATAATCTTTCCTGCTGCAGAATGAGTTAGTCCTGACCAGAACTTCTTGTTTTATCTACTAATACACCGTATAATCCTGTATGTTCCCTCTTGAAAGAAATGCATGAAATCGTCTTTTAAATTTATCCATTGTATCTGCCATTACCAAATCCTTGGACAAGGAATTACACAATTGAACAGGCCTTACTGTAAAAAAAAAAAAAAAAAAAAAAAAAAAAAAAAAAAAAAAAAAAAAAAATCTTTCTCTGCTGAAGTTGAAACTTCCTTTCCTCTAATCTGAAAGCGGAACTACCATGTCACAAAATGTTTAGCTTAACTAAGTCCCCTTCTGGCGACTAGCTGCTTAGTAGCGCTAGTCGCCAATTATTATTATTTAATTAATAGATATATGCTTTATTCCCCAGCTGTCAGTAGCACAGAGCGCGGACATCTTGCCAGAATGACGTCCGCGCGCCTGCGCTGTCAGTCCCAGCTGGGTCTAGGAGGCGTTGCTAGGAGCAGGCCGGCTCCAAAAGGCACTGACGGCGTAGGCGCATGGACGTCATTCTGCCAAGATGTCCGCACTCCATGCTACTGACAGCTGGGGAATAAAGCATATATCTATTAAATCAGGTAATAATTCTGGCGACTATCGCTGCTAAGCAGCTAGTCGTCAGAAGGGGACTTAGTTACACTAAACATTTTGTGACATGATAGGGGACTTAGTTAAGCTAAACATTTTGTGACATGATAGGGGACTTAGTTAAGCTAAACATTTTGTGACAAGGTAGTTCCACTTTAAAGGATGGCTCCTAGTTATTTGACCAGGCCTTGGAATGAAAACCTCACCAAAGAGATCATTGTATAGACTTCTCATATACTTGAACATTGTGATAGGTTCTTCTCTTAGTTGTCTAGGGTCCAACCCACGTTGCTAACTTGTAAAGCTTATTTTCTTGCCTGTTGCCACTGAAGGGTTAAGAATGCCTTTCTGACTTGCAGGTTCCCAGCCAGTGTGTGGAGAGCGCAGTATATAACACGCCTCCTGTATACAGCCCTGGGAAGCAGGGACTCAAATCTAAAACTACAAACAGCTGTTCTCCCTGCACTGACCTGAATGGTAGCAACATGGAAGGCCTGGATCAAACCCTACCAAACAAGACACGGCGCACCAAGAATGACAACAGACTCCAAACTGGTGTGTGATTATAATGTACCAGTGACAGAGGTGTTAAAGGGACTAGGGCCTGCTAGCATCATGGTGGGATAATGGCAGTAGCGGGTTTAAAGGGATAGTAATGTTTCATAATAAAAGCAGCTCCAATTAATCTTCATAGTATTTGTGCCATGGAGACTGTTATATCATGATAAAGTAGCGCATGAAGCGGAGAAGCTAATTGGACTAGAGACATGGAGGGAAAGTAATCGTGCGTGGGTAGTAGATGCCAAATTTCCGAAATCTTCGAAGACCTTCGGAGCAGGGCTGGTCGGATTCAGATTTTTTTTTTTTCGGGTGAACGACCCTTGCCGTTTGGATGGCCCAAATGTCGCCAAATGTCCCCTTTTTCGTCTAATTCCGAATGTCGACGAACCAAATCGCACAAGTCTACTGCTAATCTCAGAGCAACAAGACTATCCGGATGAATCGCAGAGAGGGACAATCTTCAGTGAGCATAAGGAAAAACTGAAAACCCTATCAAGGGGGCAGGGTTTTCATTGTTCTCACAGTAAGAAGATTGTCCCTTGCTATGACCTGTGCGGTCAAGAGACCAGATTCCACTTCTGAAGGGAGGTGGTTACATTAGGTAAAAGGGGCGGGGGGGATACTTTATCATTCAATTACTCTTGAACTACAACTCTGACAGTAATGAAATAACACTCCCCATGGCCCAAATACCATGAAGATTAATCGGAGCTGCTTTTTTTGTGAAACATTACTATTCCTTTAAGGTCTCTGACCTTCCTACAGCTAAACTGTACTAATGACAGTGACATGTTTAACCTATTGAGAACCAGAGGGGTGTGCAGCACATGCGTTGTGCACCATTTTGATCCTCAAGAGGTTAAGGTACCAATCATACTTTCCTAGGACCAAAGTGTATCGACAGTGACATTTTTAACCTTTTGATTGCCAGCGAGGTATCCCATGCATGGGATACCTCTCTGACAATCACAGGGTTAAAGGGACAGTAATGTCTCATAAAAATGATTTTAGTTTTGTAGAGGATAAAAAATTAAACTCTATGGCACAAATACTATCTCTCAAACCAATATGGTTTGAGAGATATTAACATTCAAAGTTCCCCCTACCTCCCCTTCTCCTAAACTCAGCTGTGAAGCTGACAGCAGGTGATTCGAGTCGGCTCTCCAGCAGAGCCAAAATAGCATAATATAAAAAGGAATACTTAATCGGAACAGTCTACAAAGTGTGCCTGCAAACCAGGCACATTTTGTAGACCTTTCCAATGAAGTAATTATTTTCCAATAACACGATTTCGGCTCTGCTACTGGCAGGTCTCTCCTGCTGTCAGAACAGCTCTGACATCAGGAGAAGGGGAGGGAGGGGGAACTTTGAATGCATATATCTCTCAAACCATAGTGGTTTGAGAGAGAGGATTTGTGCCATAGAGTTTATTTTTTTATCCCCTACAAAACTAAAATAATTTATTATGGGACATTAGTGCCCCTTTAAGGCATCAGTCCTTCGCAGTATGACAGTGAAAGTGACATATTTAAGGTACTATTTCTTCCTACGATTAAAATGCACTAAGGAAGTATTAATGATGGGGACCTGTTTCATCACAGAACCAAAGACTTCTAATGGGAGTGACCTGGTTTACTGATTTGCTTGTTATAGGGTGATATCTTTTTTTCCAGCTACGTGATTTTTTTTTTTTCATAGGGTAATGAGTATGGAATATTTTTAGTTTCCAATCTGTCTACTCTGCAGGAAAACCCAAGTCTCCCAAGCTGAAGTGCACCTACTGTGATAAGGCGTTTGTGAAGAACTTTGACCTTCAGCAGCACATTAGAAGGTGAAACATTGTTCTACTATTCTCAACATGCTCTTGCCATTTTTAGGAGATAAGGTACTAGTTTGGGGGTGTGCAGCCAGAGGCACCCCTCCAGCTGCTGCGGACTGCAATTACTATCATCCTCAGCTAGCCAACGGCTGGAATTGTCGTCCTCAACAGCTTTGTCTGTGATACAGGGACGGATAATAGAAAAGTGGAAAATTCTGGTGTAAACCAGCTGCACCATAGGGGACAAAAAAAATTCCCATCGTAATGCGTTGGTGACCGATCTAGCATCCAACAGGTTAAGAGTCTCAATAGTAACAAATGGAGGCGCAGCGGTGTTCCCAGTCCATAAAATAAAATAATAATAAAATAAATATATATAAATAAAATATATTTTACATGTATCCAGTGTGTTCTAGCACTCAGCACAGCACTTTTTATAGTTCCTGCAATATTCCACCGTGCCACAAATTGATCTGTATTGCATCCCAGTGTAGGGTGAGGTCCTGCAGCTTTAAAGGGATAGTAATGTTTCATAATAAATGCAGCTCTAATTAATCATCATAGTATTTGGACTTTGGAGAGTGTTATTTCAATTCTGTCAGAGTTGTAGTTCAAGAGTAATTCAATGACAAAGTATCCCCCTCCCGCCCCTTTTACTGATATAACACTGTTCAGATCAGAAGGAAGGTGCTCAGGTAGACTGTCCCTCTCTGCAATCTTCAATTAAGATAAGGGAAAAACCTGTCAAGGGGGACAGGGTTTTCATTGTTCTCATAGGAAGAAGATTGTCCCCTTCTGTTATCTGTCTGGTCTATGGACTGGATTCCACCACTGAGAAGAGATGGCTTACACTAGGTAAAAGGGGCAGGAGGGGAACTTTGCTTGTGAATATCTCTCAAACCATAAAGGTTTGAGAGATAAGACTTATATCGTTCTTCATGTTTTTTTAATGCCTACAAAATAAAATAAAGTTAAAATGAAGTATTACTATCCCTTTAATGAATACTGCACTATATATCTGTCTTCTAGCCACACAGGGGAGAAGCCGTTCCAGTGCATTGTTTGTGGGAGAGCCTTCGCACAGAAATCCAACGTCAAAAAGCACATGCAGACGCACAAGGTTTGGCCCCGTGCCCCCGATTCCACCAATCCCCAGGGTTCCATGTCAGTCCAAGTGGTCCCAATCAACAGCTCACAGCCAGAGGAGGGACAGGGTGTGGAGAATGGTGGTAAGAGTTTTTTTTTTTTTTAAATATGTTTTTAGGTTTTGTCTTTTGATATCAGAGGTAAAACCTAACATTAAACTGAATACGCCCCAAGTACTTGTTGTGTGGATAGTTATAGTATCAACTGTGTTGTGTTTATTTTTTTGTAGCCAATTAACCCTTTGAGTGCCAGAGGAGTACACAACGCATTGCTCCGCAATGCGTTGCGTACCCCTCTGGCACTCAAAGGGTTAAGAGTTTAACATTGTAAGTGTATTTTAGATAGTACCAATGTGTTTGTTTGCCCTTGTAGATTCTAGCCAATCCCCACCAGAAGATGCCTCTACTCAGAGAATGGAGACAGCGCAGGGTGACATGAGTGAGGGGGCCAATGGCAAACAAGTGGTGCTGATAGATAGCGCCTATCACTGCCAGTTTTGCACAAGCAAGTTTGACAGCTACTTCCAGCTGAAATCCCATATGACTCAACACAAACAGGTGCAGGTCAGTGCATAGGATTAAGATGATTAAGTCTGTGTTTCGAAATGTTACCAAAAAGGCCTTGGGGGACAGATTTTTATATAGAATGACCCTGACACCACTCAGACTGTTTGCAGCAGTGACATAAACAGAAGGGGGCTATGGTCGTTTTATTCCGTCCTTACCACTGAAGGCACAGGGTGACGCAGGAGGGAGCCATGGCACATGGAGTTTGTCCTTCCCATTCAATGGTGACACTGACAGGAGGATGCTGTGGGGCATGGAATCTGTCCCTCCTACTGCAGGGTGACACGGACTGGTGGGAGTTATAAAATTTGGAGTCTGTCCCTCCCACTGCAGGGTGACAAAGACAGAAGGGAATTATGGGTCATAGTGCTTTTTTTTCCTTTTACTACAGAGTGACAGACAGAACAGTGCTATGGGACATGGAGTTACTCCCTCCTACTTCACTTTAAAACTAGCACCAACCCACATTACACTGCCACATCCCTACTTCGATGCAGTTAAAGGGATAGTAATACTTAATTATTACTAATCCCTATATTAAAGTCCTATTAAAAATAAATGTATTGCCCCCAGTGTCATTTCTCAGACCTTTATGGTTTGAGAGATAATCGCTCCTAAAGTTGCCCCTCCCTCCCCCTTCCCCATAGTCAGCGTTCTAGCTGACTGCAGGGAAGCCAGTCGTATGACTTTCAGGCGGCTCTGCAGCACAGCAGCGATCGCGTTAATAAAAAAGAAATCTTTCACTGAACTGGTCTTCTACATGTGCTTGGTTTGCAAGCACGTGTAGAAGTCCGTTTTAGTGAAAAAGATTTTTTTTTTTTCTTTTTTTTCTTATTAACGCGATCGCGGCTCTGCTGCAGAGTCGCCTGACGGTCGTAAGACCGGATTTCCCTTCAGTCAGCTAGAACGCTGACTTCGGGGAAGGGGAGGGAGAGGGCAACTTTAGGAGCGATTATCTCTCTAACCATAAAGGTTTGAGAGACGACACTGGGGGCAATACATTTACTTTTAATATGACTTTAATATAGGGATTAGTAATAATTAAGTATTACTATCCCTTTAATGATGGAAAAGAGCTAAGGCTGCATTAAGCTAAAGGGGTACAATTCAGGAAACAACCAACTGCAGTATAGAGTCGCAAAGCACCCACCTAATTTAAAATGGTAGCTACAACCCCTTGAATGTCAGAGGTCTCCCTGAAATAATGCACTGGAGGCCTTTCTATCATTTAAGGGGTTAAAATCGCAATTAAATTACTGGGAATTTCCATTTCTCACTTGTGGTACCCAATAATGCTTTTAGCACTCAAGACAAATAAACAAGTAAGTAATTACTCACATGTGGAAGTGGTTGGTAGGGGCTTATGCCACCAATAAACAATACTAGTAGCAGGAAGAGAGATTAACGTCTGCCTCTGCTCATGTTCACTGCTGGAATATGCTGTAGAACAAAGGACGCTGTTTGTCCCTTCCAAATGTGCAAAAGATGAACTTTATTAAAACTATAATCCTATATAATAAATCGCTAGGATGTTTGTCAGAAGCCGTCATGCGCAGTAGAGACTGAGCGCATTCGGGCAGTTTCCACTGCACATGATTGCATCGTGTGAGTGAGGCGACGCAAGACTGCATCAAGTGGAACACGGAGGTATCGGCCGCTTAACCCTTTGAGTACCCCTCTGACACTCAGAGTTCCGGAGCTTGGCCCGTTTATACTGGCTTTTACACTAGCATATCAATAAAACAATATAAAGGCCATTTCAATGCATTTCACGGTGAGCACTGCTTAATCATGACTTTGTGGCCAAAAATACAACAAACCAGAAAAGGAAAAGTAGTGAACCTGAGCAGAGATGGCTAGTAATCTCTGTCTGCCATTATTGTTGTTAGTTGGCACTTCTATATGTGAGTATCCTCATGTTATTTACTTTGTTTGTTTCGTGAGGGAAAAGGCACTAATGGGCGTCCCATTTTCTTTTGTATAATACGTCCTGATAGATGTAGTGAAAGGAGTTGACTGTTAACGTGGAACTTTCACGTTCAAGACACTTTAGGGGTTATGCACTGAGGAGTGAGAAAGAGGTGATAAAGCAGAGATAACTTCTCTAGTGAAATCACTAGAGTCTGTGCACTAAGATCTCCAAAGCTGGAGAAATCTTAGTGCATTGGCTCCATAGAATAACTTCTCTTTATCACACCTTGGTGTATCTCCCCCTTTATGTCACTGGATGTAGGTTGTATTTAGGTTGTTAAATTCATTTTTTAAAATCCCAATACTTTATTAGATATAGCCTTTTAAAAAGTATCCAGTGACGTCATCAGTTCTTCTTGCTTTGCGTTGTGTACCCCTCTGGCACTCAAAGGGTTAAGTTCGGCATTGAGTGGCAGAGGGGTGCGTGCATGAAAGAGACTTTGTGGGACAGTGATGGAGACTACACGGATCTGCGGCTGTAAAGGGGGAGACCTAAGACTTCACAGTATTCAGATAGGCCTGCCATTGTGACCACTGACTGAGCATATTCTGACAGCTTTCCCTCTTGTTACTGAAGACAAGATTTTCATCTTAGGGGAATCAATAATTCAGATTACATGGGGGGTTTTAAGCTTGTTTGTGGGGGGATAAATCAGTTGTGGTGAGGGAGTTGGAATGTGACTGTTCCACAGAGACCAAAGACGTCTAGAAGTTCTACAGTTACTGTTGGTCAGTCTAAATATCCATTCTACACGACTTCTGGACAACACATGTGTGTTGATTCCGTACGCCGGTTTTGTTAGTAGCATTCCTAAGTTGGTGGTGGTATCTGGTTATACAGTCCAATTCTTACAATATTGCACTAGGAGCTTCTCCTGTTTTCTCTTCTTTTACTCCAGAACTGCACTTCTTTATATATTATGGCCCTGTTCCGGTGTTTTTGCTTAGTTTGTTCATCCCTGCAGGTATACAAGTGTGTGGTTAAGACTTGTGGTCACACCTCTCAAAAGCTGGACCAGTTCCTCGAGCACATTAAAACCCACCAAGAGGAGATGACTTATCGGTGTCACTTGTGTAACAAAGACTACGCTTCTCTGTACGAGATGGGTGTTCACCAGTACTCACACAGCATGCTGCCCCAGATTACCCCAAAGAAGGACCAGGCCGTATATAAGTAAAGTACCTTGTTATTAACCTTGATGACATGATCTCTACACAGTCGTGTGGGTGATGCTTTGCCTGTGTGGTTTCCATCCCCACACAGGCAAGCATTTTTTTACTGTCCCTTTGAGTTTTGAAGAGGTTAAAAAAAAAAACAATATGACACAAATCCCGTCTCTCAAACTGCTATGGTTTGAGAGATATCCTCTGGTAAAGTTCCTTTCCTCCTGATGTACACTGTAAAGCTGACGTAGGAGATCCACGTCGGCAGACACGAGGAGGCTCTAAAAAGTGGGCTTGTACACCAGGCACACTTTGTAGACCGTTCCAAAGAAGTATTTCTTTTTAAATTGTGGCTCTGCTGAAGAGCCTCTTGTCGGTCCCTGGAGAAGGGGAGGGAGAGGGGAACTTTAACAGAGGATATCTCTCAAACCATAGTGGTTTGAGAGATAGGATTTACATCATATTGTTTTAACCTCTACAAAACTCTAAGCATTTTTTATGGGACATTGCCTTTAAGAAGCTAACTGTGTGTTGAATGGAACTGTTGGGGACGGAGGAGAATATAAGACATTGGGCTGTAGATGAAGAGAAAAGTGGATCAATTCGGAGAACACCAACTGCACCATGGGAAAAATAAACAATTCCAATAATTTAAATGGGACTTTTAGCCCCTTGAATGCTACAGAGGTCTCCATTGCATCATGTGAACATTTTTGTGTCCCCTTCAGTGCAGTTATTTCTTCCCAGGATTAATCCACTTTTTGTGTGCATATAGTGCCCAGTATGTGAGGATAAAGATGGGGGGGGGGGTAAGGCAAGTGGCCTGATTTGGAGCTAAGGGTGGCAGATTGAAGAAGGTATTTCATTATAAAAAGAGGAGTATATTCGTGGAGTTGCCTTCCAGCAGAGGTGGGAATTCACATGTATTAAAGGGTTAGTAATGTCCGTTTATAATTTTATGCTATATTGTAGATTAAAAAAAATATGTATTATCTGGAGCAAGTCCCCTCTCAAACCTTTATGGTTTTAGAGTTATAATGTTTTAAAGGTCTCCCCTTTCCCTGATGTCAGGCAGAAGGAGATCCCGATCCCAGGACCAACTGGTGGCTCTTCAGCAGAGCCGAAATACCGCAATCTAAAAAGAAATGCTCAATTGGAACGGTCTACAAAGTGTGTCTGGTTTGCAAGCACACTTTGTAGACCGTTTCAATGAAGTATTTCTTTTCAGATTTCTGTATTTCAGCTCTGCTGAAGAGCCGCTTTGAGTCATCCAACACAAATCTCCTGTCAGCTTTACAGCTGACGTCAGTGCAAGGGGGGCGGGGACTTTAAAATGTTATCTCTCAAATCATAAAGGTTTGAGAGATGGGACTTGCTCCAGATAATTTATTTTATTAAAATCTACAATATAGCATAAATTTATAAACGGACTTTATTAACCCTGTAACAGTGTACTCAGGCTTGAGAGTAGCAAGTGAGCTACATGTTAAGTACTTGGTTTTAAACCTTCAAACTACTACAAGTAATATACCTTTTAGATTAAAAATTGTCATTATGTTTACAACTCCTTTAACCTTCAGGTCCTTAAAGGGATAGTGACTGGCCATGTAACTCTGTATTTCAATATTTTCTGTTTAGTAGTTCAACAGAAATTCAATGCTAAACGTTCCCCCTCCCTCCCCTTTCATAGACATCACGCTGCCTCTCTCAGCTGCCTGGATGGAGCGCAGCGAGGGACAGTCTTCACTGAGCATAAGGAAAATCCTGCCCTCCTTCATCACGGGGGGGGGGGGGGGGAGGGTTTTCCTTATACTCAGTGATTTTAAGATTGTCCCTCGCTGCGTGCTGTCTAATCCCAGGACCGGATTCCACATCTGAGCAGAGGCGGCATGCAGGAGGTAAAGGGGTGGGAGGGGGATACTTTAGCATTGAATTACTGTTGAACTACTAAACATAAAATATTTTAACACAGTGTTACATGACCCGCGTTATAGGAGGATCAGTCGCAGCTGCATTTTTTTTTTTTTTTTTTTAAAGTATTATTATCCCTTTAAAGGGATAGTAATACTTGAAAATAAGTTTATTTTATATTGTACCCCTTAAGAAAACATAAAAAATTATATTAGTCTTATCTCCCAAACCTTTATGGTTTGGGAGATATTCAGAAGAAAGTTTCCCCTGGAGTGACGTCATTGCTTCACCCTTCAGATTTGAATCCGGTCCCGGGACCGGCTGCGGCTCTCCAGAAGTGCTGAGATCACCATCTTTAAAAAGAATTTCTTAATTGGAATGGTCTAAAAAGTGTGCTTTCAAGCCACTTACGTAGTTCTTTTCAAAGATCGCGATCTCGGCACTGCTAAAGAGCTGCCGGTTGCTCTGTGGACCGAATTCCAAATCTGTCCACTAGATGGCAGACTTGGCTGAAACAGCCAGGAAAAGGGAACTTTACTATATTTTACATGTGAATATCTCCCAAACCATAAATGTTTGGGAGATGAGACTTATATCATTTTTCATGTTTTTTAAAGGGAAACAATATAAAATACAATTATTTTCAAGTAACGCTTGAAGGTGATTTTTTTTTTTTTTTTTTTTTTTTTATGGGTTCCAATTTTCATCTCTTCCTCCTGCCTTTCAGATGCATAAAATGCATGAATAAATACTCAACCATTGAAGCATTAGATCAGCACTTGCAGACAGCCACACACAGCTACACGTGTCCGCACTGCCAGAAGGTGAGCGCCATCAGGTGACTCTTTGACTTCAGGAGCTCTTTCATCATTTCCTGTCGCCTGAATTAACGGCTTATTTTCGCTCTCCCATCTCTAACCCCTTCTCCCCATATTCCTACTCTTCCTTTGCTGATTTCTTATATTTGTCTCCATCATTATTGCATTATATCGCTCTTCCTTTAAAGGGATAGTAATGTTTCACAATAAAAGCAGCTCCAATTAATCTTCATAGTATGTGGGCCATGGAGAGTGTTATTTCAATACTGTCAGAGTTGTAGGTGAAGAGTAATTGAATGATAAAGTATCCTCCTCTAGCCCCTTTTACTGATGTAACACTGCTCACCTCAGAGCAGCAAGACTGTCCGGATGGATCACAGAGAGGGACAATCTTCAATGAGTATAAGGAAAAACCTGTCAGGAAGGGGGGGGTTTCCTTATGATCACAGTAAGAAGATTGTCCCTTGCTGCGACCTGTCCAGTCAAGAGACCAGATTTCACATATGAGTGGAGGAGGCTTAAACTAGGTAAAAGGGCCCCCTTTTACTCTATCATTCAATTACTCTTGATACTCTGTCATTCAATTACTCTTGAATTACAACTCTGACTTTATTGAAATAACACACTGCGTGGCTCAAATACTATGAAGATTAATTGGAGCTACTTTTTTTGTGAAACATTACTTTAAAATTTTATAGGGGCAGTGCAGGACCAATACAGGACCCTTTTAAATGGTAGACTGTGATTCAAGAGCTATGAGAACATGATTATGAAAGGCTTCTTATTACATCTTACAAACTTCGGCTTTACAGCTCTCAAGTAGAGATCCCATAGTTGTTTGAGGATGATGGGAGTTGTAGTCCCCAACAGCTGCTGAGCCACTGGATGCCTACTTCTGCAGAAGTCATTTGTTTCTCTAGCCAAGGAAATAGGCAAAAATAATTTTCCTTTCCAGGTTTTTCCCTGTGAGAGATATCTACGGCGCCACCTGCTGACCCATGCAGGAGGGGGAAGCTATAAATGCCAGATTTGCAAGAAAGTGTTCCGACGTGAATACTACTTGAAAATACACAATCACATCCACTCAGGTAAAGTCTCCCAGCAAAATATACATTCTGTCTCCTGGGGTGATAGCAGTCACATGTCTTATTAAAGGAAAACTAGCCTCTGCTAATAGGAAACCCCACCTACCTTTATCTGAGCAGAAATTGTTAATGTCTGCTATAAAACAATTCTTAGTGGATTGGTTCCCCATAATCAGTCTTTAACCCTTTGAGTGCCAGGGATTGAGCAACGTGTTGCTTTGCAAAGTGTTACATATTCCCTTGCACTCAAAAGGTTAATAATACTCATATCATATCCATGGCAGCAGACGTGATTCTTTGCTCCCTTCAACTGAAGGGATCCCAAGAACATGTCAGTGCGAGGAGTTAGGGGTCCTGGTGCCCTGCAACAAAGACTAATGGATGAATCCACTGCTAATTATAGATGCATTGTTTTGGGGGGGGGACCAATCCACTAACTGATTCTTAGTGGTCATTAGGATTTTCTGCCCAAATTAAGGTAAATATAGGTTATTATTAATACTGGGAGGGGTTAGTGGTATTTTATAAACTGCCTATATGTCATGTTATCCAAAAGACAAGCAAATATATAGTTCAGGAGATATTCACACATCTTTTATATGCTAACTGCAGCAAAGTACGGCACGAATGATGATTTCATATGCTAATGAAGTATTTTCAGTGATGTGTCATATGCTGATAGAGGTTACAATTACGTTTCATATACTAATACAGCTTTGTGCAGTACCAGGAAGTGTTTACTTTCACTTTTTTCCAGAAATAAAATTGTGACTATCTTCTGAACTAAACATCTGCAGGAGTTTTGGTTAACATGACATATAGACAGTTTTTAATGCAGTTTTCAAATATGCAAACTTGAGTTAAGGTGATAGAGTCACTTTAAGGACCAGTGGGTTGTGCAAAGCATAATAGGGTTAAAGAGCTGGGTCCCTGTCTAGAGTAGGTGTTAGATGTACTACAATCTCCACCATGCTCAGCTGCTCATTGGGTGGCTTAGGATGATGGGAGTTATAGGCCAACAATCATCTTGGTACCTAGTATGTGTATTTGTGTAAGGCAATATTCAGAGAAGAATGGAGAAAAAAAAGCGCAGTGATGACCAATATAATTTCTATTAAGTTGGCCTTTTAAAGGGATAGTAAAGTCCCCAAAAAAGTATAACCCAAATTATAGGTACAATAAAAAAAATACATAATGTCCTAATTCCTATCTCTCAAACAGTTATGGTTTGAGAGATATAAGAAAATAAAGGTCTCCGCTCCCTCGCCTTTCTGCCTGACGAGCTGTAAAGCTGTCAGAGGAAGAATCTGGTTGGGCGATTAGATGTGGCTCTTCAAGGAGTGCTGCCATTGGGATATCTAACTATAATTACTTCATCGGTATGGTCTACAAAGTGTGCCTGGTTTGCAAGCGCACGTTGTAGACCATTCTGATGAAGTATTTATAGTTGGATATCTCGATGTCAGCGCTTCTGAAGAGCCGCCGTCTGATCCCAGAAGCAGGCTGTCATGCCGTCAGCTATACAGCGGACACATGAGAAGGGGGAGGTAGCGGAGGACTTTATTTTCTTATATCTCAAACCATAAAGGTTTGAGTGATGGTAATTATGTATTTTTTATATTGTACCTATCATTTGGGCTACACTTTTTTCAGGACTTTACAATCCCTTTAACCCCTTCAATGCAATAGAAGTCTACAAAGTACTGTGAAGCAATGCTGGGACATCACTACAGCGGACGCATCAGAAGGGGGTCTTTATTTTCTAACATCTCTCAAACCATAACGGTTTGAGAGATGGGAATGAGGGCGTTAGGTATTTTTTTATTATTCCTATCATTGGGTTTAAAGTTTTTCTTGGGGTTTACTATCTCTTTAATCAACATAATAGATGTATGGCTTTCCCTGTCTCTATATTCGTAATGGATTGTGCGGCAGTCTTATGAGGTTAATAGTTCCACTTTAACCCTTTGAGTGACAGAGGGGTATCCAAAACGTTGCATACCCCTCTGGCACTCAAAGGGTTAAATATGATATACGCAAACATGTTTGTGTGTAACCATGAATTCCTCTAAAGCAGCAGTTCTCAAACTGGTATCAGTCTTCAGCCTTGTAACTTGTGTTATGTGGAAACCCTGAAGTTTTAAAGAGCAGTTTAAGAAGCACTAATTTAAACTAAATATCACTATTTTCCCCCCTGTAGGTGAAAAGCCTTTCGGGTGCACTCTCTGCGACTCTGCATTTAACAGAAAGGACAAGCTGAAGAGACACATGTTAATTCATGAGCCATACAAGAAATTCAAGTGTCCTTTTGCGTATGTATCACCCACCACCACTATCACAGTGTCTGCTGTCGTGGCCGACAAAGCCGGGCTGCACTGTGAGCCCAGATTGACTAACATCATACAAAATGGTGTCTGTGAATCTCACTTGTGTTTTGCTGAAGTGATAACAGAGAGAGAGAGAGTTGGATCTGAAGATCTGCTTCAACAGTGCTGTCCAAACCAGTCCTCAAGGATCACAATCTCACCTAGATTTCAGTATATTTCTGGACACTGGTAGGTTAGCCAAGTTAAAGGGATAGTAATACTTCGTTTTAACTTTATTTTATTTTGTAGGCATTAAAAAAACATGAAGAATGATATAAGTCTTATCTCTCAAACCTTTATGGTTTATGAGATATTCACAAGCAAAGTTCCCCTCCCCGCCCCTTTTTCCTAGTGTAAGCCATCTCTTCTCAGATGTGAGTCTGGTTGTATGACAGGACAGATAACAGAAGGGGACAATTTTCTTTGTATGAAAACAATGAAAGCCCTTCCCCTCTTGACAAGTTTTTCAGCTTTTTCCCTTATCTAAATTGAAGATTGTCCCTCTGTGCAGTCTACCTGGGCACCTCCCTTCTGATCTGGTTGAACGGGGGGGGGATACTTTGTTTGTGAATATCTCTTAAACCATAAAGGTTTCAGAGATAAGACTTATATCATTCTTCATGTTTTTTTAATGCCTACAAAATAAAATAAAGTTAAAATGAAGTATTACTATCCCTTTAATTTAAGCTACCAATCAACACACCTGTGCTTAATTAAGAATATCCTTATATCCTAGCCAGTTTTTGACTCCTGAGGACAGGCTTGGACATCTGCACTTTAAGCCTTATTCACACTGATGACTCATCTTCAGCAATTTGCGCATTAGTGCAGTAAATTATTATTGTCTTATAAGGAACTGTTCACACTGGAGCAAATTGCAGTACATAAAGCATGGAAATAATCTTTGCTGCAACTGAAAGCAGGGATGTTTAGCAAAGCTGATCTGAACAGTGGCCTATGGGCAACATCCAATAAAAGGCTAACCCAAGTGGGCTTCAGCCAATGATATGTGGCTGCCCATCAGGCATACCTCCTCCATGTCCTATCAGTGACTGAAATGGGAACATGGCAATGCAGGTAAGTAAACTGGCGATCTGAACTGCATCTCAAACTCTGTTCAGATCGCCAATGAATGAGGCCTTATGGCTAAAATTGGGTGGTAGACTTTTTACAGACTTTAAGTTCAGGGTGCTCACTCCATTGAAAGTTGATGGAAGAGAACTAAAGCAGCTGATACAAGTTTAGTCAACATAATTAAAGTAAAGGAAAACTGTATGATAACATTTGTTTATTTAGAAAGGAGGGATACATTGAGACTTCTCTTGTTTTCAAATATGTCACATAAGGGCAACAGATACAAGATGATCTTTTACCCTCTGAGTGCCGGAAAGGTGAGCAATGCATTGCTCACCCTTTTGGCATGCAGAAGGTTAGAATGAATACATGTTTTCTTGTACATTAAAACGATACTATCACAAAAATTAAAGTTACCCCCAAATCATTATGCACGTCGCAATACACACATTCATACTAGTATATATTTATTTTTTTTTAGTTTTGAAAGCTTTATTGAAAACAATAATAGCAATACACAAAGACGATATCCCCATTCTAATAACAAGAGTCACAGACTCTGCAAAAGGATACATAAATCAGTAGCAATTCTAACAAGTGCAGAGATAAAGCCTCATGAACAAAAAAATGGGGAACAGTCTCAGGCTAAATAAATCTCAGTAAACTTTTTTTATGAAAAAATATATATTGTAGGGATTTTCCTGTTGAGTAAAATAAGGGTACTCCCACTGCAGAGAGATTTATATTTCCAGAGTTATTACAGTTTAAACCCATGTTTTTTTACATTAGCAGTGGCCTCTAGTGGCCAAATTCTAATTAGAATTCCTGTTAGATTCTAATGGAAAGGAAAGTCAGAAAAGTCAGGGACTTACAGTTCTCCACAGAATGTGATAGAAACTGCCTGTCACTTCCTGTCAGTTAGAACTATCAGGAAGTAAACAAAGTAAATTCACTTCCTGTCATTTAGAACTATCAGGAAGTAAACACAGTAAATTCACTTCCTGATTATTTAAACTGCTATAATTTTTGAATAAAACAACTGACAGCAGTGGGAGTGACCTTGTTTAATTCAGCAGGAAATGCTCTGTAAAATATGTGTTTTCATAAAAAAAGTTTACTGCTCCTTTAAGGTACAGGAAGGGACTGACGGCGCATACGTGCAAATACCTATACAACAAGATGCCTGCCTGTGCATCTCAGAACGAGTTGGATTTCTCAATAACACCAGACTTATTCAGGATAATATTTGTATGGATATAAGTATCGCTATGTGCATAATTATTTGGTGGTAACTTTAATTTGTGTTATAGTTACACTTTAAAAAAAAAAAAAAAAAAAAAAAGAAACACAGGTCTTCCTTATAACCTTTTGAATAGAATCGATCCCTTTATTTCTCTTGCTTTTGAATCCCCACAGGTCTCACACAGGCTGCAATAAGGAGTTTAACCGTGCAGACAAACTGAAAGCTCATATCATCTCGCATTCTGGTAGGTGGACAATTACTCTGTTTAGTATGACTGTGACAAGCAAAATGTATATAGGTTTGCTCAGTACGTTACACCGGATAAATATCATAAATGGCTCAATGGGCCAAATGGCTTTGCAGATCTGGGGCAGCCCCCAACAACCTCGGCACAGGTTTCATCAAACATGGAGACAACCGGAAGGGAGCACCCACCTTCCTGTTGTCTTCACGTTTACTGTAACTAAATGAAAGGTGACTGCATTGTGGCTTGGAAATTAATACAAATATAGTATGAGATATATTCAGATGCTGCTTTTTATTTCCACCGTCTCTCTTAGGAGCAAAGTGACATGCATAAGGGAGGGATCCCCACTCTCTCTCTCCCCTTTCACCTACGTCACGCTGCCTCGCTAAGCTGGTTAGATGTAGCGCAGTGAGGGACAATCTCAACTAAGTAGAAGGAAAATTCTGCCCTACTTCGTCAAGTGGGGGGCAGGTTTTTCCTTCCACTCTGTTTATGTTATGAAGATTGTCCCTCGCTGCCCGGTCACAGGACTGGATTCCACAACTGAGGAGAGGTGGCTAAAGGTAGGTAAAAGGGGAGGGGGATCCTTTAGAATTGACTTACTTTGGGACCACTACACAGATGTTATTGAAATACAGAGCTAAAAGGCCCACATCCTATGAAGATTAATCAGAGCTGCTGTGTTTTGGAAACATTACTATCTGTTTAACACCTTATCGACCCATGATATACATGTACGTAACTGGTTGTAGGTCCCTAAAGGACCAAGGACGTACATGTACGTCATAGAATTCAGGGCTCCCCGTGCAGCTGCACGCCGTTCAGGGAGTCCGGAATCGGATCAGCTTAAAAAATAAATAAATAAATAAATAAATTGCACTGTGGTCCTTAAAGGAGCAGTAAAGTTTTTTTTTTTTATGAAAACACATATTTTATACATAATTTCCTGCTGAATGAAACAAGGTCACCCCCATCGCTGTGGGATGTTTTATTCAAAATTTATTGCAGTTTAAATAACTGACAGGAAGTGACAGGCAGTTTCTATCACATTCTATGGAGAACTGTATAATCAGACTTTTCTGACTTTCCTCTCCATTAGAATCTAACAGGAAATCTAATTAGAATTTGACCACTAGAGGGCACTGCTAATGTAAAAAAAAACAAAAAAACATGGGTTTAAACTGTAATAACTCTGGAAATATAAATCTCTCGGCAGTGGGAGTCCCCTTATTTTACTCAATAGGAAAATCCCTACAATATATATTTTTTCATAAAAAAAAGTTTACTGCTCCTTTAAGTGACACTGCCGGTTCTTAAGGGGATAAGTAGTAATAGCTCTAAGTTAGAGCAAGTTACAGGTTAATTGAGGACTGACTGGAGAAACTCCGATTTGCAGAAAGCAGTGATATATCACTATGGGGGGCGCTAACGATGATTACGTTATAGATCAGAGCTTTCCAAACTTTTCGTGTTGGCGACACACTTTATAGACATGCATAATTTTGTGACACATTAATTCAGTTTTGCAAACAAACCGGAGGTTAAACTATTAATCCCTTATAAGAGATATGGACACATACATAAATTGCAATAAGATGATGTATGGGGGACAACGTATCTCATGAAAACCTTTCATTCATACTGTGGAAGGCAATAAGCATGTTGTGTGGTTTTTTTAAAAGGGCGAATTGAGAATGTTCCGCTACATATAAGTGCAAGATTCCCATGTTGCATTATTAAATAGCGCATAACTGATTTTAGAAGTACTGTCCATCTTTCCTGTCACATCGGCACCACAAGCAGAAGCATGTGACAGGTCGCCTCCGTGCACAGGGACACTCCAGTCTGGCAGCCCAAAGAGAGGGCAGGGGTATAGAGGAGGTGGCATCTCAAAAGATTTTAACAGCTGAACCGCCAAAAGATTTGTAACAGCTGGAGTGCCTCCGTGTGCTGCATACATATTATGTATGCAGCCCACAGAGGCACTCCAGCTGTTACAAATCTTTTGTGGTGCTCCAGCTGTATGCAGCCACAGAGACACTCTCCCGCTGTGTAAATGTGACCATTAAGCAGTAGTGTTTTATCTCAGCTCCCAGTGTAGCTCGTGCTTGGGTCGAATGACAATCTCGCGCTGTGTAAATGGCACCTTTGCCCGTGACACACCTACACACTGCAGCCGACACACTAACGTGTAGCGACACACAATTTGGAAAGCACTGTTATAGATCTTGGACAGCTCATTTTGATGTTTCCTAGCTACGGTGATCTAAAACATCATATTTGTTACACAGGTTGCTTTCTGGCTGTTCTATTTAGCATATACATTTCCCAGAATCCCTTGTGCTTCCCTGAGGTGAAAGTGGTGCCATTCTGGGGCAAACCAACTGCACCATAGGGAACAGAATAAAATTCCCCTTCATGTAAGAGTGGCTTTAACCCAGTAAATGCCAAACAATTCTCCAGTGCACGACAAAACAAAAGAAACCTGTCTAGCATTCAAGATGTTAAAAGCCCCATTGCATCAAAGCGAATTTGTTTTCCCCTATAATGCAGTTGGTTTGCCCCAGAATTTCTTCCCTTCTGCCTTTGTGTCTATGCCTTTTGTTGCCTTACTTCATGCTGTTGTTTGTGGTAGGAATGAAGACTCACAAGTGCCAGTACTGCAACAAGTCATTCAGCCGTCGGGCGCACATGTTGGATCACCAGCGTTTCCACACTGGGAATTACCAGTTCTGCTGCCCGAATTGTGGCACTGGATTTACCCGCAGGAAATACATGAAGGAGCATAAGTGCCGGCTGCAAAAGACGATCGAGAAAGAACAGGTCAGGGTGGATAGACAGAGGCAAACGCACCCAGACGCATGGACACACAATGATCCTGATGTACTGAAGCAAACTGTATGCCCCATAAGGAACAGATAATAAATCCTGTTGATTTAAAATGGGGTTTTAACCTTTTGAGTGCCAGAGGGTTGCACAACTCATTTGCCCCTAAGGCACTCAAAACGTTAAAGGTTAGAAAGGTCTCCAGAACATTGCGAAGCAGTTCGTTAAGACTTCTCAAAATAAATCCTATTTATTTAAATGGGGATTTTAATCTTTTAACCCTTTGAGTGCCAGAGGGGGTGACCAATGCATTTCAAAGCAATGCGTTGGGCACCCCTAAGGCACTCAGAGGGTTAACAAATTAAAATCCCCATTTAAATCCATAGGATTTATTTTAATAAGTCTTAACGAACCGCTTAGCAATGTTTTGGAGACCTTTATAATGTTTAACACTTTGAGTGCATTAGGGTTTCCCAGGGCATTGCTTTGAAATGCTTTGGGCACACAATGCATTGCAATACCTCTCTGGCATTCAAAGGGTTAATGCATTGAATACCTGTAACATTCAAATGGGGGGATGCACTAAGTTGTGATAAAGAGGTGATAAATTGGAGATGACTTCTCCAGTGATATCACTTCTCCAGTTCCTGTGTTATTCTGTGGAGCCTATGCACTAAGATAGGATGCTAAATTTTTTGTAAAGTTGATACCTTTAATGGCTAACTAAGCAGATTTAGGATGCAAGTTTTCAAGACCTCTTGGGTCTCTTTCTCAGGCAGATAACATTCCTGAGGAAGAGACCTAAGAAGTCTTGAAAGCTTGCATTTTAAATCTGTTTAGTTAGCCAATAAAGGTATCAACAAAAAATTTTGCATCCTGTATTTCTACGTCTAACACGGTACTAACTCTCATCTATTATGCACTAAGATTTCTCCAACTTTGGAGATCTTGGTTCATAGGTTCTAGGGAACATAGGAATTTGAGAAGTGATCTCAGTGGAGACGTCATCTCCAAATTATCACCCCTTTATCACACTTTAGTGCAGTGATTCTCAACCAGGGTGCCGTGGCACTTTGGTGTGCCTCGGACTTCCTCTTAGTGTGCCCCTTTTTTCCATAATGATTTAGACAGAGAAGGTGAATGTTGAGTTTTTAATGTATATTTATGGAAATGTTAATGCATAATATGTTTATTTTTGTTATTCTGATTCTGAGACCTAAGTACCTAAGTATAACTATATGTTACTTATGTGTACCCGTCATAACATACTTGACAAATGGCACATAATTTGCCTGGGGTGCTCCAAAGAATCTAAATTACATATTAAGGGTGCCCAGAATGAACAAAAAAGGCTGAGTACCCCTGCTTTAGTGCATAACACCTCCTAAGATGCATTACCTAGGAATCCTGTTACATAAAGTGATAGAATGCGTCGCTCACTGTGAGCCGTAACCGCACATGAGCAGTAGAAAGTCTCTACTGTGCATGTGTGGTTTCGCACACAGGGAGCTTCGCTGTGAGCCGTCTGGAGCTCCCTGCGCTAAGGATCAGCGTGTTCGGTGAGTCTCTACTAAGCATGACTGCAGTCATGCGCAGTAGAGACTCGCCAAATGCGCTGCCCCACTCCGGACAGGTCACGTCATGTCTCTGCTCCCGGCTCCGGGGCAGCTGGGTGCACTTTAGCCCGTGTATACAGGCTTCCATACTAGTGCCTGAATGTAAATCCGTCCCTGCCCTCAGTATCAAAGAGATTCTTATTTGCGTGTCTTACAGGTAAGAAAGGGGAAGAGGAGAAGAACGCGGGGGAAGAGAGGAGGAGCTGTTGGTCCAGAGGAAGAGGAGACCCTGGCAGAGTTGAAAAATGGTGCAGAAACTTTACAAGACACCACGGATCCTGGAAAGGAACACTACCAGCAGTCAGAAGAAGCATTGTCCATTGTGGTTGGTGACACCGCTGCCCCTAGTGAAAGCCTTGTGGTGACACCCGAGGGTGACAGCATGACACCCACCACTGTGACACTGGAAGAATTGCAAAGCGGGGAAGACACGACCTGCTCCATTTTGGCCGTGCCCATATATATACAGACCCGAGAGTGAATGTTGTGTTCATGTGACACAGGAGAATGCAGCACGAGATACGGGGTAATATGGATAAATGTGGAGTAACGTCGAGGTAATCCAGCTACACAGCAGGGGACTAATACAAATCCCAGTTGATTTGAATGTAGTTTTAACCCCTTGAATGCTAGTGATATCTTCAACACATTGCTTTGCGATGTGCAGGGGACCTTTCTTGCATTCTAGAGGTTAGAAGAACCATTTAAATTAAATGGAATTTTGTGATTTCATATTTCCGTTATGGTGAATTTGTTTTGCCCCAGACCTACTCCAGTTAGCTTTTATACATAAGCACCTCCGTGTATATTCGAATGTATCATGTTTTATGCGCAAAAGTGTATATTCTGTTCCACCCTTAGTAAGTAAGGAGGATTGAGGTAGGAGGGTAGAGGACAGGCCCTCAAATCTTTAGTGAGAAGTGTCTAGGATGGAGGAGACGTCCCAAAATGTTCTGCTTTTACCCGACTGAGTAAGACTTGAGGGGAGAGAGAGGGTGGAGGCGAAGGTCTGATATATTTGTTCCACTCATACCCTGAGAGAGAAGGAATGAGGTGGGAGAGTGGAGGGGCTAAAATGTTTATTCCACTCCTACCCTGAGAGAGCTGAAATGAGGTGGGAGAGTGGAGGGGAGGGGCTGAAGTGTTTCCTTGTCTCTCAGGGTAGGAGTGGAATCATGAGAAGAACTGAGCTTGGAGAGTGGAGGGGAGGGGCTGAAGTGTTCATTCTGCTTCCGTCCTGAGTGAGAGAGATGACCCGAGGAGGGAGAGAGAATGAGGGGGTCTGACATGTTTGTTCTGCTTCTACCCTCAGTGAGAAGAAATGAGGTGGGCGGATGAAGAGAAGGGCTGAAATGTTTGTCCTGCCCTTATCCTGAATTAGTGAAAATAAACAAAGTGGGTGGGTGTTCAGGGAACACAGAGCCTGTTTGTTACAGAATAACACTGTAAATTAAGATGGCAGACTGTGGCTCTCCAGTGATTGCACTATAACTCCCATCATCCTCAGCCAGTACATCCTTTCGAGTCTTCTCTAAGATCAAAGACTGAGCGCGACCGCTTGACAGAGTAACCATGTCACCTAGGTAAAAATGGCGACATGAGAATCTAGCACTGCATGACAGTGTGAGATTCTCATGTTGCCTGCTGAACATTGCATAGAATGATTATAGAGCAGGGAGCGAATCCGGTGCAAGACTATGAGGGCATTTGGGTCACTGGGTCTCCCTGTATCTGTGCTGTGTAATAACGCGCACTGTTTTGCGGTTGCTGGCACTCACACCCTGCTGATCATCTTGGTTGTCAAGCAGCTACTGAAGTAAGCTGTTCCGACCTTTCTCTCCCCTTCTCTGCATGCTGTGCTCCTCCCTGTCATTCTGCTTGCAGAGAAGGGGAGTGACAGGCCAGAGAGACTTTCTTCAGCAGATGCTTGACAACCAAGAGGATCAGCAGGGTTTGAGCGTGTAAGTGCCAGCAACTGCACAACAGTGTGCGTTATTATGCAGCACAGATATAGGGAGACCCAGTGACCCAAATCCCCTCATATAGCCTGGCACTGGATCCACTCCCCAGCTCTATATTCATTCTATGCGATGTTCAGTAGGCGACATGGGAATCTCACGCTATTATGCAGTGCGAGATTCTCATGTCTCCATTTTTAACCAGGCGACATGGGTAATTTGTCAAGTGAGCCTGCAACCTTTTAAAAGGATAACGCTTTGGATACCTCTTTGGTACTCAAAGAGTTAAATAAATGAACAATGTTATGTCTCCTCTACTATTTAGTTAGTTTGCCCCAGAAGCCCAGTTGGGGGCCACACTTGCCTCAGCCCCCTCCCTTCCCCACCGCTGTCTCTGCCAGGCAGCAGTGAATGGTATTTTTTTTTTTTCCTCATTTTCCATCTATACAGTACATGTGTGTTTACATACAAGTATGCACTTTGAATTTACAAATGATATATATTTTTTTTTTCACCTCATGTAACGAGTTTATATAACTTCACTGTGCTGTATTGGCTTCCTATATTCTGCCTGATATTTGGGTTTGTTCTCTGTACATAAATATATATACTTCCATTTGGAAGAGAATTAGTTATTAAAAAGTCGGTGTTTCATATCGTTTGTGGGTTTTTTTTGTGTTATTGAGGAAAGCGAACATTCCTTGCAATGCATTAGACACGTCTGTGACAGCCAGGTATTTAAATCAGGGGTGGTGAATTATTTTGGCCTGCGGGCCACAGAGTTGTTCAGTATTATTTTGGAGGGCCGTGGTAGTACTACATTCCTCGTCAAGGATCTCCTGACCGTTTAATTTGCACATACGAGGAACCCTTGGGCTTCATCTCCCGATGAGTTATAGGGGAATCAAGACGTTGTACCCCTTGCTTTCTGGTGCCTAGAAAGAACAGCCATACCTCAGGGTTGAGGTTCGATAAGGACGAAAATGTACATCTGGGATTAGTGCAGCAATTCCCCAATAAATCTGCACGTTTGCATTGAAATACTGTATCTGCTGCTCCATCTTCTTTCATTGCTGTTATTGCGCCACTGGCTGTCCTGCCTTTTGGAGTTCTATCCCAGCGGAACGCCATTTGAGTGGAGGTGTGCAGGAATTATTCTGTTTGGTACATCTAGGATTATCTGCTTCTCTTGTGCAAAAAGGAATTGCCTGGCATTTCATGGCTGAACTGTCATTGGGCAACATCAGTATGATGTCCTTCAGGATGTTCTTTGTATATGGAACATGTGAGCTAAACATATCAATGATGTTCAGCAGTCAGACGGAAAGTTACTACTAAGGAGAAAAGGGGGGAGATGCATTAAAGGTATAGTAATACTTCCTTTTATCTTTATTTTATTTTGTAGGCATTAAAAAAACATGAACGATATAAGTCTCATCTCTCAAACCTTTATGGTTTGAACGATATTCACAAGCAACGTTTCCCCTCCCGCCCCTTTTACCTAGTGTAAGCCATCTCTTCTCAGATGTGGAATCCAGTCCATAGACCAGACAGATAACAGCAGGGGACAATCTTCTTCCTATGAGAACAATGAAGGCCCTGCCCCCCCTTTGACAAGTTTTTCAGGTTTTTCCCTTATCTTAATTGAAGATTGTCCCTCTCTGCAGTCTACCTGGACACCTCCCTTCTGATCTGGCTGAGCAGTGTTACATCAGTAAAAGGGGTGGGAGGGGGATACTTTGTCATTGAATTACTCTTGAACTACAACTCTGACAGAATTGAAATAACACTCTCCAAAGTCCAAATACTATGATGATTAATTAGAGCTGCTTTTATTATAAAACATTACTATCCCTTTAAATACAAACAAATAAGAACAACACACTGGAAACAATATAAGGTTTCAGGAACCAGAATGGTAGTCAGCCAAGCCAGTGATTCAGATATCAGAAGGTTCGTCAGCCAAGCCAGTAGTCCAGTTGCCAGAAGGGTAGTCAGCCAAGCCAGTGGTCCAGCTATCAGAAGGGTAAACAGCCAAGCCAGTAGTCAGTAACAGGATAAGAGATAGAGCTGAGACTAATGCTGCAGACACCACGCAAGGGAGACTGCACTGAGGTCAGGCAACTACTAAATATGTGAGCAGAGGGGAGGAGATACAGGAGAGCCTGTTAGAAGCATGTATATTAGGTCCTGTGCACACGTCCAATCAGGAGCTGGCTAGGAAGCCGGGCGCGCGCACAGACCTCTGTGAACCTGCACGGAACACTGCGAGGCCAGAGTGCTGGGAGGCAGACAACCCTCCATGTGCAACGGAGCAAGCGGATCCACACACGGAGGTCAGGTACCGCTGCTGAACCCTGACAATGTGGTCCTACCAATCTTTAAAATATACTACTAATTTTTTTATATTTTCTCCCTTTTTTGAATTTCCTTGGATTAAGTAAATTAAGCTAGTCTCCTTGTACTGCCTTTTTCTTTCTTTAAACCTCTTTGAACTTTAAAGGTATAGTCACTGAAGAAAATTTGAAGAATCAGGATGAGCTTAAGAGGACCTGTTGGGATTTCATCAAATGAGATAACGTAAGGAGGAGAGTGTCACCTAATTGCAGGAATCCTGCAAGAGAGGGAGTCCTGGGCAGCGTCGCTAGGGTGCGTGGCTGGTCGAGCGTGGGCTTCCTATTGTCAGGCTTTACTGCGGCTACGGCCGGATACAGTTGCCAGCCGCAAGGCTGGATGACTAACCCCAGAGGAGCTGGAAGTAAGCCCAGGATAGACTGACAATAAACAGCACAATCTATCCTGCAGGGGAGAGTGCAGGCTGGGGAGCGGAGGCCACAACAATGGCTGAAACTCTCCTAAGAGGAAAAGGGGACAGGACACTAGGCTAAGAAGTGAGAGGCCAGGTGGAAACGGAAGAATGGACTAGACCAGACTGGTAATACCCTATGGGCTGGTATGTCTAAGTGGAAACAGGAGAGTGGTCTTTAGCTAGCAGGGTCATACATGGTTTGGCAACGAATGGTCTCTATTGGCAGGCAGAAGAGTGGTCTTGAACTAGAAGGGTCATACACGGTTAGGCAAGGAATGGTCACTTAGCAGGCAGAAGAGTGGTCTTGAACTAGCAGGGTCATACACGGTTAGGCAAGGAATGGTCACTTATAGGCAGAAGAGTGGTCTTGGACTAGCAGGGTCATGCAAGGTTTGGCAAGGAATGAATTCTATCAGCAGGCAAAGAGAGGTCTTAGGCTAGCAGGGTCATGCACAGTTAGGCAGAAGAAGGAACTAGGACCAAGGCTAGATGCAAGGAAGAGCAGGGCTCAACAAGATGCTGGGAAGCACAACAACAGGTCCTGCTGGCTTCAGAAACACTAACAGTGCACCAAAGCCAGGTACCAGCAACCAGATATAGGCGTCGCATGCTACATCACCCGCACGTGACGCTGACTGCTGGACATAAAAGGCCCAACAAGAGCTCGCGCTTGCACAGAAGGCGGCGGCCGCAGGACTGCACAGGGAGAAGGAACCAGGCAAGCGGCGACAAGAGCTGATGGAGCCACATGCAAGAACTGGAGGCAAAGAGCGGAGGACCCGGATGGGAAACCTGGCGGGAGGGTGACAGAGAGCTGATGACCAAAGACTTGGTACTATTAAAGCGGAACTTTCACCTTTAATATACACCGCATCTCCTATGATTAGTGTAGTAAAAAGGTTTGGTTTGTAGATTGCAGTGTTCTTTTTCTGTAAGCCCATACTTTAGGAGATATTCGCTCTTAAAATTAGACTTCATGTAGCCACTTCTGCATTCTGCGGCACAGGAAGTGCAAGCTCAGTATAATGACCAACAGTGCTTGCTGTCACAATAGACGTGATGCACATCAATACAAAAGGAAGCGTGAACGTGCTCCCAGGGAGGGAGTTGGGAGTAGAATCTGAGGACTGGGAAATCCTGCGGCTCTGTGCAGACATTACCCTGTATCGCAGAATGCAGAGGTGGCTACATGAAGTCTAATTTTGAGAGCAAATATCTCCTAAAGTATGGGATTACAGAAAAAAAAAAACCCTGCAATCTACAAACCATTTTACTATACTAATCATAGGAGACGTGGTGAAATTTCTGCATTTACATAGCAAAACAAGGAGCTTGCTAAACTTTTGCTAAGACTGGGGAAGTCAGTAGACCTCCACCTGGTGGGGACTGTGACTATCATCATTACCCAACTAGCAGTCGGCTTGTTGGGGATAATGGAAGTTGTAATTCCCATTGACTAGAGCTGCAGGAAAGTATGACACTTTTAATATATAACCAGTGTGCTCACAGCTATGAGAACTGATTTCCCATAGTTTAAATCTCACTTCTTCCCTCTCTGTTACCCCTGCAGATCATGGAGATCTGCATGGCTGGGTGAAATCAGCAGCTTACTTGGTGCATATTAGAGAAGAAGTCCATTGACAGCGGACTTGCTTCAGTGGAAAGCACAGTAATGTTTGTTCCTCACTCCAAGTGAGGCAGTGACGTCACCCAGCCCTGCAGATATCCAGTAGTAATTAAAACAGAATGGGTGAATTTTAAGCAATGAAAACTCAGTAGCCATAGCTGTGAGCAGAGTTTTATATTGATCCTTTACTGTAACTTTAATCTCTAACAAAAAAATGTTTTGGATAAAAGAGAAAGGAGGAGTGTTTTACAATATGATGTTTCACATAAGAGCAAGTTAAATACTAACAATAATGTTCCTTTAATGATGCAAGTATGAACTGTGATTTCTACATTGTTAATTGATTAATTTTTCTCCATTGACTGACCTTTCTCTTAAATGAGTCACCAGCTAACAAAATTTTCCAAGTCATATGAGTATGAGGTAATATGGTCACTGGGAGACTGGCTTTTATCTGCTGAAACTCTGACAAAAACCTGCTGACTTCCTGTTATGAGCAACACACAAAGCGTGACGTGAGCACAGTGGTTGTTCCACAGCTACAACTATATGACTGACTGTTGTGATCCATACTGAATCTGGTGTATTAAGAAGAACTACAGCAAATCTGTAGCACTCCAACACAACTCCACTACAGTAGACAATTTAAAATTCATCACACTCCCACTGTTAACCCCTTGAATGCTAAAGAGGTCTCTGACACCTTGCAAAGCCCCTCTGGTTTTCCACAAAATGCATCCAGTTATTTGGAACACATCACCCTCTGTATGTGGGGATATGATTTATGTAACCCTTTATGAACCATAACAAATTGAGTCCTAGACTGATATACTTAAAGAGGAAGTATTATTCTGTAATATGTGACCTTTATTTGAACGGATTAATTTACCATGGTAATTGTCATTCATTACAGCAGTGAGGTATGGCGATTTAATTTTATTTTTAATTATTCCTGGAAGTTCCTGTTTATAGTGATTTGAACTCAAGTCAGCCTCAAGGTCACACATCCTCACAACTGGCTTCCATTGACCTGAATACACTGTAAGGGACAGATGTTTTTATCCATTTGTAAACAGAAACAACTCACATTGCACTGCATGGGTGAGCATACACTAAAGATAAATTACACAGAGGTACTTGAGTGCAAGATGAAGGACATTTACTTAAAGGGATAGTAATGTTTCATAATAAATCAGCTCTAATTAATCATCGTTGTATTTGGACTTTGGAGAGTGCTATTTCAATTCTGTCAGAGTTGTAGTTCAAGAGTAATTCAATAACAAAGTATCTCCCTCCCGCCTCTTTTACTGATGTAACACTGCTCAGCCAGATCAGAAGGGAGGTGCCCAGGTAGACTGCAGAGAGGGACAATCTTCAATTAAGATAAGGGAAAAACCTGAAAAACTTGTCAAGGGGGGCAGGGCCTTCATTGTTCTCATAGGAAGAAGATTGTCCCCTTCTGTTATCTGTCCAGTCTTACTACCAGATTCCACATCTGAGAAGAGATGGCTTACACTAGGTAAAAGGGGCAACTTTGCTTGTGAATATCTCTTAAACCATAAAGGTTTGAAAGATAAGACTTATATCGTTCTTCATGTTTTTTTAATGCCTGCAAAATAAAGATAAAACGAAGAATTACTATCCCTTTAAGTAAATCACCATGTTAAGCACTTGAGAGCATACCTGCGAATCTTTAGTAATAGGTCACCTGGAGGTTCCAAAAAAAAAAAAAAAAAGTACCACGTTTAACCCTTTGAGTGTCAGAGGGGTACGCAACACTCTTGCACGCAAAGGGATAAAGTGGCATTTAACTTCACTCCCATCTATCACACCACACTGAAATAATTAAGTAAAAAGAATTTACTAACAACACTGTGACCAGGCCAGTACAGGTTCTCCGCTCCCGCTGCTTCTCGCTCTCCTCTTGCCTGGACAGCAAGCACGCAGCGTCATGATCACGTGACACAGGTCACAAGTTGTCCGCGGTGCCAGAGCAGGGCTCTGATGAAATTGATGTAAATTATGAAATGTGAGCAGGCAGGAGCAGCAAATGCCCACATACTGTATATGCCCGGAGAATTTAAGGTTTCACCCAGAGGCCTGGAGACACTGCTCTAAATCCGGAGTCTATGGGTGAAATCCAGCAGGTTCCCGACTATGCTTGAGAGCCAGAGAGGTATTGGATTCCTGCCTGCCACTCAAAGGGTTAAAAAAACAAGATGAGCTTATTAAAGTTTCCCTCTATCGACAGGAACACTAACAAACAAAACAATGATGTTATAGTGTAATACCATGCACCCCATTCAAGTATATTAAAGATATTAATACTTTAAATATATATGTGTGTGTATATATATTTTTAAGTTGGAGAGTTTTTGAAAATAAGGGTATCCCTACTGCTAAGAAATGTTTTATTCAAAAGTTATTCAGATTCGAGCTTGAATTGTCTGGATGCAGTACCTTCCTGGCCTGACATTTTAGTGGCACTGTTGCTACAGCATCCTATTGAGGTTTATGTACAATTGATTACAGCTGACCATAGCCTACTGTAGTTAACAGCACCACCATAAAACATCAAGCCATGGAGGTTCTGCAGCCAACAAATGCCAGTTTGAGCTTCAATAACTTTTGAATAACACATCTCTCAGAAGTGGAGGCAGGGTAAACTCTAAAAGAAATATGTTCTAAAAATTAAGAATTACTATGCCTTTAAAATAATTTAAGTTTTATATTCCAGAACCCTAAAGCCAAATCCTTAATGGGACAGAGATACGTTTCTGATAAAGTTTTAGGTTACTGTGACATTAAATAAAAATAACGGAACTCGAAAGATCCTTGTGAACCACTATGTACGGCACAACCATTTATCACTAGGTAGGTTAGTTTATCCGCTGGCCCTACGCTCCCCTCCTTGTCCCGGGCACGCCCTACCTAGACTACGCATGCGTATCACGTTGAGCAACTCCGCACTCCTTCAGTGACGTCACATCACCAAGCATACTACGCATGCGCAAATCCTGGCTCACCTTAGTGACAGTAGCTGTAAGCGGCGCCCATCTTTGATATTGGCATTGTCAGAGCAATTTAATGTTTTGAGTAAACGACTTAAAAAGATAAAAGGAAATAATCAATACGGGTTCTTAAAACAACAAATATTCACCAACACTAGCTTCCAGGGTGACATGTCCCTAATGCAATTATTAGAACTAAAACTTATTCCGGTTGTATTGTTATTTGCTCCCCAGCTGTCTCTGATAGACACATAGCTCACCCTTATGTCTAATATTGATGCTCTGATTCTATTGCTAGGCAGGTTTATCTTAATAGGTGCCCTGTACAAAGATGGCCGTCTGACACGTTGGGCTCGGCCCTGGATACCAATCCCATATCGTGTGAGGGGACGTATGACTCGTGACGTCACCCTGCTTTCGCTGACGGGAAGTATCCCGGTTGTTGTCGTAGTTGCGAGTAGTCAGGCCTCTCACTTAGTACTAGGGAGGCGGTGAAGTCCCTCCGGCATAGTAAACACTTAGTCCGACTGAGTAAGGCCTTCACACCGGAGGCTCCGGTTCCCGAGGGAAGATGTCGGTGTTCGGGAAGCTGTTCGGTACTGGGGGCAAGGGTGGGAAAGGCCCGAGCCCCCAGGAGGCTATCCAGAAACTGCGGGATACCGAGGAGATGCTGACCAAGAAGCAGGAGTTCCTGGAGAAAAAGATCGAACAGGAGCTGATAACAGCCAAGAAACATGGGACTAAGAACAAGAGGGGTGAGAGACTGGGGAGTGTGGGTACTGGGGTGACACTGGGGAGTGTGGGTACTGGGGTGACACTGGGGGGTACTGGGGTGAGAATGCAGAGTAGGGGTACTGGGTGACACAGGGGAGAGATGGTTATTGGGGTGAAAGTCTGGTGAGTGTAAAGTGACCAGACCATCCCTTTAGAGCACGGTAAATATGGAAAACATACTGAGTTATATAATTAACTTCTTAAAAGTGTGACCTTAGGGGAGATAAGTTAATGGGGCTAGAAAAAGGGACGGGGGAGAATGGAGAAGTTGGGGCATGAGACTTATGGGGTGGGGGAGATACTTGACAAGTGGGATATGAAATAGGGAGGACACTGTTACATGAGACCTGGAGAGATGAAATTGGATCATGAGATGGGGGTGGGGTAGAAGGTGAGAGACTTAGTTTTAGTTAGAATAGACAGAGGCTGTGGTAGAAAAATGAGAAGTTGTGAGTGGGAGAGGCTGGCTGTAGTTTAGTGATGATCTGGGACTGTGAGGACAGGCATTGTGATGAGATACTGTGGTTTGAAGATTTGAGAGAGATAAAATAACCTGGAAAGGGGAAATGCTGGGATAAATTGATTGTTAGATGCTGGAGTGATTGGCTAGGAAAGGACTATGGTTGATGATATTTTCTTATAAGGAGTAGTATTTTTTAGCAAAGACCACACATAACTGTGTAACCAGTCATCAATGGCAAGACAAAAAGCTTACATGTTTTTCCTCTTTAAAAGTGTTTGTTGCTGTAACTAAGGAAACCGTAAACCAATGGACTTTCGAGGTGCTGGTACTAATTCCGCAATATAGGCCCAGTAATAGAAGGAAGTAAACATGTTTTAGTGCAGTGTCTCATTCATTGCAACCTGTAGAAGGCATATACATGCTCTTGCTTAGGCTGATGTTTTAAAGGTATAGTAATACTTCGTTTTATCTTTATTTTATTTTGTAGGCATTAAAAAAACATGAAGAATGATATAAGTCTTATCTCTCAAACCTTTATGGTTTATGAGATATTCACAAGCAAAATTCCCCTCCCCGCCCCTTTTACCTAGTGTAAGCCATCTCTTCTCAGATGTGAGTCTGGTTGTATGACCAGACAGATAACAGAAGGGGACAATTTTCTTTGTATGAAAACAATGAAAGCCCTTCCCCCCCCTTGACAAGTTTTTCAGCTTTTTCCCTTATCTTAATTGAAGATTGTCCCTCTCTACAGTCTACCTGGGCATCTCCCTTCTGATTTGGTTGAACAGGGGGGGGATACTTTGTTTGTGAATATCTCTTAAACCATAAAGGTTTGAGAGAGAAGACTTATATCATTCTTCAAGTTTTTTTTAATGCCTACAAAATAAAATAAAGTTAAAATGAAGTATTACCTTCCCTTTAAGCATAATGGAGGAAACCAACAGCACCAAGCTGAGCCAGATAAGCATTCACATTTATTTTAACTATTTGAGTGGAAGAAGGATATTCAACACATTACTTGACAATAGTTTGCATACCCCTCTGGCATGCAAAAGGGTTAAAGGGATAGTAATGTTTCATAATAAAAGCAGCTCTAATTAATCATCATAGTATTTGGACATTGGAGAGTGTTATTTCAATTCTGTCAGAGTTGTAGTTCAAGAGTAATTCAATGACAAAGTATCCCCCTCCCGCCCCTTTTACTGATGTAACACTGTTCAGCCAGAGCAGAAGGGAGTTGCCCAGGTAGACTGCAGAGAGGGACAATCTTCAATTAAGATAAGGGAAAAACCTGAAAAGCTTGTCAAGGGGGGCAGGAATTTCATTGTTTTAATTGTAAGAAGATTGTCCCCTGCTGTTATCTGTCTTGTCTATGGACTCCATTCCACATCTGAGAAGAGATGGCTTACACTAGGAAAAAGGGGAGGGAGGGGAAACTTTACTTGTGAATATCTTTTAAACCATAAAGGTTTGAGGGATAAGACTTATATCATTCTTCATATTTTTTTAATGCCTACAAAATAAAATAAAGTTAAAATGAAGTATTACTATCCCTTTAAAAGAGCGCTAGCATTCAAACACTAAATTAGGTTATGCCATTTTACATATCACGTACATCCATCTAGCATCTGTAAAATGTTATTTAGTGTTACATTCCCAAAATATAACCCTAAACTTGCATTCTAATACATGTGTAGACTTTCCTATATAGACATAATTTAGTTGTTTGGGCAAAGATAATACTGTTATTGTATTGAGATAGTACTGATTGATCTTCTGTTCAGAAAGACTGGTACAATATTTCATGAAAATTTACAGAAATAAAACATTATCATATCTTAGATTGCTATGGTGATGGGAGCCCCCAGAGAGCATATATGACTACATTTTAGGCCACAGAAAACAAATCTTAAGAGGTAAGAATGGAGTACAAGGCATTGTGTGTATTACTGCAAATAATTTTAGATGCTAGTCTAATTTTATTCCCTTGAAAGCTTTGCGATGTGTTGGGCAACTGTAACATAACTCTAAAGCACAGTTTACATTACTGGGAAGTTGTGGATTTTTTTGTCCCCTATGGTATAGTTGGTTTGTTCCAGAATCCTTTAATTGATTAGTACTTCAGCCTCTCGTTTTGAAACTTTACTTTAAAGGGATAGTACTGTTTTGCAATAAAAGCAGCTCCAATTAATCTTCATAGTATTTGGGCCATTAATAATGTTATTTCAGTACTGATAGAGCTGTAGATCAAGAGTAATTGAATGATAAAGTATCCCCCTCCCACCCCTTTTACTGATGTAACTCTGCTCAACTCAGCAAGACTGTCTGGATGGATCGCAAAAAGAGACAGTTTTCAGGGAGCATAAGGAAAACCTGTCAAGGGGGGGCAAGGTTTTCCTTATTCTCACAGTAAGAAGATTGTTCCTTGCTGTGAGCTGTCTGGTCCCAAGGCCAGATTCCACATCTGAGGGGAGGTGGCTTACACTAGGTAAAAGGGACGGGAGGGGTATACTTTATCTTTCATTACTCTTGAACTCCATGGCCCAAATACCATGAAGATTAATTGGAGTTTCTGTTTTTGTGAAACATTACTATCCCTTTAAAGGGATAGCAATACTTCAGTATTACAAATCCCTATATTAAAGCCCTTGTATAAAGAAACATTTTGCCCCCAGTGTCATCTCTCAAACCTTTATGGTTTGAGAGATTAATGCTTCTAAAGTTGCCCTCTCCCTCCCCCTTCCCCGTAGTCAGCATTTTAGCTGACTGAGGGAAATCCGAGAGCTCTCTGTGTTCCGAGAGCTATGGGAAGAGTTACCATAGTTCAAACCTGCCTGATTTACCTTGAATATTTCAGTGATTTGAAAGACTGAGGGTATAAGATCCTAAAGGGAGATTTCTCTCCTCGATGTAGAGGCACATTGATGGCCGTTTCACAGACATTTCCGATCACTGTGAAAAGTTAGAAAAAAAAGAATAAAAACATGATGCAAGGAAGCCTTAAAGGGATAGTATTGGATTATTTTAACAAAATTAAATCTTGTAGATGTTAAATAAATCAAATGATGGCAGTCCGATCTCTCAAACCTTTACTCAGGTAAACTTCCCCCTTCCCACACCTTCACTGACGTCAGTGCTCTAGCTGAAGGAGGAGATCCTGTTCCCTGGACTGTCCTGCGGCTCTTCAGCAGAGCCAAAATAGCACTATTTAAAAGAATTGCTTCATTGGAACGTTCTACAAAATATGCTTGGTTTACGCTGTTTTGATGTTCCTAAGCCTGCTCTAGATTGTTTCCCCATCCTGCACAAAGGCAGCTTGGGTAATATCATATACCCAATAGTTCTCTCAATATATGGACTTGTTTGCATACATATCTGAGAACGTTACTTGACCTTTCACATAACAACATAGTTTTAAGTAATTACAACACCTTTAGATCTGTTGTAGAAACTGTGGTTGTGACAGAAATAATCCTGCTTTCAAAACAAGACTGATACATAGCCAAAACAATAACTATTATTATTTATTTCTATTTGGAGTAGGACATATGGGGGATACAGATTCCATCATCCCCAACCAGTTATTGGCAGTCATGGGATTTGTAGTAACAAACAGCCAGAGACCCAAAAGTTGCCTATCCTGAGCTAAGTTGTATAGTTGAAGGAGGGTACAGGAACACCTTGGATTCTGTAGACATTTTAGGCTTGTTCCTCTTCTCAGTTTACATTGAGTTCTTCTAATGTCCCTTTAAAAGAGCATTTGGCAGTTCAGCGTTCAAGCAAATTGGTGGTTAAAGGGATAATAATACTTTAATATTACTAATACCCATAGTGTAGCTCTTTAAAAAAGAATTCAATTGCCCCTAGGTTCATCTCTCAAACCTTTATGGTTTGAGAGAAAACCGTAAGCAAAGTTCCTTCCCTGAAGTCAGCGTTGTACTGACTGCAGGGGAAGTCTGTCATATGAGATCATGTTAGTAAAAAAGAATTATTTCACTGAAACAGCCTTCTACGTGTGCTTGGTTTGCAATCACACGTAGAAGGCCGTTTCAGTGAAATAATTCTTTTTTACTAACTCAATCACGGCTCTGCTGCAGAGCCGCCTGATGAAAAATAAAACCAGATATCCCTGCAGTCAGTACAACGCTGACAGGGAAGGGGGACAGAGGGTGGGGGGTGTTGCGTTCGGTTACCTCTTAAACCATAAAGGTTTGAGAGATCACACTGGGGGCAATTCAGTTATTTTTTAAAATAGCTACACTATGGGAATTAGTAATATTAAAGTATTACTTTCCCTTTAAGGCTAAAGTTCTCTAAGAACTCAAAAGTAACTGCTTATTTAGTTAGGAGTCGAATTTAGGAGATGGTGTTTGCACAGTATCCGTGGAAAACAGATGATAAGTTGGTGGGGGTGTTATTGCCTCAGGCCTATATTTTGAATTGTAAAAATGGCACACCTCTTGTCCTTCATCAGATTACACTGTTGTTGATAACAATGCCTCCTCAGGATCAGAAACATTAACGGCAGGGTATTGTAGGTTTGGACATTGTGAGGATCTCTGGCTGTTGTTGTGCTATGACCTCATCCTAATCCAGTTAACCAAATAACATACATAGTAACATAGTAGATAAGGCTGAAAAAAGACATGCGTCCATCAAGTCCAGCCCATGCCAATAACACCCCAAATGTTCTTCATCATACTACACTGGTACAGACAGAGCAATGCCTCCTCAAGACCATAAACATTAATGGCAGGGTATGTGTGGGCATTGTGAGGCCCTCTAGCTGTTGTAGAACTACAACTCCCATCATCCTTTGCTAACCACTCATTGCCTATTCCTGGAAAAAGTGTTAAAGATACATTTTTTTACTAAGTCTGTTCGTATGGGAGCACTGTGCAGCCCCCATCAACTATTCAAGGGGTCAGAAAGGACTGGAACGCAACCAGAAGTATATAGCTCTCTGACACCAACTTAAAGGGATAGTAATGTTTCACAAAAACAGCAGCTCCAATTACTCTTCAATGTATTTGAGCCATGGAAAGTGTTATTTCACTGCTGTCAGAGTTGTAGTTCAAGAGTAATTGAATGATAAATTATCGCCCTCCCACCCGTTTTACCTAGTGTAACACTGCTCACCTCAGATGTGGAATCTGGTTGCTTGACAGGACAGATCACCGCAAGGGACAATCTTCTTACTGTGAGAACAATGAAAACTCTGCCCCACTTGGCATGTTTTTCAGCTTTTTCCCTTATCTTAATTGAAGATTGCCCCTTTCTGCAATCTACCTGGGCACCTCCCTGCTGCTCTGAGCTGAGCATGTTACATCAGTAAAAGGGGCGCGAGGGGGATACTTTATCATTCAGTTACTCTTGAACTACAACTCTGACAGAACTGAAATAACACTCTCCACGACCCAAATAAAATGAAGATTAATTGGAGCTGCTTTTATTATGAAACATTACTATCGCTTTCAGTCTCCATTTACATTCATGTCAAGCTTTTGAGTCGAAGCACATGGTCTTTTGAAGCCTGCATTGGCACTACAAATTAACAGACTGGGAGATTTCGGCCTCCTCCTGACGCTAAATTAGGCATTTGGCTTGAGCCCGGTTCATCACACACCAGCTCGACCACCATTAGTCACCAACAAATAGAGGTTAATTTTTCAAAAACTGTTTGTATAACATACAAGAAGTTATTAAATCTATTTAACATTTCTAAACTTAATTTGTTATAGCCTTTTTTATATCTACCAATTATTCTTATTGGGTTTCCTTCAATTTAACCATACAAGTGCCAGAGGGGTGTTAAACACATTAAAAAGCCTGTTTGCATGAAATAACCTTGTGTGTGGAGTACTTCACTACAATACTGATGCATTCTATTAAGCTAAATGGATATCTGTTTAGTGTTTCTTTCAATAGAAAAGTCAGCCAATTGCTTTACTGCATAACAATGGCCAAAGGACAGAGTAAACATTGTTAATATCTGTGGCTTTCTTAGGTTCTGCTATGGTGAACCCAGTCATGCAACTCTAACAACAAAATTCTTTAATCGCTTGAATGCTAGAAAGGTCCCTATAACATTGCTGCACAATGCACTGGAGACCTCTGTAGCATTCAGATGGTTAACATAATTCCTATATAATAATTCGCTAGAATGTTTGTCAGAAGCCGTCATGCTCAGTAGAGACTGCCCGAATGCACAGAATGCTGGGAGTATTATGTGCTTTCGGGCAGTCTCTACAGTGTGTGACTGTGTCGGCGGCAGGTTGCAGAGCAGGACCGGCCTCTTAACCCTTTGAGTACCAGAGGGGTACGCAATGCGTTGCGCACCTCTCTGACACTCAAAGGGTTAACATCACCCGGATCTTGGCCCGTATACATGGACTTTTACACTAGTTTGACATAAAATGCATCTGAGTGCTAGAAGGTTCCAGTAATCTATTATTTATCTTAACAGCTTAAAAGAAAAAAAACACCTAAAAATTAAATTGGTTTATATACTTTTAAATATCATGTACTAAACACCCACCATATGTAAACTGTAGTTATTTTATGTTATATCTTTAAAAGCTAATCCTAAATTTGCATTTCTAATAGCTTTGTAGGCTTTCCTATAATGACAGTGGGCAATGCATTGCGTACCTGTCTGGCACTCAGAGTGTTAAAGATTGCTATGGTAATGGGACCCCACAAAGCGCAAGTGTGAGAGTAGGTTTTAGGTCCCAGAAAGGCTCTTTCATTTTCTCAGTCAAACTTGCATACGATTCAGCTGCAAAAAAAAACTCTAAATAAAGACACATATATGTTCTCACGCAAACTCATAAAGCAGGGATATACAGATTAACCCCTTAACATCTGACCGATCAACTCGTTGCGGTCACTTAAGGACCACAAAGCATTTTTTTTTTTTTTTTTACATGCCGGTTCTGGACTCCCCGAACGGCATGCAGCCGCGGCGGGAGCCCGGAATTCCATGATGGTCATAGTTTGTCGTGGGTCGTTAACTCAGATCGACCCATGACGTACTATGACCGTCAAGGGTCGTTAAGGGAATAGTATTGTCAACTATTGACAAAAAAAAAACAATATTGTAACTATTTAAAAAAAAAAATAAGCTAAATGCCCCCAGTCCCACCTCTCAAACCTTTATGGTTCGAGAGAGATTCAGGACCAAAGTTTCCCCCTCCCTCCCCTTTCTCTGACATCAGCGCTCTAGCTGACTAAAGGGGAATCCGGTCCTGGGACCGTTGGAGGCTCTTCAGCAGAGCCGAGATTGCAAGAGAGAAAAGAGACTCCGCCGGTCCCGGGACCGAATTCCCCTGCAGTCAGCTAGAGTGCTGACGTCAGGGAAAGGGGAGGGAGGGGGGAACTTTGGTCCCTAATATCTCTCAAACCATAAAGGTTTGAGAGATGGGACTGGGGGCATTTAGCTTAATTTTTAAAAAGCTACAGTATTCTTTTTTTTTTTTTTTTTTTTTTTTTTTTTTTTTATGTTGACAATACTGTCCCTTTAAGCTCTTCCAACTTGATTCCATGCCTCCAATTATTTGTTATTCAGCTGTTCATCAACCTCCATAGGATGGTGTAGAAACAGTGCCACTGTAAAATTTCAGACAATCAAGGTACTGCACCTAAAAAGTTCAAGTTTGAGCTACATTAACGTTTGAATGAAACACCTCTCAGCAGTGGTAGTATGCTTGTTTTATTCAGAAGTATAAACATGGCTACATATATATATATTTTTTTTTTATTCATTTTTTTTTACATATTACTTGTTACTATCCTTTTAATCTGTGTTTCCTGGTTTTTGTATGCTTGAATGAGAAATTAACTGTGGCTTTAGCAACGTTTGTGTTTGTTTTTTTTTTTAATTTCCATAATTTTTTCCCAATTATTTTTTGTGTGTGTGATTCAGTACATTTTTTGGACTTGGGATGTGTGAACCCCTTAATGACCCTTTATGGTCAAAGTACGTCAAGGGTCGATCTGACTGAACGACCCATGACGTACTATGACCGTCATGGAGTTCTGGGCTCCCCCCGCGGCTGCACGCCGTTCAGGGAGTCTGGAACCAGAAGAACAAAAAAAAATGCTCCGCGGTCGTTCAGTCGCGGCACCGATCCCCCGTTTGTTAAAGGGATAGTAATACTTCATTTTAACTTTATTTTATTTTGTAGACATTAAAAAAACATGAAGAATGATATAAGTCTTATCTCTCAAACCTTTATGGTTTAAGAGATATTCACAAGCAAAGTTTCCCCCCCCTGTTCAACCAGATCAGAAGGGAGGTGCCCAGGTAGACTGCAGAGAGGGACAATCTTCAATTAAGATAAGGGAAAAAGATGAAAAACTTGTCAAGGGGGGAAGGGCTTTCATTCTTTTCATACAAAGAAAATTGTCTCCGTCTGTTATCTGTCCTGTCATACAACCAGACTCACATCTGAGAAGAGATGGCTTACACTAGGTAAAAGGGGCGGGGAGGGGAACTTTGCTTGTGAATATCTCATAAACCATAAAGGTTTGAGAGATAAGACTTATATCATTCTTCATGTTTTTTTAATGCCTACAAAATAAAATAAAGTTAAAACGAAGTCTTACTATCCCTTAAAGGAGTTAAAGCACTTGCCTTTTTAGTTATTGGCTTAGACCTTTTGATCTTATGTTTTCTTGGGTTTCTAGTATCTTTATCCATTTTCTTCCCTATTTTTTGCTACTTAGGGGTGTGCTTGACATATTTTGGGATTCAATGTACCTTTGTAGCGAAGAAGCTCGCAAGAGTAATACAAAAGTGATACCTTTTAAAGGGATAGTAATGTTTCATAATAAAAGCAGCTCTAATTAATCATCATAGTATTTGGACCTTGGAGAGTGTTATTTCAGTTCTGTCAGAGTTGTAGTTCAGGAGTAATTGATTGATAAAGTATCCCCCTCCCGCCCCTTTTACTGATGTAACACTGCTCAGCCAGATCAGAAGGGAGGTGCCCAGGTAGACTGCAGAGAAGGACAATCTTCAATTAAAATAAGGGAAAAACCTGAAAAGCTTGTCAAGGGGGGCAGGGCTTTCATTGTTTTCATTGTAAGAAGATTGTCCCCTGCTGGTATCTGTCTGGTCTATGGACTGGATTCCACATCTGAGAAGAGATGGCTTACACTAGGTAAAAGGGGCGGGAGGGGAAACTTTGCTTGTGAATATCTCTTAAACCATAAAGGGTTGAGAGATAAGACTTATCGTTCTTCATATTTTTTTAATGCCTACAAAATAAAATAAAGTTAAAACGAAGTATTACTATCCCTTTAATGTCTATCTGGGGACATAGAAAGAGCAAGCTTTCAGGACACTAAGGTCCCCTTTTCATGCGACATGACCTGCCAGGACCGTAATTGGTACTTAAATGCAGAACTGCCATGACCGCATTGGCACGTAATGGGTCCTTGAGGGGTTAACTGTAGAAGACTTGTCAGACCTCTATAATAAACAACACTTCTCAGACACCTATTAAGATCGCTATGGTAATGCTGTCCCTTGAGCCCTGGAAAAGGCAGAGATGGGAGCCCCCAAGGAGCACATACAGGACTAGATTTTATGCCTCAGGAAACATATATAATATAACAACATAGGCTAGTATGGAGTACAGAGTATTTAAAGTGATAGTAATACTTAACATTCAATAGATTTAGTTATGTAGATACTTAAAAAAATAAACTAATTGTGCCGTTTCTGATCCCCCCCCCCCCCAAACCTTTATGGTTTGTGAGATATCAGTCTGCAAAGTTCCCCCTTCCCTCCCCTTGTGCTGACGTCGGCTTTTCAAAGTTACAGACAGAGATCGCAGTCCATAGACCGTCCTGCGGCTCGTTAGCAGAGCTGTGATCTTGGTAGTTACAAAGAAATACTTCATTTGAAGGTCTACAACTTGTGTCTGCAAACCAGGTACGCGTTGTAGACCATTCAGATGAAGTATTTCTTTGTAACTACCGCAATCACGGCTCTGCTGAAGAGCCACAGGACAGTCTATGGACTGCGATCTCCATCTGTAACTGTGAAAGCTGACGTCAGCGCAAGGGGAGGGAAGGGGGGCCTTTGCAGACTTATATCTCACAAACCATAATGTTTTGGGAGATCAGAAACGGCGCAATTAATTTGTTTTTTTTAATTACCCATTACCAGGTAATGGGATCTGATTATTTTGACTAGCTCAAACCAAACCACACACACACTGCCAGGGCTGGATTTCCCAATAGGAAGAGTAGGCAATTGCGCAGAGCTCCATATTTTGAGGAGTGGTTCCTCAGTATGTGGGTGTGTGCAGCATAGCTGAGGCACCACCCCTCAAAATATGGAGCTCTGCGCAATTGCCTACTCTTCCTATTGGGAAATCCAGCCCTGGCAGTGTGTGTGTGTGGTTTGGTTTGGTTTGAGCTAGTCAAAATAATCAGATCCCATTACCTGGTAATTGTTATATGACAAGATTAAAGGGACAGTAACACCTACAAATGAACTGGAGTTATATAAACCTAAAGTGATAGTAATACTTAACATTCAATAGATTTAGTTCTGTAGATAATTAAAAAAAACAAATTAATTGCGCCGTTTCTGATCTCCCAAAACATTATGGTTTGTGAGATATCAGTCTGCAAAGGTCCCCCTTCCCTCCCCTTGCGCTGACGTCAGCTTTCACAGTTACAGACGGAGATTGCAGTCCATAGACTGTCCTGCGGCTCTTCAGCAGAGCCGTGATTGCGGTAGTTACAAAGAAATACTTCATCTGAATGGTCTACAACGTGTACCTGGTTTGCAATGTCGCTGTGCCAGTTTAATATACCTTTCAAGCCTATTATTTAACCCCTTGCGTGCTAGAGATCTCTCCAATGCATTGCACGGCTATGTGTTGGAGAGCTCTCTAGCGACCAAGGGGTTAAAGCTTTTCGTTCTTGCTTGTTATAGGCATAGGGTATTTTCTGTGTCAGGAAATGGTGAATGGGATGAAGGTGTGGCCATGGGTGGAGCTAAGGGTGCCTAGAGTCTCTTGCCTAGGGGCCCCTGGGATGTAAAGCTGGCCCCCTGCACTGCATGTTACCCTAGCATTGTACCACTGTACTTTTGTTCCATGGAACCCACTTTCAGAACCGCTGTTTTCATTTAAAGTTGATTTTTCATCCTAAGATAAGTTATTTTTAAAGTGAGTTAACCCCTTAAAGGGATAGTAATACTTCGTTTTAACTTTATTTTATTTTATAGGCATTAAAAAAACATGAAGAATGATATGTCTTATCTCTCAAACCTTTATGGTTTATGAGATATTCACAAGCAAAGTTTCCCCCTCCCTCCCCTTTTACCTAATGTAAGCCATCTCTTCTCAGATGTGGAATCCAGTCCATAGACCAGACAGATAACAACAGGGGACAATCTTCTTCCTATGAGAACATTGAAAGCCCTGCCCCCCTTGACAAGCTGTTCAGGTTTTCCCCTTATCTTAATTAAAGATTGTCCCTTTCTGCAGTCTACCTGGGCACCTCCCTTCTGATCTGGCTGAACAGTGTTATATCAGTAAAAGGGGCGGGAGGGGGATACTTTGTCATTGAATTACTCTGGAACTACAACTCTGACAGAATTGAAATAATACTCTCCAAAGTCCAAATACTATGATGATTAATTAGAGCTGCTTTTATTATGAAACATTACTATCCCTTTAAGGACCGGCACGCGCGGCCGGCACTTGAGAACCATGGGGCTTTTTTTTTTTTTTTTTTTCCCCAATTCCGGTTCAGGGCTTCCGGAGCGGCGTGCAGCTGTGCCGGGAGCCCTGAACTCTATGACGTACCAGGACCGTCAAGGCAATGGTCCTTAAGGGGTTAAAAAGCTTTCTGTATGTTGTGCTAGCTGTTTGTATTATTGTTGAGAAATTAACCCTGATTTGTTGACATTTTATGCTAATCAGGTTCTGTGCTGGGCCAATACTTACCTCACACTGTGCTATGAATGAATATAGGCAGAGCCCACACACTGGGTGTATGTCTAATGGCACAGTAAGCAGTAGTACGTTTGGCCTCAGATGTGCGGGGGTATCAGGTAAACTTTAATTCAATCTAACTGGTTCTTCAGGAAATCTACTTTAATTATGTTTCTTAATATATAGGGCCATTGAATGTTTTGTCCGTTTGTGAAATAAGATATTCAACTTTTTTCTTTTGTGAACCTGTCCTGAATTCTTGTTTTGGTAACCTGTTCAGTGTAAACTATAAAAGTGAGTGTAAAGTACTGGGTGTGGCCTGGTGCTAAGGTTTATATTATGTGCTTTTATAATTGACAGGGAAATGAAAGATTGCATGTAGAAAGAGTGGGAAACCTGTGACTGTCCAGCTGCTGAGTACAGATAAAAAATAGGAGCAGCACTCACAGAAAATGGCTTCAGGTTGACTTTTTATTTAAAGCTAGTTTAAAAGGAACGTAGCATTAGAAAAATAAGTATTATTTAAAAGCGCAATAAAGTTTTATTATGGGAGGGGGGACACGTTTACAGATTTTCCACCTGAGTAAAACAAGGTTACTGCCACTGCAGGCAGTTGCTTTATTCAGAAAAATCATTACAGTTCAAACTGCCATAGTTTGGTGTAGCTGGTGCCATCATTTTCTATGGAAAACTGTATTCGGTGGCTCATCTCTCCCATGGAATTAAACAGAATAACTGTTGGCAACCGTGCCACCTTGTGTTCAGACACAATCTCATATGAACTTTAAAGGGATAGTAATACTTTGTTTTAACTTTATTTTATTTTGTAGGCATTAAAAAAATATGAAGAACGATATAAGTCTTATCTCTCAAACCTTTATGGTTTAAGAGATATTCACAAGCAAAGTTGCCCCTTTTACCTAGTGTAAGCCATCTCTTCTCAGATGTGGAATGCAGTCCATAGACCAAACAGATAACAGCAGTGGACAATCTTCTTCCTATGAGAACAATGAAAGTCCTGCCCCCCTTGACAAGCTTTTCAGCTTTTTCCCTTATCTTAATTGAAGATTATCCCTCTCTGCAGTCTACCTGGGATCCTCCCTTCTGATCTGGCTGAGCCTTTTACATCAGTAAAAGGGGCGGGAGGGGGACAATTTGTCATTGAATTACTCTGGAACTACAACTCTGACAGAATTGAAATAACTCTCTCCAAAGTCCAAATACTATGATGATTAATTAGAGCTGCTTTTATTATGAAACATTACTATCCCTTTAATACCTTTTCGCTGAAGCATCTCCCAGTGATAGAAATACTCTTGTTTTTAGTCAGAAGGAAAATTCCTACATTGTGTTGATTTTCACACTAAAATTAATTGTTTAAAGGGATAGTAATACTTAAGTATTACTAATCCCTATATTAAAGTCCTATTAAAAATAAATATATTGCCCCCAGTGTCATCTCTCAAACCATAAAGATGATTGCTCCTAAATTTGCCCTCTCCTTCCCCCTTCCCCGTAGTCAGCGTTCTAGCTGACTGCAGGGAAGCCAGTCGTACGACTTTCAGGCGGTTCTGCAGCACAGCCGCGATCGTGTTAATAAAAAAGTAAACTTTCACTGAAATGGTCTTCTATGTGTGCTTGGTTTGCAAGCGCACGTAGAAGACCGTTTTAGTGAAAAGTTTTTTTGTTTTGTTTTTTTAATTAACGCGATTGTGGCTCTGCTGTAGAGCCGCCTGATGATCTATGACCGGATTTCCCTTCAAACAGCTACAAAGCTGACTTCGGGGGAGGGAGAGGGCAACTTTAGGAGCGATCATCTCTCAAACCATAAAGGTTTGAGAGATGTTACTGGGGGCAATACATTTATTTTTAAAGGGATAGTAATACTTTGTTTTAACTTTATTTTATTTTGTAGGCATTAAAAAAACATGAAGAATGATATAAGTCTTATCTCTCAAACCTTTATGGTTTGAGAGATATTCACAAGCAAAGTTTCCCCCTCCCGCCCCTTTTACCTACTGTAAACAATCTCTTCTCAGATGTGGAATGCAGTCCATAGACTGGACAGATAACAGAATAGGACACTCTTATTCCTATGAAAACAATGAAATCCCTGCCCCCCTTGACAAGCTTTTCAGGTTTTTCCCTTATCTTAATTGAAGATTTTCCCTCTCTGCAGTCTACCTGGGCAGCTCCCTTCTGCTCAGGCTGAAGAGTGTGACATCAGTAAAAGGGGCGGGAGGGGGATACTTTGTTTGTGAATATCTCTTAAACCATAAAGGTTTGAGAGATAAGACTTGTATCATTCTTCATGTTTTTTTAATGCCTACAAAATAAAATAAAGTTAAAACGAAGTATTACTATCCCTTTGATAGGACTTTACTATAGGAATTAGTAATACTTAAGTATTACTATCCCTTTAAGATGGCTAATGAGCGATATGTGTAATAAGAATAATTGGAGTAATTCTGGAAAAAAAATATTATAATATTCCCATTGATTTAAATTTTTTTTGTTTGTTTTTTTTTCTCTTGAATGCTAGAGAGGTCACCAGTGCATTGCGTTTGAGACCTTTCTAGCATTCAGTGGATTAAAGCTAATTTTAAATCTACAGGATTTTTGAATGGAGTGATTCATTCCCTGTGGTACAGTTTTTGTCCCAGGTTTGGTGCATTGATCACAGCACAGGGCACTGCTTTCATCAACGGTCCAGGTACCTTTTACCCTGGGGTTTCTTAACCCCTTAAGGACCGGTGACGGTCATAGCACATTACATACTTTTTACTTATAGCTGTCCTGCCGGAGCTTTGTAAGTAAAAATGGGGTCTAAAATTGACTGTTCCAAGACTGGAGCGGTCTCTCTCAGACACCAACGCAGATCGCTGTTACACGCAAAAGGTCTCATGTACCTACTGTTGGGAAGGATCAAAGCGTTCCTTCAAGGGATTGTAATACTTTTCAGACACATTCTTTAATATTGTTCTTCGTAAATAACTAAATCAAATGATCCAAGTCTTTTTTTTTTTTTCTTTTTTTTTTAAGTTGTGTACTTTTTGAGTTTACATTCTGATAAAGACTTGTGTCCCTCATGAATCATTCCGATCTATTAGAGTTCATTATTTGGTGTGAGCAGGTGCGGCCTACAGGTAGATTACATAAACCTGTACTTAAAATGCACAAAATAGTCTCCAAATTGCTGTATGAAGGACACATACTGTAACTAGGTATGTCAGTGTTAAATTAAAGGGATAGTAATACTTCGTTTTAATTTTATTTTGTAGGCATTAAAAAAACACGAACAATATAAGTCTTATCTCTCAAACCTTTATGGTTTAAGAGATATTCACAAGCAAAGTTTCCCCTCCCGCCCCTTTTACCTAGTGTAAGCCATCTCTTCTCAGATGTGGAATGCAGTCCATAGACCAGACATATAACAGAATGGGACAATCTTCTTCCTATGAGAACAATGAAAGCCCTGCCCCCGTTGACAAGCTTAATTGAAGATTGTCCCTCTCTGCAGTCTATCTGGGCACCTCCCTTCTGATCTGGCTGAACAGTGTGACATAAGTAAAAGGGGCGGGAGGGGGATACTTTGTCATTGAATTACTCTTGAACTACAACTCTGACAGAATTGAAATAACACTCTCCAAAGTCCAAATACTATGATGATTAATTAAGCTGCTTTTATTATGAAACATTACTAACCCTTTAAGAGCCACTTATTCTTAGGGTACATTTCCCCTATAGTGATCCTGTGAACTGAATTGACAAGGCCGGTTAGAGTTTATTGCTCAGTCCAAAGTAGCAGTTATATCAGGTATATTGTAATGACCAGACATTTAGATAAAATTGCAACAGAGAAATGTTTGGTTGAGCAGTCACTATCAGGTATATGTGAAAGGGTGTAGTGTTGCTATGTGTGTGCAGCAGCCTATCAGATTACAGGAAATGGAGCACTGCATGCTGTTGCCTTTCTTGAATGAAGCAAAGTCCAGAAAGCTATATCTTTACTATGTTCACTGAAGAAGGCAGAGATCTGCACTGCAGCCTATGTGGCTACAAGATGACCTTTCACACAAGGGAGATTCCCCATATCCACATCAACTTCAATAGTTCTTTTAACCCTTTGAGTGCCAGAGGGGTAGAGTTGCGTACTCTTCAAGTGCTCAAATAAAAAATGCGTTGTGTTAGACCCCTTCAGCAGCTAAAGGGTTAAAAGCCAAATTTAAATCGTTGGGAATTTGAATTTGTCTGCTATGTTGCAGTGAGATTGCTGTAGAATGACTCCTGTTTAGGTTCCTGAATACGGCACTTTTGTTTTTACCAACATGTAATTACAGGCCTAAAATAAATGGTCTCCAGGGTGTTCTTCTCTGTGTGACCTCTAACAGGAGATTGCCAGTGCAATTTTTAGTATTTTTTTTTTTTCCAGCCCACTTGTGTGATCTGATGAGCATTTTCTGTTTGACAAGCCCTATAATTTCCACTGCAGTGCTCCTTTTGGGCCATATGCACAAATGAATAAAGGAGCAACAGTGTGGCAAACCAGCTTCATCATACAGGACAAAGAAACATACCCCAAATTCCCACTGATTTTAAATGTGGCATTTAAAGTCGACCTGTCTTAAGTTCAGTTTTAAGTAATTAGAGACTGCCTACATTCTGTATTAGCCATTTATTTGCTACACAGTAAACTAATTTAGCTGTAGAAAATGTGCAAATCCATCAAGTTCAACCACTTGCCTGCCTCAGTATAACCCAGAAAATGAGAACTACATAATCCTTCCCGACTCCAAGATGGCTGTCAGTTTGTTTACCAGAACTTCCTGTTTAACCTACAGATATATACTATAACCCTGTATCTCCCCTTCTGCTAGAAATGTATTGAATCAACTTAAATATATCCATTGTATCTGCTATTTAACACATCTTGGGGCAAAGCATTCCGCAATTTAACAGGCCTTACTGTAAAGAACCCTTTCCTCTGCTGAAGTTGAAACCTTGTTTGTGCTAATTGTAAGAGGTGGACCCTAGTTATTTGATCAGGCCTTGGAATGAAAAGCTTAGTAGAAAGATCCTTCAACACAACTAATTAGGAATTGGCTTAAAGAGCCACCAACACACACAGCATGATTTCTCCAAAACGACTTATTTTATTTTGAGGAGACATCCGCAGAAATGTTTCGGGGGGAAGGGGGTTGTCAAAGCCATAATATGCCACCTTCCCCAGGACAGGGCACACATCCCCTCTGTTTATTGGTGGGGGGGGGGGGCAGCAGCGAGTACCTCCACTTGTCCTGCTTGCAAACACTGAAGGTGACAGGTCCACTTTAACCCCGTCAAGTTTTGCAGTATATTGGAGATCTTTCTGGGATTTAGTGTATTAAAAGCCCCATTGAAGTCTGTTGGAGTTGGTTTGCTGAAGAAGTGTCCCTCTGTCAGTGTCCCTGCAGTTTAATATGGTGTGATCTACACACAGCCCTGACTTGTGTTGTGAGTCATACATTGAACTCCAATACTGCCTTGTTCTTGCTGGGCCTGGTTTGAGGAAGTGAAGCCAGTATTTATTGTGTACCCTGTTGTGCAAGTGCTTCTCCCAACCTGAGAACAATGGCTCTCATGATAAGATGCACCCAGTGGATGATCAGTATATCACCAACGCATTACTTGGTATCCAATAATTAAAGGGATGCTGTCACCAATACTGTTTTAATACACCAATGTGATTCTGGTGTAAAGAAAATTAACCCTTTGAGTGCCAGAAGGGTATACAATGCATTGCTTTGCAATGTGTCAGGTACCCCTCTGGCACTCAACAGGTTAATGAAACAGTAACACCTTTTAATGATCTTTAACTCTTTGAGTGCCAGAGGGGGTACGCAGTGCAGAGTAATGTGTTGCATGCCCCTCTGGCACTCAAAGGGTTAATCTGAGCAAATAATTCCACATGTATTCCCCAACATGGATCTTTCAAGTGGACCGATTCCTTTATAAACAGTTTTGCCTATTAAAGGAGAAGTAAACCTTTTTAATGAAAACCTATTTGTTAAAGGGATAGTAATGTTTCATAATAAAAGCAGCTCTAATTAATCATCATAGTATTTGGGCCTTGGAGAGTGTTATTTCAATGCTGTCAGAGTTGTAGTTCATGAGTAATTGAATGATAAATTATCCCCCTCCCACCCCTTTTACTGATGTAACTGCTTACCTCAGAGCAGCAAGACTGTCTGAATGGATTGCAAAGAGGGACAATCTTCAATTAAATAAGGGAAAAAGCTGAAAAACCTGTCAAGGGGGGGCAGGGTTTTCATTGTTCCCATTGTAAGAATATTGACCCTTGATGTGAGCTGTCTGGTCTATAGAGTGGATTCCACATCTGAGGAGTGGGGGCTTACACTAGGTAAAAGGGGCAGGAGTGGGATACTTTATCATTCAATTACTCTTGAACTGCAACTGTGACAGTACTGAAATAACACTTTCTATGGCTCAAATACTATGAAGATTAATTGGGGCTGCTGTTTTTGTGAAACATTTCTATCACTGTAAGAAGCTTTCCCTGCTGAATAGAACAAAGGCAATCACTGCTGTCAGTTGTTGCATAGTTTCAATGCGGAGCTTAAGCCCGCGGCATGAGAATCTCACACTTTTGATGCATGCAAGATTCCCGTGTCTCCCTTTTCATGCCTTCAGCATGTTTAATGCAACGTTTCAAAAGAATATCTGAGATTAGACCCCCGCCCCAACTCCTAAATCAAAAATCTCTCTAAAACCAATCTGTCTGCAAAACAAAAAGCACAAGTTATAGGCAGTTCAAATAGATGCATCTAATGACATTTAAAGCTGTACAGATAACAGGTCTACTTTAATCCTTTGAGTGCCAGAGGGGAGAGCAATATGTTTCACCTCTCTGACACTCAAAGGGCTAGTGAACACTGGATATCGTATGCATAGATTTAATATTTTTTCTCTGGTGGACACCAGAATCCCAAACACCTCACACTGTACTCTTGTTTGGAAGGAACATTTCAGTGGGAGGAGTTTGGGTGTCCAGAGTCTTGCAACAAAGAAATGTCTGCCTCCATGTGGCCATGATATTCGGTAATAATTAATTGGGGGGTGTTAATTCCACACCAAATTGTTTATTGGTAAATGGGAGGGAGGTTACGAGGTGTAAATCCACTTTTTTAATTCCATTATTCACTAGTTCAGTGATAGGCAATCTGACTCAAGTTATATTCTCGTCCTTTTGTTAACCCTTTGAGCGCCAGAGGGGTACGCAGCTCTTTGTAATGCGTTGTGTACCCCTCTGGCACTCAAGCGGTTAAGGATGATGGAGAGCAACAGGTTGCCTGCTCCTTCTAATTAGAGTGACATCTCTGAGGTGTTTGCATACTGACCTGTTATTTTGTATGCTTTGCTCACAGCTGCTCTGCAGGCACTGAAGCGTAAGAAGCGGTACGAGAAGCAGTTGGCGCAGATTGACGGAACGTTATCTACCATCGAGTTCCAGAGGGAAGCCCTAGAGAATGCCAACACAAACACAGAGGTTCTAAAGAACATGGGCTTTGCAGCCAAGGCAATGAAATCTGCTCACGACAACATGTAAGTAACCCTGTTTAATGCAGTGACACCTACATGTGCAGGTTAACCCTTTAAGCACCAGAGGTGTATTGCAGAGAAATTCATTGAATATTCATCTGGCAACTTAAGAATTAAGGATCCTTTGGTATGAAGGCAAGTTGGAGCAATTCTGGGGAAAGCCAATGCATTAAATACCCACCTTGCTATCAGAGGGATCTGACTCTCAAAGGGTTAGTTGGTCTAGTTAATAAAAGCCAATTGGGGAGATCCAACTTCACTGTAGAAGACAAATACACCGCCAACACCTATGATTTAAATGAGTTTTAAAGGGATAGTAATACTTGAAAATAAGTTTATTTTATATTGTAGCCCTTAAAAAAACACGAAAAATGATATAAGTCTTATCTCCCAAACCTTCATGGTTTGGGAGATATTCAGAAGTAAAGTTTCCCCTGGAGTGACGTCATTGCTCCACCCTTCAGATTTGGAATCTGGTCCCGGGACCGGCTGTGCCTCTCCAGAAGTGCTGAGATCACCATCTTTAAAAATAATTTCTTATTTGGAATGGTCTACAAAGTGAGCTTTCAAGCCAGGCACACTTTGTAGATAGTTCCAATTAAGTAGTTCTTTTCAAAGATCGTGATCTCCGCCCTGCTAAAAAGCTGCCGGTTGCTCTGTGGACCGAATTCCAAATCTGTCCACTAGATGGCAGACTTGGCTGAAACAGCCAAGAAAAGAGAATTTTACTATATGTTACATGTAAATATCTCCCAAACCATAAAGGTTTGGGACATAAGACTTATATCATTTTTCATGTTTTTTTAAGGGCTCCAATATAAAATAAACTTATTTTCAAGTATTACTATCCCTTTAATGTCTTGATTTCTAGATAGATCTCCAATGCGTTGCAAAACATACATTCAAGTTGTTAAAAGTCCCATTTAAACCAGTGATACATTTTATTTGTCTCCAGTTCATCCTTATAAGTAAGACACAGTAACAGCTACTTAGTCTGCTTATTCTAAACCAGTCAGTTCTGAGGGAGTATAACATTCTATTTATAAGGGCTCCCTCTGCAGGCTGCACTTACTGTCACTAAGACATCTGACTGTAAGACTTTATTCATGTTGGCGAAACCTTGTAGATTAACTGTCTAGCTGAGGCAGTGGGGTGTTAATGAGATATGGCACATGGTTATTCTCGATGTGATATATATGGGCAAATTGTGCAAAAAAGACTGCACAGTATTTATAAAAGAAAACAATAATCCTATTGCTGTTATTTTGACATTTTCTTTGATAAATATTATGTAGTTGAATTTACCAGGAGTCCTCCATTTGTGCCTAGAAAATGTGTCCCACTGATGCTGGTGTACAGATACAATTGGGGCTGTTTTGATTCATGCTAATCATGATGTAGGGGGACAAGTAAAACGTCCCCAAATTCCCTTTGGTTTAAATGGGGCTTTTAACCACTTAAATGCTAGAGAGGTCTCCAGTGCATTGTTTTGCAATGCACTGGAGACCTCTCAAGCATTAAAACGATGGATGAAAAGTCCTATTTAAATCAGTTGGGGCAGTTTGCTCGCTCTAGTTCTTAGTACATCAGCCTCCGTGTATTTTCCTTTGTTTAGAAGACTCTTCCTTTCGATGGACTATAACTCCTGTTATCATAGCCTGGCTTTTAAAGATCATAGGAGTTTCAATTTAAAGGGATAGTAATGTTTCATAATAAAAGCGGCTCTAATTAATCATCATAGTATTTGGACTTTGGAGAGTGTTATTTCAGTTCTGTCAGAGTTGTAGTTCAAGAGTAATTCAATGATAAAGTATCCCCTCCCACCCCTTTTACTGATGTAACACTGCTCAGCCAGAGCAGAAGGGAGGTGCCCATGTAGACTGCAGAGAGGGACAATCTTCAATTAAGATAAGTGAAAAAACTGAAAAGCTTGTCAAGGGGGGGCAGGGCTTTCATTGTTCTGATAGGAAGAATATTGTCGCTTGCTATTATCTGTCTGGTCTATGGACTGGATTCCACATCTGAGAAGAAATTGCTTACATTAGGTAAAAGGGGCGGGAGGGGGAAACTTTGCTTGTGAATATCTCTCAAACCATAAAGGTTTGAGAGATAAGACTTGCATCGTTCATGTTTTTTTTTATTGCCTACAAAATAAAATAAAGATAAAACGAAGTATTACTATCCCTTTAAGAACTGGAGAGCTGTAGTTTGGCCAGATACATTTCTGGATTTCTCAGATAAACCCCTTAACTGCTGTGTTTTAATAACCCCATTGTTTGTCTTCTGCAGGGATATTGATAAGGTAGACGAGCTAATGCAAGACATTGCTGATCAGCAGGAGCTTGCACAGGAAATCTCAGATGCCATTTCCAAGCCTGTTGGATTCGGAGAAGAGTTTGATGACGTGAGTAGTAGTTACATATGCTGTGCACTCAGTGGCTGGTTTAAAGAGAGTGTAACAGGGGTCTCCGACTGTTTCTTTAACCCCTTAATGACTGGTGAGGTGCTAGTACTGTCACACTGGTCCAGACGTTAAGGACTGGTCATGGTCCTGGCACAATGGAATTCTGGAATGGCGTTGCGGCTGCACACCGCGCTGCCATCCCAGAATGCATTGGACGGAAAAAAATACCATGGTCCTAGTTCCGCCCATTACCAGACCTCTTGGTCCTTTAGGTATTAATAGGAGCTACTTTTAATCGATTAAGCATACTAAGGTAATATATGAATTTATAACTGTACACCTTAAGCCATCTCCAAGTCTGCTCTTACCTACACTTCATTCTTTCCCATGCCTTCCAGTAACATACGGTTGCGCAGAAAACAAGTGACCTTCTTAACACCTCAAGTTGATAAGTTTCTGTTACATGACGTATAATTTGTAGCAGAAAAAAAAAATCCTTATTCACTGTAGAAGAGAAAACTTGCGGCACTCCAGTTAGCCCCAGATTTTCTAATTGATATTGCCTTCCCATCCATGCTAGTGGCTTGATACCTGATTGGACTAGAGAGGGCTATTCACTGGTAGCCAAAGAGCAACAGTAGCTCACATGCTATTTGCTGGCGACACCTGGTGTACTGCTTATAGAATTTTTTTATTAATAGATTGTAGAGAATTAAAAATATTGGTTGACTCGGTTGCACAATCTTCTGTACCGCAAGGGGTTAAACAGCTTATGACTCTTGGCACACCACCTAGGACAGTTTCACTGAGCAATACCCTCTGCCTTGACTGTAGTGTTTATTTTAGCAGAGTTCAATGGGATTAAACTGCACTTTGATGGAAGCAGACCTGTCATACGGCATTATCTATTTTAAGCGGATGTAAGCTCCGTGCTCCTAATTGCTAAACACTTGCCCACTAAACAGTCTGTTCATTTGCAGGCGTCACTATTATAGTAACATGTTAAATTAGGTCTGACTATGCACACACACACTTGTCACAGTTCCTGTAACGCTGCCTGAACAGAGCCTTGGCAAGATCGCTGCTCGTTTAGAGAGCTGTGATTTGTCATGTCCCATTTAAATGCAGAGGAGAACCTGGGATAAACCTGCTCTGAGTTGTAACTGTGAGATTCATGCTGATAAGATGCAGAACTTTTCACAGTTTTCTTGCTCGTTTAATGCTTTCCTAGTGCAGAACAATATAGAGAATAATGATTGTTGCAGTGCAGACGGCACGCTGACCCAGGGATATTAGACTGCCTTTTGGATAGGGTTGCACCGATACTGGTATCGGTGCCGATACCAGCATTTGCATGAGTACTTGTACTCGTGCAAATGCGGCCGATGCCAGCACCGATACCCTGTGTCAGGGTCGGTGCTGCAGAGAGGGAGCCCAGGGAGCTGCTCACAATACTCCCCGGTCACCTCTCTCAGTCCTGTAGCGTCGGATCGTTGCCGCGGGTTACCATGGCAACGCTCCGACGCTGACCTCTGCTGGGGCTCGCAAGAGAACAGTGAGCACCCGGCAGAGGAGAGTAAGGGAGGCAAGATGGGGCAGGGGGTGGTGAAAGAGGCAGAGAGGGGGGTCAAGAGGGATAAGAAGAGGCAAAAGGAGGGGGGATCAGGAGGGAGAGAGAGGCAAAAGGGTGAGTCAAGGAGAAGGAGGGGGATCAAAAGGGAGAGAAAAAGCCAATGCAAAAGAAGGGGGCTCAAGAGGGGTAGAATGAAGCAAAAGGTGGGAATCAAGAGGTGGTGTGTGTGTGTGTGTGTGTGTGTATGTGTATATATATATATTTCAAGTGCTCACCAATACCAATTACCAATACTTTTTTTTTTGCGGTCATTTGCCAGTTTTCCAAGTACCTAAAGCATATAGGTACTTAGAAAACTGGCAAATTACCGCAAAAAAAAGGTATCTGTAATTGGTGTCGGTGAGTACTTGAAAAAAGTATCGGTACTCATACTCGGTCTTAAAAAATCTGTATCGGTGCATCTCTACTTTTGGAGTTGGGGAGAATTTTTTTCTTGCGGGCTTAATTGAAATAGAATAAGTCTGTTTATGGATTTTCAGTCTCATCAGTGTATATATAAGTATGTGTGTGCGCAAATGCATATATATGTATATGCTTTTGCATATACACACACTGAAGAAGAGTAAATATAGTGTCTCAGCATATCTCATTGGTGGTGATAGAACATGTGTGTGCGCGCGTGTTTATATATAATGTATTTATTTTTCTAATTCTGTTTTCTTTCCCCAGGATGAGCTTATGGCGGAATTAGAGGAGCTAGAACAGGAGGAACTAGACAAGAATCTTCTGGAAGTCCAGGGTCCGGAGACTGTGCCTCTCCCAAATGTGCCTGCAGCGTCATTACCAGCAAAACCAGGTAAGCAGCTATTTCAGAGAGTGGGGGCAATACAGGTGTGACCGTGACCTCTGCAGTGAGCTGTCCGGAACTGAAGAACTGTGATTTCTTCAAAGCGTTGGCTGTTTTATCTTAATTAACCCTTTGAGTGCCAGTGGGGTACTGAATGCATTGCATTCCGTACCCCTCTGGCACTCAAAAGGTTAAGTCATCTTTTTGTTGCCCACCCTTCTTGTCCTTTAAGGATAAAGCATTTTCACACAGGTGACTTGGGCGTGCTCAGTTTTAGAGTAGACTGATCCACCCATTGTTTTTTACCCTCCAATGTCATGCTTTTCCTGGCGATCCTCTTGCATGAGGAGGTGGGGTTGAGGAGGTGGTAAGTTGCTCAGTAGGGCCTAAGACTTAGTTTACACAGCCATTGCCATGTTCCAATCAACCAATTTACCTAACAATGCCATGTTGGAGTGATCCAAACATGACTGCCTACCTGTGTTGGTTAGCAATTAAATAGAGTTTGATTTTTTTGCATTGCAGTCATCCATTTCGGTCATGTTGATGATCTGCATGGACTCCCCATAAGCCACTATGCAGAACTGCCCTGCTGTAACTTGCCTACATCCTACATGTAGCTCTAATAAGTTGCAACAAGCGGAATTGGTCTGCTTTTTGCAAGTCAACACCAACATATGTTAATTCCCCAACCAGACCACCAGCCTGTGTTCCGCATGCGCAGCATTAGGCCATTTTCCATAAGGTAAACATCAGCATCATAGCTGTTCTAAAGCTGCATTAATCAGAAGAAAATTTTAAGTGGACCTTTCACCTTGATTCAAGTTTGCATATTTGAAAACTACATTCGATTGCCTGTGTGTTATCTTAGACATAAGACCAGCAAATATGCAGTTATGGAGGTACTCATACTTGTTACAGTTTGGTACCATTGACGTTTCATAGGATAATTAAACGTTTCAGTAATGTTTAATATGCTAATTAAGTCATTTCAGTGATGCTTAATAGGCTAATTGTGTAGTTTCAGTGATGTTTCCTAGGCTAATGGTGTAGTTTCAGTGATGCTTCCTATGGTAATTAAGTAGTTTCAGTGATGCTTCATATGCTACTGGTGTAGTTTCAGTGATGCTTCCCATGCTAATGAAGTAGTTTCAGTGATGCTTCATAGGCTAATGGTGTAGGTTCAGTGATGCTTCCCATGCTAATGAAGTAGTTTCAGTTATGCTTCCTATGCTAATGAAGTCATTTCGGTGATGCTTCCTATGCTAATGAAGCTCTAAGCAGTAACATTAGAGTTTTTAACTTTCAATTTTCCCATAAATAAAAGTGTGAATATTTCCTAAACTACACATCTGCTGGACTTCTGGATAAACTAAAACACAAGCAGTTCTGGATGACGTTTTCAAATATTTTAAAAAAATATAAATGATTAAACCCAACACTAAGGTAACCGTTCCACTTTATCACTTTGAGGTCTACAGGCCTGTTCCCACGGGAGTAATAGAATACTTGCTCAGTACATGTCTCTCAAACCATTGCAGTATGCTGGCATTTTGATGCATTGAAAGCAAGAGCATCCAAGTTGCAGCATGCCTGGTCTTGGGGATTAAATAAGTGTTATTTGCCATGAAGTAATTTTTTTTTTTTTTTTTTTTTTTTCTTGTTTTGCAGTCAAGAAAAAGCAAGAGGAAGATGACGATGATATGAGAGAATTGGAGAGCTGGGCTGCTATGTAAAGCTTTCCAGATGTTCTGTAAAATCGTACAGATGGAGAGAGACTATTCACCTGTTAAAGAGAGTGTACATATGATGTGGGGAAGAATGGGGGGGTTTGCCGCAACAGAACTTGAAATGCCTATCTCTTTCTCTTCGCCCCATTTTCTTTCTTTTCCCACAAACCCTAGCCATGAGTGTTCCAGTAAGCAAGTTCAAAAGGGGTGGAGGTACAGGTCTGACTGGAGATTTCAGAGTGGTACTTTCCCCCTAACCCATTGTTAAATCTGTGAGCAGAAACCCGATTCTGGCTATTCCAAGCATTGACCCAGCTGCTGAGCATTAAAGAGTCCAAGACTGCTGCTTCCTGTAACTGCTTGGACATGCACACCAGTGTGTGTGATAAAGTCCCACCACCACATCACCTGCCATACCACTGTTACCATCCATTTGTTAATTAAAGGGTCAGGGAAAGGGGCTTTATAACTATAGAAACATACCTGACTGCCATAGGAATAGCATTCCTGTAGTGTAAAACGCAGCTATACTCTTTCGCTCTGAATATCTCCAAGATTTGCTGGGCTGGGTGATGTCAGCTCTTTGCTCTACACTTCATGGAGAGGAAGGAACATTACTGTCCTCTTCATTGAAGCCTCTTGTCAACAGATTCACTGACAGTGGACTTCAACAGAGTAGACAGAAGTCTCCTAAAAGCACTGAGTGAAGTGTTGCTGGTGTGTAAGTCTGCAGATAATAGAGATCTGCAGGATGAATGGACAGTAAGTCGCAGCTTTTCAGGCTATGGCAACTCATTTCCTATAGTTGTCAGGTTAAAGGGACAGTGATGTCCCCAAATTTTTTTTTTACAGTTATGTAGAGTTTAAAATATTAATCAAATCGCTCCAACCCCTATCTCTCAAACTGCTATGGTTTGAGAGATATAGGGATTCAAAATCCCCCCCTTCTCCTGATGTCAGTGTCTGGCTGACAGCAGGAGATGCTGGTCTGGGGACCAGCAGGCGGCTCTGCAGCAGAGCCGAAATCGCAGTACTTAAAAAGAATTAATTCACTGGAAAGATCTGCAAAGTGTGCTTGCAAACCAGGCACACTTTTTTTTAGACCTTTCCAATGAAGTAGTTCTTTTTAAGTAACGCGATTCGGGTTCTGCTGCAGAGCCTCCTTGAGTCGTACGACTCGATTCTCCTGCTGTCAGCTTTACAGCTGACGACAGGAGAAGGGGAGGGAGGGAGAAACTTTGAATCCCTATATCTCTCAAACCATAGCGGTTTGAGAGAGAGGTTTTGGAGCGATTTGATCAATATTTTAAACTCTACATAACTGTAAAACAAATTTTAGGACATTACTGTCCCTTTAACATACGGTTTATAAAGCCCTTTTCCTCTGATCCTTTAGCCCCTTTGAGTGCCAGATGCATTTTTGTACCTGTCTGGCGTTCAAAGGGTTAACAGCTGTCCTGCATTGTTTGTTATTGTATAGAGTGCTTTGTTTTATAAGCTGATGTAACATTCTACAGATTACCCGTCTCACATTCTTATTTGGGGATAATGTAGGTGGATTTATCACTGTGCAAAAGCTGCTTTAGTTAGATTCCTTACTCCTCACGTGTCCCTTGTTGTTGCTTTCTCCAACCTGAGTCCGACTTGCTCCAGTGAATTGGATGAGTAATACCCTGTGTTTGCAGGGAAGGGCTTTTGGGTCCTGGTATGAGGTGGCAGAAAATATAAATGTGATGTTATTCCAGTTTAAAAACTATTGAATAACAGCAATGTATGAGTGCATATTTATCTGTATGAGGGATGTGCAAGTTGCAACCCTTCAGCCGTGGTTGGACTACAATTCCTATCATTGGCTGGCTGAGGGTGATGGGAGTTGTAGTTCAACACCAGTTGTTGTGAGGGCTGTAGCCTGTTCATCCCTGGTCTACGCTGTGGATAAAGGTGTTGGTAAACCTGCATCCATGCACTGCATTTGTTACAAAAGCTTAATTATATGAGCAAGTAACTGTTCTGAATCTTTGAAGTGATAATAAAAATACATTTATCCCTGTCCTCCTCCATATTTTGCAGGTTCAAAAAGACCTTGCAATTAAAAACACACACGCACACACCCCTATATATTGAAAAGCCTTTAATGTTGAATACAGAAAGTGTGCTCCTACCACTGTCTGGGACACACTTAGTGTTATTGTGGGAAAATTCCCATCACTTGCAATGGAGAGCCAAGTGCATTATTAAAAACCTATCCTAGTAGCGGTGGCAGCACCTTCTTTTTGTCAGCAGGTAAAACTTTATATGTATTTTAAATAACCATTTACTGCTCCTTCTAAAAATACAGACATACATACACACACATCACCTCCCTCAACTGGAGACGTCTCCACCAATCAGGATGGCCACTTCATACAAGTCCACTTAAAGGGATAGTAATGTTTCAAAATAAATGCAGCTCCAATTAATCTTCATAGTATTTGGGCCATGGAGAGTGTTATATCAATACTGTCAGAGTTGTGGTTCGAGTAATTTAATGATAAAGTATCCTACTCCCATCCTTTTTAATGATGTAACACTGCTCACCTCAGAGCAGCAGGGTGGTGTGCAAGTGGCTTGCAGAGAGGGACAATCTTCAATTAACATAAGAGAAAAACCTGTCAAGGGGGGCAGGGCTTTCATTGTTCTCACAGTAAGAAGACTGTCCCTTGCTGTGAGCTGTCTGGTCTGTGGACTGGATTCCACATCTGAGGGCAGGTGGCTTACACTAGGTAAAAGGGGCGGGAGGGGGATACTTTATCATTCAACTACTCTTGAATGAAAACTCTGACAGTATTGAAATAACACTCTCTATGGTTCAAATACTATGAAGATTAATTGGAGCTGCTGTTTTTGTGAAACGTTACTATTCCTTTAATGTAAATTGCCAGAAAATGTACTAATGTAGTAATGGAGACCTCTCTGGTATCCAAGAGTTAAAAGGGCAGTTGAGCACTGTGCTTATCACCATTTATTTGGATATTTGTGTATTGCTTCTTTTTTTTTATATTTATCCACTCGGATGCTAGAGAAGTTTCTGCACTGGAAACTTTCCGCTCACAAGGGGGCTAAAATAGCATTCTTTTTTTTTTATTTCCTTCTTCGTAAAACAAGGATTCTCCTATTGATGGGAGAATTTTCATTCAAAAGTTACTACAGCTCAACCTCCACCCCTCACCTTCAACTTTTTGGCTGCCATATAGGTTGAATACCTCTCTAGCACTCAAGAGGTTAAATAAACTGCAATTTTCTAGTCTTGTCACCAGGAGAAGCTGTTCATGGCATTGGCAAGCCATAGTCAATGACTCAGGCCCTCGATTGCATTATAAGAATAACATTTACGACTCGGAAATCAATTGGAGTTCTCGCTAACCATTTGATTTAAAAAAAACATTTAAGCTGTGTTTGAATTAAAAAAAAAAAAAAAAAAAAATCCCAACAGTAGGAGCACCCCCGTTTTACTTGGTGGGGAAAGCACTATAAGATAGATTCGCTATACAATTTTACTTCTCCTTTAAATGGATATTTTAGTTTCATTGAAATGTGCTATAAGCTGTCCTGCTGGGTACATGCGCTTCTCATTGTTTGTTGTGTAATTTTTTTAAACTTTATCAATATGTACATGATTTTGTGTATATATTACAAAGAATTTAATATTTTGAGTGCCTGTTTTGCGTTATACACACCTCTGGCACACATATGGTTTAAGGAAAACTAACACCTCCTAATAATAACCCACTGCACACTTAACATGGCCAGTAAATCCTAAAGGCCCCTGGGAATTTTAACACCTTCAGTCAGTCCTGTGTGTCATATTCATGGAGGAAGACATGACAGTTGCTGGTTTTTTTTTTTTTGTTAAATAAACTTAATCAGGAATACTCCTGCTTAACCCCTTAAGGACCAGTGCAGTTGGCAACACAATGTGAAGCAAGGTGCTGCACAGCCATTCCTTAACCCCTTGAGTGCCAGAAGAGTGCGCAACACAATGCGTTGCACAGCCCTCTGGCACTCAAAGGGTTAATGGCTAGGATTACCACATGCAGTGGACAGAGTTTGTGTCCTGTGGCTTTGCTGGCTGGCAACTGTCATGTCTTAACTACCTGGACACGACAGCCAGGACCAAGGAGCAAATGAAAAAAAAAAAATCATGAGGGCCATCTGGATTTCCCAACAATGGCAAGTGTGTGTGTGGTGGATTAGTAGGTGACTAGTTGAACAGCCCGTTACACGGGCCACAGGTCGCGGGGCAGTCATCGCAGTAGAGACTGCCCGCGCCGCAGCTGATACAGAGCTGGATGCTCCTTCGGAGCGCCCACCTCTGTATCAGCCGCGCCGCGGGCAGTCTCTACTGCGCCTGACTGCAGCACGCGCAGCAGTGTCTACTGCGCATGTCGCAGCGTTACACACGATTTAGCAAATTATTATATAGGATATATAGGATGTTATCCTGTTAACATATTTATACACAGGCAAATAGACTTTCTGAAAGACCCCTAGAAATGTATTTTCTTTGTACAGACACACTCGGTCCCCCCTACGAAGCTATTAATTTATTGAACACACACTACATGACTTTTCTGTAATGATGGAGTTGATGCTGAGGTCATGCTGCCAGTATTGGAGATAAATCTTAATACTGTATTTTTGTTTACAAGCTATTTGAAGTCTCTCTTCCATTGCTGCACTTCTACACTCACTCCCTGTTTTCACCAGGAAAATGCTGTTTAAATGTACACGAACCCCCTCCTAATATTAACGCCCACACTTATCTTAATCTGGGTAGAAAACCCTAATGGCCATTTTGAATCAGTTCTGTGTGGATCGGTTCTCCAAAATTCATCTTTAATTGGTTCTGGATATCTTGTCATCGGAGGCATTCCTTTATGAGAATGTTAATCTCTAACTCCTTCCATACCTCCCAATATTTCAGAGGGCCACAGAGGAGAGGGACACTTCTGTTTTAAAGGGGTGTGGCTGGTAGGCGGGCACTCGAGACCTTTTTAGGTTATTTCCTCACCTACTGACACCTCTGAATAAATGATTTAGAGAGAGACCAACATATCATATTTACACAGACTATAAGAAAATATGCTGGAGTTTAAACAAAAATTAATGTGAGTTTTACTGCTGTAGAGCAATGTGACACACATTCACACTCGAATCTCCTAAAAAAACAGGGACACCATGGTGGGAAAGAAGGATTTGTACTTCAAAGAGGGACACTTGGGAGGTATGTACATCTAATATATCTCCTAAGGACTGGCTGTCCCTCCTAAAGAGGGATATTTGGCGGGTTTACTTGGGAAGTATGTCCTCCCACTGCATTCTTCTTTGGAAGAAAGCTAACCTTCAGTGGAAAAAATTTAGGATTCAGTTCTTCAACAAAGCATCATGTCCACCTCCAACAATATGAAATCCCGTTGTAAATAAAGATTGATTTTTATAGAACCAGTCCACACGGAATAAAATCATAGGGGCCGTTAGAATTTTGGTCCCATATTAAGATATTTTGGGGCTTTTATTAGGCGGTGATCTTTTAATCCTTTAGTTGTCTAGAAGGGCAGCGGAGCATTGCTGTACCTGTTTTTGTGAAATGCTTAACAGGAAACAACTAATTTATTTTGTATGATTTAATTTCACACCTAGAAGTCACGTTGTTTAGTTTGAAATGTTTTTTTTTTTTTTGTTTTTTTTTTCCTCTTAACCCTTTTAGTGTCAGAGGGGTACGCAAGGCATTGTTCTACAATGAGTTGAGTACCACTCCGGCACTCAAAGGGGTAACTATTTAACCCCTTAGATCAGGTGTGGGCAATGTGAGGCCTTCTAGCTGCTGTTGGACTACTGGTCTCACTGATGCGAGATGTAGTCCAGCAGCAATTGGAGGGCCTCATGTTGTCCACCCTTCAATTCGATATTAGAGATGTCTCCCAAAGCATTGCTTATCTGTGGTGGTGATGTCTCTAGCATCCAAGGGGTTAAGTTGAAATAGGATTGCACTTTTTATGAAATCTCAGTTTTTCTGTGTTTTTTTTACGGAGCAATATCATTATTCCCCCCCCCCCCCCTTTTGCCTAACCAAGGAACCGTTTTAAAGGGATAGTAATGTTTAAATTTAAGTTTATTTAATATTGTAGGAGTTAAAAAAAATCAGTACAACACTGTAAGTCTTATTTCTCAGACTTTTATGGTTTGAGAGATCTGTCTAAAGTGCCCCCCCCCCAGACTGTTTCAGAGAAGTCGGCGCTCTAGCTCACAGCAGGAGATTCCGGTCATTTGATAGGACGGCGTCTCTTCAGCAGAGCCGAAATCGAGCTATGTAGAAAGAAATACTTCATTGGAACGGTCTACAAAGTGTGCTTGCAAACCAGGCACACTTTGTAGACCGTTCCAATGAAGTATTTATTTGTAAATGCGATTTTGGCTCTGCTGAAGAGCTGCCGGCTGTTCTCGGGACTGGAATTTCCTGCTGTCCACTAGATGGCAGACTTGTTTGAAACAGCCTGGAGGGGGGAACTTTAGCCAGTTAGATCTCTCAAACCATAAAGGTTTGAGAAATAAGACTTACATTGTTGTACTTATTTTTTTTAATGCCTACAATATTAAATAAACTTAAATTTAATATCCCTTTTACTATCTAAAACGTTGGCTGGACGAACACAATTTTGAGAGATTCCTAGAATAACCTATATCTAGCTATACAGTGAATGGCTTCACAACTCGAGCTTTGTAATGGGGTGAATGTATTTTGCATACTGTATGTCCCTGTTTATAACATTTCTGATTAGTTAAATCTCTTAAGGACCAGATGGATGTTCAGTGCATTGCTTCACAATGCTATGCTCACCCCCCTGGTACTTAAGGGGTTAAAGCTGCGTTTACTCTTAATCATGAAAAAAATAAATATATTTCAAAACACATTTGTCCAGTTTGTGTCTTGGTTTAAGAGCTCTCTCTCCGACAGCAGGTCTGGGGCAGTCAATTGTTGGACCTCCAGCTGTTGGGGGGGGGGGGGGACTGCAGCAGCTCTCATCATCCCCAAACAACCAGTGGCCAGTGAGGAGAATGAGAGTTGTAGTCCTCAAATCTCGAAGTCCAACAACTGACTACCCAGCCATAAGCGTTTTGTATGGAATAAGCCATATTTAGAAGGCCGGCATGTCCCAGAATGCACTTGTTTCTAGAGCAGTTGTTCTCAACTCCTGCCCTCAGGACCCACTAACAGGCCAGGACTTAGGGATTTCTCTGCTAGAGCACAGGTGTGGTGATCAGAGGCTCATTCACATTAATTAATTCACCTGTGCTCTAACAAGGAAATCATCAAATCCTGGCCTGTTAGTGGGTCCTGAGGACAGGAGTTGAGAAACACTGCCCTAACCCATTGTCTTGTATTCTTAGGATGCACCCTAACCCAGTGGTTCTCAACTCCTGCCCTCAGGACCCTCTAACAGGCCAGGACTTAGGGATTTCTCTGCTAGAGCACAGGTGTGGTGATCAGAGGCTCATTCACATTGATTAACTCACCTGTGCTCTAACAAGGAAATTATCAAATCCTGGCCTGTTAGTGGGTCCTGAGGACAAGAGTTGAGAACCACTGTTCTAGAGGGTCCAGTTGGACTTTCAGTGCCAGAGGGGTAAGCAACACATTGCTTTTCAATACGTTGCGTTCCCCTCTGGCTCTGAAAGGGTTAAGGGGATCGTAAAATATATATCTTAGGGTTTTTTCCTCCAGAGTAAAACAAAGGTACTACCAGATCTGAGAAGCATTTTATTCAAAAACTTGCTTCAGCTCAAACTTTCCCTCCCCCCCTCAGTATCTCAGTGGGCTCAAATGTTACAGTTCCGCTATTGCTACACCATCCTATGCATGTTTATGGACATCTGATCAGAGCTATCCAAGGTGTCGCAACAAAAAAAAATTCTTCTTGATATTTGTTAGCCGTTTCTTAACACTTTATTGACTGGTGACATGGCAGGACAATCAGTGTTTTTTTTTTTTTTTGTCCCCCCCACAGAAGGACCTGTAACAGTCCTGGCACGTCACTATTTTGTGCTTACATCACTCCTGCGAGAAAACTGTAAGCACTAGCAGGGTCTGAAATTGACCGCTCCATGACCCTGTTCGGCGCTCCAGTACACCTCATAAGTCAGGTATCCATTAAAAAGGTAGCATAGAAAACATTGTGTGGCCACACGACGCATTAACCATGTCACCATGGTTCAAATGGTGAAATGAGAATCTCGCACTGCAGGACAGGGCAAGATTCTCGTGTCTCGGAATGCAGTCCAGCCACCTCCAAAGTTGATGCTCAGTATTAGCAAATGCATGCCGTGGCCTCTGAGGAGGATGACTGGGGTCCTCTCGTACCCTCGTATCTATTGCTGCCGCTTGGTAGAGTGGTGACATGTCTGTCTTTATGAGATATGACAAGCTTTTTGTTTACCCCTCTTTATTTGCATGGACATATGGGCAGGTGTGTGGCTGTGGCTGCAGTCTTTTGGCATGCGAGGACTCCCTGGCGCACTCGCCTTTTTGGAGAGGCTCAATTTGTAGCCTATTATCCTATGAGAGAGTCTAATTTTCTGCAAACATATTTCCCCAGCATTGTCAGGCTTGATGTCTGTGGGCTCTTGTGACGGATGAATCAAAAAGCAATGAAATAATAAAGAAAGATACAATTATTTCTTTAAAGTGTGTGAGCTGAATCATAAGACTAGTTACATCATCTTGATATAGATGATTGGATTAATACGGGATTAAATAGCGGAGATTAAACCATGATAGTTAGAAGGTACCAAACCTCTGTTTAAAATTAAATACTGTAGAGAATGATTTATCGTTAGTGTTGATCTTGTCAGTTGCATGCTAAGCACCAGAAAGTCCGCCACACAGACATGTTTACACAGGCCCTAGTTTCAGTGCGGTGAATGAGGAGTGGGTTTCAGCTGCTCAGAGACAGCAATGCCTCTTCCTCTCAAATAATGAGAACTCACTTCATGAATCATATCAAGCGGCTCTGTCCACTCTTATGACGTCGGCTCTTCAAATGAGCACTTTTGGGGAACAGCAGGGTTACTGCTGTATGCAGCGTTTGAAGAGGTGACATGAGAATCTCGCGCTTATATGCAGGATGAGATTCTTGTGTCGCCCTTTTGATCCAGACAATATGATGAATGCAGCCGCACAATCTTTAAAATGCGACCATTTAAAAGTGAACCATCAGTCATGTTATGGCATGCCGACAACCATTAAAGTGGTCCTAAAGCAGGGGAGGGCTGGGCAGGGGGGCAATTGCCCCCTGGGCTGGTCACATGTGTGGTCTGGTGGCCCACTGCCACAGCCTCCCACTTGCTGCTGTAAATGGAGCTACACAATTGATACCACAGAGCTACAATCCAAATGAAACTACATTGTAACATAACCAATTTCCCTTGTAAGCTCTATAGTATCACTAATTTTCTTTACTCACATTATAAGCGCTGTAGTATCAATAGTGTAGCCCCATTTCAACTGTAAGCTCTGTGGTATCACTCACCTTACTTTGCAACATTAATTCCAATTTTAAAACTAAGAAAAGGGGGGTGGGCTGGAACTGTGGGCTCAAACAATAATAGAAATGGGCCACTTGATTGTATTTTCCCCCCAGGCTACAAGTTGCCAGCCCTCCCCTGTCCTAAAGGGAAGATCACTTTCTAGGACCGCTGGTTGTTGAAGGGTTAAAGGGATAGTAATGTTTCATAATAAAGGGGCGGGAGGGGGATACTTTATCATTCAATTTCTCTTGAACTGCAACTCTGACATTATTGAAATAACTCTCTCTATGGCTCAAATACCATGAAGATTCATTGGAGCTGCTGTTTTTGAGAAACCTTACTGTCATTTTAATTAAAACTAGCATTCGACATACTTATTTATGAAGTGTCAGATACTAACTGTTCATTCTCCCTTCTAACTGCCAATTCCTGCCAGGATGTGCTCAGTATTATGCATAAACTGACAAATAACACTAAATATCTCAAAGTACAATGTTAATAGCTAACATGAAACGTAGGTGATTCGGAAAGCCCTTTTCAGAATCATCCAATCATTATAAAGTTAGTTCTACTTTAAAGGGATAGTAATGTTTCAAAATAAAAGCAGCTCCAATTAATCTTCATATTATTTGGGCCATGGAGAGTGTTATTTCAATACTGTCAAAGAGTGGTAGTTCAAGAGTAATTGAATGATAAAGTATCCCCCTCCTGCCTCTTTTACCTTGTGTAACACTGCTCCACTCAGACGTGGAATCTGGTTTCTTGACTGGACAGCTCACAGCAAGGGACAGTCTTCTTACTGTGATCATAAGGAAAACCCCGCTCCCCTTGACAGGTTTTTCAAGTTTTTCCTTGTGCTCACTGAAGATTGTCCCTCTCTGCAATCCATCAGGACAGTCTTGGTGCTCTGAGGTGAGCAGTGTTACATCAGTTAAAAGGGGCAGGAGGGGGATACTTTATCATTCAATTACTCTTGAACTACAACTGACAGTATTAAAATAACACTCCCTATGGCCTAAATACTATGAAGATTAATTGGAGCTGCTTTTTATTTATTTATTTATTTATTTATTTTTTTTAAACATTACTATCCCTTTAAAGTTATTGGACCATATATAACCCTTAGAGTGCCAGAGGGGTATGCAACACATGCACTCTAAGAGTTAAAAGGCTAAGGGTGAGCAGGTGTGGCAAACCAACTGTACCATAGGAAACAATGAATTGTTCAGTATCTTTGTCACATACAGTTCATGATACAGACCTCAAGATGGCAGCAGAGAGCTGCTCTAACAGCACCAAGGCCCCATTCATGGTAAATGCTTGGTTTATTCCCATTTTAAATTATGCCTCCTTGATGTTACTGGTATGTTTTGATGCACCTTCACTGGCTTTGTAGTTAAAGTAGGTTTAACCTTTTAAGGGCCCGAGAGGTGTGCAATGCCTCACCTACTGATAAAATTAGGGCTTTTTAATCCTTGGAATGTTTGAAACCGCTCCAATTACAATTATATCCTAACAAATAACGTTGGAACATCTGCAGTTTGTGTCTGTCTGTCTATCTCCCTTTCTGTTTGTATCTCTCTCTCTCTATCTGCCTGTCTGTCTAAATAGGTGATCCTCAACTCCAGTCCTTGGGGCACCAACAGGTGAGGTTTTCAAGATAACCCTAATTAAAGGGGATGTATCACCCCTATACAAGAGTGTATTAAATGTTAGGTTATATAGCGACTAGGTGGATTTCTTTATAATTTTTTTTTTAACCCTGGAATCCGGTCGTGGGACCGGACGGATGCAGTGGGCAGTGAGGGGCAATCTTCAGTCAGTAAGTATAAGGAAAACCTTGCCCCCCTCCTTGACGGAGGGGGGCAGGATTTTCCTTTTGTTTACTGAAGATTGTCCCTCACTGCACTCCATCCAGACCAGACTGAGGCAGGAAAAGGGACAGGAGGTGGATCCTTTCAGCTTGAATTGCCATTGAACTACAGCACTGTAAGTAATTAAATATAGGGCTACATGTTAAATAAAATATAAAGTAGAATCGGAGCTGCACTTAAATAGGAGTATTACTATCCCTTTAAGAGAGTGATGCTTCTATCTCAGCTCTTTAGCAGAGCTGGCAAGCTGTCCTTTGGCTCTACAGAGAGGTATAGAAAGATCCTGACTCAGCCAATCTCAGGTTGTCAGTGTTGCTATTGGAGCTTAATGCACATGGTAGCATGCCACATTAACACATAAGCACACCCACGGGAATAGGACAATGGCTTATTAACCTGCATTTCCATATGCAAATGAGGCGTGGACAAATTAGAGCAAAATCATAGACCCATAGAAGGCATGGTGGATTTGTGGCGACATTGGCAGATTTGTGGCAGATTCATGGGGATATGATGGGCAAAGACAAATTGGTGCATGCTGTCAATATGAACACGCTGCCATATCACCATCCTGCCCCCTTTTAACCCTTTATTCCTCTTCTTCCTAGTTCTAAAACTCTTCAGTGTCCAAGGAATTAAAACCCTCCATTTAAAGGGATAGTAATACCTAAAATGTAAAAAAAAATATGTTGTAGGGTTTATCCCCCTGAGTAAAACAAGAGTACTCCCACTGCTGAAAGATGTTTCATTCAAAAGTTATTAATTTTCAAAGTTGAATTTTTTAGGTGCAATATCACAGTGGCCTGAAATTGTAGAGTGGCGCTGTTGCTACACCATCCTATGGAGATTTATGGTCCTGAGACCAGAGCTGTCCATAGGATCGTGTAGCAACAGCGCCACTCTACAATTTCAGGCCACTGTGATATTGCACATAAAAAATTCAACTTTGAAAATTAATAACTTTTGAATGAAACATCTTTCAGCAGTGGGAGTACTCTTGTTTTACTCAGGGGGATAACCCTACAACATATTTTTTTTTACATTTTAGGTATTACTATCCCTTTAAATCAATAGAAATGTTTGTTTCATATGGTTTGCTATAGAATTGCTGTAGTTCTTAGCACATTCACCAGAGGGACGGGTGTGTATTCACAGTACATACAGGGCCGTATTTACATTTGGCATCCCCTATGCAAAAGCACCCATGATGCCCTTATCCCCGCCCATGGCCGCACACCCTCCCCTAAGACCCCACCCCTAGCCCGATCCACTGTTGTCTGGTACAGAAAATACTCTTACCCTGTAATATACGAGCAGAAAGAAAGCTCTTAACTCCTTGACATCCAAGAGTTTAAATTATGACCTGTAAATGGCATCCATAAATTGTCCTGGCCACAGCAACAACTCAGCATGTAGGTGTGGCCAGCACTGCTGAAGCTCCACCCCTCAGAACATGGCTTCATAGGTTGTTGCCTATTTTGCCTAATAGAAAATCCGTCCATCTGCACATATCTCGGAACTCTTATGTTTTAGACCCAAATCTCAGTGTCTCAAGGAGAAGGGACAGTTTCTACACTTGGGAATTCTCCAGATCTGTCCAGGAGACTCCATTTTAATTACGGGTCTCTGGGGACAGAGGCAGATTCTCTGGCTGTGGTGAGTTTCCTGAGAAATTCTAACCACTTCTTCCCACCCTGTTCTTCCCACTTCCTGGTTAAGTCCCACCCAACAGGTTAAATCCCACCCACTTTATGATGCAAATCACTTCATTAACTTAAAGGGATAGTAATACTTCATTTTAACTTTATTTTATTTTGTAGGCATTAAAAAAACATGAAGAATGATATAAGTCTTATCTCTGAAACCTTTATGGTTTAAGAGATATTCACAAACAAAGTATCCCCCCCCTGTTCAACCAGATCAGAAGGGAGATGCCCAGGTAGACTGCAGAGAGGGACAATCTTCAATTAAGATAATGGAAAAAGCTGAAAAACTTGTCAAGGGGGGAAGGGCTTTCATTGTTTTCATACAAAGAAAATTGTGCCCTTCTGTTATCTGTCCTGTCATACAACCAGACTCACATCTGAGAAGAGATGGCTTACACTAGGTAAAAGGGGCGGGGAGGGGAACTTTGCTTGTGAATATCTCATAAACCATAAAGGTTTGAGAGATAAGACGTATATCGTTCTTCATGTTTTTTTAATGCCTACAAAATAAAATAAAGTTAAAACGAAGTATTACTATCCCTTAAAGTCTGGTCGCAGCCCATGAGCCCTTTTCAGGAGATCCACAGGAAGGAGGTTCCTAAGTGTGACAATTTCCCAGCCTAAGAGAATCCAATGTTATTTACCTACTATGTGTTATGCACTAATTAACCACTTTCTTGGTATCTAAGTAGGGGTAAATCACAAAAGTTCTATGTTCCACTGACTTAAAGGGTTAATATTTAGAAGAACTCAGGGTCAGCTCATTCTGAAAGTAACCAGGTATGTACGTGCAGGTAAAACCATAAATCAGGCTTCAGGTTGCCATGGTAATACAGAGGCCACACAGTGATTGGATTTTATTCTTCCCGAGATCAATATCATAGTCTGAATAGGCGAACCTGCCATTCTCCAGGCTGGAATAAAGGACGGCTTGTCAAGGGCTTTTAGCACCACATGTTCATGGAATTAATTACCCTGCAATTGAGCCAGGAGGACGGCAGGCCTGGGGACAGGATAAAGATCAAAAATTCAGTATACATTTCATGTTTACATTTACATTCTTTTGTCAGTTATGGATGAAACAAATGATACAGTTTAATTAGATAACAATAATCTGGATTGTTCATAGAGAATCAAAACATACAATTATCTCCTAACAAATAATGTTGGTACATCTGCAATTATATCTCCCTGTCTGTTTGTATGTCTCCCTGTCGGTTTGTCTATCTATCTGTCTATCTAAATCAGTGATCCTCAACTCCAGTCCTTGGGGACCAACAGGTGAGGTTTTCAAGATAGCCCAAATTACAGGGATAGTCATGTTTCACAAAAACAGCATCTCCAATTGGTATTTGGTATTTGGGCCATGGAGAGTGTTGTTTCAATTCTTTCAGAGTTGTAGTACAAGAGTAATTGAATGATAAAGTATCCCCCTCCCACCCCTTTTACCTAGTGTAAGCCGCCTCCCCTCAGATGTGGAATCTGGTCCACAGACCAGATAGGTCACAGCAAGGGACAATCTTCTTACTGTGAGAACAATGAAAACCCTGCCCCCATTGACAGGTTTTTCCTTATGCTCACTGAAGATTGTCCCTCTCTGCGATCCATCCGGACAGGCTTGCTGCACTGAGGTGAGCAGTGTTACATCAGTAAAAGGGACAGGAGGAGGATACTTTATCATTCAATTACTCTTGTACGACAACTCTGACAGTATTGAAATAACACTCTCCATGGCCCAAATACTATGAAGATTAATTGGAGCTGCTTTTATTATGAAACATTACTATCCCTTTAAGCACAAGAGGATCAATCACAATAACTGAACCACTGATGACTTACGTGTTATAAAACAACGATATTATGAAAATCTGACCTGTTTGTCTGCCATGAGGATCAAAATAGCAATAAATAGTAAGCTCTCCAACACAACTTGCTCACTAGATATATATAAAAATCTGTGTCAATCTAGTTTGCTGTCAGGGGGAGTGGCTGGGAAGCACTGATTGGCTGAGGAGGAGGTCCCCTGGCCCCCGAGTTTCCTCAGCCAATAGTTATAATGTAAAAACAAATTCAGACCTCGTGGTTGGGTACCAGGACCCCTCCTGATGCACCCCCAGCTACTGATCTCCTAGCCAGTTTGTGTGGGAGATCAATAGAAGGGAATCAGGGGATCAAGAGAGCTCCTCTGATTCCACTGTACCCAAAGTACCCAGGTAGGAGTGGGCGGAATCAGGAAACCCTCTCACATCAATGAGAGAGGCTTTCCCTCATTGAAATGAGAGGGTTTTCTGATCCCACCCACTCCTACCCGGGTACTTTGCATGAAAGGTCGCTGCATGTAATGTGAAACATGTGTAACAGGTTTTATCTGTGAGTATCTTTTTGATCGTGGGCAGTGAAGATGGGTAAGGATTATTGGAGTTGTATTGCTATCAAACTATGCCATGCAGTGACCTTTCATGCAAAGCAATGCGTTGGATACCTCTATGGCACTCAAAGGGTTCAAATAAAACTGCTGCTCAAACAAAGCTGTGCCTCATGCCTGCTAGTATATACACATATCTATAACGAATGCTGCACGGCATTGCCCTTGTGATTCGGTGCTCCATGCAACATGATGGCATGCCTCCCAGCATTTCAAATAGCCAAAGAGGGACACTTTTGTTTTAGGGGGTGTGGCTGGGGGTGTGACTGATGGGCGGGGCATTACCAAGAATGTTTAGGTTATTTCATGACCTATTGACACCTCTTTGTGTAACTGAATAAATTATTTAGAGCAAAACCAAAGTATTTTAATTTATACAGACTGATTTATAAACACATATCTGAAATTTAAACAAACATTAATGTTAGTTTTATTGCTGTGGAGCAGTGTGATCCACTTATATACACACCACACAGTCTGATCTCCTAAAAAGAGGGACATCAGGGTGGGAAAGAGAGACAGAGGGAATTATGTCTCATTGAGGGACTGTCCCTCCTAAAGAGGGACACTTGGGAGGTATGGTCTCCCTGCAGACATTTTCACAGCAGTGGCCAATGGAATGCGTTGTAGATCTCCCTAGCATTCGAAGGGTTAAAAAAACATTTAAATCAATAGCCAATTTTAATCCCACCTCTCCCCCCTATTGAGTTTTATTGCTGTGGAGCAGTGTGATCCACTTATATACACACTACACAGTCTGATCTCCTAAAAAGAGGGACATCAGGGTGGGAAAGACGGACAGAGGGATTTAGGTCTCATTGAGGGACTGTCCTTCCTAAAGAGGGACACTTGGGAGGTATGGTCTCGCTGCAGCAATTTTCACAGCAGTGGCCAATGCAATGTGTTGTAGATCTCCCTAGCATTCGAAGGGTTAACAAACCATATAAATTAATAGCCAATTTTAATCCCCCCCCCATTGTGCAAATGGTTTACGCCAGAATTTCCCTTCTTTCTTGTAATGAATTTGGTCTTAAGGGCTGTAGACAGAAAAAACCCCCCCCAATAAACTCAATTCTGGACCAGACCAACTGCTCCATAGTGGGATTTTCCCATTCATAATGCAATTGAGATCTCCCTAAGATTCGACGGGTTGAAAGACCCATTTAAATCAACAGCCAATTTTAAACACCTCCCCCATGGTGCAGATGGTTTGCACCAGAATTTCCCTTCTTTCTTTTAATGAATTAGGCCCTAAGTGCTTTATCCTATATTATAATTCACTAAGGATGTTTGTCAGAAGCCATCATGTGCAGTAGAGATGGCTGTGCGTGATGCAGTCATGTGCAGTACAGACTGCCCACGCTGCGCCTGATACAGAGCGAGGTGTTCCGAATTCAGGCCGGAGTCCTCTCTGCGGCGTTTTTGGGAAGTCAGTACTGCGCATGACTGCAGAGCCGCCAGCGTTGGCCTGTGTACACGGGCTTTAAAACTAGTTCCTAAATAAAATAATCTAATTTCTGGAGCAGTTCAGCTGCTCCATAGTGGGATTTTCCCATACATAATGCAACTGAGATCTCCATAGCATTCACGGGGTTAAATGCGCAACTGAAATCAATAGTTGGTTTGTTCCCCAGTTGCCCATTTTGCATTGTGTATAATTTCCTTTGTACGGTATAAGAAATATCACCATTTTACACGATTGTGACAGCCACATTGAACTCATCACGGTTATTAATTCCAATTGTTCCTGGAAGGGACAGATCATTTAACAAGCAGTTTTATTTTTAGGGGGGAGAAATATTTTGACATTGATATTTTTTCCCTTTTTCTGAAAGAGGATATCACAGTAAATTATGTGATCAGAGTCGAGGTGGAGAACGTGCTCGGAATTTCCGCACAAGAGTCAGCCACCCCGCCTCATCTCTAACCCCTGTTGCTTTTTGGATTGACAGCCAAGAATAACATCATATGTTTAGAGTCACCGGCTGTCCCTGGAGATTTTAACATGACAGTTTCTTCTTTACACCCAGGCTCCATTAGAGGGTGCTAGAGTACCACAAGGACTCTTGGTTTTTATGGGCGCTCTAAATTTAGAATATTTCTTGCACTGCAGAATTTTACAGCCCTTTCTTCACAGATATCTCATTTTGATTTAGTGTATTTAACAGGCTGAAGGTCACAACGATTTTAAATATTTGCATTAACTTCAAAGACTAACACTATTCTAAATGTTTATCCTTTAACTTCCTTGATAATCCCGTCAATGTGTAAAAATATATTAACTCTATACTAAAATATATTCTTCCCTCTTAAAAGATGAGGCATCCATTCAGAGATATGTCACTTTACCTCATGGTTATAACCAGCAAACCCTTGGGCAAAATCTGATGCTGCCCTACCAAGGTTTGGAGCAATTTGAATAACACAGATTGATGGATTACCCAGCAGGCAGAGTACGCAAAAGCCTAGAGCTCCAAATTTTTTTGGGGGTGGCGTTTATACCCCTTTGTAGACTAGGTAGATCTCCAACACATTCCAGAGCAATGCATCGAAGCTCTCTAGCAATCAAAGGGTTAAATATTTTTCCTTTCTTGTCTGTTATAAGCCAAGGGCATTTTCTGTGCCAGGAAACAGTGGCTAGGACTGGGGGCAGGGCCATGGGCAGAGCTAAATGTGCCTAGACTGCCTCTCCTAGGGGCACCTGGGATTTAAATCTTGCCCTAATAACACACACACGCCAACACAGACTTTATTTAAAGTTACAGAGCAAGTTTGATTCAGGTGCTGACACAGATCCAAGGTTCAATACTTACAGGTGCATCGCATTAGGTCTTTAACCCTTTGAATGCCAGAGGTGTATGCAATGCATTGCATACCCTTCTGGCACTCAAAGGGTTAAGCGAGGGAGGGAAACAGAGGAGAAAAGCAATTTGTTTGGAGCATCATGATTCATGAAACACATGCTGACAGTTAACCCTCTTGGTGTCAGAAGGGTGTCTGGATGTCTCTCTGGTTTTCCAAGGGTTAATGAAGAAAAGTGAAGGAGCTCACTTATGCTATTCTTATCTTGCTGGCTGGCGGCGGCCATGTATGCAGATGTCAGCGGCTGCCAACCAGGGGAGGAAACTGCTCTGATTATACGGGGCTGTAGGACAGTGAAGAGCCAATGAGAACCATTGGATGCAGGTTCAGTCATCCTCTGCACCTCATGTTCTTACACTGCACCCCATGTGCTCATGTCCATGCCTATTATTTTATCAGCAGGTAAATATATATACATATATATATTTTTTTTGTTACTTGGAACCACTGACTATAGTAAACTAATAGAATGATGGATTTTATTAATATAAAAGGAAAATGAAGCCTAAAGGCAGATGGGCCCTATCTAACACCTCTGATGTTACAGATGTCTCCAGAATATTGCGTTGCAATTCATCGGAGATGTCTATAACATTCGAGGGGTTAAAAGGAAAACTATACCCAGCTGAATAGGTGGCTTTTAATTTGCTTAACCCCTTAAGGACTGGCCTCGCCCGCACGGACCTTTTATTTTTTTTTGCGATCACAGTTCAGGGCTCCCCAAACGGCATGCAGCCACGTGGGGAGCCCTGAAAACAATGACTGTCCTGGCACTTCGTGGGTCCTTATTGCTCGCCAACCCATTATGTGCCAGGTAGGGGTGGGCGAAAAGTGTGAACAATTTCCCGCGAAAACGTGCCGATTTTTTGCTTTTCCCGCGAAAAATGTTGCCTTTCTGCCTATGCAAAAATGTCCTCCTTTTTGCCTATTTTAACAAATTTTCTGCCTATTTTAACACATTTTTTGCCTATATTTCCTATAGGTACTACATTTCCCACTATAATATTACTTCTTCTAAGGACGGAAGTTTAGAAATAAGTGGCTGGAAGTCAAAGTTGTGAGTCCTACAGCAACATACGGCTTGAAAAATGTGTTAGCATGCAGAATGCATTTGTCCTTTGCCCACAACACTTTCTTGCTTAAAGGGATAGTAATACTTCGTTTTATATTTATTTTATTTTGTAGGCATTAAGAAAACATGAAGAACGATATAAGTCTTATCTCTCAAACCTTTATGGTTTGAGAGATATTCACAAGCAAAGTTTCCCCTCCCGCCCCTTTTACCTAGTGTAAGACATCTCTTCTCAGATGTGGAACCCAGTCCATAGACCAGACAGATAACAGCAGGGGACAGTCTTCTTCCTATGAGAACAATGAAAGCCCTGCCCCCCTTGACACGTTTTTCAGGTTTTACCATTATCTTAATTGAAGATTGTCCCTCTCTGCAGTCTACCTGGGCACCTCCCTTCTGATCTGACTGAGCAGTGTTACAACAGTAAAAGGGACGGGAGGGGGGTACTTTATCATTGAATTACTCTTGAACTACAACTCTGACAGAATTGAAATAACACTCTCCAAAGTCCAAATACTATGATGATTAATTAGAGCTGCTTTTATTATGAAACATTACTATCCCTTTAAGTGTCACTGGCACATATTCATGTTGATATCAAGTAATAAAAAAAAATAAAGTACAACCTACAATGTGGCAGATATGTATTGTAGTGGTGGTGGGGGTGCCTGGCATGGTGTGATTTGTGTATGTATTTTTACCATTGTCATACTCTATCCTCCTTCTCAGATTATTGACACATATTAATTATCGGTCATAGCAGTGGTCCCAAGTGGTGTAGGTGGTGGCAAACCTTCTTCACATCTGTCCTCCTCCTCATCTGTGCTGCTGTTCATGCATTTGTCCTGGCTTTGTCTGTCATGTGTGGTTTCTGCTACTACTACAACTACTAGAGCTGGATGTTGGTGTAATTCTACTGTCAATACTACTAGGTGTCAAAGGTGCAGTACTTATAGCAGCACCAGAGGTACTCGTCATATCTAACACAACCTGTGTTGCTGTACTCAAAACAGGTGTGTGTGGCTGAGTGGGACTTGGACTTTGAAGAGGCAATGATGCTGAGGATGACTGATAGGGTGGCTGTGTGCTTTTTGAAATGTGTACTTGTCCAGGGTCAGACTTTCCAATGGCTTTCTCAAACAGTTTATAGACAGGCACAGTGCTCCTTAAAAGTGGCGGAAGATACAGCCTTTGACTTTCTGCTAATCTTATAGTCCTGTCATCATCCTCACTCTCAACCTCATCTGTATCTGAACACGAGAAGGATACTGGAGGGATATACTCTAGATATGCATCATCATCAGTCATCATTAGGTCATCCTCAGCAACATCAGCATCACCTGACAGTTCTTGCCCACTACTACCCTTATATTCCTCTGAGCTTTTAGAGGTCTCAAATAATTTCTTTTTACTTGTACTGTAACAAAATTCACTACTACTTTGAGGACAGGTGTTTTGGTGTCTCACTGTCTGATGCAGCAGGCGGTTCAGCTGCTACACCTTCCTCTATTATGCTGTTGCCAGCATCATCAACACTTGAATGTGACTTGTTGTCTTGCTGGGACCTTGACAAACTGCATCCTCCCTTGGAATAAAGGAATCATCATCATTGATTGCACACGCTGCAACAACCATTGCTGCAGTAGGTTTTTGGACTACTACATTACTTTCACGTCCCTACACTGCTCCACCCCTCCCCCTTCCCCTTGAGCGTTTGCTGGACATTCTGCAACTACACTGTGTTTTTTTACTGTACAGTGCACAATACAACTGATGGAGCTGTATGATGCCTTGACTAAGCCCAGTCAGCTGTCTGTCACTGCACGCCATTCGGGGAATCCGGAATCAGATTCTCAAAAAAAAAATGCCTGTGGTCCTTAAGTGACCTCCACGTGCGTGCGCGGCCGGTCCTTAAGGGGTTAACCCACTTGGTTACTAGAGAGTTGGAGATCTGTCTAGCATCCAATGGGTTAAATAATATCCAGTATTGAGGTATAAAACTGATGTAGGGACATTGAGATTGATTTGGCAACACCCACAAATCAGAATGTGGGTGTGGCCAGCAGAGTTGATTTGAAAATTTGGAGCACATTGGAGAAATCTGGTCCTGTCTGTTTCCCTGGGATGAGACCTGCAGACAAAGCTGCTGCTACATTGTGAGTGTTGGTAGATTAAACAGGGAGCAGAATGGAGACAGCTGGTGCTCTCCTGCTGATCCTGCGATAGACTACACACTGCAAGATTTAAAGTCTCACAAGTCACAGTCACATGGTACTGGACTGACAGTCCCACGGACTGCTGGGAATCAGTTTCCTAACCTGACCGTAGCAGTCTATTGCTCATAATTCCTCCCTACAACTCTTCCTGTTACTCCATATAACTCCTGCCACTAACTCCTTCTATTTCTCCATATAACTGTCCCTATTACTCCTCCTATTGGTCCATATAACCTCTCCAACTAACTCCTCCAATTGGTCCATATAATCCCTCCCTATAACTTCTCCTATTGCTCCCTCTATCCCCTCCCTCTAACGCCTTCTATTGCTCATATAACTCCTCCCTATAACTCCTCCTATTGCTCCATATAACCCCTCCCTATAACTCCTCCTATTACTCTGTAAAACTCCTCCCTATAACTCCTCCCGTTACTCCATATAACCCCTCCCTATAACTCCTCCTATTGTTCTATATAACCCCTCCCTATATCTCCTCCTATTGTTCCATATATCCCCTCGCTATAACTCCTTCTATTACCTTATTCTCTGTTACTCAGCAACAATAATAAGATTCTATTGCTTCAGTCAGAGTTTATAATATATAGATCCATAGGTTAATATTAATAATGTCTGTAAAATCAAGCAATGCTATGATTCTGGGAATTATAGAGAACAATTTTACATTGTTATAGGAGTTCAAACAGGGATAGATCAGTCTGAACAATCTGTTGCTCACCTTCCTCTCTAATAACCTCTAAAAAGGAGAGGAAAAGCATTTGTAATAGAACATCAGAGCCTTTCACATCTCACCCTGGCCTCCGGTCAAAAAGGACAACTCTTGGATGGTAAAGGGACAGGAGGGGAAAGATGAATCAAGTGGCTCTGGATTAGTCATTGCTAGCTCACAAGAAAGCCATAAGTAACTTCCTAAAGCAAATAGGCCTTGTCTGAAAGAACACTGTCATATAACAAAACCTCTCCCTAATATACAGACAGTCCTCACACGTACAATGGGATCGGTTCCAGGAAAAGAAGATATAAGTCAAACAGTGTTAAGTCAGACTTCTTCACAGAAGCAGTCAGGCTGATATTCTAAGATGAACTGGCAGAAGGGAAAGTCTTCTGCAGTAGTGTATTACACTGTGTTGGTGGAAGGAGGCTAGTGCAACCAATTAGTCTTTAGAGCAGGGCTGTGCCTGGCTCTTTCAACAAATGAAGTGGAGTTAGATGAGTGCTAACAGCAGGGAAGAGAAGAACTGGTGGAATGGAAGTGTGTTGATGGGAAATAAGAGAAGATCTGGTGGAATGGAGGGGTACTGATGTGTGGGAGGAGACGATCTGGTGGAATGGAATGCCTATTGTGTGTGAGAAGATTCTATCTGATAGAATGGAGGGGTACTGATGTGTGGGAGGAGAAGATCTGGTGGAATGGAATGTCTATCGTGTGTGAGAAGATTCTATCTGATAGAATGGAAAGGTGCTGATGTGTGGGAGGAGATCTGGTGGAATGGAATGCCTATCGTGTGTGAGAAGATTCTATCTGATAGAATGGAAAGGTGCTGATGTGTGGGAGGAGAAGATCTGGTGGAATGGAATGCTTATCGTGTGTGAGAAGATTCTATCTGATAGAATGGAAAGGTGCTGATGTGTGGGAGGAGAAGATCTGGTGGAATGGAATGCCTATCGTGTGTGAGAAGATTCTATCTGATAGAATGGAAAGGTGCTGATGTGTGGGAGGAGAAGATCTGGTGGAATGGAATAGCATTTATATGGGGTAAGACAATATCTGGTAGTAAGGAAGGGTGCTAATGTGTGGGGAGAGATATCACAGTGCCTGTGATTCTTGTCACTCTTACTTGTGGTTCGCTCTGATTTGCTGAGCCAGTTTGGCCCGCCCCTGGTGACCTTCTTATGCCTGGCCCAGACATCTGTCAGATGCCCTTTCGTGGTGTTTCTGAGCCAGTAGTGCTGTTGCTGTGTTCCAGTGTTCCGGATTCCCCTGTACCAACTTGGCTTGTCCTGACTACTCTCGAGTGTTCCTGTTTGTGTATGACCCGGCTTGACTGCGAACCACCTCTGTATCCTGACCCGACTTGGCTGACGTTCCTGTTTGTGTATGACCCGGCTTGTATGACTACCTCCTGCGTGCTCCGACCCGGCCCGGCTGACTTCCTGCTCAGAAGATCAACTTCCAGCTTGTTCCAGTGACCTCCGTTCCCGTTGTCGCCACCGCGACATTCTCAACCGATGCTGCCAGCCACCGTGTGACCGCCTTGCCTGGTGTTTCCAGTTATCAGTGCAGTGTACCTCTATACTTGCAGAGCTGTGCGTGCCTCAGTGTGCCTCACTATACTTGCAGAGCCTCGTTGTCTGCAGAGCTTCGTGTAAACGTGCATATTAACCCTAGCAGTGCTGCCTTGCTCTCGCTATCTCGATTCCCAGAATAGAGCCTCCTCCTTGGTGCTACATCTGCTGAGCTGGCCGCTTACCGACGGCGACTCTATCCATTCCGTTGCAGAGTAGTCACTTATTGTGGGCTGGTTGGGTGCCATAGGCTCTCCCTTCTCGTTGTTACTGGGCGATATCTTTTAAGCAGAGTGGCGTTAGAGGGAAGGCTTCAGCGCTGGCAGATTCCGTTGCATACGCCCGTGGGGGCTATTGGCTCTAGCACTACCGCTACTGGTATCTGGTTAAGTCTGAAGAGGCCTAGTCAGCTCTTGCATTGCAGGCCGGTTTCCGTTACGCCAGTGGGGGCTACTTACACTTGCACTCGCAGAAGCAGTTTTCCAGTAGGTACGCCCGCGGGGGCTATTTGGATCTCTGTTCTGTTTACTACTCGGTCACTTTGGCTAGGCATCTACGATTTCAGTACATTGTGGACTGTCTCTATCAGCACCTCTTTGTAACACCCAGGGCGTGCCAAACCACCACATCTGAGACTGACTGTGTTTAGCTCTTAACCCTTTGGGGTAGAGATCACCATTATCTGCATAGTAATTGTGCATGTCAACTATATTGTGCATTAACTCTTGTAACATATCAGTCTTCACTGTGTGTCTATTCAACCGCCACTAGAGGGCGATCGTTTGCATTATTTTATTCTAATAAAATTGTGTTTTATTTCACATACTGGTCTGAGTGTCCTAAAAAACCGTAACAAGAGAAGATGTGGTGGAACACAACACAACTGATGTGATGGAAGAAATGATAATGTGGAATGAAAAAGCAATAATGGGAGAGAAGAGAAGATCTGGTATAATGGAGGAGCACTTATGTGGAGGAGAGAGAGAAGATCTGGTTTAATGGGAATGTACTGATGGAGAGAAGATCTGGTGGAATAGTGGAGTTCTGATGGGTGGGAAGAAATCTGGTGGAATTGAAGAGCTCAGATAGGATAGATGAGAAGATGTGTTCAGGGATTATTTTAATGTGTCTGCAACCCCTTCCGTGCAGTGAGAAATGAAAAACATGCAGTGAGGATTTCATTCTGACTGAGTCTGGGTCAGGTAAAGAACTACTTCCCAGGCAGTCCGTGCAAAGCAACAGGGCACTGAGCTAACAGAGGGCCTGTTCAGTTTTGTACAGCTCGTATAAGCAGGGCCAGACTCCATACAACAATACAACCTATTACTCCATACACAGCCTTGGTACTAATACACATGTTGTGTATCAATCTCCTGGTTATGCGGCCCCTTGTAAGGATATGAGGGAGGAGCTTGTCACCAACAAACAGGACGTTTACTGCTGGAGATCAGACACATGAGCAGAGGTGGAGCCAGATTGCAGCACTACCAGAGGGCACATTACTCTGGTAGAATGTAGGAGAGCTGATGGAAGAGAAGATCTGGTGCAATGGAAGAGAGCTGGTGGGAGGGAAGAGAAGATCTGGTGCAATGGAAGAGAGCTGATGGTAGGGAAGTGAAGATCTGGTGCAATGGAAGAGAGCTGATGGTACGGAAGTGAATATCTGGTGCAATGGAAGAGAGCTGATGGAAGAGAAGATCTGGTGCAATGGAAGAGAGCTGATGGAAGAGAAGATCTGGTGCAATGGAAGAGAGCTGATGGTACGGAAGTGAAGATCTGGTGCAATGGAAGAGAGCTGATTGAAGAGAAGATTTGGTGTAATGGAAGAGAGCTGGTGGGAGGGAAGAGAAGATCTGGTGCAATGGAAGAGAGCTGATGGTATGGAAGTGAAGATGTGGTGCAATGGAAGAGATCTGATGGTAGGGAAGTGAATATCTGGTGCAATGGAAGAGAGCTGATGGTAAGGGAAGTGAAGATCTGGTGCAATGAAAGAGAGCTGATGGAAGAGAAGATCTGGTGCAATGGAAGAGAGCTGATTGGAGAGAAGATCTGGTGTAATGGAAGAGAGCTGGTGGGAGGGAAGAGAAGATCTGGTGCAATGGAAGAGAGGTGATGGTAGGGAAGTGAAGATCTGGTGCAATGGAAGAGAGCTGATGGAAGAGAAGATCTGGTGCAATGGAAGAGATCTGATGGTAGGGAAGTGAATATCTGGTGCAATGGAAGAGAGCTGATGGTAGGGAAGTGAAGATCTGGTGCAATGGAAGAGAGCTGATGGTAGGGCAATGGAAGAGAGCTGATGGAAGAGAAGATCTGGTGCAATGGAAGAGAGCTGATGGTAGGGAAGTGAAGATCTGGTGCAATGGAAGAGAGCTGATGGTAGGGCAATGGAAGAGAGCTGAGGGAAGAGAAGATCTGGTGCAATGGAAGAGAGCTGATGGTAGGGAAGTGAAGATCTGGTGCAATGGAAGAGAGCTGAGGGAAGAGAAGATCTGGTGTAATGGAAGAGAACTGGTGGGAGGGAAGATAAGATCTGGTGCAATGGAAGAGAGCTGATGGAAGAGAAGATCTGGTGCAATGGAAGAGAGCTGGTGGGAGAGAAGAGAAGATCTGGTGCAATGGAAGAGAGCTGATGGTAGGGAAGAGAAGATCTGGTGCAATGGAAGAAAGCTGATTGGACTGTAGAACACTTGTATGTGTTGTTTAGGTTTGTTCATGTTTGTTTTGGGAGTGAATGTACTCTTGGATGGGCATGAAAAATAGAGCAATACAAAGCACTTAAATAGTGCAGATTCTATAGTCTTGTGTATTTTAAGGCACCCAGACAATTTGTTACTTTTTTCTCACCCAGGTATTTTGTATCAGTAATCCTAAAAATGGCTTGGATTCCATAGAAAGCAAAAATGTTATCAGTGGTTTAATTATGATTTTCTCCACACACTTCATTCGGAATTTGTGAAATAAAGACAGACATAACATATATCTCCTTCAGTGTAATCTAGTATATTGTGTCTAAACAGTTCAGTGTTCTAAAGCCCCAAAAGTATTAAATAAGATTGGTTGACTTTAGTCGTTCTCCTCTTCATAGTGCCAACCATACAGCTGTAGTATGACAATGTCCATGGTAATGTCACATTAGGAACATCACATTAACAGTGCACAATTGTAACTTGCTATAAAATTAAGAAATCTAGAAGGCTGCACCATCCTACTTATCAGACCATTCACTTCTTCTTTAGTTCATAGCAACTGAGATGAGTGTGTGGCCTAGCCCTGTCCTGTTTATATGAGGCATCACTAGTTACATGTGTGATCTCATTAGATAACATGCTTGATATAAGTAGATCCATGTGTGATGACACAAGATGCATGTGTGATGTCACCAGATATCTTTATGTGATGTCATCAGAAGACAGGCTAGTCTGCTTCTCATTGAATCATTTATTCTTCATTTTTGAAGCAATTTTTATTAAGTAAAACAAAAGAGAATGGGTTACTGAAGAAAGAAAAGGAAAGAGTAAGGGAAACCCAATAACAAATCAGTACACTACTTGATCCAGCAGTTCTCTAATATTTTTCCATCATTATAAATAATCAGTGGAGATCCCATTTTACTAACATTCCTCATATTTTAAATTCAGCTTTAATCGTCTCTATTTCAAAGCTATCCTGAATCTTATGTATTTTATCAGACATTGGGATAATTGATAGTTTCCATTTCTCAGTTATCGGTCTTCTTGTAACATGAGCTACAATTTATGTTGTTTCCTTGTTACATTTTCCATTGACTTGCAGAGTAAACCCAGAGATCCATGTCAAAACTCTTATGAAGAAACTTGTTCTAATGCATGTGTAGGCTGCCATTTTGTTTCATTGTGGAGCAATTCCACCAGACCTGTATATATACGTTTGGCTCCGCCTCAACCTTTCCAGAATAAGTTGTCACTTTTATGATTCATAAACTAAATAACTATTTGGGTGTGAGGTACTGTCTTTGGAGCGGATGAATCCCTGCTTCATATGTTTAACACATGTTGAAAAGTTTGCACTCACATTTCCCTCCAAAATCCCCATCGATCTTTTCCCCAAGTTTTCCGATAATTACATTTGTGACCTTTTGATTTTGGGAATAATTGTCTGAATAAATCTGATATTAGGCCTTTTTAATGTTCTGTGCTTTCTTGCAGAAAGAAAGTCGTCTTATACTTGCTTCTTTAAAGGGATAGTAATACTTCATTTTAACTTTATTTTATTTTGTAGGCATTAAAAAAACATGAAGAATGATATAAGTCTTATCTCTCAAACCTTTATGGTTTATGAGATATTCACAAGCAAAGTTTCCCCTCCCACCCCCTTTTACCTAGTGTAAGCCATCTCTTCTCAGATGTGGAATACAGTCCATAGACCAGACAGATAACAGAAGGGGACAATCTTCTTCCTATGAGAACAATGAAAGCCCTGCCCCCCTTGACAAGCTTTTCAGGTTTTTCCCTTATCTTAATTGAAGATTGTCCCTCTCTGCAATCTACCTGGGCACCTCCCTTCTGATCTGGCTGAGCAGTGTTACATCAGTAAAAGGGGTGGGAGGGGGATACTTTGTCATTGAATTACTCTTGAACTACAACTCTGACAGAACTGAAATAACACTCTCCAAAGTCCAAATACTATGATGATTAATTAGAGCTGCTTTTATTATGAAACATTGCTATCCCTTTAATTAATGGGTTCAGCAAATGGTTCTTCAACTGCAAACAGCAAAACAGATCTTTCGGCAAAAGCACCAGAGAATTTCTTAAAGCTTGATTCTCTGTGATGTTCCACTTCTTATAAATGTTTATGTAGCAAGAGTATTCCGCCTGGTCTAGAATAGGAAAGGCATATACATCCAGGAAGGGTTTACATTTATTATTGAAAAGATATAGCATTAACAGAGAGGGAAGGCTGGAATCATGCATTTTCCTGATGTAGATTCCCACAGGGTCAGTCAATGCACGGTTTACATATTATGCAGGATTTTTCGTATTTGCTTATGATTGCTAACATTTCCATGGTAACATCTATGTGGTATCATTGCAGTGTCATACAATGAAAGCTAAATTTGTTTCTACTTGGTTGTGATGTCTGAATCGTAGAGTGGGTTAAATGTTGCTAAGATAGTAGGGGTGTAATTACACACAGCATTTTAAAACCTTGCCTGTAGAAATAAAGCAGTGTGCTGGAGGTTCCAGAACACAACCACTGTGCTACTCACATATATCAGAGAGAAAGACAGAGAGAGAGAGCGAGTGAGAGGCCCACACACACAAGGAACCTCCTGCAGAGTGAAAGACTCACACAGGCACAATCAGTGAATCTCATGCAGATGATCAGACATAGACATGGGCATCTGCAGGTGGGAGCAAGAGTGGGGGATATGTGTTCCCTCGGGCCGTATTAAGATGGAGGTTGGGTGGCACATTTTTGGTTTGCCTTCCCACCTTGGAAAGATTTCTGTGAACACCCCTGGTTTAGTCTCCTGCCAGTTGTTTAAGTTTCACTGTGTTTCAGTCTATGCGATAGAGTTGTAACCGCACTCTCCTAGAGTATTTCAGCAATCTCAGTAAACGTATTCATTCATATATTTTCTCTACCGGGGGTGCTCGCCCTCTGCCCACCTACTTCCAAAGCAGACAACAGACATACCAGTGGGAATAAGAGAGGCACTCACCCGTAGTTGGTATTCACCAGACATGTTTATTCAAAGAATATATAGACGTGTGAATCCCAACTCAGCAGAAGATTTAGGCCATTTTATGATATCATTATATCGGCGCTGCTAAAGAGCCACATCTGGTCAAGTGACCAGAATCTGCTGACAGCTTTACAGCTCATCAAGCAGAAAGGGGAGGGACCGGAGAACTTTCTTTTCCTATATCTCTCAAACCATAATGGTTTGAGAGATACTAATAAGTGCAAGTACTCTCTTTTAATTGTATATACCATATAGTTTATATTTTTTTCTGACATTACTATCCCTTTAATAGGTGCTGTATACTATGTTCATAGGAGTGGATATGATTCTTTATTGCGGGACTCAAAGACCCAAGACTCCTACAACTGATGGCTTCCTAAGAAGGGAGAGGAGATTATATGAACGTGACATCCAGCTCTAGTTAAAGATTAATTTTGGGGAACCAATCCACTCAGAATTGATTGAATGTGGCCATTAGGATTTTTCGACCTACATTAAGGCATACCTCCCAAGTGTCCCTCTTTAGAAGGGACAGTCCCTCTTTTAGACTCAAAACCCTCTGTCCCTCTTTCACACACTGATGTCCCTCTTTTTAGGAGATCAGACTATGTAGTGTGTATACAAGTGTATCATACTGATCCTCAGCAATAAAACTCGCATTATTGTTTGTTTAAAGGTCAGTATATATGTTTATAAATGAGTCTGTGTAAATAGAACACTTTGGGCTTGTTATAAGTCAATTATTAGGTTACACAAGGAGGTCTCAATTAGCCTAAAAATTCTTGGTAATGCCCTGTCTACCAGCCACGCCCCCAGCAATACCCCCTTAAAACAAAAGTGTCCCTCTTGGGCAATTTGAAATGTTGGGAGGTATGTTAAGGTAAATGGGGATATTAACCCTTTGAGTGCTATATGGCACTGCAAATGTAATGCGTTCCTGAGGGTATTCAGTAAAGTTGCAGCATGCTGGAATTTGATGTGATAACATGAGGAAGTAGTTGCCCATGTGGAAGGCCCCATAGTCCTAATGTTACCTTTCATTTCTGGCAACAGATCCAACTCAGCAATGCTGTTCTGGTGTCATTTGAATAAAGGGGTGCCTTAAAGGGATAGTAATGTTTCATAATAAAAGCAACTCCAGTTAATGTTGATAGTATTTGGGCCATGGAGAATGTTATTTCAATACACTAGGTAAAAGGGTCGGGAGGGGATACATTATCATTCAACTACTCTTGAACTACAACTCTGACAGTATTGAAAAAACACTCTCCATGGCCCAAATACTATGAAGATTAATTGAAGCTGCTTTTATTTTGAAACATTACTATGCCTTCAGTGAAACTAATGTGAAGTTGATGAATTCACATGTGGAAGCAGTTTACAAAGAATTGATTCATAGTAGCCCTTTTGAATCTCTGCCCGGATTGAGGTAAGTGTGTGTGTGTGGGGGGTAATTATAGGAGATCTTAGTGTTTCTTTAATTGCAATCCCTCAATCCCCAACTCCTTCTCCCTCCCTCTGTAACACAGATTTGAGCGCGTGGTGGTTGAAGAGCCGTAGATGGCTTTAATTAACAGCTAATCTCTCTGGAGGGTAACTTTTGCCTCTCTCTATCCCTCCGCTAATGAGATGCTTAAACTGTTTGAAAGAATCAAAATCTAATTCTCGTTCAGTGCTCGGGAGGACCTGAAGGCCTTCTTAACGCCTAGAGTGCTGGAGAAGCTGGCAACGCAATGTATTACCCATACCTCCCTGGCACTCAAAGGGTAAATCCTGAGATGAAAGAACACTGATGCTGTTAAGAAAGAAAAAAAAATCAATTTATTTTTGTGTCTCAGATTTAGAGATCTAAAGGGTAGAAAGGAGTTGGAGAGGGTAAGAAGAACAGCTTGTAATAATGCCTTTATGGAGCTGAAATGCTTTAACTCCTTGGCTGCTAGAGACAATTACAATGCATTGCTTTGTAATGATAAGGATGATGGGATCTGTAGTACTCAACAGCTGGAAGTTCAAATGTTAACCTTGGGAACTCTTGCTCTGTGTCAGCCTCAGAAAGATGGTCAGCGCCGGCGTGAGCCTCAGCCACGGGACTCACTCTGTGTCAGCCTCAGGCTCAGCCAGCCAATGAGGACCATACAGCTAATACATTTCATTGACTGGCTGGACTGGTGCGTGCTGCGCTATGTAGTTAGGCTGTGAGTGCCGGCTTTGTTTCTCCATTCCAGAGCTCTTTGTTGTCCCGGTGGGGTGTGACGCGGGATGCAGGACACAGACCTCCAATAAGGGACAGTCCCGGGCATTCCGGGACATGTGGTCACCCAACACTGGGGAGGGCTGGCCTTGGGAAAGAGGGGCAATGCCCCCTGGGCCAGTCATATGTCTGAACCAGTGGGCCACTGCTTCACTAAATCTCATGCTTGCTACTGTTAAAGGAGCTACACCAGTGATACTACAGAGCTTGCAAATGAAATGGAGCTACACTAGTAGCATAACCAATTTAAATTGAAAGTTCTATGATATCACTAGAGTAGCTTTTCTTAAAGGAGAACTCCCACCTTAGTGGAACCTGTCTTCCTAATACAGCTCAGTGTTGTTTAAGATGTAATACTTTTTTATTTGAATGTAATGCAGTAGTTGTATTGTTATTATCTGTTAAAGGGATAGTAATGTTTCATAATAAAATCAGCTCTAATTAATCATCATAGTATTTGGACTTTGTAGAGTGTTATTTCAATTCTGTCAGAGTTGTAGTTCAAGAGTAATTCAATGACAAAGTATCCCCCTCCTGCCCCTTTTACTGATGTAACACTGTTCAGCCAGAGCAGAAGGGAGGTGCCCAGGTAGACTGCAGAGAGGGACAATCTTCAATTAAGATAAGGGAAAAACCTGAAAAACTTGTCAAGGGGGGCAGGTCTTTCATTGTTCTCATAGGAAGAAGATTGTCCCCTTCTGTTATCTGTCTGGTCTATGGACTGCATTCCACATCTGAGAAGAGATGACTTATACTAGGTAAAAGGGGCGGGAGGGAAACTTTGCTTGTGAATATCTCTCAAACCATAAAGGTTTGAGAGATAAGACTTATATCGTTCTTCATGTTTTTTTAATGCCAACAAAATAAAATAAAGATAAAACGAAGTATTACTATCCCTTTAAAGTTGTGCTGGTGACCTCAGTTTCTCTCAGGGTGTGGGTACAGCTCCAGCCCGCAGCCTGTCAACCCTGCTTAGCTCCCCTCCCCACATAATGACTCCTTCGATAATGGAGGATTCCTGCAGATGACCTGGCTCGTTCTCTAGCAAAAGTGCATCCAGGTCATTGTTCATGCACAGACAGAGCGTGATCATGCGCTCCTTCCTTTATAATCCGTGCCATTCTGCTTGCCTTTGCCTCTATTAGGCAAGCAGACTGGCACTGATCTCGCACTTTCCTTCAAGGTGACCTGGTGAATGTGGTGTTCAGTCGCACGCTCTTTTTTTTGCAACATTTTAAAACGATACCATGTTGCCCTGGGCCCTAGGCAATAGATTAGGTTGGCATAATGGATGATCTGGCTCTGCCTAAAATGCTCAGTTCTGAGGAGCATTTCACATAATGAATTGCGGTTATGGCCAGAGCAATCCCAATATCTCTTCACAAACACCCTTTACAGTGGATGGTTAATTTTAGCCGCCCCACCTTTACCAACCAGTATTTAATTCTGTAGCTGTAGATTCAGTTTTGGTCTTCGGTGCAAATCAATACATGTGAGATCTTTAGAATAACCATGAGTTAAGAGAGTTTTTACGATTCTGTGTTATAGGCTAAGGGTGTTTTCTGTGCCAAGCTGATCCTTCAGTGGTTAGTTAAGCAGACTCATAAACACTGCCCGTTTCAGTCTGAAAAAAATGTTAGTAAGGGTCATGTCCGCATCCATGGACGTGACATCCAGGACTGAATTAAAGGGATAGTAAAATTTCTCAAAAAGGCAGCTCTGATTAATCTTCATAGTATTTGGGCCATGGAGAGTGTTATTTCAATACTGTCAGAGTTGTTGTTCAAGAGTAATTGAATGATAAAGTATCCCCCTCCAGCCCCTTTTACCTAGTGTAAGCCACCTCCCCTCAGATGTGGAATCTGGTCTCTTGATGGGACAGCTAACAGCAGAGGACAATCTGCTTACTGTGAGAACAATGAAAACCCTGCCCCCCATTGACAGGTTTTTCAGATTTTCCCTTATGCTCACTGAAGATTGTCCCTCTCTGTGATCCATCCGGACAGTCTTGCTGTTCTGAGGTGAGCAGTGTTACATCACTAAAAGGGGCGGGAGGGGGATATTATATAATTCAATAACTCTTGAACTACATCTCTGACAGTACTGAAATAACACTCTCCATGGCCCAAATACTATGAAGATTAATTGGAGCTACTTTTGTTGTGAGACATTAATATCCCTTTAAGATCATACCTGGGCACTCTGCCCTGGAGACTCCGGATTTAGAATTAATTACCAGGTCTCCAGAACAGAGGCTGATTATTTGGCTGTTTTGACATTCCTGGGTAGCTCCGCCTACTTCTTTCTTCCTGCTTCACACCCTGTTCTGTCCACTGCAAAGCCCAATATTGATTAAGTCCCACCCACCTGATAAAGCCCCACCCACCTGATAAAGCCCCACCCACTTTATCCTGCTATTCTCATCATTTTCACATGACCAGCAGCTCATGAGCCATCTGCGGGGGCTCCACAAAAGAAAGTTCACAGGTATGATTGAAGATGTCTGGAGCAAAGGCACTAGAACAAAATTCATAAGGGCCTTTAGGATTTTTTGCCAGTAGTTAGGTAAGTGGTGTTATTATTAGGAGGCAGTAGTTCTCCTTTAAGGCCCTCGTTCCTTTTAGTGGCTGGCGGTACCTGCTATTCACTGGGATGTCTTATTTCAGGAGGGCTTGTGTTGGACTCCAATCATTCCCAGCAGTTTTTTTTAAGGACCACATAAAACATTTCATTACACAGACTCTAGCAAAGAATAAAATCCAGAGGTAGCGGCATCTGGGGATCAATTAAATCCCACAATGAGCAGCCTGGAGAGGAATTAAACTGCTCCGGGCACACGGAGCCCCCACATGACTGATCCTCCATGCGACTTGGCATCTTTTAGATGCTAATTACTGTACAGGGAGAGGAACAAAGGTCCATCTTTATAAAATGAAACTGGATTTATTCTGGAGTAAACCATCTGCACCATAGGGGATAAATACCAATTCCTATTGGGCTTTTAACCCCATGAATGCTAGAGAGGACTCCCATGCATTGTGGAGCAACTTCAGTTTTGTTTTTTGGTAACTTGGATGCATTGATATGGTGCTTAGGGCCCCATATCGATAGATCTGCGGATCACTAGTGTAGGGATGCCTAGTTGCACATGTCTATTTGCTATTACACTACTTTTCTATTACACGTCAGTGGTTTTTAATACGCTTTAGGGACTCAACACCTTGATTTGTTAGGCACTAAACTTCAGGCAGAAAAGAGAGTTCCTGAACGAGTGCCCTCTGCGTGTAAAAGAATAGCGAATGGATGTGTTGTTTCATTGTTTTCAATGTTGAACTAATTTTACACCTGCAGTGATTTTTTAACTGTTGATAGTTTGTCACAGAACAGCTAATACAATACCAAACTGTGACTTAATACTACAGATGTTAGTTTTGTTTCCTAATAGAATCAAGCCCCTAAAGGGGAACACCTAATGACCCTAATAGCTCCTAAAGAGGGAACCTGTGAGGTATGAAGCCCTAATATCACTTAAAAAGGGAACTTGGGAGGTATGGACCCCTAACATATCCTAAAGAGGGACACTTGGGAGGTATGGACCCCTAATATCTCCTAACAAGGGACTCGTGGGAGGTATGAAGACCTAATATCTCCTAATGAGGGACTCGTGGGAGGTATGGACCCCTAATATCTCCTAAAGAGGGACACTTGGGAGGTATGGACCCCTAATATCTCCTAAAGAGGGACACTTGGGAGGTATGGACCCGTAATATCTCCTAAAGAGGCACACTTGGAAAGTATGTACCCCTAATATCTCCTAAAAAGGGACACTTGGGAAGTATGGACCCCTAACATATCCTAAAGAGGGACACTTGGGAGGTATGGACCCCTAATATCTCCTAACAAGGGACTCGTGGGAGGTATGGAACCCAAATATATCCTAAAGAGGGACACATGGGAGGTATGGACCCCTAACATATCCTAAAGAGGGACATGTGGGAGCTATGGGCCCCTAATATCTCCTAACAAGGGACTCGTGGGAGGTATGGAACCCTAATATCTCCTAAAGAGGGACACTTGGGAGGTATGGACCCCTAATATCTCCTAACAAGGGACTCGTGGGAGGTATGGAACCCAAATATATCCTAAAGAGGGACACATGGGAGGTATGGACCCCTAACATATCCTAAAGAGGGACATGTGGGAGCTATGGGCCCCTAATATCTCCTAACAAGGGACTCGTGGGAGGTATGGAACCCTAATATCTCCTAAAGAGGGACACTTGGGAGGTATGGACCCCTAATATCTCCTAACAAGGGACTCGTGGGAGGTATGGAACCCTAATATCTCCTAATGAGGGACTCGTGGGAGGTATGGAACCCAAATATCTCCTAAAGAGGGACACATGGGAGGTTTGGAACCCTAGTATCTCCTAAAGAGGGAACTTGGAGGTATGGACCCCTATTTTCTCCTAAAGAGGGACACTTGGGAGGTATGGACCCCTATTTTCTCCTAAAGAGGGACACTTGGGAGGTATGGACCCCTAACATATCCTAAAGAGGGACACTTGGGAGGTATGGAACCCTAATATCTCCTAAAGAGGGACACTTGGGAGGTATGGAGCCCTAATATCTCCTAAAGAGGGACACTTGGGAGGTATGGAGACCTAATATCTCCTAACAAGGGACTCGTGGGAGGTATGAAGCCCAAATATCTCCTAAAGAGGGACATGTGGGAGGTATGGACCCCTATTATCTCCTAAAGAGGCACACTTGGGAGGTAAGGACCCCTAATATCTCCCAAGAAGGGACATTTGGGAGGTATGGACCCCTAATGTCTCCTACAGACACTTGGGAGGTATGGACTCCTAATATCTCCTAAAGAGGTACACTTGGGAGGTATGCACAGTACACTAATATTACATTAAGTTGGCCCAATTCTAGAGTCATATATACAATGTAGAGGGGGAAGTTTTGCCAGTGCCAAGCATCCACGGGAGCCCATCTGCTGCCGGGTTCAAGAGGTTCAATATGCGTCCTTGTAAAAATATCACTGTGTTAGGGGACCCCAAAAAATGTTTCCATCAGGGTCTCCAATGACTAGTTACACTGCTGCCCACACTTCAGGTCTTTTGGAGTCCTAGATACTCCTCTGAGTTTGGGGAATAACCAGCCAGGCGAAAAGAGCATTCAATTGTAATTGGATTCAGTTGGACAACAGCAAACATCAAATTCTAACAACGTCTCATAAAACAGAGAGCACAAATACATATAACGGGAAACAGAGCGGCCTGGTGTCCTCCAATGGCAACAGTGGACCTCCAGCTCCAGTGTAACCCAGTATTCTCAGCCATTCAAGACTGATGGGACTTGTAGTCCAACAACAGGTGATGGCAGGGGATTTACTAATTACTGCCTTAAGTGACTCAAGTCCTGGGGGGGGAGACTAATTTTTACCCCTTTGAGTGCCAGAGGGGTACGCAACGCATTGCAGAGCAATGCGTTGTGTACCCCTCTGGCACTTAAATGCTTAACTATCTGAATGCCAACTGTGCTCGACTAATATAAAAAAAAACTCACTTTTATTTTTATTTTAATCTTTTTTTAATGTCTACAATATTAAATCAACGTAAAATGAACCATTACTATCCCTTTAAGGGATTAAACATGTACAGCGTGTTTTATTTTGATGTGCAATAAAATGACAGCCCTCCAAAAAATATATAAAAAAAAAATTAAAAGAAAGTTCACCCTTTGAGTGGTAGAGGGTTGCCTACCCCTCTACCACTCAAAGGGTTAAAAAGAGATGTTGCCCTCAAGCTTAAATAATTGCCCGCACCTGGAACAAAGACTCTTGTGATGGAAATCGGGCCCTGATCAGAAAGACGTACCTGTGTGGACATCAGCCATTGTTATGTTGGGTTAGATTAAAAAAATGCAGCTGTTTCTTGAAGTGAAAACAAAGCTTTCTTTGGCACATGCTAATGCTACACCTATAATCATCTGTTTCAAACAACGGTTTCTCCAAGAAAGAAAGAAAGAGACTCTCCCGGAGATCAAAAGCTTAGTCCCTGCTGGACAAATTTCTGTTCTAGAGCCAAGGGCAGCATTGCCAGGAAACATTGTTCAGACTTCGGAATCACAGTGAGAAATCGCTAATCTAAATTCATTTTTTTGAAGAGCAGTAACAGCCACAGTCTCACGTACCCTGTGAAAGAGAACAAAAAATTGTATTGATAATAAGGGGAAGGAATCATTTAACGCCTTAAGGACCAGGCGAGTGGCCGGCAGTTAAGGAGCATGGGCATTTTTTTTTTATTTTCCTTTGTTTTCAGGGGTCTCCGAGCGGCGTGTTGGTAGCCCATGAATTCCATGACGTGCCAGAACAGTCACTGGTCCTTGAAGCGGAACTTCCACCGCTGCAAAACTTCATCTCCAATAATTCACCATCTGTCAACTAGCTGCTCAGTAGCGGTAGTTGGCAGAATTATTACCACGTTAAAGAGCATTATCCATTGTTCCCGGGCTGACAGGCAGGATGGAGCGCCGACATCTTTCCATAGTGACGTCTGCGCGCCTGCGCTGTCAGTCCCTTTTGGAGCTGAACGGCTCCTAGCAACGCCTCCTAGAGCCGGCTGGGACTGACAGCGCAGACGTGCAGACGTCACTATTGGAAGATGTCTGTGCTCCGTCCTGCCTGTCAGCCCAGGAACAGTGGACAATTCTATTGAATAAGGTAATAATTCTGGAGACTAGCGCTACTGAGCAGCTAGTCGCCAGATGGGGAGTTATTGGAGATGAAGTTTTGTAGCGGTGGTAGTTCCGCTTTAAGTGCAGGACAACCATGACGGTCCTGGCACGTCAATGGTCCTTAAGGGGTTAAAGCAGGAGGTGAGAAAACTGAAACCATCAGGATGTTTAGGACTACAACTATCGTTCCTGAAAAGAATTATGGGAATTCTCGTCCACAAAAAGCAGGAGGGCATCAGGTTATGCATCCTGATTTCAAGGAACGCATCCTCATAAACCCCACACACGCCTTAACCATTTGAGTGCCAGAGAGGTATCCATTGCATTGCATTTTCATTGCAGGTTTACGTTAACCCCTCAAATGCTGGTGTGGTCTCCACTTCATAATAGTATCCAAAGGGTATCTACTTGTCTTTCTTTCAAATTTAAAGGGACACTAATGTCCCAGAAAAATCGTCTCCAGTTTTGTAGAGCTTAAAATAATAAACAATATGCTCCAAACCCTATCTCTCAAACCGCTATGTTTTGAGAGAAATAGGCATTGAAAGTTCCCTTCTTCCTCCTCTTCTCCTGACGTCAGCGTCTAGCTGGCAGCAGGATATCCCGGTCCGGGGATCATCCTGCAGCAGAGCCGAATTCGCTTTATTGCAAAAGAAGTACTTCATTGGAAAGGTCTACAAAGTGTGCCTGGTTTTAAGCACACTTTGTAGACCGTTCCAATTAAGTTATTCTTTTTAAATAATGAGATTTCGGCTCTGCTGCAGAGCCTCCTCGTGTCGGCCAACACGTTTCTCCTGCTGTCAGCTTTACAGCTGACGTCAGGAGAAGGGGAGAACTTTGAATACCTATATCTCTCAAACCATAGTGGTATGAGAGATCCAATTTGGAGCATATTGTTTTTATTTTAACCTCTACAAAACTGGCGATAATTTTTCTTGGACATTACTGTCCCTTTAATGGTTATTACCTGTTTTGCATAATTTCTTTGTATTACACAGTTAATACATTTTAACCCCTTAGTGACAGCCGCGTTCGTACGCGGCTGTCACGTTAACGCCCGCCGAACATTTTTTTTTTTTTCTTCAAAGAAGTCCTGAGTCTACGAGCGGCGTGCAGCCGCACGGAGACGCGGACTTCCGTGACTTACCAGGTACGTCCTCTGTCACTAAGTGACAGTTTCTGCGGGACGTACCTGGTAAGTCATCTGTCGTTAAGGGGTTAAAGGGATAGTAATACTTAAGTATTACTAATCCCTATAGTAAAGTCCTATTAAAAATAAATGTATTGCCCCCAGTGTCATCTCTCAAACCTTTATGGTTTGAGAGATAATCGCTCCTAAAGTTGCCCTCTCCCTCCCCCTTCCCCAAAGTCAGCGTTGTAGCTGACTGAAGGGAAATCCGGTCATAGATCATCAGGCGGCTCTACAGCAGAGTCGTTATCGCATTAATTAAAAAAAAATCTTTCACGAAAACGGTCTTCTACGTGTGCTTGCAAACCAAGCACAAACCAAGCACATGTAGAAGACCATTTCAGTGAAAGTTTTCTTTTTTATTAACACGATCGCGGCTGTGCTGGAGAGCCACCTGAAAGTCATACGACTTGCTTCCCTGCAGTCAGCTACAACGCTGACTACGGGGAAGGGCGAGGGAGAGGGCAACTTTAGGAGTGATTATCTCTCAAACCATAAAGGTCTGAGAGATGACCCTGGGGGCAATACATTTATTTTTAATAGGACTTTAATATAGGGATTAGTAATACTTAAGTATTACTATCCCTTTAAAGTGAATATTATCTGAAATAATGCTTGTTTCTGCTGTGAAAACCTCAATATAACTCTAGATTACAAAAATATTGTAGGATTATGCGAAGAACTATGCTCAAGATGAAAGTAATAAAATATTAAAGAGACAGTCACATGCATGTTTAATTACATTTTATAATAAACCCTACGTGGTATGCTTAAATAATATACCTGACTGAGAGGGATCCGTTATCTATGTAATTATGTAAATTAAAGGACAACTATCATGAAAAAAACAAACAAATAAATTAAAACCAACAACGATCATTGTGAATTTACAGCCCTTAATGTGCAGGCAGGTAACCCTCAAATATGTTGTCCAAACTCCTGAAGAAGCCAAAACTGTTTCAGTTTGCCCATAAACCATGTGACAGAGCTTCAGGAAGATGGAGAAATTTAATCTACCTACCTCCTTGAATGTCCGCTATGCGCCACGCTCCCCTACTCATACTAGATAGCTTACAGCTTATAGACGAATATCACTTAGGCTAGCTCCCTGTGCCTACATTTCTATCACATTATGTTACTCTAGATGGACAAGTCATCTATGCCAAGCTGTGATGTAACTAGCATGAGTTATTTTATAGTATCAGTAAAGTTTTATTAAAAAAATAAAAATAAACAAATATACATACCTCCCAAGTGCCCCTCTTTAACCCCTTAAGGACCCTTGATGTACCAGGACCGTCACGGTCCTTGAAATACTCAAGGACCGATGACGGTCATAGTACATCACGTACTTTTTACTTACAGCGCTCTACCGGGAGCGCTGTAAGTAAAAATAGGGCCTGAAATTGACCGCTCCAAGATCGGAGCGATCTCTATCAGGCCCCATAATAACGCGCCGATACACGCAACAGGTCACGTGTACCGGCGCGTCCAAGTGCTCCTATGCGGGCATTATGGGACGGAAATGTCCCAGGACTGCCGGTCCTTAAGGGGTTAAGATCCAAATCCCTCTGTCCCTCTTGTCTACCATTTTGTCCCTCTTTTCTGGAGATCAGAATAAGTAGTGTGTATCACACTGCTCCACAGCAATAAAAGTCACATAAATGTGTAGTCAATTTTCTGTGTAAATAAAATACTTTAGGCAAATATAGTTTTTGATACCTTTTATTGGCTAACTAAGCAGATTTAAATGCAAGCTTTCCAGACCTTAGGTCTCTTCCTCAGGCATGTTTAGGGTTGCCACCTTTTCTTCAAAAAAATACCGGCCATGGCATTCTCTCCATAGACTTAACATTGGACAGAAGCCAATTTTTTACCGGCCTGCCGGTAAAATACCGGCTGGGTGGCAACCCTAGGCATGTTATACAGATAAATATGAAAACATCTCTCTTAAATACAAGTACACATCACATTGTTTAGCATGGAAATCAGATAATAGAATGCAGTCCAGATACAGATATCTTTGATCAGTCAGTGGTAAATTGCACTCTTCCTCTGAGGCTTTAGAGGTATTTACGATGCTCTTGGGTCTGTTGGAAAGGTCAGTCAACTAAATTATATTTTGCAGGGTCGTGCCTGGTTAGTACTTGGATGGGAGACCGCCTGGGAATACCAGGTGCTGTAGGCTTTTGCTTAGAAATTATATTTTGACATAAATTCCTTATCCCTGTTCAAACCACTACAAATTGCATTAAATTTTAACATTAATTTTTCCTCCCATACCTTTCTGTCCCTCTGAGTGCGAAACAGTCCCATCAATACAGTTAACTTAAAGGGGAACTTTCACCCCGCAATAACTAAATCTCCCCTTACTGCTCACCTGGCGACTAGCTGCTTAGTAGCGCTAGTCGCCAGAAATCTTACCCCGTTCTCAAGATTTCGGCGTTTTAAAAGAGCAGGTACGGTGCACAAGGGACTGACAAGGGACTGACAGCGCAGGCGCACGGACGTCACTGTGAAGAGACGTCCGTGCTTCCTGCTCTTTTAAAACGCCGAAATCTTGAGAACGGGGTAAGATTTCTGGCGACTAGCGCTACTAAGCAGCTAGTCGCCAGGTGAGCAGTAAGGGGAGATTTAGTTATTGCGGGGTGAAAGTTCCCCTTTAATATCCTTGACACTGTACCTATTTTGGCAAAAATGTTCTCCAACTGGTGTCTCTGTCTTTTTGTTATTAACACTGGATCTGTGGGAATTAAATCTCCTATGTAGTGCTAGTCCAGTTTCTCCCACATACAGAGCTGTTGGGCATTTTGCACACATGATAAGGTATATTACATTGGATGATTTACAGGTGAAGGTACCATTGATCTTATGGTGTAACTGGGTGTTTGGAATTGGTATGTTGTCCGTGGTGTAAAATTAATGTTAAAATTTAATGCAATTTGTAGTGGTTTGAACAGGGATAAGGAATTTATGTCAAAATATAATTTCTAAGCAAAAGCCTACAGCACCTGGTATTCCCAGGCGGTCTCCCATCCAAGTACTAACCAGGCACGACCCTGCAAAATGTAATTTAGTTGACTGACCTTTCCAACAGACCCAAGAGCATCGTAAATACCTCTAAAGCCTCAGAGGAAGAGTGCAATTTACCACTGACTGATCAAAGATATCTGGATCTGGACTGCATTCTGTTATCTGATTTCCATTATAAACAATGCAATGCATACTTGTATTTAAGAGAGATGTTTTCATATTTATCTGTATAACATGCCTGAGGAAGAGACCTAAGGTCTTGAAAGCTTGCATTTAAATCTGCTTAGTTAGCCAATAAAAGGTATCAAAAACTATATTTGCCTCCTGTATTTATACGGCTAACACAGTACCAACTCTCATCTGTTATTAAAATACTTTAGTCTTGCTGTAAATAATTTATTCAGTTACACAAAGAGGTGTCAATAGGTCTTGAAATAACCACAAAATTCTCAGTAATGCCCCGCCCACCAGCCACACCCCCATAAACACCTAAAACAAAAGTGTCCCTCTTTGGCCATTTGAAATGTTGGGAGATATGAATGATCTCTCTGATGGCATTTGCTGTGTTCAGAGTAATTACAGATCTAACTGACAGGAAGTGGTGGAGCTGTTACTTTCACTTTCTATGAAGAACTGTAGGCAGTGGCTTACCTATTCCATAGAACAGGGCTGTTCCAGATCAGTCCTAAAGGGCTACCAATAGGTCAGGATGGAATGATTTCCCTGATTAAGCACAGGTGAGTTAATCATGGATCATTCATTGTGACTGACTCATCTGTGCTTAATCAGGGAAATCCTTCCATCCTGGCCTGTTGGGTAGGCTGACCAGACCTCACCTTTAACCAGGGACACATATAAAAAAATGCATACTGCAGGGCTGCTTGATTTCAGTGCAGTCCTGAAATATGCCTATTTTCTATGTGTCCCCGGTTAAAGGTGAGGTCTGGTCAGCCTACTGTTGAGGGCCCTTGAGGACTGAACAGCCATGCCAAAGAATGTTTAGAATGTCCTGGTAAGAATGGTGAACTCTTTGCACACCAGGTGGCCTGTTGCTAGCGGTTTAAACCTTTGCATGCCAGAAGTGTGTGAAACGCATTGCTGTCCAATGCATTGCCCACCCCTCTGGCACTGTAAGGGTTAAGATGTTTTACATAGTTTTGATCTGTAATTACTTTGAAAAGAAGCATCTCCCAGTAGGAATATTCTTGTTTTACGCTGCAGGAAAACTGCCACACTCTTTTTTCATATTAATGTTTTAAATACAAAAAACACCTCTTAATAATGATCCCCACTTACCTTACAATGGCCAGAAAGTCCTACTCTTCAGTCAGTCCTAGATGTCATGTTCATAAAAGCAGAAAGGACAGTTGGTAGCACTTAACCCTACAGTGTGTTTCACACCCATCTGGTCCTTAAAGTATGGTGACCAGACCTCACCTTTAACTGGGGACGCACAGGAAAAACGCATACTGCAGGACTGCTTTGATTTCAGTGAAGCAATGAAATCTGTGTGTCCCCGGTTAAAGGTGAGATCAGGTCAGCCCACCTTAAAGGGTTAAGATTATGATGTGAAATGGGTGTAACTAGCATGTTTTCATACCTCCCAACATTCCATATTGCCAAAGAGGGACACGTGTTTTAAGGTGTGTTGCTGGGGGCGTGTCTGGTGGGCGGGGCATTACCAATAATTTTTAGGCTATTTCATGACCCATTGATACCTCCTTGTGTAACCTAATAAATGACTTCTAACAAGACCAAAGGTATTCTATTTACACAGACTAATTTATAAACCCATGTAATGAAGATTAAAATGAGTTTTATTTCTGTGGAGCAATGTGATACACTTATATACACACCACACAGTCTGATTTCCTAAAAAGAGGGACATCAGGGTGGGAAAGAGGGACAGAGGGATTTGGGTCTAAAAGAGGGACTGTCCCTCCTAAAGAGGGACACTTGGGAGGTATGTGTTTTGAAGCCTATAAACATCGTGCAGCATAGGGCCAGACTAGCCCACAGAGATACCAGGAAATTTACTGGTGGGCTGCAGCATCTGGGGCCGGGCTGTGCAGCCACTATGCCAAAAATATTGTCTTAATTTAATTTCAGGGGTCCGCAACCCCTTAACATTGCTCCGGACTAGGCCCCTATCACTTTGAAAGTTTCCCTGCACTTCCTCCCAACTGACAGTGAGCCGCATGGGGAGGAGGAGAGGGACTGAAGAAGTGTGGTGCCTGCCGGCTCCCACTGGACCCCAAGGAAGCCACCCTTCTACACCAAAAATGTAAGGAAACAGGAGGGTGGCTAAAATATGTAAATTGCTATTTATAGATGTGTGTATGTGTCTGTGTACCTGTGTGTATATGAGTGTGTGCATACCTGCGTGTGTATCTGGCTGTGTGTGTCAGTGTGACTCTGTATGTCTACCTGTGTGTCTGTGTATGTATACCTGGGTCTGTGGGTATATGAGTGTGTGCATATCTGGCTGTGTGTGGGTTTACTATTGAAGTGTTGCATGTAAAGTTTTGCGTCATAAAATGACGCATGTGTTTTGCCGCATCATTTGAAGTGTCGCATTTAAAGTTTTGAGTCATAAAGTGTCGCAGATTCTACATTTTGCGTCGCTCCGAATGACGCATTCACCATTTCGTGCATTGACGCGTCTCAGTATGGGTGCAATAATGATGCAATATGGGTGCAATATTGACACGTTATGGGTGCAATAGGGGTGCATTAGGGAGCAATATGGGTGCATTATGGGTGCATTAAGGACATAATCTGGGTGCAACCCAAATCCAACCCAAAACCCACCAAAACCAACCCAAATCCAACCAAAAACCCACCAAATCCAACCCAAAACCCAAACAAAAACCAACCCAAATCCAACCCAAAACTCACCAAATCCAACCCAAAACCCAACCAAAAACCAGCCCAAAACCCACCAAATTCAACCCAAAACCCACCAAAACAATCCAAAACCCAACCAAAACTAACCCAAATCCAACCAAAAACCCACCAAATCCAACCCAAATCCAACCAAAAACCAACCCAAAACCCAAACAAAAACCAACCCAAAACCCACCAAAACCAACCAAAAACCAACCCAAATCCAACCAAAAACCCAGTAAATCCAACCCAAAACCCACCAAAACCAACCCATATTGCACCAATATTGCACCCATTTTGTGTCAGTATTGCACCCATATTGCACCAATATTGCATCCTTAATGCACCCCTATTGCACCCATGTTGCATCATTATTGCACCCATATTGCGTCAACATTGCACCCATATTGCGCCAATATTGCACCCATATTGCGTCCTTAATGCACCCCTATTGCACCCATAATGTGTCAATATTGCACCCATATTGCGACACGTTAATGCACGAAATGGTGAATGTGCCATTCGGAGCAATGAGAAATGTAGAATGTGCGTCACTTTATGATGCAAAACTTTAAATGCGACACTTTAAATGACGTGGCAAAACACGTGTCATTTTATGACAAAACTTTACATGCAACACTTCAAATGGATACCCTGTGTGTGTCAGTGTGTATGTTTGTCTGTGTATATACACACACACTATCCTATATCCTATATAATAATTCGCTAATTTGTGTGTAATGCCGCGACATGAGCAGTAGACACTGCTGCGCGTGCTGCAGTCATGCGCAGTAGAGACTGCCCGCGCCACGGCTGATACAGATCTGGGCGCTCCGAAGGAGCGTCCAGCTCTGTATCAGCCGTTGTGCGGGCAGTCTCCACTTCGTGTGTCTGCCCCGCGACCGGGTGGCAGTGGCACTGTGGCCCGTGTAATGGGCTGTTCAACTAGTACTGTAATAATTCGCTAAGTGTATGTTTGTCAGAAGCCATCATGCACAGCAGAGACGTCTACATGCGCTGCAGTGATGCGCAGTACAGACTGCCCGCACCGTGGCTGATAACAGAGCGGGGCTCCAAATTCAGACCGTAGTCCTCTCTGCGCACCTTTGGTCTGAATTCGGAGCGCCCCGCTCTGTATCAGCCACGGCGCGGGCAGTCTCTACTGTACATGACTGCAGCGCGCACAGCCATCTCTACTGTGCATGACTTCACTGCGGCCGTTGCTGGGTGGCACTGTGGCCCCTCTTCAACTAGTCTAAAATAATGAATTATAGGGCTGGCATACATTTTTTCCCAAGGGCTGTTTTGTATTTCCAGTCCGGCCCTGGCGCAGCAGTATTATATATTACACATCCTCAATGTACTGAGGATATACTAGAACTAGAGAGGGTACAGCGGAGAGCAACAAAATTAATTAAGGGAATGGAGGACTTGACATATGCGGAACGACTAAACAAACTTGGTTTATTTACTCTAGAGAAAAGACGACTAAGAGGAGACCTTATCACATTTTACAAGTATATGAGAGGTCAATACAAGGATCTCTGCGGTGAGCTATTTATTCCAAGGCCTCATCAGGTGACCAGGGGACACCCCTTGAGATTAGAGGAAAGGAGGTTTAAACTTCAGCAGAGGAAGGTTTTTTTTACTGTAAGGTCTGTCAAATTGTGGAATTCATTGCCATACCTGGGAACTCTCCGGATTTGCCCCGGAGACTCCGGTTCTGACAGAACTTTACCGGGTCTCCGGGGCAGAGGCTGATTCCTCCGGATGTGGAGAGTTTCTATTGAAACTCTGCCACATCCGCTTTTTCTCCTGCTGATACTCAGTCCCCAGCCTTCTGTGTGCCAGAGTAGTAAGGAATGCATTCCGTACCACTCTGGCACTCAAAGGGTTAAGACCCCCCCCCCCCCCACTCGCGGCAAGCCCCGCCCCCTTTTTGACGCGATTAGCTTAATTTTTGTCACCCCCTGGTGAACAGAGGACTACCCTCCGGGTAGCCCTCGACTGGAAGTTCCCAGGTATGTTCATTGCCCAGGGAGGTAGTTATGGCAGATACAATGGACACATTTAAGAGAAGATTAGATACATTTCTTTCAAAAGGGAACATACAGAGTTATACTGTTTATCAGTAGGCAGATCAGGAAGGTCTGATAAAGACTAATTTAATTGGTAGCAGGAAAGCTATAAAATTCTCAGTTACTGAGGTATGAGGCGAAGGTTGAACTTGATGGACTTCTGTCTTTTTCAACCTAATTTACTATGTTACTATGTTACTGAGTTATGTGTAATATGAAACATTACTATCCCTTTAAAACAAGGCATGTCCCTGCAATCAGAAGCAGAAATAGGTTCTCTGAAATTCACACTGAATAAGTACTGGTAATGAAGACAGAGAAGCATGATTACGTTTTCCTCAGACTAATCGACTTTAAATGGGGATTACACTAGAAAGAGGTTACTTACTAGAGAGCAGAGTTCAGACTAGGATTTTTAATAGGGAATAACTCAACACATGAGATCGGAGCATTAACCCTACTAGTGCTCATTGGACAGATGGAGATGAGACAGAGGGGAGCTCAGGAAATCCTTGGGATCTCTAAATTTACATTAACCTTCTGGCTTCCTTATGGATCTACAATTCAAATGAGAGTTGGTACCGTGCTAGCCATAGAAATACAGGAGGCAAATATAGTTGTTGATACCTTTATTGGCTAACTAGCAGATTTAGGATGCGAGCTTTCAAAAACTTGCATCCTAAATCTGCTTAGTTAGCCAGTAAAGGTATTAACAACTATATTTGCCTAACAGAATCCAATGCATGCTTTCCTGCCATTGTTAGAAAACAAATATGAACGGCACGGCAGATAAAGGGTTCTCCCCCAAACCCTGCAATGCTGCTCTACAATAAAGGGTGCGCTACCTTAAGGACTACTATTGGACTCTAAAACAAGAAAATAAAATATAAAAAAGTGCTGCTGTCTCTTCGGTCACCCGGTCACGTGACCAATGACAAAAGACTTTCTTGACATTGCGATGGTTATTAAAGGAGAATTTCAATACTATCATCTCTGTGGCAGAGAATGGCTCAAACATGACACTTTACTTATGGGAAGGGGATACATGTAGAGGTATATAGAACAATAGGATGAGTTACAGAAAGGGGTTTTATGAAACAATATACGGATTAATAGGAGGAACAACAGGGAGCAATAGGAGGGGTTATAGGGAGGAGATATTGGGGGGAATAGGAGGAGTTATAGATAGGAGTGTAACGGATCTTATCCGTTACTTGGGCCCTTGTCTGGACCTCGAACGTTTTACCTAAAGACTATGGCCCCTTGGCCTCCTTTGACCTCAGATGGGGGGTTTACTATCTTTATGTTAAAAGATTTATGTTTTATGTATTGTCAAATATTGTATGTGTTTAATTGTACTTGTCCCTAGGATATGTATTGTAGCCACTCCAGCCATTTGACTCAAGACCTCCTGCTGGGTGTTAATCAAGTCATTGTATTGAAAACTGTCCTGAGACCCCCTGCTGTGTGTTAATCCATTCACGCCCCTCAGTCTGTGAGTCACCTATTGTATAACCTGAAACTATGTTGCCAACCCTTTGTATTATATGTTGTGAGTTGATTACCTCTGTGAATGCTCCCATTGTGTCAGCCCTTACCATCTGCTGCTGGCCTTTTATCTGATGTGTTATGATTTAATCATGTTCCCTATTGTATCAGGTTTCCCCATGTGATCCAATGTACTGTACTGTATATAAATATCTGTGGTTTGTGACAATAAAGTGAGTTATGTTTGGAGTGAACAAGGAGTCCTGGAGTCTTGTATTGCTCATGGTCTAAAGTATCCACTCTGATACCCATCTGCGCCAAGTATCCTGAATCGCCGACTGTCTGCTGCCAGTTTCCTGCGTCCCAACTTCATATGCTGTCAGGCGGCGACGTGGACTCTTCCCTGCTTCCAGCGATCCTGCGGCTGTTTCCAGTGACTGTCCATACTTCAACTGGTGCATCCGACGGCGCTTATCTGGTGTTGAGAAGGAGAGACCCAGGAACGACGGCGGAAGGCGACGCAGTCCCTTCTCAGCTTCCGTTACAAGGAGTTATATGGACCAATAGGAGCCATTATAGGGAGGAGTTATATGGAGCAATAGGAGGAGTTATATGAGGCCACAGATGAAATTATAAAGAGGTGTTAGGACTGTAAGTAGCTATTTTCAGTATATAATAATGTTCTTCTTTTAACAATTAAACAGTTGTCTGGGACTTTTGGACTTCCTCACATGCCATTATCAGAGAAAGTCCTTGTCTCCCAGATGGCAATGACATTGTGGCAGCTTATAATTACAAATATAGATCACAAGCTCTCATCACTCCTGACTGCTCCTGACAGAAGGACATCATGTTAGATTCTCATAATTAGGTACCTGACTCTCTCCTGTCCACCTACTGTCTGCCAATATCTTTATTATACCCCTAGGTCTTTAAACCCATTGTCTATAAAAATCTTCATTATATGCCTAGCCCTTTAAGGTTTCGAGTGGTGTACAATGCATTGTCATGCAATATCACACCTCCCAAGTGTCCCGCTTTAGTCAGGACAGTCTCTGTTTGAGACCCAAATCCCTCTGTCCCTCCTTTTAGGAGATCAGACTGTGATGTGTATATAGGTGTATCACTTTGCTCCACAGCAATAAAACTCACATTAACCCTTTGAGTGCCAGAGGGGTACAGAATGCAATCTGGCACTCAAAGGGTTAATATTTGTTTAAAATGCAGTATATGTTTTTATAAATTAGCCTGTCTAAATAAAATATACTACAAGAAAAAAAACTACAAGAAAAAACAAAAAAGGGAGAAAAGGAGGAAAAAAATCCTGATATCCCCTCAGGATCAGACTAAAAAAGAAAAGTCCGGTCATAAGGAGAATATATCACCCCGCCTTCAGGGCCGGTGCAAGGATTTTTGTATACACAGGCGAAGGTGCATTTTGATACCCTCCCCCGGACACAATTACCCCCCCCGACCTTGCCACAATCCCCTGCCCCCTCCCACATATTCACCTCCACACTCTCCCTATCTCCACATTGCCCCTTCCACAATGCTCCCTTCATCTCCACAATGCCCCCTCATCTCCACAATGCCCCTTCCACATTGCCTCCTCATCTCCACAATGCCCCTTCATCCCCCTTCCACAATGCTCCCTTCACCTCCACAATGCCCCTTCCACAATGCTCCATCTCCACAATGCCCCTTCCACAATGCTCCCTTCATCTCCACATTGACCCTTCATCTCCACAATGCCCCTTCATCCCCCTTCCACAATGCTCTCTTATCTCCACATTGCCCCTTCCACAATGCTCCCTTCATCTCCACAATGCTCCCTTCATCTCCATCTCCACATTGCCCCTTCCACAATGCTCCCTTCATCTCCACAATGCCCCCTTATCTCCACAATGCCCCCTTCATCCCCTACCTTGAGTCCCTGGTGGTCTAGCGGCGTGCCATAACTTAGAGCTCTGTGCCTCCTTTGGCACAGAGCTGAAGCTCCCGCGCGCTGCTCTCAGTAATGCAGAGCGCTGGGAGATGATGTCATCTCCCAGCGCTCTGTATTACTACAGAGCCTGGGTCTCTCTACGGCGTGTGACATAGACACTGCAAGGGAGCGCTTGGTAGTGTAAATCAGAGCTCCCTCAGGCAGATATATATATATATATATTAAAAAAAAAAATCCCCCTTTTCGACGCCCCTCCGTTGCGGCGCCCTAAGGCAGCTGCCTGTCCTGCCTTAATGGTAGCGCCGGCCCTGCCCGCCTTCTCAATCTCTAAGAGACCAGTTCAGTATAAAGTGGAGACTAAATGACCTAAAATATACCTTTTATTAGTAGTAGTAAAATACATATAATCATAACACCAAAGGAATCACTTTAACTATCATGTGTCCTCTTAAAAACACAGTGTAGCTCCACGATCCTCTGAAATGCTGATATCATTCATCAGTGTGCCTTTGCTGTGTGATATTGTTGGAGAGATTAGGAAGTCCTAGGAGTGGTTATAGACCGTATAAACTTTAAAGGGATAGTAATACTTAAGTATTACTAATCCCTATATTAAAGTCCTATTAAAAATAAATGTATTGCCCCCAGGGTCATCTCTTAAACCTTTATGTTTTGAGAGATAATCGCTCCTAAAGTTGCCTTCTCCCTCCCCCTTCCCCGTAGTCAGCGTTCTAGCTGACTGCAGGGAAGCCAATCATACAACTTTCAGGTGGCTCTGCAGCACAGCCAAGATCGCTTTAATAAAAAATAAATATTTAACTGAAACAGTCTTCTACGTGTGCTTGGTTTATGCTTGGTTTGCAAGCACACATAGAAGACTGTTTTAGTGAAATATTTTTTTTTTATTAACACGATCGCGGCTCTGCTGCAGAGCCGTCTGATGATCTAAGACCGGATTTCCCTTCAGTCAGCTACAATGCTAACTTCGGGGAAGGGGGAGGGAGAGGGCAACTTTAGGAGTGATTATCTCTCAAACCATAAAGGTTTGAGAGATGACACTGGGGGCAATACACGTATTTTTAATATGACTTTAATATAGGGATTAGTAATACTTAAGTATTACTATCCCTTTAAACGATCTAATGCTCCACAGCAATAAAACTCACATTAACCCTTTGAGTGCCAGAGGGGTATGGAATGCAATCTGGCACCCAAAGGGTTAATATTTGTTTAAAATTCAGTATATGTTTTTATAAATTAGGCTGTCTAAATAAAATAGTTTGGTTTTGTTCTAAATAATTTATTCAGTTAGACAAAGAGGTGTCAATAGGTCATGAAATAACCTAAAAATTCTCGGTAATGCCCCACCCACCAGCCACGACCCCCAGCAACACCACCAAAAACAAGCATGTCCCTCTTTGGCTATTTGAAAAGATGTGAGGTATGTAATATGTTCCATACGTGCTGATCCTTAAAGTGCTAGGGGTAATTTCAATATACATTATTTGGTTTGGATCCCAGCCTGACAAAAGTCAGATAGTGGATTGTATTCAATCTTCATCCAGAGAAACCAGACTTGGCAAGATGAATTTATAAAGCTATAGATGGACATCAGAGATTTAATTAATGACAGGGTTTTTTTTTTTTCCATTATAGCGAATGACTTCATGGACTTTCCAGGTAAGTCATCTGTCACTAAGGGGTTAATGAGATCAAGGAGCATGGGGGGGGGTGATGTACTAATACTATTCCGTGCTGACCTAGGCACGGGTACTTAGTGAGTTATTAGTGCTATGTTTTCATAATTCCAATGTAATAAGTAACTTACTCCAAAAATACTGCCCTTAAAGGGATAGTAATGTTTCATAATAAAAACAGCTCTAATTAATCATCATAGTATTTGGACTTTGGAGAGTGTTATTTCAATTCTGTCAGAGTTGTAGTTCAAGAGTAATTCAATGACAAAGTGTCCCCCTCGCAACCCTTTTACTGATGTAACACTGTTCAGCCAGATCAGAAGGGAGGTGCCCAGGTATATTGCAGAGAGGGACAATCTTCAATTAAGATAAGGGAAAAACCTGAAAAACGTGTCAAGGGGGGCAGGGCTTTCATTGTTCTCATAGGAAGAAGATTGTCCCCTGCTGTTATCTGTCTGGTCTATGGACTGCATTCCACATCTGAGAAGAGATGGCTTACACTAGGTAAAAGGGGCGGGAGGGGAAACTTTGCTTGTGAATATCTCTCAAACCATAAAGGTTTGAGAGATAAGACTTATATCGTTCTTCATGTTTTTTTTTAATGCCTACAAAATAAAATAAAGATAAAACAAAGTATTACTATCCCTTTAATGCTGCTAGTGCCATGGGGAGGACAGACGGGCATTTTGATTTGTGCCATTAGACTTGAATTACCCTTATGTAATACAGGGTACTGAAGAAACTGGCATGGTCTTACCCAGTTTTCCTGCTCATGCTATAGGGGGAAACATTTAGGATGTGCTGACTTTAAAGGGGAACTATCACCCCAAATAAAGTTTCCCCCCAACAATTACCCATCTAGCGATTAGTTGAACAATAATAGTATTCACCAGAATAATTACCGCATTATAGAGAAATCCTACTGCTGCCGAGACTGACAGTCAGGCAACAGCGCAGACATCTTTTCTTAAAGATGTCTGAGCACCTACTCTGTCAGTCCTGGTCTCCTGTAGGAGGCGTTGCATGGTACCTTAAAGAGATAGTAATACTTTAATGTTACTAATCTCCATAGTGTAGCTATTTCAAGAAGAATTCAATAGCCACCAGTGTCATCTCTCAAACCTTTATGGTTTGAGAGATAACCGTAAGCAGAGTTCCCTCCCTCCCTCCCCCTTCTCTGAAGTCAGCGTTGTGCTGACTGCAGGGATATCCGGTCTTATTTTCATCAGGCGGTTCTGCAGCAGAGCCGAGATCGCATTAGTAAAAAAAATTATTTCACTGAAATGGTCTTCTACGTGTGCTTGCAAACCAAGAACAAATCAATCACACGCAGAAGACCATTTCAGTGAAATAATTCTTTTTTACTAAAGCAATCTCGGCTCTGCTGCAGAGCCACGAGCCTGTCGTACAACAGACTTCCCCTGCAGTCAGCTACAACGCTGACTTCAGGGAAGGGGAGGGAGGGGGGAACTTTTCTTGTGGTTATCTCTCAAACCATAAAGGTTTGAGAGATGACACTGGGGGCAATAGAATTATTTTTTTCAATAGCTACACCATGGGGATTAGTAATATTAAAGTATTACTATCCCTTTAAGGTACCAGAAGGGACTGACTGTGCAGGCGCACAGATGCCTCTAAAGCACTGTTGCACGGCCATCAGTCTCAGCAGAAGTAGGTTTTCACTGTAACATGCTAATTATGCTGGCTAATAATACTATTGTTCAACTAATCTCTAGATGGGTAATTGTTGGGGGAAACTTTATTTGGGGTGATAGTTCCGCTTTAAAGTCTTAGGTGTAGCTATGTACTAAATTGATCATATGTCCTGGTACATACCTCGAACTGTAGGTGCAGCAAAAGGGAATCTGTGTCCCAATGCTGAAATTGAACCAAATTGGTGAATTTGTAACCCCCCAATGTGTTTGACACTTCCAGCCCAAGTGTCTAATGCAGAAACAAAAGATGAGCCATTCTGTAGTAAAACACAGGAGACAAATAAAAATTGATTTAAATATGGTTCTTTGCAATGTGTTGAGGACCTCTCTAGCATTCAATGGATTAAAAGCTCCATTTAAAGCAATAGTTAATTTTAATTTACTGTAACGGTACAGTTGGTATTCTCCAAAAGGGCTCATTTTTTTCTTTCTGCATATTTCCCTAAATTTCAAAAAAACATCAAGAACACAGTTCAAGATACTTTACAAAGACATGCAGTAGAGTCCTTTCTTGCATCCTGTAAATATTACTGCATCTCCCATCATCATCTCCCATCATCCTCAGGCAATAGGGTGACCACACGTCCCAGAATGTCCAGGACTGTCCCTTATTGGGGGTTTGTGCCCCCGCGTCCCGGGTCACCCCCCACCGGGACAACAAAGAGTCCTGGAATTGAGCAACATGCACCAATCCAGTCAGCCAATGAAATGTATTTGCTATATGGTCCTCATTGGCTGGCTGAGCCAGCCAATGAGACCATATAGCAAATACATTTAATTGGCTGGCTGGACTGGTGCATGAAAGACAGCTGGGATGAAGCAGGTATGCTTGGCGCTGCAAGTGAGACCCGTGGCTGAGGCTCCCGCCGGCGCTGACCATCCTTCTGAGGGTGACACAGAGTAAGAGGTCCCACTGGGAAGCCTCAGAAAGATGGTCAGCGCCGGTGGGAGCCTCAGCCACGGGACTAAGGTGACCACATGTCCCGGAATGGCAGAACGGAAATGTGGTCACCCTATCAGGCAATAAGCCACACAATGTCCATCTGCGCCATAGACTTTCAGAAGTTTCCTCTCGACAAGAAATTGTGTCTAGAAACTTTTGTGGCTTTTATTGATTCTGTTTCCTGCTTCAGATAATTGAAAGGTTGAGAGTAGTGTTGATCTATTTCTCTTTACAATTACTTTGTAGTTCCTTTCCCCGAGAGTTCCCGAAAGAAGAGTTAATCTCTGTCTGCTGCATTTTCACCTCTGTGATATCTTTGCATTCCATAATCCAAACGGGCAATGCTTGAAAACGTGAATATTGAACAGCTCAGAACTTGCTCCGTACCCTTTCACATTTCCACGTCTGTTTTGTTTCCAATTATAATTTGTTAAGCATGAATTGCAGGCTGAGTAATTAAATTTGTCTTAATTAGTATGTATTGCTACTGAAGGCTTTTCCAGCGAGAATTTTTTTTCATGTGCAGCTGAAATTTGCCTTGTGCATAATCCTTCATTTCCATAATTGCCAATGCAAGATGTTGAAATATTGTAACCAATCTTTAATGCGCTGTTTTAAATAAGTTGATTAAAAATGAAGAATGTTTTGTGAGTACCTGATTTAAATATATTATAAATGTAATCTTTTCTAAGGCTATTCACTTATCCATGGGCGAATCCCAGGCCAGACTTAACCACCCCCCCAAAAAAACAATATTGTTTTACAGTTCATTCCAATTTATATATCAGTGTGCAAGCTTCAAATATGATGTGAGTTCAGTTGTACTGTTCATTCTGATTTGTTTGTATTTATTGTTGGCTGGCTGGGCAGTGACGTAACAATAGGGGTCGCAGGGGTCGCACCTGCGACTGGGCCCGTCACTCCAGGAGCCCTGCCTCCCCCTGCGAACCCATCGCCACTCGCCCGCAGCAGCTCAGCTGAACTCCCAGCGCTCTAGTAATGCAGAGCGCTGGGAGATGACATCATCTCCCAGAGCTCTGCATTACTGAGAACCTCGTGGGAGCGGGTGATGCCTGGAGGTAGGAGATGGACATGGGGCAATGTGAAGATGGGGGGGGCATCGGGTCCATGGCAATTTTTGCACCAGGGCCCGGTGGCTTCTAGTTACACCACTGTGGCTGGGGATGACAGAAAAGGAAAGGGTAGGGTTGCCACCTTTTCTTCCAAAAAATACCGGTCATGGCATTCCGTCCATAGACTTAACATTGGACAGAAGCCAATTTTTTACTGGCCTGCCGGTAAAATACCGGCTGGGTGGTAACCCTAGGAAAGGGTTGGTCTGGGGAGGGGGGCAGAGGGGAAATTGACCCCTGGGCTAATCATATGTCTGGACTGATGGACCACTGCCTCACTAAATCTCCCGCTTGCTGCTATAAATGGAGATACACTAGTGATACCATGGAGCTTACAACTGAAATGGAGCTACACAAATTATACCACAGAGCTACAATCCATATGGAGATATACTAGTAGCATAACCCATTTACCTTGTAAGCATAGCTGGGAACTCTCTGGATTTGCCCCATAGACTCTGTATTGGTTAATTACTGGATCTCCAGGAAGAGAGGCTGATGCTCCGGTGGTGGGGAGTGACAAAACTCCACCCACTTCTGCTCCTTCCCTGCCTGCTCCTCCCATTTCCTGCCCACTTCTCCTCAATCCCCACCCAGTTTTGCCCACTTCCCACCTACTTCCATCCACTTTAAGTTGCAGCCCCTTAAAGGTATAGTAATGTTTCATAATAAAAGCAGCTCTAATTAATCATCATAGTATTTGGACTTTGGAGAGTGTTATTTCAATTCTGTCAGAGTTGTAGTTCAAGAGTAATTCAATGACAAAGTATCCCCCTCCCGCCCCTTTTACTGATGTAACACTGCTCAGCCAGATCAGAAGGGAGGTGCCCAGGTAGACTGCAGAGAGGGACAATCTTCAATTAAGATAAGGGAAAAATCTGAAAAGCTTGTCAAGGGGGGCAGGGTTTTCATTGTTCTCATTGTAAGAAGATTGTCCCCTGCTGTTATCTGTCTGGTCATACAACCAGATTCACATCTGAGAAGAGATGGCTTACATTAGGTAAAAGGGGCGGGAGGGGAAACTTTGCTTGTGAATATCTCTTAAACCATAAAGGTTTGAGAGATAAGACTTATATCATTCTTCATATTTTTTTAATGACTACAAAATAAAATAAAGTTAAAACAAAGTATTACTATCCCTTTAAGTCCCATCCCCACCCATGATTAAGCCATGCCCCTTTGTAACTCAAATCGAGTCATTTATATTCTCCTACTGGCATAGGCTGACCATACCGCACCTTTAAAAAGGGACACACATGAAAAATGCATACTACAGGGCTGCATTGATTTTGGTGCACTCCTGAAATATGCCTATTTCCTATGTGTCCCTTTTTAAAGGTGATGTATGGTCAGCCTATACTGGCACCACATGAGTCCCCTACGGGGACTCTAGAAGACAAAGTTCCCAGGTATGCTTGTAAGCTCTACAGTATCACTATTGTATTTTTACTTAAAGGGATAGTAATGTTTCATAATAAAAGCAGCTCTAACTATTCATCATAGTATTTGGACTTTGGAGAGTGTTATTTCAATTCTGTCAGAGTTGTAGTTCAAGAGTAATTCAATGACAAAGTGTCCCCCTCCCGCCCCTTTTGCTGATGTAACACTTTTCAGCTAGAGCAGAAGGGAGGTGCCCAGGTAGACTGCAGAGAGGGACAATCTTCAATTAAGATAAGGGAAAAACCTGAAAAGCTTGTCAAGGGGGGCATGGTTTTCATTGTTTTCATTGTAAGAAGGTTGTCCCCTGCTGTTATCTGTCTGGTCTTACAACCAGATTCCACATCTGATAAGAGATAACTTACACTAGGTAAAAGGGGCGGGAGGGGAAACTTTGCTTGCGAATATCTCTTAAACCATAAAGGTTTGAGAGATAAGACATATCATTCTTCATATTTTTTTAATGCCTACAAAATAAAATAAAGTTAAAACGAAGTATTACTATCCCTTTAAATGGATAGTAATCTTTCTCAAAAAAGCAGCTTTGCTTAATATTCATAGTATTTGGGCCATGGAGAGTGTTATTTCAGTACTGGCAGGGGTTTTGTTTCCAAATCCTCACAGTAAGAAGATTGTCCCTTGCTGTGACCTGTATGGTCAAGAGACCAGACCCCACATCTGAAGGGTGGCATCTTACACTAGGTAAAAGGGGCTGGAGGGGGATACTTTGTCATTCAGTTACTATTGAACTACAACTCTGACAGTACTGAAATAACACTCTCTATGGCCCAAATACTATGAAGATTAATTGGAGCTGCTGTTTTTGTGAAACATTACTATCCCTTTAAGGCCAATTTTAAGATTAACAAAAGGGAGTGGGCTGGGACAGTGGACTTGAACAATAGTAGATATGGGCCAATTGACTGTATTTGTACCCCGGGCCACAATTTGCCAGCCCTCATAGTCCACAACAGATGCGGTGCCGCAGTTTTCTTGCTACTTTTATCTGCAATGACATTATGAAAATGGAGTTTTGAACTAAAGGAGAACAAATTATGTAATCACGCAAAAGACACATTTTCTCACTGTGCATTGTGAGCTGATGCATCATTGTTTTAACCGTATTATATCAGAGGCACCTAATGGGGTCGAGTGCAATATGAATAACACACAATGTATGTATTGACAGACTGCACAGACTGCTGGGAGCCCCACAGCCGCAATGCAGGTGCCAGGAATTAGCACAAAGACCCAATGCCATGTGTATGTGAATGATGGCTCAGTTAGTATGTATATATTTTACACTGTAATATTAATATAGATTAATATAATGCACATATAATTTAGATAAAAAAGCATACAAAAGTTAAAAAAAAGAAAGCAAGTAAATTAAATAGTATTGCTATCGGGCAAGAGCATAAACCCATGTTATTTTTTAGTTAAAGGTATAATATCTGCTTGTCAAAACATTAATTAGTTTGAATTATTTTTCTTTATTTGTAATGCAACGAATTTATTTCACACTTCTCTAAAGTGGGGAAAACAGCAATAAAGAGAATTAGGATAATTCAGGACGAAATTCATTAGTCCGTGGAGGCGGCCATGACAGTTGCCGGCATTTTTTTTTTCACACTGAAACAGGCAGAGTGCATGAGTTTACTTAAAGGGATAGTAATGTGTCATAATAAAAGCAGCTCTAATTAATCATCATAGTATTTGGACTTTGGAGAGTGTTATTTCAATTCTGTCAGAGTTGTAGTTCAAGAGTAATTCAACGACAAAGTATCCCCCCTCCCTCCCCTTTTACTGATGTAACACTGTTCAGTCAGAGCAGAAGGGAGGTGCCCGTTAGACTGCAGAGAGGGACAATCTTCAATTAAGATAAGGGAAAAACCTGAAAAACTTGTCAAGGGGGGCAGGGCTTTCATTGTTCTCATAGGAAGAAGCTTCTCCCCTGCAGTTATCTGTCTGGTCTATGGACTGCATTCCACATCTGAGAAGAGATGGCTTACACTAGGTAAAAGGGGCGGGAGGGGAAACTTTGCTTGTGAATATCTCTCAAACCATAAAGGTTTGAGAGATAAGACTTATATCGTTCTTCATATTTTTTTTAATGCCTACAAAATAAAATAAAGATAAAACGAAGTATTACTATACCTTTAAACCTTTAACCTTTTGAGCACCAGAGAGATATCCAACACACTGTGTTGCCATGTGTTGGATACCTCGCCTGCACTCAAAGGGTTAAGGACCAGAGTGGGAAGAATAATGCATTGCACCCCCCCTTCCCGCTCAGTAAAGGGTTCAGATTTCCATGTCCAGTGATCAGAGCTTGGTGCCCTGTGGTCCTGCTAGCAACTGTCATGTCCGCCTCCATGCACAAGACATACAGGACTGGATGACGATGTTATCTCTTCTGCAAATGCACAAGGACAAAATTCATAAGGGCCATTTGGATTTTCTAGGCTTAGCAAATAAAGTGGGGAGTTAGGTTTTCTTTACAAAAATCATGAAAAATCTTTGAAGAATTGCCAGTTACTGAACCCCCTTTTTTTAACCCTTTGCGTGCTACATTGTAATGCATTGGATACATCTCTGGCACTCAAAGGGTTAACTCAGTGCATTACACTGACTACACTCACACAACTGCCGTCTATACCGTATATCACTTTTTGCTGTTATGTTTATAGCATTTCTTCTATGTATCTAGTAACAGTAAATCAGGTTGAAAAAAGACACAAGTCCATCAAGTTCAACCTTTGCCTCATAACCCAGAGACATGAAGATTATATAGCTTTCCTGCTACCAGTAAGTATTTATCAGTCCTTCCTGTTTTGCCTACTAATACACAGTATAACCCTGTGTGTTCCCTCTTGAAAGAAATGTATCTGATCTTCTCTTAAATGTATCCATTGTATCTGCCATTACCACATCATTGGGCAAGGAATTCCATAATTTTACAGACCTTACTGTAAAAAAAACCCTTCCTCTGCTGAAGTTGAAACCTCCTTTCCTCTAATCTCAAGAGGTGGCCCCTGGTTATTTGATTGGGCCTTGGAATGAAAAGCTCACCAGAGAGATTCTTGTATTGTCCTCATAACTGATTCTGTTTTGTTACACAACATTTCCAGCTGGGGATCCCTTCGCTTGTTAAATATCATTCATACTTCCACACAGAAGAATCATAAAGTCTTCTTGAAAGGGAAGGGACTGTTTATTGGGTGGAGTTTGAGGTCCGAAGTGTAGAAACAAAGAATCATGTCCGCTTCTGTTAGTAGTTTGTTACTAATTAACAACTGATTTGTGGAAAATAATCTACATAGAATTGATTTTAAGAGGTCATTCGGATTGTCTGACCAGATAAAAATAAGTGTGGGGGTTAATTATTGGGAGGTGTTAGTGGCCCTTTAACATGAATAATAAAATCCTATAGCATTGAAACAGTTAAGAGATGCTGCAGACAGTGGATATTTGGGGGCATTTCCTGTTGTTTTATAAATGTCATATATCAAGGGGAATCTTTTAGACGTGACAGTAAATGCCAAGCCTCATGGCTCAATTAATTCAGAGGCTGGCCTGTATTACCGTCCTGGTGTCAGTGAGTGGTAATTAAATGGCAGGGGGCCACAGGCACATGTGGGTCAGAGACTGACACATATCAAGGTCATGTTTACATTACAAGAGTCTGATCTCCGTGGAAAATTACTGCGTCTTCCAAATATACGTCTCTTACAGCCATATTCATCATGCAAAAGTGGTGAGATTCAGAGACATCTCAATTGCACCACAGGGGAGAAATGAAAATTTCCTTTAACTTAAATACATTTTTTAACTCCTTGAATCCTCGAAGTCTGGTATTCAAAGGGTTAAATACCCCTTTAAATGAATGGAATTCCATACCTCCCAACATTTCAAATTGCCAAAGAGGGACACTTATGCTTTAGGGAGTGTTGCTGGGGGTGTGGCTGGTGGTTGGGGCATTAGCGAGAATTTGTAGGCTATTTCATGACCTATTGACATCTCCTTGTGTTACCTAATAAATGAGTTATAACAATATCAAAGTATTTTAATTACACAGACTAATTTATACACACATATACTGAAGTTTAAACAAACATTAAAGTGAGTTTTATTGCTGTAGAGCAATGTGATACACTTATATGCACACCACACAGTCTGATCTCCTAAAAAGAGGGACAACAGGGTGGGAAAGAGGTAGAGAGGGATTTGGGTCTAAAAGAGGAACTGTCCCTCCTAATGAGGGACACTTGGAAGGTATGGAATTCTGGTGTACCTGTACATCTGCTATGTGATATTCCACAAATCCCTATTGATCTTACACACACATATACACACTAGGGTGACCACATTTCCCTTCTGCCATTCCGGGACGTGGTCACCCTAGTTGCCCCTTCATACCTTGAGTCCCTGGTGGTCTAGCGGCGTGGAAAGTGCTCTGTGCCTCCTCTGGCACAGAGCTGAAGCTCCCGCGCGATGTGCTCGGTAATGCAGAGCGCTGGGAGATGATGTCATCTCCCAGCGCTCTGTATTACTAGAGCGCTTGCCTCCAGGAGATCAGGTAAGCTGCATTGCCGCCCTGGATGTCAGCCTGCAAGCGGTGTGTCATATCATGGACGCCGCGAGGGAGAGCTACTAAGCGCTCCCTCGCGGCGTCCATGATGTGACACACTGCTTCCAGGCTGACATCCAGGGCGGCTTGGCTTCATTCCGGGACACTTAATTGTCCCGGTTGAAGATGACCCGGGACGCGGGACATAGCCCTGAAATAAGGGACAGTCCCGGACGTTCCGGGACCCGTGGTCACCCTAATACACACACCTCCCAAATCCCTAATTATCTGTCACACACACACACACACACACACACACACACACGCAAATACGCACACACACTCGCAAACGCATACACACACAAACACACATGCGTACAGACACGCACTCTACACATACACACTCTACACACACATGCCCTCTACACACTTTACACACAGACACATACACACACACTCTACATATACACACACACATACACACACACTCTACACACACAAGCCCTCTATACACACACACACACGCACTCACATACACGCACACACACACGTCCTCTACACACACACACACACACACATGCCCACACACACATACTCTACACACACATACACTCTACACACACACACATACACTCTACACACACATGCTCACACATACACACACACATACACTCTACACACACTCATGAAAACACACACACGCGCACACACACACAATAGTGTGTTCAGAAATGAGGAGACTACAAAGGATAGCATAGTGCACATCCTACACTTGATTGATTGTGTATATCTGTCTATATTATATTTATTATAAAGAAATACATATATATATGTATATATTTATTTATAATAAAACTTAACTGCTTATTTAGTTCCTTGAATGCAAGAGAAGGAACGCTAATCAATGTTTTAGATATTTCTCTATCTCATATCCAGGTCTGAACATGTGCATAATTGAAGAAGTTACATTTCACAAACATACATGTGACACAGGGGTTAATTATACCCTAAGCTGCTACACTAATGGGTCCCTGTCTGTCCTCCTGTCCTGTCTTTCTAGCTGTCTGTTTATATCTATCCATCTATCTATATAGGTCCCTGAGAGGACCGAAACGTTGACCTAGTGAAATTCACGTATTTGCCTGCTGAAAATCCCATGGGTGCTGCCATCTTTATTATTTTTTTTATCCATATTGGGATTGTGCACCTGGGCATTTATTATACGTTTGAGTGAGTGCTTTCACCAACCACAGATATATATATATATATATATATATATATATATATATATATATATATATATATATATATAATTTGTAAAATGAGGGTGACCACACATCCTGGAATGCCGGGGACTGTCCCTTATTGGGGGTCTGTCTCCCGCATCCCGGGTCACCCTCCAATGGGACAACAAAGAGTCCCAGAATGGAGCAACACGCACCAGTCCAGCCAGCCAATGAAATGTATTTGCTATATGGTTCTCATTGGCTGGCTGAGCCAGCCAATGAGGACCATTTAGCAAATACATTTCATTGGCTGGCTGGACTGGTGCATGTGAGACAGCTGGGATGGAGCAGGTATGCTGGCGCTGCAAGTGAGACCAACGGATGAGGCTCTCGACGGTGCTGACCATCTTTCTGAGGCTGACACAGACACTCTGTGTCAGCCTCAGAAAGATGGTCAGCGCCGGCGGAAGCCTCAGCTGTGGGACTAGGGTGATCACATGTCTCGGAATGGCAGGATGGAAATGTGATCACCCTATGTAAAATAATACATGTGAGTTTGTATATTTTAAAGTTCAAAAACCCCTGTAGGAGAGTTTGGAAACTTTTGAAAGTTATCAGTTCTACTGGATTTAGTGTTATTCTTAGTGCAAATTACATTAACCAAATAAACAAAGGATTTCAGCCTGGAGTGACATGTAACACAAGCAAACTTGTGCTAGATGTTATTATGAATAACAGCCTATAGTGATAATTATACAAACAGCATCGACCTGTATCAACACTCTCCATCCAACAGAAAGGATCAGTGAGAGACTCTGAATAAAACAAGGCAAAACAGTCACTGAGGGAAACATCAGTTTACTCCCCATCTTGAAAAGCAGTAATGAAAAAATAGTAACTCAGCCCATGTGCCCCGCACACTGGAACGGACACCTGCCAAGTATGAGAAGAAGTGTGGCAAAGTGGATTAAAGGGATAGAAATGTTTTAAAATAAATGCAGCTCCAATTATTTTTTATAGCTTTTTGGCCATGTTGAGCAGTATTATCATTCTCTATGATGTGTAGTTCCAGAGCAATTGAATGATAAAGTATCCCCCTCCCACCCCTTTTACCTAGTGTAAGACACCTCCCATCAGATGTGGAATCTGGTCTCTTGACCAGACAGGTTGCAGCAAGGGACAATCTTCTTACTGTGATCATAAGGAAAACCCTGCCTCCCTTGACAGGTTTTTCCTTATGATCAGTGGCGTAACAATAGGGGTTGCAGCGGTCGCACCTGCGACCGGGCCCGTCACTCCAGGGGCCCGGTCACCGCCTGCGACCCCCTCGCCCGCAGCAGTCACTTAACTGATCTCCCACTCGGCGCCCTGCTCTAGTAATACAGAGCGCTGGGACATGACATCATCTCCCAGCCTCTGCATTACTAGAGCGGCGCGCTGGAGCTTCAGTTCAAGAGATCTGTGCCGAAGGAGGCACAGATCTGTCAAACCACGCCGCTAGACCACCAGGGACTGGCGGTAGGGGCAATGTGGAGATAAAGGGGAAATGTGGAGATGATGGGGGAATTGTGGAGATGAAGGGGGCATTGTGGAAGGGGCATTGTGGAGATGAAGGGGGGCATTGTGGAGATGAAGGGGGCATTGTGGAGATGAAGGGGGGCATTGTGGAGATGAAGGGGGCATTGTGGAAGGGGCAATGTAGAGATGAGGGGGGGCATTGTGGAGATGAAGGGGCATTGTGGAGATGAAGGGGGGCATTGTGGAGATGAAGGGGGCATTGTGGAGATGAAGGGGGCATTGTGGAGATGAAGGGGGCATTGTGGAAGGGGCAATGTAGAGATGAGGGGGGGCATTGTGGAGATGAAGGGGGCATTGTGGAGGTGAAGGGGGCATTGTGGAAGGGGCATTGTGGAGATGAAGGGGGCATTGTGGAGATGAAGGGGGCATTGTGGAAGGGGCATTGTGGAGATGAAGGGGGGCATTGTGGAGATGAAGGGGGCATTGTGGAGATGAAGGGGGGCATTGTGGAGATGAAGGGGGCATTGTGGAAGGGGCAATGTAGAGATGAGGGGGGGCATTGTGGAGATGAAGGGGGCATTGTGGAAGGGGCATTGTGGAGATGAAGGGGGGCATTGTGGAGATGAAGGGGGCATTGTGGAAGGGGCAATGTAGAGATGAGGGGGGGCATTGTGGAGATGAAGGGGGCATTGTGGAGGTGAAGGGGGCATTGTGGAAGGGGCATTGTGGAGATGAAGGGGGCATTGTGGAAGGGGCAATGTAGAGATGAGGGGGGGCATTGTGGAGATGAAGGGGGCATTGTGGAAGGGGCAATGTAGAGATGAGGGGGGCATTGTGGAGATGAAGGGGGCATTGTGGAAGGGGCATTGTGGAGATGAAGGGGGGCATTGTGGAGATGAAGGGGCATTGTGGAAGGGGCATTGTGGAGATGAAGGGGGGCATTGTGGAGATGAAGGGGGCATTGTGGAAGGGGCAATGTAGAGATGAGGGGGGGCATTGTGGAGATGAAGGGGGCATTGTGGAGATGAAGGAGGCATTGTGGAGATGAAGGGGGCATTGTGGAAGGGGCAAAGTGGATGAGGGGGCCAATGTGGTCGGGGGGGGGCCCATGGCAATTCTTGCACCAGGGCCCAGTGGCTTCTAGTTACACCTCTGCTTATGATCACTGAAGATTGTCCCTCTCTGTGATCCATTGGGACAGTCTTGCTGCTCACAGTGTAACTGTTACTGTGATCATAAGTATAACTCTGCCCCCTTGACAGGTTTTTCAGGTTCTTCCTTATGATCACTGACAGGCCTGGACTGGGACAAAAAAAAGGCCCGGGCATTTAAGGCTGACGCCCATTTTTATTTTTTGAGCAGCCCATGGGGGGGAGGTGGCAGCGGGGTTCGTTATTTTTTATTCAAACGCCTGGACCGGCCCACCGGGCAAATGCCCGGTATGCCCGATGGCCAGTCCTGGCCTGATCACTGAAGATTGTCCCTCTCTTTGATCCATCGGGACAGTCTTGCTGCTCTCAGCGAGGGACAATCTTCTCTCTGTGAGCATAGGTAAAAGGGGCGGCAGGGGGACACTTTATGATTCAATTACTCTGGAACTACACGTCATAGAGAATGATACCGATCTGCATGACCCAAAAACTATAAAGAATAATCGGAGCTGCATTTATTTTGAAACATTACTATCCCTTTAAACATGATTAGCATGACATAGAAAGGAAAGAGGAGCCAGGTCCTTAAATCCCTGAGTGCCAACGCAATTGTAGGATACCTCTCTGGCACTCAAAGGGTTACATTTTTGTGTCTGCATGGAAGGGGAAGGTAGACAATAGCCTTTGAGGCAGTCTCCCCCCTAGAGTTGCCAACTTTTACTCTTGCCAAAACTGATAAGGGGCACAATGTTTTGTGCTAAACACAGAATGATATGCCACACTTTTGGTAGTCAATTTCTACTTTTATAATTCTTTCCAATGAGATGTTTCATTTATACCTTGCGTGCCTGGATTAAGCAAGTAATGCATTGGGGAACTCTCTAGCATGCAAAGAGTTAAAAGCTCCATTTAAATCCGCAGGCAACCAGCCAATCAAAATTGGTGGTCTGGTGGCAGACGTACTCTAACCAATGGAAGCACAAGAGCTTGATACTGAATCTTTTTGGGTTTTAAAACCTCTAAATCCCTGACAGTGTTGTCAAAACCAGACAGGGGAACCCAAAATCTGACTGTCCTGATTATAGCCGGACAGGTGGCAACACCACTCCCCCCCCTCCGCTGGAAAGGAGTCTCATTGGCTTATCAATTGGGAATCATCGTTGAAGTGCTCCTGTATGATCATATCACTGGAACACATGGTAGAACATCTGAACTGAGAAGGAGACATGCTGGCAGTGCCCTCTATCCCTCCCTCTCTCTCTCCCACTCTCTCTCCCCCTGCTCTCTCCCTCCCTCCCTCTCTCACCCCCTCTGTCCTGTTTTATCTCCCTCTCTCAATCTCCCCCCCCTTTGTCTTTCTTTTCCTCTCTTTCCTCCACTCTCCCCCCCGCTTTCTCCCTCTCCCGCTCTATTCTCCCCCCTCTCTCCCATTCTGTCTCCCTACTCTCTCTCTCTCTCTCTCTCCCTCCCTCCTTCTCTTCCTCTGTCCCTTTCTCTCTCCTCCTCTCTCTCTCTCCTTCCCTGTCTTCCTCTCGCTCTCTTCACCCCCTCTTTCTCCCTACCTCTCTCTCTCACTTGTCCTCAGTCCCATCAACTATTTCCTTTCAGCAAATACCCCCTTGGAGCCTATATAAAAAACTTTAACCCCTTGGTTACTAGAGAGATCTCAGATGCATTGCTAAACAGTGCTTTTGGAGATCACTCTAGCATCCAGGGTTAAATAATACCCTGCACATGGGTATATGAACTGGTGCAGGGACAATGAGATTCCACGGGCCACACCTTCAATTCAGAATGTGGGTGTGACAGCTAAGGCAAACTTGGTGCACTAAGCAGTTGCCTAATCTGCCTACTGGGAAATCCCGCACTGCGCAGAGGGTTAACAGAACATAGAAGTGTCCTGATTATACAGTAAAGTTACAAAACCAATAAGCTTTTTATGAGCCAACATAACTCTCGGTCTGGGACAGCAAAAGAAATTAGGAATGTGGAAAAGCATTAAATATTCATCAGAACTGAGTCCAGGAATGGATCTGCCACTCAGCAAAGCAACAGGCCCCAGAGGACCTACAAAGAGTGTGTGTCAGAGAATGTAATCTGAAAAGCACTCATCCGATTAACACAAAGACACTATACTGGGAGGAATAGATGTCTCTTAAAACTCTGAGTGCCCAAGTGGTAAACAACGCATTGCTTTGCGATGCGTTGCGTACCCCTCTGGCACTCAGAGTTAATATGTTTAAAGGGATAGTAATGTTTTAAAGGGATATTAATGTTTCACAATAAAATCAGCTCCAATTAATCTTCATAGTATTTCGACCATGTAGAGTGTTATTACAATACTGTCAGAGTTGTAGTACAAGAGTAATTGAATGATAAAATACCCCCCCCCCATCCCTTTTACTGATGTAACACTGCTCACCTCAGAGCAGCAAGACTGTCCGGTGGATCACAGAGAGGGACAATCTTCAGTGAGAATAAGGGAAAAAACCTGTCAAGGGGGGCAGGGCTTTCATCGTTCTCACAGTAAGAAGATTGTCCCTTGCTGTGACCTGTCCGGTCAAGTGATCAGATTCCACATCTGAGAGGAGGCGGCTTACACTAGGTAAAAGGGGCGGGAGGGGGATACTATATCATTCAATTACTCTTAAACCCTTATGGTCCAATGACGTGCCAGGACCATCATGGCTGTCCCCAGCACATAAGGACCAGTGACGGTCCTGGCACGTCATGGAATTCAGGGCTCCCAGCGAGGCTGTACGCCACTCATGGAGCCCTGAATCGGATCCACAAAAAAAAAATGCCTCATTGTCCTTGAGTGCTGTCTGCGCGTGCTCTCGACGGTCCTTCAGGGGTTAAACTACAATTGAAATAACACTCTCTATGGCTCACATACTATGAAGATTAATTGGAGCTGCTGTTTTTGTGAAACATTACTATCCATTTAAATTAAGTATATCGCAGAGTCTTTATTGAATAGAACAGTTTGTGCTATATTTAGTACCTCACTATTACATAGTTCTCAAGTTATTCAACATAAAAGGATACCCGTCCGCCCCTTGTGGCCGCCTCCCACTGAATCTTCATTCTGGTCACAGCATACTTCCCAAGTGTCCCTCTTTAGGAGGGACAGTCCCTTTTAGACCCAAATCCCTCTGTCCCTCTTTCCCACTCTGATGTCCCTCTTTTTAGGAAATCAGACTGTGTGGTATGTATATAAGTGTATCACATTGCTCCACAGCAATAAAACCCACGTTGTTTGTGTAAACATCAGTAGATGTGTTTACAAATTAGTCTGTGTAAATCAAATACTTTGGTCTTGTTTTAAGTCATTTATTAGGTTACACAAGAAGGTGTCAATAGGTCATGAAATAGCCTAAAAATTCTCTTTAATGCCCAGCCCACCAGCCACACCCCTTGCCACACCCCCTAAAACACAAGTGTCCCTCTTTGGCAGTTTGAAATGTTAGGAGGTATGTCACAGGACCAGACGGAAGCAGTGAGGGACAAACTTCAGTAAGTATAAGGAAAACCCTGCCCTCCTTTGGTATGGAGATATTATGCAAATACTAGTTGAAGAGCCTGTGTACACAGGCCACAGTGCCAGCCGGTCACGGTGCAGTCATGCACAGTAGAGACTGCCCGCTCCGCGGCTGATACAGAGCGGGGTGCTTCGAAGGTGCGCAGAGAGGACTCTGGAGCTCCCCGCTCCGTATCAGCCTCGTCACAGGTAGTCTCTACTGCGCATGACTGCATTGTTACAAACTTTTTAGCAAATTATTATATAGGATTGTGACACTGTTTGTTTATGTTGATAGTACATTGCCTTGTACTTCCTGTTTCCTGTTCTTACCTCTGACCTGGATGCAGTTCCGTATCCTAACATGATTCTTCACTCAAACAGCTTGTAGCGTCTTCATTACTATACTTGAAACATCCTTGTCCCTCGCTGCATCCGTCTGGACCAGCAGTGACATGGACAGAAGGGGCGGGAGGGGGGAACCTTCTATATTGAATAACTTGAGAACTATGGTATTATGATGATAGCTCCGCTTTAAATCCAACCCCCCAAATTTCCGAACGTAGAGGGTTAAACTCAGCAGCGGAAAGTATAACTAAACACATAAGAAAATCTTACTTAATTTCGCAGAACGGCCTCTCAGCAGACTGACCCATTGATAATCCGACTACATTTTTACAGCCACAGATAAAAATCCAAATTTGGGGAATTTAATGTTGAGAGTATAAAAAAAATCTCCAAGCTTTATATCTGCCGGAGGAAACACAGGAGACAAAGATGATTTTTATGTAAATGTTGATACGAAAATCTCTCTCCCAACTCTATAATAAATCAGACCCTTTTTAATTGGGCTCCGGAGGCTGTAATTTAACAAGGCTCTTTTGTAACAAGACTGTTTTTATAGGATTTTGTACAAGGGGAAGTGCAAAAGAAATGCAGAACGTTAACGTCTCGTATATTGAATTTTATGTAGCTTTTGAGAGGTGTTTCTTAAATTGCTCTTTTAGTTAAATGGTGTTTTGTAAGATAAAGAGGATGGAATGTCTAAAATCATCCAGACTGGTACAGTGAGAGAGACAAGCAACAGATGGATGTAAACTTCTTTGATTGAGTCTTAGATTCAGAGTATTGGGTTCATGCCAGGGGTTCAATATCCATGACTGTAACCTCGCTCCAACAAAAAGAAGCATTTAAAAAACATGTGGCAAAGCAGTGACTGTATGAATGCAAATTAAAAAGGTATCGTGGGAACATATACAATCATGGGACAATCACTCCCTGAAGAGTCTTACGCGTTTTGTGCCCCAAAGTAGAGCTTAAACATAGGACAGTTTATCATTAAAGGGATAGTAATACTTCGTTTTATCTTTATTTTATTTTGTAGGCATTAAAAAAACATGAACGATATAAGTCTTATCTCTGAAACCTTTATGGTTTGAGAGATATTCACAAGCAAAGTTTCCCCTCCCGCCCCTTTTACCTAGTGTAAGCTATCTCTTCTCAGATGTGGAATCCAGTCCATAGACCAGACAGATAACAGCAGGGGGCAATCTTCTTCCTATGAAAACAATGAAAGCCCTGCCCCCCTTGACAAGTTTTTTAGGTTTTTCCCTTATCTTAATTGAAGATTGTCCCTCTCTGCAGTCTACCTGGGCGCCTCCCTTCTGATCTGGATGAGCAGTGTTATATCAGTAAAAGGGGCAGGAGGGGGATACTTTGTCATTGAATTACTCTTGAACTACAACTCTAACATTGAAATAACACTCTCCAAAGTCCAAATACTATGATGATTAATTAGAGCTGCTTTTATTATGAAACATTACTATCCCTGTAAGTTCCACTTTTGGGAGTGAAACGCATAAGACTGTCCCCGGAATAACATTTGTATAAGTTCACCTGTCTCTTTTAGACAGATGTGAGATGTTTTGGATACATCAATTGAATACTAGGATACCTTTGGGCATGAATGTGGAATGGGACTTAAGTTTATTTCAGTAGTGGAGACCTTTTACACTTTATCAATCCAATTTGTGTTCTGGTGTTTTCCCTTCCCTGTGAAATTAGGGTTAAAGGGATAGTAATGTTTCAAAATAAAAGCAGCTCCAATTAATCTTCATAGTATTTGGGCCATGGAGAGTGTTATTTCAATACTGTCAGAGTTGTAGTTCAAGAGTAATTGAATGATAAAGTATGCCCCTCCCGCCCCTTTTACTGATGTAACACTGCTCACCTCAGAGCTGCAAGACTGTCCTGATGGATTGCAGAGAGGGAAAATCTTCAGTGAGCATAAGAAAAAACCTGAAAAACCTGTTAAAGGGGACAGGATTTTCCTTATGCTCACAGTAATGCTATATGAATATCTAACAACAGTTTTGATGGAACCTTAACATGATGTCCTAGTAGATGTCTATTCTTGGATTAACCCTTTAACGACTGGCTGCGCAGGCACGTTGCGGTCACTAATGGACCACGGATCTTTTTTTTTTTTTTTGGTGATTCAGATTCCAGACTCCCCGAACTGAGTGCAGCCGCGGGGTGGAACCTGTAATTCATGAAGGTCATAGCATGTCATGGGTCGTTAAGGGTATAACAACCCATGACGTGCTATGATTGTCAAGGGTCATTAAGGGGTTAACTGTGACAGCTAGAGGTTAGAATTACAGAAATGGAGACTTTTAAAAGTTAATTTACCTCCAGTAAGTGTTTCGTATATGAATGTTCTGTGCCAATACATTTCAAATGTGTTTTTCTTTTTTTTTAAAAAAATGCTATGTTTGTGGAAATATCTGTTTCTTAATGTAAACGTGCGACGTCCATTCCTGACAGGCTGCTGAACAGCACTGTACCGCAGCCTGTCATTTTTAGCCTCTTCCCCCCTCTCCATTTGCTCCCCGTTACCACCTCCTCCGGTGACGAAGGATTCCAGCATGTGAGCTGGAGCTCTTACATTAAGAAACAGATATTTCTGTCAATATAGCATTTAAAAAAAAAAAAAAATCAGATTTAAAATGTATTGGAATGGAACATTCATATAAGAAGCACTTTACTGGAGGTGAGCGTTCCCCTTTAAAGAGACAGATCTAACAACGGGTTCAAGGAGAATGTAGATATCCTATGGGTTGACATACACACTGGGGAAATACATAATAAATATATGTTGATGAGAATTTGCTACAAGCCACCTAATACTGGAGAGTTTGAAGAAGCCCAACTGTTACTGCAAATGGAAAAGGCTTTTCAGTTAGGACATTTAATCATAATGGGAGATTTTAATTACCCAGAAATTGACTGGAGAATTGAGTCTTGCAGCACAACAAGGAAATCATTTAATAAGGAGGCTTAACCACAGTGGCGTAACAATAGGGGTCGCAGTGGTCGCACCTGCGACCGGGCCCGTCACTCCAAGGGCCCGGCTGCTGCCTGCGACCCCCTCGCCTGCAACAGTCACTTAGCTGATCTCCCACCCGGCGTGCCGCTCTAGTAATACAGAGCGCTGGGAGATGACATCATCTACCAGCCTCTGCATTACTAGAGCGGCGCGCGGGGGCTTCAGTTCAAGAGATCTGTGCCGAAGGAGGTACAGATCTGTCAAACCACACCGCTAGACCACCAAGGACTGGAGGTAGGGGCAACGTGGAGATAAAGGGGAAATGTGGAGATGATGGGGGAATTGTGGAAGGGGTATTGTGGAGATGAAGGGGGCATTGTGGAAGGGGCATTGTAGAGATGAAGGGGGCATTGTGGAAAGGGCATTGTGGAAATGAAGGGGGCATTGTAGAAGGGGCATTGTGGAGATGAAGGGGGCATTGTGGAAGGGGCATTGTGGAGATGAAGGGGGCTTTGTGGAAGGTACAATGTGGAGGTGAAGGGGGCATTGTGGAAGGGGCAATGTGGATGAGGAGGCCAATGTGGTCGGCGGGGGCCCATGGCAATTCTTGCACCAGGGCCCGGTGGCTTCTAGTTACGCCTCTGCTTAACCCATTAATGACTAGTGACGTTTCAGGACCCTCATGAGAGTCCCTGCATTAAGGACAGGTGACACATCATGACTCTTTTGATCACAGAGCGCCCCCAGGAGCGGAGCAGTCAGTTTCAGCCTCTCTTTTGGCAAACCTGTACATGTGATCGCTCATATGTACCAGCTCCCTGATTGCAGTCTATGCGGTCCTTAAAGGGATATTAATACTTAAAATATATCTGTTATAGGGTTTATCTCCCTGAGTAAAACCAAGGCTGCTTAAAGGTGTTTTAATCAAAAGTTATTACATCTCAAACATGTTTTTTTAGGTGCAATATCACAGTGGCCTTAAATTGCAGTGGTGCTTTTGCTACACCATCATATGGAGATTTATAATCAACTGACCAGAGCTGTCCATAGGATGGTGTAGCAACAGCGCCACTGTAACATTTCAGGCCACTGCGATAATGCACCTAAAAAAAAAAATCAAGTTTAAGAAGCAATAACTTTTGAATAAAACACCTCTCAGAAGTTGGAGTGCCCTTGTTTTACGATAAACCCTACTACATATTCTTTTCATTTTAAGTATTACTATCCCTTTAAAGACAGAAGTACCTGTGGACCGCTCGTCGTTAAAGGGTTAATGATAACTTCATGTCCCAACTATTAGAGGAGTCAAGTGAGGGCTTTCTTCACCTAGTGGTCTCAAACAATTATGAAATGTTATATATTATAGACTAAGAGAACATGTGGGCGTTAGTGAATGCAATCTGGTATCCTTTGAAATGTATTATGAGATACCCATTACTAAGAGTTCAATTAAAGCATTCAACTTTAAAACGGCTAATTTTACCATGGTAAGTGCAATATGACAGGGCATTCAATAGCATATAATCTCCAAAGATAAAGCTTCAGAAGAAATTTGTTCAAAATGCTCTGGTATAAATATATGTTTGTCAAAATATACCCCACGCAATTAACCCCTTAAAGGGATAGTAATAATTCGTTTTATCTTTATTTTATTTTGTAGGCATAAAAAAAACATGAAGAACGATAAAAGTCTTATCTCTCAAACCTTTATGGTTTGAGAGATATTCACAAGCAAAGTTCCCCTCCCGTCCCTTTTACCTAGTGTAAGCCATGTCTTCTCAGATGTGGAATGCAGTCCATAGACCAGACAGATAACAGAAGGGGACAATCTTCTTACTGTGAGAACAATGAAAGCCCTGCCCCCTTAACTGCTTTTACACCTTTTTACCTTATCTTAATTGAAGATTGTCCCTCTCTGCAGTCTACCTGGGCACCTCCCTTCTGATCTGGCTGAACAGTGTTACATCAGTAAAAGGGGTGGGAGGGGGATACTTTGTCATTGAATTACTCTTGAACTACAACTCTGACAGAATTGAAATAACACTCTCCAAACTCCAAATACTATGATGATTAATTAGAGCTGCTTTTATTATGAAACATTACTATCCCTTTAAGGATCCATGACGATCCTGGCACATCATGGGTTAAATGTGCGATAAAGACCCATGACATGCCAGGACCGTAATGGATTTCAGGGCTCCTCGTGTGGCTGAATGCCGATCGGGGACATCGACGGATTTACATCTCAAGCACCCCTAGGCAAGGCACCCTCTGGTGCCTTTAGCTCTGACTTGGCCCCATTACTAACCACTCCCCCTCATCTAACCACACCCTCTTTTGTGGCCAAACCCATTTTTAGATTTATTTTTCACAGGAGTGTGCAATTTTCCAAAAGTAGATGAAAATGCTCTGAAGAAAGAAATATTAATACATTGGCTCCATACAATAACATTGGGCATTTTTTTTGCTTTATTTTTATTGCTCAATTTTCTTGTGCAAATATCTCTTTATTCACACACCTCTAAAGCTGTAGGCATTGGCTCCATAGAATAACATGGGACTTGGAGCACTGCTTTTTTTGGTGCCATTTTCTTGCTCCATTTTTTGCACCTTTTTAAGTAAACACAGTAAATTCACTTCATGATTATTAAAACTGCTATAAATCCTATATAATAATTCACTAAAACGTGTGTAACGACGCAGTCATGTGCAGTAGAGACTGCTGTGCGTGCTGCAGTCATGTGCAGTAGAGACTTCTGTGCGTGCTGAAGTCATGTGTAGTAGAGACTGCCCATGCTGCCGGCAGTCTCTACTGCGCATGACTGCCCCGCGACCGGCTGGTAATGGCACTGTGGCCCGTATAACGGGCTCTTCAACTAGTTTTGAATAAAACATATGACAGCGATGGGAGTGACCTTGTTTTATTCAGCATGAAATGCTCTGTAAAATATGTGTTTTCATAAAAAAATGTACTGCTCCTTTAACCCCTTAAGGACCGGAGGTTATGGGACATTTCCGTCCCATAACGACCGCATAGGGGCAGTTTGACGCGCCGGTACACGTGACCTGTCACGTGTATCGGCGCGTCACTATGGGGCTTGAAAGAGATCGGTCCGATCTTGGAGTGGTCTATTTCATGCCCTATTTTTACTTACAGCGCTCCCGGTAGAGCGCTGTAAGTAAAAAGTATGTGACGTACCATGACCTTCATCGGTCCTTGAGTAGTTCAAGGACCGTGACGGTCCTGGTACGTCAAGGGTCCCTATGAGGTTAAACTCTTTGAGTGCCAGAGAGATGCACAATGCATTGCTGCACAATGGGTTGCATACACCTCTGGTTTAGAAAGGATTACACGACAATCAACATTCTATTTTATTTCTGCATTTTAATTAAGGAAGGAATTATGTAGGTGATGTTGACTTTAAGATCTAAAAAGCATTTTCATGTATGAATCTCTGTGACACAACAAAACACTTCGATGTTAGCCACTAATGTCCCCCCAAGGAATGCTTCTGCTTTTTGTCCACATCACAATGGAACTTCTCAAAGGAAGGAAGGGAAATTGTCTTTATGTATAAGATCAAAGCAAACACTTCTGGGGCAAACCAAATTCACATATGGGGACAAATAAAAAATTCCATTGATTTAAAAGGTCTTTTAAAGAGATAGTAATGCTTCAATTTATGGAGGCTGTAATACTGTATGTATTAAAGGGATAGTAATACTTAAAATGTAAAAAATATGTTGTAGGGTTTATCCCCCTGAGTAAAACAAGAGTACTCCCACTGCTGAAAGGTGTTTCATTCAAAAGTTATTAATTTTCAAAGTTGAATTTTTTAGGTGCTATATCACAGTGGCCTGAAATTGTACAGTGGCGCTGTTGCTACACCATCCTATGGAGATTTATGGTCCCGGGACCAGAGCTGTCCCTAGGATCATGTAGCAACAGCTCCACTGTACAATGTCATGCACAGTAGAGACTGCCGAACGCAGGCCGATGCAGTCATGTGCAGTAGACACTGCCCAAATGCACAGAATGCTGGGAGGTATAGTTCTGCAGTTTTACGCACTTTGGCCCATGTACACGGGCTTTACACTAGTTATTCATAAATAAGTATGTATATATTTATTTATAATAAAACTTAACTGCTTCTTTAGCCCCTCGAGTGCAAGAGAAGGAATGTTAATCAATGTATTTGAGATTTGTCTAGCAATCAGTTCTTTCATATAAGTAACAGCTTCTCCAGGACTGAACGTGTGTACAATAATGTGCCATTGAAGGAGTTACATTTCACAAACAAACATGCGACACAGTGAGTAATTGTCCCCTAACCTGCTACACTAAACAACCCTGTCATAGTTTCTCCTGGAGCAATGCCCATTCTTATCAGAGCAAGCTGTATCACTCTGTCCTGTCGACCGGACACAGGCAGTAGTCTGTCTGATACCAGCATCCTCGCTGTTCCAATAAATTCAGCCATTTATTTTTCCTAAACTAATCCAGCATAACATGCTGCAGGACACTATCAGGAGTCAGCTGGGGAGGTGTGAGCTGGCGTCTGTCACATGTATTTTTGGTTGTTTACTTGTTCCTCTGGCTCCTGGACCCTGTTGTGTTGCAAAGAGCAATAAGAGTGACCCGCAGAGCTATACCAAAGATTTCTAATGCTCCTAGTATTGCTGGAACCAATTGGTGTAAGTTATGCTTTGGAGAAAAGGATTTTTTCAAATGTTACAAGCTTTCAGTCAGAACAACGTCCACAGAGCCTTGAGAACAAGTCTGATTTATTGAGACAAAATGTTATTTGTATGAAGGCGCGCCGCTTGTGAGGTCTTTTATAAATAGCCAAATAATCTGTGTAATAATGTTGTTTAACCCATACTGATGGACTCTAAATTCCCTATGCCTGCTGCTATGTTGGTGTTTTCTGCCTCTCTGGCCTGTTCTGAATCCACTTTATATTGGGCTGACCAGACCTCACCTTTAACCGGGGACACATAGGAAATAAGCATATTTCAGTACTGCACTGAAATCAAAGCAGTCCTGCAGTATGTATTTTTCATGTGTCCCCAGTTAAAGGTGAGGTCTGGTCACCCTACTTTATATCGGACTCTACCTTTGAAAGGGGCATCTGGGTGACAGTTGGGATGGGGTGTCGCAAAAGATATTAAAGGGGCAATATATCCTAGTTAAGAAAAAAATAATCTTGTAAGGCTTTTCCTAGTAAGTAAATCAAGATATTTCTTGGTTTCAAGATGTTTTGCAGCCAGTTGGTGTGTTTCTGTATCCATGTAACCCTTTGAGTGCCAGAAGAGTAAGCAATGCATTGCGTATCCCTCTGGCAATCAAAGCTTAAAGGGATAGTAATGGTTAATTTTAAGTTTATTTAATATTGCAGGCATTAAAAAAAAGGTTAACATCTATGTAAATCTTATCTCTCAGATCTTTATGGTTTGAGAGATATAACTTGCTAAAGTTACCTTTTCCTGGCTGTTTTACTCAAGTCTGCCATCTAGCTGACAGCTGCAGATTCCAGTCATTTGACCAGACAGAGGCTCTTCAGCAGTGCTGAAATCACGCTGTTTAGAAATAAATACTTCATTGGAACAGTGTACAAAGTGTGCTTGCAGACCAGGCACACTTTGTAGACTGTTCTATATGAAGTATTTGTCTTTAGATATTGTTATATCGGACCTGCTGAAGAGCCACATCTGGTCAAGCGACCAGAATCTGCTTCTGACAGCTTTACAGCTCGTCAAGCAGAAAGGGGAGGGAGTGGAAAACTTTACTTTCCTATATCTCTCAAACCATAACAGTTTGAGAGATACGAAAAAGTGCAAGTACTCTCTTTTACTTGTATCTACCATATAGTTAATACTTTTTTTCTGACATTACTATCCCTTTAAGGGAAGCTTGTGTCTGGTGTCTGCAGCACTCAGCTTTCTCACAGGCTGTAATACCAACAGCGACACCTGGCTGCAAAACATCTTGAACTCAAGCTATCAGAAAAAAAAAGTTAGCTTTTTAATAACTTTTGAAAGCAACATCTACACAAGCCCTGCAAGTGCCCTTGTTTTACTTTATAGAAAAAGCCCCACAACTTAGTTTTTCATAATTAAGGTATACGGACAGTTTAAAGCATTTCAGTGCCAGTTGTTTGTGTTCAATATAATATAATTAAAACCAAAAGTCTGTGTATGGGGGTAACAGACAGCCCAGGCCCTCATATTTTGAGTTGAAACTTAAGCATTTCTAACTTACTACTGGGACTGAATAGTGAGTGAATCGACCACACTGACTGGCCTGATACTGGACATTACTGGTTGTGGAGTGACCACAGGATTTGGTTTCCCATGTCCTGGACAACCTCCTTCTGGGACAATGCAAAGTTCCGGAATGAAGACTCCAGAGCACCAGGTTCTAAACAGTAGAAGGAGACCTGTCCATTGTCTACTGTGACAGGAAGTGATGCTTCTGCTGGGCTACAAAACAATGGCTTCCAGACAGCACTTTAAATACTAAAGCGAGAACTGAGCCTTGATCCTGACATCAAACAGGCGCTGCAGTGTAATTTTGTTGTAGTGCAATACTAGTCCAAGGCCTTGGGAATGATGTACGTTATCTTGTAGCCCACCACAAGCATCACTTTCTGTCACAGCAGTCAATGGGCAGTTTCCCACTAGTATTTAGGACTGTGTGGTGTGCAGGAGAAAGCAAAGTTTGATCACTGGTGCCCAGTGACCCCTCCCACATATATTTGCACTAAAGCTCAGGACAAGTACTCTGCTTCTCTCATCTCCATGGTGTACCTGAACAACAGAATGGAAATAGGATTACCCTACCTGGTTAATATCCATTACCCTGGAGATAGGAGTAAGGAAGAAGAACAAACCTGGGTGACCTGTCGCATTTGCATACCTCCCAACATTTCAGATTGCCAAAGAGGGACACTTGTGTTTTAGGGGGTGTTTCTGGGGGCGTGGCTGGTGGGCAGGGCATTACCAGGAATGTTTAAGCTGTTTCATGACCTATTGTCTCCTCCTTGTGTAACCTAATAAATGATTTAGAACAAGACCAAAGTATTTTATTTACACAGACCAATTTATAAACACACTAGTGTAAAAGCCCGTGTACATGGGCCAAGGTCTGGGTAGTGTTAACCCTTTGAGTGCCAGAGGGGGTATACAATGCATTGCTTTGCAATGCGTTGCGTTCCCCTCGGGCACTCAAAGGGTTAAGCGGCCGCTACTTCACTGCTCCATGTGATGCAGTCTTGCGTCGCCTCACTCACGCGATGCAATCGTGCGCAGTACAGACTGCCCGAATGCGTGCAGTCTCTACTGCGCATGATGGCTTCTGACAAACATCCTAGTGAATTAGTATATAGGATATACTGACATTTAAACAAACAATAATGTGAGTTTTATTGCTGTGGAGCAATGTGATACACTTATATACACACCACACAATCTGATCTCCTAAAAAGAGGGATATCAGGGTGGGAAAGAGGTACAGAGGGATTTAGGTCTAAAACAGGGACTGTTCCTCCTAAAGAGGGACACTTGGGAGGTATGCATTTGAGCTGTTGATAAAGTACAGATCCCCATTCATGATCATCCTGTTATTGTAACCCAATGATTGAGATAATAATAATAATAACTAGTATTTATAAAGCACCTTTCTCCCTGTGGGACTCAAAGCACTGTCACCGTATGCTCTCAGAATTAACCAAATTGGCACCTGAATAGTAAGTGTTATTATTACCCAAAGATGTTTTTAAGAAGCTACGTAAGGATCTGCAGCAAGCTGCTTCCACTGTATCTGTTTCAGAGGTTCTGCCAGTGTATAAGGAAGATCATGGTAGGATGCAGCGAATTAGAGATTTTAATTCATGGCTAGGGAAGCGGGACCAAAAACATGGATTTGGCTTTGTTTCTCACACCAACCCTATTTGGTGTAACAAGGAATTGTACAAAAAGGATGGCTTGCATCTTTCTCAAAAGGGAACAGAGGTTCTCAGCAAGCAATTCAGAAGTTTTGTTAACAGGTATTTAAACTAGTAGAGGGGGCAATGGAATGATACAGGATAAAACCAATTGCCCCCCACAGCATTGCACAGATTAATTTGATCAAGGTATGTCTGTGGCACATAGGTAAAAAACCAGTAGACTTCGAGCCATGTGTACAAATGCCCGCAGTTAAGGGAAACTGATCCCTGAAATCATTGCAATAATAACTAGTGAAGTTGTGGACTTAGTGGGAATTACCGAGACCTGGTATAATGATAAAAATGACTGGGATGTAGAAATACCAGGGTATTCTCTATTTAGAAAAGACAGGAAAGGCAGAAAAGGAGGAAGGGTTGCCATTTATGTCAAAAACAGATTAAAGGGATAGTAATACTTCGTTTTAGCATTAAAAAAACTTGAAGAACGATATAAGTCTTATCTCTCAAACATTTATGGTTTGAGAGATATTCACAAACAAAGTTTCCCCTCCCGCCCCTTTTACCTAGTGTAAGCCATCTCTTCTCAGATGTGGAATCCAGTCCATAGACCAGATAGATAACAGAAGGGGACAATCTTCTTCCTATGAGAACAATGAAAGCCCTGCCCCTCTTGACAAGTTTTTCAGGTTTTTCCCTTATCTTAATTGAAGATTGTCCCTCTCTGCAGTCTACCTGGGCACCTCCCTTCTGATCTGGCTGAACAGTGTTACATCAGTAAAAGGGGCGGGAGGGGGATACTTTGTCATTGAATTACTCTTGAACTACAAGTCTGTCAATATTGAAATAACACTCTCCGAAGTCCAAATACTATGATGATTAATTAGAGCTGCTTTTATTATGAAACATTACTATCCCTTTAAAGGTTAATCTTATACAGGGTATGGAGGAGAACACAGAGACTGTTTGGATAACTTTAGAATATGGGAATAAGATGCTCACTCGTATAGGTGTGATCTTTAGACCCCCGGGACAAACAGAGGAGTTGAATCAACTGCTGGTCAAGAAAGTAACTAAGATGACTGTGAAAGGTGAGTTTATTTTTATGGGGGACTTTAATCTTCCTGATGTGGACGGGAAAAAACAAGCAGCAGGTTCAGCCAGGAGTAGATATATCCTAAATTCTTTACAAGGATTAGCTCTTAGTTAGTTAGTAGAAGAGCCGACTAGGAAGGAAGCCACACTAGATTTATTATTTACAAATGGAGACTTGGTATCAGATGTAGCTGTAGGAGAGTGTTTGGGCTCCAGTGATCATCAACCTGTGTGGTTTAAATTAAAGACAGGGGCTGAGTTGCACCACACAACAACAAAGGTTCTAGACTTTGAAAGGCTGTTTTTTCTAAAATGGAAACATTTTTATGTCGGTCTTTAACAACTTGGAGATCCTTAGATGGAGACCATGAGAAATGGGATTATCTGAAATGTGTTTTACTAAATGCAACAGAGCATTGCATTAGACATGTTTGCAAGGGTAAAAGAAAAAGAAAACCACTGTGGTACTCAGCAGAAGTGGCAAAATATAGTAAAGGATAAAAAAGAAGCATTTAAGAAATATAAGCAGATGCAGAAGGAAGAAGATAGGTATCGGTACAAGACTAGGCTGAAGGAGACCAAATGCATTATTAGATGTGCCAAAGCACAGAAAGAGGAAAATAAAAAAGGGGAATAAAACATTTTTTAGATATATAAGTGAAAGGAGGAAAACGAAACAAGGAATAGTTAGACTGAAAACAAAAAATGGAAACTATGTAAATGGGAATAAAGGGCTAGCTGACTGTCTCAATGAATATTTCTGTTCAGTTTTTACAGAGGAAGATGGAGGGAAGGGACCTCTGTTAGAAAAATGAAATGGCTAGACACAGGAAACATGCATGTTTACAGAGGAAGAAGTTCTACTTCCAACTTTCTAAGGTAAAAACAGATAAATCAATGGGATCAGATGGGATGCACCCAAAGTTATTAAAAGAACTTAAGTGTGTTCTGGCAAAACCTTTAACAGAATCTTTCAATCAGTCACTAATGACAGGAATAGTTCCAGAAGATTGGAAGTTAGCAAGTGTAGTACCGCTTCACATAAAAGGTAGCATGGAAGAGTCTGGTAACTACAGACCAGTAAGTCTTACATCAGTAGTGGGAAAATTAATGGAGACTATGTTAAAGGAAAGAATTGTTGAATATCTGAATTTAAATGGCTTTCAAGATACCAAACAACATGGATTTACAGCAGGGAGATCTTGTCAAATTAACCTCATAGATTTTTTTGACTGGGTAACTAAAAAAAATAGACCAAGGGGGAGAGGTAGAAATAGCTTATCTAGATTTCAGTAAAGCATTTGACACTGTCCCTCATAGAAGACTCATTAATAAATTGCAGCATCTGATACCCATGCCAGTAACTACATATCTCTTCCCAGCATCTGATACCCATTCCATCAACTACATATCTCTTCCCAGCATCTGATACCCATTCCATCAACTACATATCTCTTCCCAGCATCTGATACCCATTCCATCAACTACATATCTCTTCCCAGCATCTGATACCCATTCCAGTAACTACATATCTCTTCCCAGCATCTGATACCCATTCCATCAACTACATATCTCTTCACAGCATCTGACACCCATTCCATCAACTACATATCTCTTCCCAGCATCTGATACCCATTCCAGTAACTACATATCTCTTCCCAGCATCTGATACCCATTCCAGTAACTACATATCTCTTCCCAGCATCTGATACCCATTCCAGTAACTACATATCTCTTCCCAGCATCTGATACCCATTCCAGTAACTACATATCTCTTCCCAGCATCTGATACCCATTCCATCAACTACATATCTCTTCCCAGCATCTGATACCCATTCTAGTAACTACATATCTCTTCCCAGCATCTGATACCCATTCCGGTAACTACATATCTTTCCTCAGCATCTGAATCCCATCCCGGCAGCTACATATCTCTTCCCAGCATCTGATACCCATTCCAGTAACTACATATCTCTTCCCAGCATCTGATACCCATTCCATCAACTACATATCTCTTCCCAGCATCTGATACCCATTCCAGTAACTACATATCTCTTCCCAGCATCTGATACCCATTCCATCAACTATATATCTCTTCCCAGCATGTGATAGCCATTCCAGTAACTACATATCTCTTCCCAGCATCTGATACCCATTCCAGTAACTACATATCTCTTCCCAGCATCTGATACCCATGCCAGTAACTACATATCTCTTCCCAGCATCTGATACCCATTCCAGTAACTACATGTCTCTTCCCGACATCTGATACCCATTCCATCAACTACATATCTCTTCCCAACATCTGATACCCATTCCATCAACTACATATCTCTTCCCAGCATCTGATACCCATGCCAGTAACTACATATCTCTTCCCAGCATCTGATACCCATTCCATTAACTACATATTTCTTCCCAGCATCTGATACCCATGCCAGTAACTACATATCTCTTCCCAGCATCTGATACCCATTTCAGTAACTACATATCTCTTCCCAGCATCTGATACCCATGCCAGTAACTACATATCTCTTCCCAGCATCTGATACCCATTCCATCAACTACATATCTCTTCCCAACATCTGATACACATTCCAGTAACTACATATCTCTTCCCAACATCTGATACCCATTCCAGTAACTACATATCTCTTCCCAACATCTGACACCCATTCCAGTAACTACATATCTCTTCCCAACATCTGATACCCATTCCAGTAACTACATATCTCATCCCAACATCTGATACCCATTCCAGTAACTACATATCTCTTCCCAGCATCTGATACCCATTCCATCAACCACATATCTCTTCCCAACATCTGATACCCATTCCATCAACTACATATCTCTTCCCAGCATCTGATACCCAATCCATCAACTACATATCTCTTCCCAGCATCTGATACCCATGCCAGTAACTACATATCTCTTCCCAGCATCTGATACCCATGCCAGTAACTACATATCTCTTCCCAGCATCTGATACCCATTCCAGTAACTACATATCTCTTCCCAACATCTGATACCCATTTCATTAACTACACATCTCTTCCCAACATCTGATACCCATTCCAGTAACTACATATCTCTTCCCAGCATCTGATACCCATGCCAGTAACTACATATCTCTTCCCAGCATCTGATACTCATTCCATCAACTACATATCTCTTCCCAACATCTGATACCCATTCCAGTAACTACATATCTCTTCCCAGCATCTGATACCCATTCCATCAACTACGTATCTCTTCCCAGCATCTGATACCCATTCCAGTAACTACATATCTCTTCCCAGCATCTGATACCCAATCCAGTAACTACATATCTCTTCCCAACATCTGATACCCAATCCATCAACTACATATCTCTTCCCAGCATCTGATACCCATTCCAGTAACTACATATCTCTTCCCAGCATCTGATACCCATTCCATCAACTACATATCTCTTCCCAGCATCTGATACCCATTCCATCAACTACATATCTCTTCCCAACATCTGATACCCATTCCATCAACTACATATCTCTTCCCAGCATCTGATACCCATTCCATCAACTACATATCTCTTCCCAGCATCTGATACCCATTCCAGTAACTACATATCTCTTCCCAGCATCTGATACCCATTCCAGTAACTACATATCTCTTCCCAGCATCTGATACCCATTTCAGTAACTACATATCTCTTTCCAACATCTGATACCCATTCCAGTAACTACATATCTCTTCCCAGCATCTGATACCCATTTCAGTAACTACATATCTCTTCCCAGCATCTGATACCCATGCCAGTAACTACATATCTCTTCCCAGCATCTGATACCCATTTCAGTAACTACATATCTCTTCCCAGCATCTGATACCCATTCCATCAACTACATGTCTCTTCCCAGCATCTGATACCCATTCCAGTAACTACATACTCCTCCCAACATCTGATACCCATTTCATTAACTACATATCTCTTCCCAACATCAGATACCCATTCCAGTAACTACATATCTCTTCCCAGGATCTGCTACCCATTCCATTAACTACATATCTCTTCCCAGCATCTGATACCCATTCCATCAACCACATATCTCTTCCCAGCATCTGATACCCATTCCAGTAACTACATATCTCTTCCCAGCATCTGATACCCATTCCAGTAACTACGTATCTCTTCCCAACATCTGATACCCATTTCATTAACTACATATCTCTTCCCAGCATCTGATACCCATTCCGTCAACTACATATCTCTTCCCAACATCTGATACCCATTCCATCAACCACATATCTCTTCCCAACATCTGATACCCATTCCATCAACCACATATCTCTTCCCAGCATCTGATACCCATTCCATCAACTACATATCTCTTCTCAGCATCTGATACCCATTCTAGTAACTACATATCTCTTCCCAGCATCTGATACCCATTCCAGTAACTACATATCTCTTCCCAGCATCTGATACCCATTCCATCAACTACATATCTCTTCCCAACATCTGATACCCATTCCAGTAACTACATATCTCTTCCCAGCATCTGATACCCATTCCATCAACTACATATCTCTTCCCAACATCTGATACCCATTCCAGTAACTACATATCTCTTCCCAGCATCTGATACCCATTCCATCAACTACATATCTCTTCCCAGCATCTGATACCCATGCCAGTAACTACATATCTCTTCCCAGCATCTGATACCCATTCCATTAACTACATATTTCTTCCCAGCATCTGATACCCATGCCAGTAACTACATATCTCTTCCCAGCATCTGATACCCATTTCAGTAACTACATATCTCTTCCCAGCATCTGATACCCATGCCAGTAACTACATATCTCTTCCCAGCATCTGATACCCATTCCATCAACTACATATCTCTTCCCAACATCTGATACACATTCCAGTAACTACATATCTCTTCCCAACATCTGATACCCATTCCAGTAACTACATATCTCTTCCCAACATCTGACACCCATTCCAGTAACTACATATCTCTTCCCAACATCTGATACCCATTCCAGTAACTACATATCTCATCCCAACATCTGATACCCATTCCAGTAGCTACATATCTCTTCCCAGCATCTGATACCCATTCCATCAACCACATATCTCTTCCCAACATCTGATACCCATTCCATCAACTACATATCTCTTCCCAGCATCTGATACCCAATCCATCAACTACATATCTCTTCCCAGCATCTGATACCCATGCCAGTAACTACATATCTCTTCCCAGCATCTGATACCCATGCCAGTAACTACATATCTCTTCCCAGCATCTGATACCCATTCCAGTAACTACATATCTCTTCCCAACATCTGATACCCATTTCATTAACTACACATCTCTTCCCAACATCTGATACCCATTCCAGTAACTACATATCTCTTCCCAGCATCTGATACCCATGCCAGTAACTACATATCTCTTCCCAGCATCTGATACTCATTCCATCAACTACATATCTCTTCCCAACATCTGATACCCATTCCAGTAACTACATATCTCTTCCCAGCATCTGATACCCATTCCATCAACTACGTATCTCTTCCCAGCATCTGATACCCATTCCAGTAACTACATATCTCTTCCCAGCATCTGATACCCAATCCAGTAACTACATATCTCTTCCCAACATCTGATACCCAATCCATCAACTACATATCTCTTCCCAGCATCTGATACCCATTCCAGTAACTACATATCTCTTCCCAGCATCTGATACCCATTCCATCAACTACATATCTCTTCCCAGCATCTGATACCCATTCCATCAACTACATATCTCTTCCCAACATCTGATACCCATTCCATCAACTACATATCTCTTCCCAGCATCTGATACCCATTCCATCAACTACATATCTCTTCCCAGCATCTGATACCCATTCCAGTAACTACATATCTCTTCCCAGCATCTGATACCCATTCCAGTAACTACATATCTCTTCCCAGCATCTGATACCCATTTCAGTAACTACATATCTCTTTCCAACATCTGATACCCATTCCAGTAACTACATATCTCTTCCCAGCATCTGATACCCATTTCAGTAACTACATATCTCTTCCCAGCATCTGATACCCATGCCAGTAACTACATATCTCTTCCCAGCATCTGATACCCATTTCAGTAACTACATATCTCTTCCCAGCATCTGATACCCATTCCATCAACTACATGTCTCTTCCCAGCATCTGATACCCATTCCAGTAACTACATACTCCTCCCAACATCTGATACCCATTTCATTAACTACATATCTCTTCCCAACATCAGATACCCATTCCAGTAACTACATATCTCTTCCCAGGATCTGCTACCCATTCCATTAACTACATATCTCTTCCCAGCATCTGATACCCATTCCATCAACCACATATCTCTTCCCAGCATCTGATACCCATTCCAGTAACTACATATCTCTTCCCAGCATCTGATACCCATTCCAGTAACTACGTATCTCTTCCCAACATCTGATACCCATTTCATTAACTACATATCTCTTCCCAGCATCTGATACCCATTCCATCAACTACATATCTCTTCCCAACATCTGATACCCATTCCATCAACCACATATCTCTTCCCAACATCTGATACCCATTCCATCAACCACATATCTCTTCCCAGCATCTGATACCCATTCCATCAACTACATATCTCTTCTCAGCATCTGATACCCATTCTAGTAACTACATATCTCTTCCCAGCATCTGATACCCATTCCAGTAACTACATATCTCTTCCCAGCATCTGATACCCATTCCATCAACTACATATCTCTTCCCAACATCTGATACCCATTCCAGTAACTACATATCTCTTCCCAGCATCTGATACCCATTCCATCAACTACATATCTCTTCCCAACATCTGATACCCATTCCAGTAACTACATATCTCTTCCCAGCATCTGATACCCATTCCATCAACTACATATCTCTTCCCAACATCTGATACCCATTCCAGTAACTACATATCTCTTCCCAGCATCTGATACCCATTCCAGTAACTACATATCTCTTCCCAGCATCTGATACCCATTCCATTAACTACATATCTCTTCCCAGCATCTGATACCCATTCCATCAACTACATATCTCTTCCCAACATCTGATACCCATTCCAGTAACTACATATCTCTTCCCAGCATCTGATACCCATTCCACTAACTACATATCTCTTCCCAGCATCTGATACCCATTCTAGTAACTACATATCTCTTCCCAGCATCTGATACCCATTCCAGTAACTACATATCTCTTCCCAGCATCTGATACCCATTCCAGTAACTACATATCTCTTCCCAGCATCTGATACCCATTCCAGTAACTACATATCTCTTCCCAACATCTGATACCCATTCCATCAACTACATATCTCTTCCCAGCATCTGATACCCATTCCAGTAACTACATATCTCTTCCCAGCATCTGATACCCATTTCAGTAACTACATATCTCTTCCCAGCATCTGATACCCATTCCATCAACTACATATCTCTTCCCAACATCTGATACCCATTCCAGTAACTACATATCTCTTCCCAGCATCTGATACCCATTCCATTAACTACATATCTCTTCCCAGCATCTGATACCCATTCCATCAACTACACATCTCTTCCCAACATCTGATACCCATTCCATCAACCACATATCTCTTCCCAACATCTGATTCCCATTCTAGTAACTACATATCTCTTCCCAGCATCTGATACCCATTCCATCAACCACATATCTCTTCCCAGCATCTGATACCCATTCCAGTAACTACATATCTCTTCCCAGCATCTGATACCCATTTCATTAACTACACATCTCTTCCCAACATCTGATACCCATTCCATCAACCACATATCTCTTCCCAGCATCTGATACCCATTCCATCAACTACATGTCTCTTCCCAGCATCTGATACCCATTCTAGTAACTACATATCTCTTCCCAGCATCTGATACCCATTCCAGTAACTACATATCTCTTCCCAGCATCTGATACCCATTCCAGTAACTACATATCTCTTCCAAGCATCTGATACCCATTCCATCAACTACATATCTCTTCCCAACATCTGATACCCATTCCAGTAACTACATATCTCTTCCCAGCATCTGATACCCATTCTAGTAACTACGTATCTCTTCCCAGCATCTGATACCCATTTCAGTAACTACATATCTCTTCCGAGCATCTGATACCCATTCCATTAACTACATATCTCTTCCCAGCATCTCATACCCATTCCATCAACTACATATCTTTTTCCAGCATCTGATACCCATTCCATCAACTACATATCTTTTCCCAGCATCTGATACCCATTCCATCAACTACATATCTCTTCCCAGCATCTGATACCCATTCCATCAACTACATATCTCTTCCCAGCATCTGATACCCATTCCATCAACTACATATCTCTTCCCAGCATCTGATACCCATTCCATTAACTACATATCTCTTCCCAGCATCTGATACCCATTCCATCAACTACATATCTATTCCCAACATCTGATACCCATTCCAGTAACTACATATTTCTTCCCAGCATATCATACCCATTCCATCAACTACATATCTCTTCCCAACATCTGATACCCATTCCAGTAACTACATATCTCTCCCCAGCATCTGATACCCATTCCATCAACTACATATCTCTTCCCAACATCTGATACCCATTCCAGTAACTACATATCTCTTCCCAGCATCTGATACCCATTCCAGTAACTACATATCTCTTCCCAACATCTGATACCCATTCTAGTAACTACATATCTCTTCCCAGCATCTGATACCCATTCCAGTAACTACATATCTCTTCCCAGCATCTGATACCCATTCCATCAACTACATATCTCTTCCCAACATCTGATACCCATTCCAGTAACTACATATCTCTTCCCAGCATCTGATACCCATTCTAGTAACTACGTATCTCTTCCCAGCATCTGATACCCATTTCAGTAACTACATATCTCTTCCCAGCATCTGATACCCATTCCATTAACTACATATCTCTTCCCAGCATCTGATACCCATTCCATCAACCACATATCTCTTCCCAGCATCTGATACCCATTCTAGTAACTACATATCTCTTCCCAGCATCAGATACCCATTCCAGTAACTACATATCTCTTCCCAGCATCTGATACCCATTCCATCAACTACATATCTTTTCCCAACATCTGATACCCATTCTAGTAACTACATATCTCTTCCCAGCATCTGATACCCATTCCATCAACTACATATCTTTTCCCAGCATCTGATACCCATTCCATCAACTACATATCTCTTCCCAGCATCTGATACCCATTCCATCAACTACATATCTCTTCCCAGCATCTGATACCCATTCCAGTAACTACATATCTCTTCCCAACATCTGATACCCATTCCATTAACTACATATCTCTTCCCAGCATCTGATACCCATTCCATCAACTACATATCTCTTCCCAACATCTGATACCCATTCCAGTAACTACATATCTCTTCCCAGCATCTGATACCCATTCTAGTAACTACATATCTCTTCCCAGCATCTGATAACCATTCCAGTAACTACATATCTCTTCCCAGCATCTGATACCCATTCCAGTAACTACATATCTCTTCCCAGCATCTGATACCCATTCCAGTAACTACATATCTCTTCCCAGCATCTGATACCCATTTCAGTAACTACATATCTCTTCCCAGCATCTGATACCCATTCCATCAACTACATATCTCTTCCCAACATCTGATACCCATTCCAGTAACTACATATCTCTTCCCAGCATCTGATACCCATTCCATTAACTACATATCTCTTCCCAGCATCTGATACCCATTCCATCAACTACACATCTCTTCCCAACATCTGATACCCATTCCATCAACCACATATCTCTTCCCAACATCTGATACCCATTCTAGTAACTACATATCTCTTACCAGCATCTGATACCCATTCCATCAACCACATATCTCTTCCCAGCATCTGATACCCATTCCAGTAACTACATATCTCTTCCCAGCATCTGATACCCATTTCATTAACTACACATCTCTTCCCAACATCTGATACCCATTCCATCAACCATATATCTCTTCCCAGCATCTGATACCCATTCCATCAACTACATGTCTCTTCCCAGCATCTGATACCCATTCTAGTAACTACATATCTCTTCCCAGCATCTGATACCCATTCCAGTAACTACATATCTCTTCCCAGCATCTGATACCCATTCCAGTAACTACATATCTCTTCCCAGCATCTGATACCCATTCCATCAACTACATATCTCTTCCCAACATCTAATACCCATTCCAGTAACTACATATCTCTTCCCAGCATCTGATACCCATTCTAGTAACTACGTATCTCTTCCCAGCATCTGATACCCATTTCAGTAACTACATATCTCTTCCCAGCATCTGATACCCATTCCATTAACTACATATCTCTTCCCAGCATCTGATACCCATTCCATCAACCACATATCTCTTCCCAGCATCTGATACCCATTCCATCAACTACATATCTCTTCCCAGCATCTGATACCCATTCCATTAACTACATATCTCTTCCCAGCATCTGATACCCATTCCATCAACTACATATCTTTTCCCAGCATCTGATACCCATTCCATCAACTACATATCTCTTCCCAGCATCTGATACCCATTCCATCAACTACATATCTCTTCCCAGCATCTGATACCCATTCCATTAACTACATATCTCTTCCCAGGATCTGATACCCATTCCATTAACTACATATCTCTTCCCAGCATCTGATACCCATTCCATTAACTACATATCTCTTCCCAGCATCTGATACCCATTCCATCAACTACATATCTCTTCCCAACATCTGATACCCATTCCAGTAACTACATATCTCTTCCCAGCATCTGATACCCATTCCATCAACTACATATCTCTTCCCAACATCTGATACCCATTCCAGTAACTACATATCTCTCCCCAGCATCTGATACCCATTCCATCAACTACATATCTCTTCCCAACATCTGATACCCATTCCAGTAACTACATATCTCTTCCCAGCATCTGATACCCATTCCAGTAACTACATATCTCTTCCCAACATCTGATACCCATTCTAGTAACTACATATCTCTTCCCAGCATCTGATACCCATTCCAGTAACTACATGTCTCTTCCCAGCATCTGATACCCATTCCATCAACTACATATCTCTTCCCAACATCTGATACCCATTCCAGTAACTACATATCTCTTCCCAGCATCTGATACCCATTCTAGTAACTACGTATCTCTTCCCAGCATCTGATACCCATTTCAGTAACTACATATCTCTTCCCAGCATCTGATACCCATTCCATTAACTACATATCTCTTCCCAGCATCTGATACCCATTCCATCAACCACATATCTCTTCCCAGCATCTGATACCCATTCTAGTAACTACATATCTCTTCCCAGCATCAGATACCCATTCCAGTAACTACATATCTCTTCCCAGCATCTGATACCCATTCCATCAACTACATATCTTTTCCCAGCATCTGATACCCATTCTAGTAACTACATATCTCTTCCCAGCATCTGATACCCATTCCATCAACTACATATCTTTTCCCAGCATCTGATACCCATTCCATCAACTACATATCTCTTCCCAGCATCTGATACCCATTCCATCAACTACATATCTCTTCCCAGCATCTGATACCCATTCCAGTAACTACATATCTCTTCCCAGCATCTGATACCCATTCCATTAACTACATATCTCTTCCCAGCATCTGATACCCATTCCATCAACTACATATCTCTTCCCAACATCTGATACCCATGCCAGTAACTACATATCTCTTCCCAGCATCTGATACCCATTCCAGTAACTACATATCTCTTCCCAGCATCTGATACCCATGTCAGTAACTACATATCTCTTCCCAGCATCTGACACCCATTCCATTAACTACATATCTCTTCCCAGCATCTGATACCGATTCCATTAACTACATATCTCTTCCCAGCATCTGATACCCATTCCAGTAACTACATATCTCTTCCCAACATCTGATACCCATTCCAGTAACTACGTATCTCTTCCCAGCATCTGATACCCATTCTAGTAACTACATATCTCTTCCCAGCATCAGATACCCATTCCAGTAACTACATATCTCTTCCCAGCATCTGATACCCATTCCATCAACTACATATCTTTTCCCAGCATCTGATACCCATTCTAGTAACTACATATCTCTTTCCAGCATCTGATACCCATTCCATCAACTACATATCTTTTCCCAGCATCTGATACCCATTCCATCAACTACATATCTCTTCCCAGCATCTGATACCCATTCCATCAACTACATATCTCTTCCCAGCGTCTGATACCCATTCCAGTAACTACATATCTCTTCCCAACATCTGATACCCATTCCATTAACTACATATCTCTTCCCAGCTGATACCCATTCCATCAACTACATATCTCTTCCCAACATCTGATACCCATTCCAGTAACTACATATCTCTTCCCAGCATCTGATACCCATTCCAGTAACTACATATCTCTTCCCAGCATCTGATACCCATTCTAGTAACTACATATCTCTTCCCAGCATCTGATACCCATTCCAGTAACTACATATCTCTTCCCAGCATCTGATACCCATTCCAGTAACTACATATCTCTTCCCAGCATCTGATACCCATTCCAGTAACTACATATCTCTTCCCAGCATCTGATACCCATTCCAGTAACTACATATCTCTTCCCAGCATCTGATACCCATTTCAGTAACTACATATCTCTTCCCAGCATCTGATACCCATTCCATCAACTACATATCTCTTCCCAACATCTGATACCCATTCCAGTAACTACATATCTCTACCCAGCATCTGATACCCATTCCATTAACTACATATCTCTTCCCAGCATCTGATACCCATTCCATCAACTACACATCTCTTCCCAACATCTGATACCCATTCCATCAACCACATATCTCTTCCCAACATCTGATACCCATTCTAGTAACTACATATCTCTTCCCAGCATCTGATACCCATTCCATCAACCTCATATCTCTTCCCAGCATCTGATACTCATTCCAGTAACTACATATCTCTTCCCAGCATCTGATACCCATTTCATTAACTACACATCTCTTCCCAACATCTGATACCCATTCCATCAACCACATATCTCTTCCCAGCATCTGATACCCATTCCATCAACTACATGTCTCTTCCCAGCATCTGATACCCATTCTAGTAACTACATATCTCTTCCCAGCATCTGATACCCATTCCAGTAACTACATATCTCTTCCCAGCATCTGATACCCATTCCAGTAACTACATATCTCTTCCCAGCATCTGATACCCATTCCATCAACTACATATCTCTTCCCAACATCTGATACCCATTCCAGTAACTACATATCTCTTCCCAGCATCTGATACCCATTCTAGTAACTACGTATCTCTTCCCAGCATCTGATACCCATTTCAGTAACTACATATCTCTTCCCAGCATCTGATACCCATTCCATTAACTACATATCTCTTCCCAGCATCTGATACCCATTCCATCAACCACATATCTCTTCCCAGCATCTGATACCCATTCCATCAACTACATATCTCTTCCCAGCATCTGATACCCATTCCATTAACTACATATCTCTTCCCAGCATCTGATACCCATTCCATCAACTACATATCTTTTCCCAGCATCTGATACCCATTCCATCAACTACATATCTTTTCCCAGCATCTGATACCCATTCCATCAACTACATATCTCTTCCCAGCATCTGATACCCATTCCATCAACTACATATCTCTTCCCAGCATCTGATACCCATTCCATTAACTACATATCTCTTCCCAGCATCTGATACCCATTCCATTAACTACATATCTCTTCCCAGCATCTGATACCCATTCCATTAACTACATATCTCTTCCCAGCATCTGATACCCATTCCATCAACTACATAACTCTTCCCAACATCTGATACCCATTCCAGTAACTACATATCTCTTCCCAGCATCTGATACCCATTCCATCAACTACATATCTCTTCCCAACATCTGATACCCATTCCAGTAACTACATATCTCTCCCCAGCATCTGATACCCATTCCATCAACTACATATCTCTTCCCAAGATCTGATACCCATTCCAGTAACTACATATCTCTTCCCAGCATCTGATACCCATTCCAGTAACTACATATCTCTTCCCAACATCTGATACCCATTCTAGTAACTACATATCTCTTCCCAGCATCTGATACCCATTCCAGTAACTACATATCTCTTCCCAGCATCTGATACCCATTTCAGTAACTAAATATCTCTTCCCAGCATCTGATACCCATTCCATCAACTACATATCTCTTCCCAACATCTGATACCCATTCCAGTAACTACATATCTCTTCCCAGCATCTGATACCCATTCTAGTAACTACGTATGTCTTCCCAGCATCTGATACCCATTTCAGTAACTACATATCTCTTCCCAGCATCTGATACCCATTCCATTAACTACATATCTCTTCCCAGCATCTGATACCCATTCCATCAACCACATATCTCTTCCCAGCATCTGATACCCATTCTAGTAACTACATATCTCTTCCCAACATCTGATACCCAATCCAGTAACTACATATCTCTTCCCAGCATCTGATACCCAATCCAGGAACTACATATCTCTTCCCAGCATCTGATACCCATTCCAGTAACTACATATCTCTTCCCAGCATCTGATACCCAATCCAGGAACTACATATCTCTTCCCAGCATCTGATACCCATTCCATCAACTACATATCTCTTCCCAACATCTGATACCCATTCCAGTAACTACATATCTCTTCCCAGCATCTGATACCCATTCCAGTAACTACATATCTCTTCCCAGCATCTGATACCCAATCCAGGAACTACATATCTCTTCCCAGCATCTGATACCCAATCCAGTAACTACATATCTCTTCCCAGCATCTGATACCCATTCCAGTAACTACATATCTCTTCCCAGCATCTGATACCCATTCCAGTAACTACATATCTCTTCCCAGCATCTGATACCCATTCCAGTAACTACATATCTCTTCCCAACATCTGATACCCATTCCAGTAACTACATATCTCTTCCCAACATCTGATACCCATTCCAGTAACTACAAATCTTTTCCCAGCATCTGATACCCATTCCAGTAACTACATGTCTCTTCCCAACATCTGATACCCATTCCAGTAACTACATATCTTTCCTCAGCATCTGATACCCATTCCAGTAACTACATATCTCTTCCCAACATCTGATACCCATGCCAGTAACTACATATCTCTTCCCAACATCTGATACCCATTCCAGTAACTACATATCTCTTCCCAACATCTGATACCCATTCCATCAACTACATATCTCTTCCCAACATCTGATACCCATTCCATCAACTACATATCTCTTCCCAGCATCTGATACCCATTCCAGTAACTACATATCTCTTCCCAGCATCTGATACCCATTCCAGTAACTACATATCTCTTCCCAGCATCTGATACCCATGCCAGTAACTACATATCTCTTCCCAACATCTGATACCCATTTCATTAACTACATATCTCTTCCCAGCATCTGATACCCATTCTAGTAACTACATATCTCTTCCCAACATCTGATACCCATTCCATCAACTACATATCTTTCCTCAGCATCTGAATCCCATCACAGCAGCTACATATTTCTTCCCAGCATCTGAATCCCATTCCAATGGCAGGTTATCTCTCCTCAGCATCTGAATCCCATTCCACAGCTACATATCTCTTCCCAGCATCTGAATCCCATTCCATCAGATACATATATCTTCCCAGCATCTGAATCCCATTCCAGTTCCTATCTATTTCTCAGCTCGTGATACCAATTCCAGCAGCTAACTCTCTCTTCATGACGTCTAGTTCTTCTGTTTCTCTTCATCTTCTTTATTCAGCTCTTCTTAATAGCGATATGCATCTCTTCCTTTAGCCCTTTATTTGTTCAGTCCACTGTCCCCTCTTTTCCTGCAAGACAAAGCAAAATATCATTGGATCCCTGGAGCATGTAGGTAGAGCCTTGAAATGGTTTTGTGAGCAGTGTGTGGTTCTAGAACCACAGGCGGGGTAACAGTGGCCTGGTACTTGTACAGACACGCACCTTATACTATAATACTATAAATTACAAATACTTATTTACCATACCTCCCAACATTTCAAATGGCTAAAGAGGAACACTTTTGTTTCAGGTAGTTGATGTGTGTGTGCGTGGCTGGTGGGCAGGGCAATACCAAGAATTTTTAGGTTATTTCATGACCTATTGACACCTATTTGTGTAACCTAATAAATATTTTATTTACACAGACTCATTTATAAACACATATACTAAAGTTTAAACAAACATTAATGTGAGTTTTATTGCTGTAGAGCAAAATGATACACTTATATACACACCACACAGTCTGATTCCCTAAAAAGAGGGACATCAGGGTGGGAAAGAGGGACAGGGGGATTTGGGTCAAAAAGAGGGTCTGTCCCTCCTAAAGAGAGACACTTGGGAGGTATGATTTACTGCTTGTCATTTGGGATCTGCTAGCTATTGTAGAACATTTCAGAATCTTGATAAATGAATCTACCATCACTATGAAAGCAATGAATAGAGTTTTTGGCTGAAAACCAATTATTTTTAATATGAAAAAGCTCTTTTTTTAATTCAGTTGGAAATAAATGTTGCTGGAAGCAACTTTGCTCAGTTCATTTGTAATTGGCTGTGTTTAAACTGTTATTACAATGGGTAGGCAATCCTTAGTTCTCCCGCTGTTGGGACTACAACTTCCATGATCCCCAACCAGCCAGTGGCTGTTTGGGGGATGATGGGAATTGTAGTTCTCAACAACCGGAGAGGCAAAGGTCTAATTAAATGTAAATACTTCAGTCTACAACCTGTAAGTAGAGAATCTGGGATCTAATTTGGCAGTGCAATTTTGGAGTAAACCATCTGCCCTGTAGGGGGGCATAAAATTTCCCATTTATCTAAATGCGGCTTTTAACCCCCTTAATTGCTAGAGGTGTTCACAATGCATTGGAGACATTTCTAGCATTCAAGGGGTTAAATATTTCAGTTCAAATCAATGATTTTTTTTAGGGATTTGTATCTCTCCCCTATAGTACAGTTGGTATGTCCTGGAATTCCTCCAGTTCTCCATAATACAGGCTCCCTCGCCCACAGAGTCTGATGCACTAAGTAAAAGTGGGGCAATTCTGGAGCAAACCAACTACCCCTTAGGGAACAAATAAATATTCCACTTGATTTAACCCTTTCGGTGCTACTGAGGTATCCAACGCTTTGCTTTGCAATGCATTGAATACCTCTTTTGGTACTCAACGGGTTAAATGAGGATTTTTAACCCCTTGCGAGGTCTCAAACACACCGAAGACCATTCAAGGGATTTAAATCACCATTTAAACAAATTGGATTTTTAGGAATTTGTATTCGGTCCCCCTATAGTGCATTTGGTTTGCCCCAGAATTTTTTCAGTGCTTAATACACTCGCGCCAAAGCTGATGTAGTAAGGATAATTGTAGAAATAGGAGAGCACTGCTGAGTAAAGCAGGACTATAAATCCCAGCATGAATTATTCATACTCTTTCTAAACTTCAGGTTATGTTCTGCACAGAATCAGAAATATCCATATGATTTACACACATGCACACACACACACACACACATGCTTGCAAGGACATACACAAGTACACCAAGATAGACACATATGCATACATACACACATACCTCCCAACATTTCAAATTGCCAAAGAGGGACACTTGTGTTTTAAGCGGTGTTGCTGTGGGCATGGCTGGTGGGCAGGGCATTACCAATAATTTTTAGGCTATTTCATGACCTATTGATTTCTCCTTGTGTAACCTAATAAATGACTTCTAACAAGACCAAAGGTTTTCTGTTTACACAGACTAGTTTATAAACCCATGTAATGAAGATTAAAATGGGTTTTATTGCTGTGGACCAATGTGATGCACTTATACACACACCACACAATCTGATCTCCTAAACACAGGGACCCCAGGGTGATACACTTATACACACACCACACAATCTGATCTCCTAAACACTGGGACACCAGGATGATACACTTATATACACACCATACAGTCTGATCTCCTAAACACAGGGACACCGAGGTGATACACTTATATACACACCACACAGTCTGATCTCCTAAACACAGGGACACCAGGGTGATACACTTATATACACACCACACAGTCTGATCTCCTAAACACAGGGACACCATGGTGATACACTTATATACACACCACACAATCTGATCTCCTAAACACAGGGACACCGAGGTGATACACTTATATACACACCACACAGTCTGATCTCCTAAACACAGGGACACCAGGGTGATACACTTATATACACACCACACAGTCTGATCTCCTAAACACAGGGACACCAGGGTGATACACTTATATACACACCACACAATCTGATCTCCTAAACACAGGGTCACCGAGGTGATACACTTATATACACACCCCACAGTCTGATCTCCTAAACACAGAGACACCAGGGTGATACACTTATATACACACCACACAGTCTGATCTCCTAAACACAGGGACACCAGGGTGATATACTTATATACACACCGCACAGTCTGATCTCCTAAACACAGGGACACCAGGGTGATACACTTCTATACACACCGCACAGTCTGATCTCCTAAACACAGGGACACCAGGGTGATACACTTCTATACACACCACACAGTCTGATCTCATAAACACAGGGACACCAGGGTGATAGACTTATATACACACCACACAGTCTGATCTCCTAAACACAGGGACACCAGGGTGATACACTTATATACACACCACACAGTCTGATCTCTTAAAAAGAGGGACATCAGGGTGGGAAAGAGGGACAGATGGATTTGGGTCTAAAAGAGGGTCTGTCCCTCCTAAAGAGGGACACTTGGGAGGTATGTACACATATACACAGTCATACACAGGCACACACATACAGGCATAAGTTCACACAGGCACATAGGAACACGTACACATGCAAAGAGACACACACATGCGCACAGACACACGCACAGACACACGTGCACACACGCATGCAGAGACAAACACACATACATGCATTCACACACATTCACACGCACACTCAAACACATTTTTTAATTTTTTCATTTTTATTTTTAACCCCATGAATGCTGGAATCGGCTCACACTGGTGAAGCAAAGCAATGGAGACATCTGTAGCATTCAAGAGGTTTAAAGGAATAGTAATGTTTCATAATAAGCAGCTGTAATTAATAATCATAGTATTTGGACTTTGGAGAGTGTTATTTCAATTATGTCAGAGTTGTAGTTCAGGAATAATTCAATGACAAAGTATCCCCCTCCCACCCCTTTTAGTGATGTAACACTGCTCAGCCAGAGCATAAGGGAGGTGCCCAGGTAGATTGCAGAGAGGTACAATCTTCAATTAAGATAAGGGAAAAAGCTGAAAAGCTTGTCAAGGGGGGCAGGGTTTTCATTGTTCTCATAGGAAGAAGATTGTCCCCTGCTGTTATCTGTCTGGTCTATGGACTGCATTCCACATCTGAGAAGAGATGGCTTACACTAGGTAAAAGGGGCGGGAGGGGAAACTTTGCTTGTGAATATCTCTCAAACCATAAAGGTTTGAGAGATAAAACATATCATTCTTCGTGTTTTTTTTAATGCCTACAAAATAAAGTACAGTTAAAACGAAGTATTACTATCCCTTTAAAGCTCCATTTATTAAAGTGGGATTTGTATTTATTCATTATGGGTTAAATGGATGTCAGTTAATTTCTCCCACTTTTGCAGGTCATGGGCTGTATAAGTCTTAACACACCACAACAGGTTTGAGCTGAATTAGGATGCAGAGCACAATTGCTGCATTAACAGAGACCTAACTGCAGGCCACAAGCCTCAGACATGTACTTATTCATGTGGGATTTAAGATGCAGTTTTACTAGATATTTTTCCTAGCTGCAATTAAAATCAGGCAGATTTCTGCTGAGTATTTTATACCTGGAAGAAAAGAATATCCTCATTGGCTAGTAAAGGGAGGAAGCTGCCTCCTTCTAGAGACCGGCTGAAAACACAAGCACAAATTTATTTATTTTGGTACAAAAAGGGGAAAACCCATTTGATTTAAATACATTAATTTACAATATGGCCTGCAAATACTTCACTATAACCTGTGCTGTGAACGCCAGCTATAACATCTTGTTTGTTCCTCCACATAACGTTTCCTTATAATGACTTTTATAGACTCCACCAAATAAATCATATAATCCAGTCTCTCCTTACACTATGAACATCTATGCCTTTTTGTACATAAATTAATTTGTTATAACTCTTAATATAAATCCTACCCTGTAACTATCCCTATTGCTCCATATAATTCCTCCCTAAACGCCTCCTATTGTTCCATATAATTCCTCTCTATAACTCCTCCTATTGTTCCATATAACTCCTCCTTATAACGCCTCCTATTTGTCCATATAGCTCCTCTCTATAACTCCTCCTATTGCTCCTCATAACTCCTCCTATTGTTCCATATAATTCCTCTCTAAACTCCTCCTATTGCTGTATATAACCACTCCCTATAACTCCTCCTATTGTTCCATATAACTCCTCCCTATAACTCCTCCTATTGATCCATATAACTTCTCCCTATAACTCCTCCTATTGCTCCATATAACCCCTCCCTATAACTCCTCCTATTGCTCCATATAACTCCTCCCTAAACTCCTCCTATTGTTCCATATAACTCCTCCCTATAACTCCTACTATTGTTCCATATAATTCCTCCCTAAACTCCTCCTATTGCTGTATATAACCCCTCCCTATAACTCCTCCTATTGCTCCATATAATTCCTCTCTAACCTCCTCCTATTGATCCATATAACCCCTCCCTATAACTCTTCCTATTGGTCCATATAACTCCTCTCTAAACTCCTCCTATTGATCCATATAACCCCTCCCTATAACTCCTCCTATTTCTCCATATAACCTATCCTTATAACTCCTCCTATTGCTCCATATAACCCCACCCTACAGCTCATCCTATTGCGCCTTATGACCCCTCTATATAACACCTCCTATTGCTCCATATAACCGATTTCTATAACTCCCCCTATTGCGCCATGAAAATCCTCCCTATAACACCCCCTATTGCTCCATATAACACATCACTTTAACGCCTCATATCGTTACATATAAACCTGTAACTATGACTTTTAATATTGCTCCAGATAATTCATCCCTATACCTACTCCTGTTGCTCTGGAAAGTGCAAGATAATGCATTTAAAGGGATAGTAATACTTCGTTTTATCTTTATTTTATTTTGTAGGCATTAAAAAAGATGAAGAACGATATAAGTCTTATCTTTCAAACCTTTATGGTTTGAGAGATATTCATAAGCAAAGTTTCCCCCTCCCACCCCTTTTACCTAGTGTAAGCCATCTCTTCTCAGATGTGAAATGCAGTCCATAGACCAGACAGATAACAGCAGGGGACAATCTTCTCCTATGAGAACAATGAAAGCCCTGCCCCCCTTGACAAGTTTTTCAGTTTTTTCCCTTATCTTAATTGAAGATTGTCCCTCTCTGCATTCTACCTGGGCACCTCACTTCTGATCTGGCTGAGCAGTGTTACATCAGTAAAAGGGGCGAGAGGGGGATACTTTGTCATTGGATTACTCCAGAACCACAACTCTGACAGAATTGAAATAACACTCTCCAAAGTCCAAATACTATGATGATTAATTAGAGCTGTTTTTATTATGAAACATTACTATCCCTTTAAGATCCTAAAACCCAAAGGGGGAATGCAGGCTTAACAGAGAAATATTGAAGGAAAGCGACTTGGGTGTTATTATTTCAGACGACTTGTAGATAGGCAAGCATTGTCTAAAGCAGTGGGAAAAGCAAATGGATTCTTGGTTGTATAGGAAAAGGCATTAGCAGCAGGAAGCTATTGGTACTCATGCTTCTCTATGGATACCTGGAAACCCCTCACTAATGGAACAGCTTTCCAGCAGAGGTGGTAGGATCAAATATTTTTAGGGATTTAAAAAATGCCTGGGACAGACATAGGTCTATTCTGAGAAGTATGTAAGATTGTGTATTTTATTAGATAGGGAAATAGACATACTGGATTGGCCAGATGGTTCTTTTCTGCTGTCAAAATCTGTTTCTATGTTTACTGACACCCTGATCTTTAATATGAAATATGCTTCCACTGTGTCTCTTGATGCAGTCTCTAATGAACTGACGGACAGCTCCTGCCCTTGAGGCCCCCTGATTGATGGCATTCCACAATTAAACATTGTGCTTAGTCATATTTAGGACCCAGTTAATTATCTATTAATTAACTGAATCCCCAATATTATGGCCTGTCAGCAGTCCTTGAGGGATGAATAGTGAGCTGCTGACATATGCATGCAAAAGACTTCATCATAGAGAAGTGTCTTCCTTCTTCTCTCTATGCATGACATGAAAGGTCAATTAGTTTTTCCTGACTTATGGCTTTTGCTGCCCATTTGCAGCCCTCTCTACGGTCATAGGCCAAGCTTTTATACAGAGATGTGAATAGAGAAGGGGAACAGCCCAATTGCCAATGCAAGACCATATATCTGGCTCTATTATACCAGCCACAATATGATACCTCCCAAGAGTCCCTATTTAAGAGGGACAGCCCTCTTTGAGGCCAGACTTCCTTTGTCCCTCTTTTCCACCCTAGTGTCCCTCTTTTTAGTAGATCAGACCAAGTGATATGAAATAACCTAAAGGTTCTCTGTAATGCCCTTCCCACCAGTCCAGCCCCTAGTAAAACCAACTAAAACAAAAGCATGATAAGCTCCCCCCTTTGGTAATTTGAAATGCTGTGAGGTACTCAATAGTCACTTTTACCCACGCCTGTGTTTACATGCCCACTCCACTCCACTCCATACCTGGGAACTAAATCCACTGGAGCCCCCCGGAGAGGAGTCATGTGCTGCAAGTGGAAGTGAGTAAATTGTGTACTTCCTGTCATAAAGGGGTTGGGGCTTAATCGGGTGCGAAGGGCTTATTGTCATGGTACTTAGGAAATGACCAGGAAGTGGGCAGAACATGGTTGGAAGGAAGAGAAGGGGGTGGGAAGTGGGAGGAACAGGGTGAGAAGGAGGAGAAGTGGAAAGAACAGGGTGTGAAGGAGTAGAAGTGGGCGGGAAGTGGGAGGAACAGGGTGTGAAGGAGGAGAAGTGGGAGGAAAGTGGGAAGAACAGGGTGTGAAGGAGGAGAAGTGGGAAGAAAGTGGGAGGAACAGGGTGGGAAGGAGGAGAAGTGGGCAGGAAGTGGGATAAGCAGGGTGGGAAGGAGGAGAAGTGGGCGGGACATGGGAGGAACAGGTAGAAAAGTAGGAGAACTGGGCAGGAAGTGGGAGGAACAGGGTGGGAAGGAGGAAAAGTGGGTGGTAAGTTAGAGGAACAGGGTGGGAAGGAGAAAAAGTAGGCGGGAAGTGGGATAAACAGGGTGGGAATGAGAAGTGGGTGGAACAGGGTGAGAAGGAAGAGAAGTGGGCAGAAAGTGGGAGGAGCAGGGTGGGAAGGAGAAGAAGTGGGCGGGAAGTGGGAGCACCAGGGTCGGAAGGAGAAGAGGTGGGCAGAGTTTCACTAGGGTTGCCACCTTTTCTTCCAAAAAAATACCGGCCATGGCATTCCGTCCATAGACTTAACATTGGACAGAAGCCAGTTTTTTACCGGCCTGCCAGTAAAATACCGGCTGGGTGGTAACCCTAAGTTTCGCAGGAAACTCACCACAAGCACAAAAAGCTACTGGATGACAGAAATGTCTCGTACATAAAGCAAAGTTTTCAAGACTTCTCTATGAATCAAGGAGTTAACCAAGGGTTGTTAACATTTTAAGTGCCAAAGAGGCATCTGACACGTTGTGTTGGATACCTCTCTGGCTCTCAAAGGGTTAATAAGGTATTTAAAGGAACAGTACACTATTGTAAAACCAGAAATAAATGCAGGAAATGGAACCATTTGGTCCATCCAGTCAGCCCGTTTCCCTGTGCAATAACTTACACAATTTTACATACTTCTCAGAATAGACTTATATCTATCCCAGACATTTTTGTTGTCTGCTGGGAGGCTGTCCCATGGGCCGTAGTTTCAAAAGAAAAGTGGATCAGTCCTGGGCCGAATCATTTGTCCTATAGGGGAGACCTCTAGCATTCGAGGGGTTAAAATTCCCATTTAAATCAATGGGAATTTTGGGAATTTTTAGTCCTCCCCTACAGTGCAAATGGTATGCCCCAGAACTGTTTCACATTTCTTTTGCAAGTCTGCTACTCTTTCTGTAAATTAGTACATACACAAATTACTTCTGAATTTATCACCCTATAACATTAGATCATAACCTCTTATACTAGTATTCCTCTTTTTTGGTAGTAATATTTTACAGGTAAGTAAAATAAAGGTAGTCACACTGTTCAGAGGTAGTTCGTTCTAAAGTTATTAAAGCTCAAATTTATTTTATTAAACTGCAACATTTCTTTGTGGTCACTAGGTGGAGATCCACAGACTATGACATAGGCAGTCCATAGAATGCGTTATAAAAAAATTGCTCTTTAGACATCAGTAGGCATTTGAGAAGGAGCTGCTGTCAGGGTAAATGGTAGGAGGGGGGAGTTTTAAACCTGTAATAACTAATGAATATTAACTAGTATCACTCAAGCTCTATAGTACTTTAGACTGCATTTGAAAATAAAGTATTCATATCTCTTTAATAGCAAAATATACCCCCAAAAATCTTGAAGCTTGTAATTACCCGTCTATTTTAAGTAGCGTGTGTAAACAAATACTATGTTTTTGCAGGTCGTGCCTCTTCTTTAATTATGACTATTACTAGAGTTCCTTGCTACGAACAAGACCCTGCTGTGGGTTCGTTACCAGTGCTACAAAATACATCAGATCGGGATCTTCACTCCAAAAATATTTTATTGCAGCATAACAGCATTGCGGCACTGGCATACAGACGGAATTTATACCAACCCAGTAAAACTCAAACAAGTCACCAAATTCCCATTGGACCCTGGACTCTATACTTCCCCCATCTCTCTGAAAATCCTCCTCGTCTAGGTTTCCTTGAACGTTATATTCTGGAAGTCCGGTGACCAATCAGGGTGCTACACTCAGGTTCTGACTATGCCAATGAGGGGACTGCCAGTGATACTCAGAATTTGAAAATATGCACTAGGAGTCCCACCAACAATCTTCATGTATCAATGGTTGGTCCAATCTGTGTGTTTCCCATTGTGTTCCTCAGGAATTGCCCCCAGATCTGATTATCTCCTGGCATGGAGATAATAGCTCTGTGGCTAATAGAAGTTCCCAGTGACAATGATATATCTGTGTATGTGCAGATTGCCTGGCATGTTAGAAACAAAATATGGATTTGATCTCTACAGCCGGAGATCCCTTGAAATACAACAGAGCCGACAGTTACTGCAGCTTTTATTCAAACTGAAGCAGGCAGAGTGAATGAACGTACTTGTGGAGTGATGCTTTGCACACCCCTCCAGAACTTAAATGGTTAAGGCCGATCATGTCCGCCTCCATGGGCAAGGCACCAAGAGCTGATTTAAGATGTAATCTCTTGAGCAAAGGTGCAAGTGGAAACTTCATAAGGGCCATTAAGGTTTTCTGGCCATAGTATGGTAAGAGCTGGTGAGGTTCTCCTTCACTGCCTGTGAGTGAGAACCCCATAATACCAGGCCATTGGCCCTTGTCCAGAGACAGATTAAAGGAGCAGTAAACTTTTTTTATGAAAACACGTATTTTATAGAGCTTTTCTTGCTGAATAAAACAAGGTCACTCCCATCGCTGTTGTTTTATTTGTGTTTTATTCAAAATTTATAGCAGTTTAAATAACCAGGAAGTTAATTTACTGTGTTTACTTCCTGATTGTTCTGACAGGACGTGAATTTACTGTGTTTACTTCCTGATAGTTCTAACTGACAGGAAGTGACAGACAGTTTCTATCACATTCTATGGAGAACTGTATGTCTCTGACTTTTCTAACTTTCCTCTCCATTAGAATCTAACAGGAAATCTAATTAGAATTTGACCACTAGAGGGCATTGCTAATGTAAAAAAAACATGGGTTTAAACAGTAATAACTCTGGAAATATGAATCTCTTGGCAGTGGGAGTACCCTTATTTTACTCAGTTGGAAAATCCCTACAATATATATTTTTTCATAAAAAAAAAGTTTACTGCTCCTTTAAGGATCCATAGGGCCTTAGGCAAGGTTCTGGTTTGGGGTCTCACAGCTCTTGATCCGATACTTCTGACACTTAGTTCTGCTAGCAGGTACTGGCATTGTAGCTTTACTGGAAGTGGGAGAAACTGGATGTTGGGGGTCTGTTCCAACAAAAAGGATTTGATGACAGATAAGAACCATTTGGCCCATCTAATCTGCTCATTTTTCCTCCTGTAAAAACCTAAAACCTTACTTGTCTTATGTTCAGGACAGCTTTATGCCTGTCACATGCATGCTTCCATTCCTTTACTGTATTAAGGGACAGTAACGTCCCGTAAAAAATGCTTAGAGTTTTGTAGAGGTTAAAAAAAATATACGATATGACACAAATCCTATCTCTCAAACCGCTATGGTTTGAGAGATATCCTCCACTAAAGTTCCCCTTCTCCTGATGTCGGCTGTAAAGCTGACAGAAGGTGATTAGTGTCGGCCGACACGAGGAGGGTCTTCAGCAGAGCCGCAATAGAGAGATTTAAAAAATAACTACTTCTTTGGAACGGTCTAAAAAGTGTGCTTGCAAACCAGGAACACTTTGTAGACCGTTCCAAAGAAGTATTTCTTTTTAAATCGCGCTATTGTGGCTCTGCTGAAGAGCCGCTTGTCGGTCCCCGGACCAGGAACTTCTGCTGTCAGCTTACAGGTGACATCAGGAGAAGTGGAGGGAGAGGGCAACTTTATCGGAGGATATCTCTCAAACCATAGTGGTTTGAGAGATAGGATTTGTGTCATATTGTTTATTTTTTTATCTTCTAGAAAACTCTAATCATTTTTTATCGGATATTACTGTCCCTTTAACCTCTACCACTTCGGCTGGTAGGCTGTTCTACTACCCTCTTGGTGAAGTAAAATGTTCTTACATTACATTACATCTGAGCCTCTGTCCTACTAATTTTAGACTATGACCACCTGCCTGTGAGCCATCACATGTAGCCGGGCCACCTCATATTGCCATGGGCCCTAGACAATAGCTTAGGTTGCTATAATAGATGCTCCGGCTCTGCATGGTTACATGATGACACCATCCACACTCTGTAAACTGCTCATTCTCACCTCTATATCTCCATTGCAGAACAGGGGCTAAGTTAATGACTTTGACAGACGTAGCAATTGTGATTCACATGACAATCTTGCCAATTATTTCTATGCACGCAGATCAAAGAAACAAGATTTCAATTAATTATCTCCCCCCTCTCCTTTTTTGAACGTTCTCATTATTCCTCTTTCCAAACCAGGCTCCAGGACAGATATAAATTGTACCAATTCACACAGTTATATATTTTTTGATTTATTGTCTACGGGCCAGCATTCAAGTTAAATCTGGCTGGCATTCAAGTCAAATTCAGGCAATGCAGTAATTTGATTTAGCCTCAGACGGTTTGGACGTGTTCCTCTGCAATGGCAGTTTCTCAAAGATGTTTGTTTTTATTTATTTTAATTTGGAAAGAAAGCTCTCCTATTCCAACATCAATGTGCAATTGCGGATTTGAGGTCACTTTTTAATGCTGAATATATTTTACTTAGGAATGTATATGACAACCGATCAGAATGACTTGTCTGACCAAGCCCGATATTCAGTTCTGTGGAGTAGGGGTATTCAGTTGTGGTTCTTCAGCCGCTGGGGACAATAACAACACTCCAATGGCTGGATGAGAATAATGGCAGGTGTTGTCCTAAATAGATGGGGGTCCAACAATTGAATACCCCTGATGCATAATTAGTATACCTAGGAACTTGCTTCTCTTGAGCCTCCTAGAGAGAGAGCTCATGATCTACCCACCAGGTGGGATGTTAATGATGCCATTAGCTTCATACAGGGGTAGAGAGCTTAATCATGTTGGCGGGGTATTATCACCCTTGTGTAGTAAAGTGGGTGGGAAGTGGACAGAACAGGGTGGGAAGGAGGAGAAGTGGGCAGGAAGTAGGAGGAACAGGGTGGGAAGGAGGAGAAGCAGACAGGAAGTAGGAGGTACAGGGTGGGAAGGAGGAGAAGTGGGCAGGAAGTAGGAGGAACAGGGTGGGAAGGAGGAGAAGTGGGCAGGAAGTAGGAGGAACAGGGTGGGATGAATGAGGAGTGGGAATTGGGAGGAGCAGAGTGAGAAGGAGGAGAAGTGGGCAGGCAGTGGGAGGAACAGGGTGGGAAGGAGGAGAAGTGGACAGGAAGTAGGAGGAACAGGGTGGGAAGGAGGAGAAGTGGACAGGAAGTAGGAGATACAGGGTGGGTAGGAGTAGAAGTGGGCAGGAAGTGGGAGAAACAGGGTGGGAAGAATAAGGCGAGGGAATTGGGAGGAGCAGGGTGAGAAGGAGGAGAAGTGGGCAGGCAGTGGGAGGAACAGGGTAAGAAGGAGGAGAAGTGGGCAGGCAGTGGGAGGAACAGGGTAAGAAGGAGGAGAAGTGGGCAGGCAGTGGGAGGAACAGAGTGGGAAGGAGGAGAAGTTAATTTACATTTATTTACGTTGGACTTTTAACCCATTGAATGCCGAGAAAGGTTTCCTTTGTGTTGCTATGCAATGCATTGGAGACATTGCTAACAATCAAGGGGTTAAAATCTCCATTTAACACAATGGGAATTTGGGGGATTTTTTTCCCCATTTCTGCACAATTATGCAATTCCCACAATTGCTCCTCCGTCCATTGAGCATATATTTCCACAATTGCTCCTCTGTCCATTGAGCACATAGCCAAGTAGGTTGCAATGTGCATGTAAGAGATAAAAAATGCACTACTTTCTCTGCACTTAACTCATTCCCAGCATGTGGGGACAGTGGGAGTCTAGTAGGGGGAAGAGGTAATTTCCACAGCTGGCTGCTCATTGGTTGGTTGGAAATTAATAACCAATAAAGCACAAACAGCCTTTGAAGAATAGATGAGCAATCATCACAGGGAGATCCACAGCTGCTGAAATGCAGTCTTTTTATCACCTAAAGTCAGAGCCATAGCATTCGAAATAATATTCATAAGATGTATAGAATTATCATTAATAAATGGGGGTTTTATTGTATGAATGTATTCTACCATATAGACCCTTTCCGAAACGTTACTGCCCCAAATGCTATAACACCTCGGGGTTATGCACTAAGGCGTGATAAGGAGGTGATAAAGTGGAGATGACTTCTCCAGTGATATTATTTCTCCATTTCCTATGTCATTCTATGGAACCTATGCACTAAGGCTTCATAGATAGGAGAACATATGAACTGGATAACTGAGATCAATGGAGAAGTCATCTACAGTTTATCATCACTCCTTAGTGCATAACCCTCCCCCTCTTCTTGCTTTGTATAACCCCTCCTTATAATCTTCCTTTTACTCCATATAACTCATTCTTATTATATATCTGGGAACTCTCTGGATCTGCCCTAGAAACTCCATTTTTTTTAATTAATTACAGGGTTTCCTAGGACAGAGACTGATTCTCCAGCTGCGGTGAGTTTCCTGAGGAACCGCCCACTTCTCCTTCTTCCCATCCTGTTCCACCCACTTCCTGATCACTTCCAAGTCCAATCCCAGTTAAGCCCCACCCAATTTATGACACGAATTGCGTCAGTAACATAAGCCTGGTCTCAGCCCATGAGCTGTCTCCAGAAGGAAGTTTCTAGGTATTTTTATTACTCCTCCTAATGCTCTATATCAGTGGTTCTCAACCCATGCCCTCAGTGGCCACTAACAGGCCAGGATTTTAGAATTTCCTTTTAAGAGCACAGGTGAGTTAATCAATGTGAATGAGCCTCTGATCAACACACTTGTGCTCTAGCAGGGGAATTCCTAAGTCCTGGCCTGTTAGTAGTCACTGAGGGCACAGGTTGAGAACCCTCGCTCCATATCAACTGTCAATATATCAGTGTTTGGCCTGTATTAGGATCTGTGTGTAAAGTTTGCTGCACAGCATTGGACATACGCGTAATGTTTGTAGGTGATATTTTGGTGTGTGATGGAAGGTGTGTGGTGGTCCGTAATATAAAGGGACTGTGCCTTTAATTAGCCATTATAGTAGGGGGACTGTGTTGTATATTGTCGTCAGTGACGTTCGATGATTTGCAGTGGAAGACGTAGGGTCGTATGTTCAAAAGAAAAGTGGAGGATCTCTGGGTCAAACCATTTGCACTATAGGGAGAACTAAACATTCCCATTGATTTAAATGGAGATTTTAACCCTTTTGCAGAGCTTGCTGAGGCTTGGTGAACCAAAGGTGGAGCCGAAATGGTGTCTCAAACGAGATCTCTGATCCCCCCGTGCATTGATGCACATTGCCTAGGGTAGTTTCCTATCTTGCAAGTTGCAGCTCCCCCAGACCCTCTGCATCTTGCTTGAAAGCACAATACAGAATATCTGTGGGGGATGCGCATGCAACCCAGGAGGTTGTTGCTGAGATCCACTTATGTCCAGGTTCTGTTCCAGCCAGAGGCGTAACTAGAAGCCACCGGGCCGTGGTGCAGAAATTGCCATGGGCCTCCCCGTCCACATTGCCCCCCTCCCCATTGTCCCAGGAGAGGTCGGTGTCTGCTTCTGCACAGCTGCTAAAGGTCTGTGCTGAAGAACAGACCTCAGCTTGTTGCTAGTTGTGTGTGTGGGGGGGGGAATCGCAGGGGGTTGCTCTGTCACAGGTGTGACCCCTGCAACCCATATTGTTACATCAGTGCTTCCAGCTGAAAGGGTCCTTTTTCTATCCCTCCTGCCCACTAAATGGGTGATAGGAGCCATTTTAAGACAGCAGAGCACTCTTGGCTTTTTACTAAATCTGCTTCCAGTGGAGCAAGCAGTAAGATGTAGTAATTGCTTTTTTTAACCCCTTAACTCCTAGAGAGGTCCCCAGCACATCGGTTTACAATGTGTTGGAGACCATTCTAGCATCCAATGCTCCTTTATTCAATTTTTTCAACAGCTATTACGTTTTTAACCCTTTGAATGACAGAGAGGTATGCAACGCATTTCGAGTCAATGGCAAGCAAAGGGTTGATCATTATGTTGGCTCTTTGGGAGATTTGAAGGCTGTATATATATATATATATATATATGGCCCTGGGAATGAATTTGGTTGCTTAACACTGCTATAGCTCCTCCTATCACTCCATATAGCTAAAACTGTCATCAGTGGCGTAACTAAGGGGTCGCACCTGCCACCGGGCCCGTGCACTCCAGGGGCCCGGCCTCCCCCTGCGACCCCTCCGCCTGCTGCCCGAAATCTCCTACCGGCGCTCTAGGAATGCAGAGTGCAGGGAGATGACATCATCTCCCAGCACTTTGCATTACTAAGAGGACTGCGCAGGAGCTCCAGATAGGAGATGGGGGCATTGTGGAGGGGGCCAATGTGATCAGGGGGGCCAATGTGGTGGTGGTGGGGGGCCCGTGCCACTTCTTGTACCAGGGACCGGAGGCTTCCAGTTACACCTCTGACTGCCATTCTTCCTGTACTATCACATATCCTCTCTATGACTGCCTGCCTATCAATATAGCTCTCTTTTGTCTATTGCTATAACTCTCCCCTATGACTCATACTATTATAACATAAGCCCCTCCCTATAACTCCTCCTCTTACTTCCTAGAGCTGCCCTTTGAATTGTATTATTGGCTTCCAGCTCTGATAAAGATTAGTTGAAGTGTCAATGAATGGACGTAATTTGGACTATCAGCAATTGTAGATTTATTTTCCTTTTCATTCCTTTCCCCCAAAAAAACACTTTCTTTGAGGACAGCAGAGAGGACAATTGTCAAATCGAGTTCTTGGAGAAAATTACTGCCTTAATTGGCTTGTTTTTCTTTTAATTGCAGAGTTCTTGGGGTAATGAAAGCTCGAGCTGAATCTACAGCTGTGTTTTAGTCTCCGTTGCCAGGAGAACACTTTGGAAAATGAAATACTTTATCTCTCCCATCTCGGAACATGTAGCAGAGTTATAATTTACATAAAATGGAGAGTAGGCAATGTGTGTATGGAGATGGATGGGCAGAACTTCTGTCTATAACAATGCAGTTGGCAATGTCTTACATTCAGCTTCTCCTGGTGGGAGATTCCATGCATCTAAGTCAGAATTGAGCAGCAACAGCCTTTCGACCAATGGCCAGCTGAGGATCGTGGGAGTTTTAGTCCAACAACAGTTGAAAAACCATAAGTTGCGCACTAGGGATTAGCAAAATAATTCTAGAATATCATTATTCCTACAACATACAGTTTGACAAAATACAAACCATGCATTGTGAAATGGGTATTTTGCATTGTGTCATTTCCTGCATTAACCAGATAGCAGAAAAAGGGATCATGTGATGACCAGAAAATAAAAAGGCAGGTTTGCTTCCCTTCAGGAGTCAATAAAAAACACTCCTTTCCAGTTAATCGTCTGAACATGATGGGTGGTAGGACAACTGGATGACTCTATCCCTTAATTTCATTGGCACTCCTGATTCTGTCCAGTGTGGCCTTTTCAAACCACATGCACTTCTCTGCTGCCTCCTCACTACCCTTACCCCTTGCTGCCACCTCCCCATTCCCTATGCAGTGCTCACTCCTCCTGCATGCCAATACACCCTGTTCCTCCTATATGCTTATACACCTCGTTCCTCCTGTATGCCTATATACCTTGTTTCTCCTGTATGCCTATACACTTCACTCCTACTGTATACCTATACACCTCGTTTCTCCTGTATGTCTATACACTTCGCTTCTCCTGTATGCCTATACACCTCTCTCCTCCTGTACGTCTATACACCTCGCTTCTCCTGTATGCCTATAAACCTCGCTTCTCCTGTATGCCTATACACCTCGCTTCTCCTGTACGCCTATACACCTCGCTCCTCCTGTATACCTATACACCTCGCTTCTCCTGTATGCCTATAAACCTCGCTCCTCCTGTATGCCTATACACTTCACTTTTCCTGTATGCCTATACACCTCGCTCCTCCTGTATGCCTATACACTTCGCTCCTCCTGTATGCCTATACACCTCGCTCCTCCTGTATGCCTATACACTTTGCTCCTCCTGTATGCCTATACACCTCGCTCCTCCTGTATGCCTATACACCTCGCTCCTCCTGTATACCTATACACCTCGCTGCTCCTGTATGCCTATACACCTCGCTCCTCCTGTATGCCTATACACTTTGCTCCTCCTGTATGCCTATACACCTCGCTACTCCTGTATGCCTATACACCTCGTTTCTCCTGTATGCTTATGAACCTCGCTCCTACTGTATGCCTATACATGTCACTGCTCCTGTATGCCTATACACCGCTACTTCCTTATGCCAATGCACCTTGCTCCTCCTGTATGCCTATACACTGCTACTTCTGTATGCCTATACTCCTCGCATCTCTTGTATGCCTATACACTTGCTGCCACCTCCCTATTCCCTATGCAGTGCTCACTCCTCCTGTATGCCAATATACCCCGTTCCTCCTGTATGCCTATAAACCTCGCTCCTCCTGTATGCCTATACACCTGCTCCTCCTGTATGCCTATAAACCTCGCTCCTCCTGTATGCATATACACTTCGCTCCTCCTGTATGCCTATACACCTCGCTCCTCCTGTATACCTATACACCTCGCTTCTCCTGTATGCCTATACACTTCGCTCCTCCTGTATGCCTATACACTTCGCTCCTCCTATATGCCTATACACCTTGCTTCTCCTGTATGCCTATACACCTCGCTTCTCCTGTATGCCTATACACCGCTACTTCTGTATGTCTATACACCTCACTTCTCCTGTATGCCTATACACCTCGCTCCTCCTGTATGCCTATACACCTTGCTTCTCCTGTATACCTATACACCTCGCTTCTCCTGTATGCCTATACACTTCGCTCCTCCTGTATGCCTATACACCTCACTTCTCCTGTATGCCTATACACCTCGCTCCTCCTGTATGCCTATACACCTCGCTCCTCCTGTATACCTATACACCTCGCTGCTCCTGTATGCCTATACACCTCGCTTCTCCTGTATGCCTATACACCTCGCTTCTCCTGTACGCCTATAAACCTCGCTCCTCCTGTATACCTATACACCTCGTTCCTCCTGTATGCCTATACACCTCGCTCCTCCTGTATGCCTATACACCTCGCTTCTCCTGTATGCCTATACACCGCTACTTCTGTATGCCTATACACCTCACTTCTCCTGTATGCCTATACACCTCGCTCCTCCTGTATACCTATACACCTCGCTGCTCCTGTATGCCTATACACCTCGCTTCTCCTGTATGCCTATACACCTCGCTTCTCCTGTACGCCTATAAACCTCGCTCCTCCTGTATACCTATACACCTCGTTCCTCCTGTATGCCTATACACCTCGCTCCTCCTGTATGCCTATACACCTCGCTTCTCCTGTATGCCTATACACCGCTACTTCTGTATGCCTATACACCTCACTTCTCCTGTATGCCTATACACCTCGCTCCTCCTGTATACCTATACACCTCGCTGCTCCTGTATGCCTATACACCTCGCTCCTCCTGTATGCCTATACACCTCGCTTCTCCTGTATGCCTATAAACCTCGCTCCTCCTGTATACCTATACACCTCGTTCCTCCTGTATGCCTATACACTTGCTGCCACCCCCCTATTCCCTATGCAGTGCTATTTCTGTATGCCTATACACCTCGCTTCTCCTGTATGCCTATACACTTGCTGCCACCCCCCTATTCCCTATGCAGTGCTCACTCCTCCTGTATGCCAATACACCGCGTTCCTCCTGTATGCCTATACACCTCACTTCTCCTGTATGCCTATACACTGCTACTTCTGTATGCCTATACACCTCGCTTCTCCTGTATGCCTATACACCTCGCTCCTCCTGTATGCCTATACACTTCGCTCCTCCTGCATGCATATACACCGCTACTTCCTTATGCCAATGCAACTTGCTCCTCCTGTATGCCTATACACTGCTACTTCTGTATGCCTATACACCTCGCTTCTCCTTTATGCCTATACACTTGCTGCCACCCCCCTATTCCCTATGCAGGCTCACTCCTCCTGAATGCCTATACACCGCGTTCCTCCTGTATGCCTATACACTTCTCTCCTCCTGTATGCCTATACACCTCGCTTCTCCTGTACGCCTATAAACCTCGCTCCTCCTGTATGCCTATACACCTCGCTTCTCCTGTACGCCTATAAACCTCGCTCCTCCTGTATGCCTATACACCTCGCTTCTCCTGTACGCCTATAAACCTCGCTCCTCCTGTATGCCTATAAACCTCGCTCCTCCTGTATGCCTATACACTTCTCTCCTCCTGTATACCTATACACCTCGCTTCTCCTGTATGCCTATAAACCTCGCTCCTCCTGTATGCCTATAAACCTCGCTCCTCCTGTATGCCTATACACCTCGCTTCTCCTGTACGCCTATAAACCTCGCTCCTCCTGTATTCCTATACACCTCGCTTCTCCTGTACGCCTATAAACCTCGCTCCTCCTGTATGCCTATAAACCTCGCTCCTCCTGTATACCTATACACCTCGCTCCTCCTGTATGCCTATAAACCTCGCTCCTCCTGTATGCCTATACACTTCTCTCCTCCTGTATACCTATACACGTCACTCCTCCTGTATGCCTATAAACCTCGCTCCTCCTGTATACCTATACACCTCGCTCCTCCTGTATACCTATACACCTCGCTCCTCCTGTATGCCTATACACCTGCTCCTCCTGTATGCCTATACACCTCGCTCCTCCTGTATGCCTATACACCTCGCTCCTCCTGTATACCTATACACCTCGCTTCTCCTGTATACCTATACACCTCGCTCCTCCTGTATACCTATACACCTCGCTCCTCCTGTATGCCTATACACCTGCTCCTCCTGTATGCCTATACACCTCACTTCTCCTGTATACCTATACACCTGCTCATCCTGTATGCCTATACACCTCACTGCTCCTGTATGTCTATACACCTCACTGCTCCTGTATGTCTATACACCCCGCTACTCCTGTTGTGTCTGTGCTTATTTGGGATCATACCCTTTCCTTATGACATGCTAATCTCTACTACCAAAATTTGATGAAGGAAAAAGGGGAACTGCACCTGAAAAAATAATGTTCTTACATTGTAGCAGTTCCCCGATGAAGGAGAACAGCTATTCCTTTCAAACCAACCTTAATACTTGCCACTGGTAAGCTTCAGTGGTGTTACTGGATGTGCCAGGCACCTGTCTGACACATGGGGCAGCTCTTGCTTCCACATATAATCTTTTATTCATAATGGTATTTTACAACTCCCTGATTTATTTATAATTTTCCATTAATCCTTTTAGGACCAGAGGCATATGCAAAGCATTGCAGATCAATGCGTTGCCCCCACCACCGGTACTTAGAGAGATCAAGCAGGGATTTCCTCTACACAAGCCGTACCTTTAAAAAGACCAGTAAATGACCAGAGGGAAAGAGCTTTTCAAGTGTAGGAAGTTACTTGACAGCTATGGGAATTGGGTTCCCATAGCTTACAACTCTGCCAGACCTTCCTTGTTCCCCCTTCAGATATTCGTGTTCTTCAGGGCTGGGTAACGTCAGCATTTCCCTCAGTGCTTCTGGGAGATTTCTGTGGTCTCCACTGAAGCTCATTATTTTCAAATTTGTCAGCACTGGGTTTTAACCCTTTGAGTAGAAAGGTTAATGGAAATAAAAAGTGGACTAGCTTTCCCTCACTAAAGCACAGGTTCAGGCCCTGATACCACCGGTATCCTTTAACCCCATCCTGACAATGGACGTACATGTACGTCCCGCAGAAACTGTCACTTAGTGACAGAGGATGTACGTGTACGTTTAGGAAGTCGTTGCGTGCTCGGACGGTCACTAAGGGGTTAAAAATGTTGCACGCAAAAGAGTGTGCGACTACAGGATTAAAATGGCGACATGAGAATCTCGCACTGCATGAAAGCGTGAGATTCTCAAGTCTCAGCATGAAACATTGCCTTCATGAATGTGCACAGTAGCCTTACTTGGAGACTGATAAATTACCGCTGCCCCATACTACAGTTGCTGTGGGCTGAAGAGCACACATCACCAAGTCTGGATAGCCACAAACTGCCTGTCCTCTCTGGTAGTATAGATTACTTTGACTCCGGGCTCTATCTCCTCTGCATGCTCTGCTATGCCCTGTCATTCTGCATGCAGAGAAGGGGAGAGAACAGTACCGGATGACACAGGCCAGGCAGTTTGTGGCTATCAGGACTTACTAATATGGCTATCAGGACTTGCTGATGTGTCCACATAAGCCCACAGCAACTGTAGTACAGTGAAGCAGTAATTTATCAGTCTACAAGTAAGGCTGCTTTGTACATTCATGTTGCGACTTGAGAATCTTGCACTTTCTTTCAGTCACCATTTTAATCAAGGGAATATGGTTAATGTGCCATGTAGCCGCACGTTCTTTTATGTGCAACATTTTTAAAGTGAACCGATACCACACACCCCTTCTATTCCCATAAATTTGTAGGGAGAACAAAGACAGTATTAAATAATTTAAAGCAATGGAATCCGATTCCCATAGCTGTCAGGTAACCCATATTTACAAAGCCTCTTGACCTAATCCTTTGCCTGCCTGAGCACAGGTGAGTTAATTCAAATGACTGAGTCTCCTTTAAACTCACCTATGCTCCAGCATTTAAAGGGATAGTAATGTTTCATAATAAAAGCAGCTCCAATTAATCATCATAGTATTTGGACTTTGGAGGGTGTTATTTCAATACTGTCAGAGTTGTAGTTCAAGAGTAATTCAATGACAAAGTATCCCCCTCCCGCTCCTTTTACTGATGTAACACTGTTCAGCCAGAGCAGAAGGTAGGTGCCCAGGTAGACTGCAGAGAGGGACAATCTTCAATTAAGATAAGGGAAAAACCTGAAAAACTTGTCAAGGGGGGGCATGGCTTTCATTGTTCTCATAGGAAGAAGATTGTCCCCTTCTGTTATCTGCCTGGTCTATGGACTGCATTCCACATCTGAGAAGAGATGGCTTACACTAGGTAAAAGGGGCGGGAGGGGAAACTTTGCTTGTGAATATCTCTCAAACCATAAAGTTTTGAGAGATAATAGGCATATTTCAAGTCAAAGCATCCCTGCAGTATGCATTTTTCATATGCGTCCCCGGTTAAAGGTGAGGTCTGGTCACCCTATTTGTTAGGCTCTTATGGTGATATTGATGTGTTTGGGAACGTCTGCGCTTTCTCTTGCTGAATTAGGCCTTTACTTCCTGTTGAAATGGAGTAAGAGAAACAGCCAACAATACTAATATAAATAGCATTGGTAGTACGCCTTTACATTTCCCCTGGGCCTGTCACTTTGCTAGTTCATAGAATGACCTCTTGTTCTGGAACTTCCATCTCTCAGCGCTATGCTGCCCCTCTGTAGTGTATTAAATCTGTTAATGTGTTGACATTCCATTAACATGAAATGATAACATAGAAAATAGATTGGTCTGTGGCGATTTAAATTGCAGTACACAACACTCCGCCTGGGACAGGGTTAATCGCCTCCAGTCGTAACTGTTGCCCCAAGGTAATTGGCAGTAGAGTGGGTTTCCTCTGCTCACTTGAAGTTGTTATCCGCTTGTAAGGGGAAAGGTTATTGATCGTGAAAGCCCGCAGGACGTGGAATCCGTAACGAGACGCACGCAGGTTACTGCCTTTCTCTCGCTGTTTAATTCCCAGTTTGTGTGGAGATTGATGACTTGTCTTAACATTGAGAGAAGCCATAAAAGAAGAATGTGTGAGAGTCTGCTGAGGCAAGAGGAATGGGTTATTCCAAAACAGGGCTGTACGCTCAAAAGGAGATTGCATTTATTCTGGAGAAAACCATCTGCTCTCATAGAAATCAAGCGAAAAATGTCAATGATATAAATAAGGTTTTTATCCCCTTAAATGCTGGAGCATAGGTGAGTTAAAAGGAGACTCAGTCATTTGAATTAACTCACCTGTGCTCAGGCAGGCAAAGGATTAGGTCAAGAGGCTTTGTAAGTGTGGGTCACCTGACAGCTATGGGAATCGGATTCCCATTGCTTTAAATTATTTAAAGGCATAGTAGTACTTCATTTTATCTATTTTATTTTGTAGGCATTAAAAAACATGAAGAACGATATAAGTATTTCCTATGTGTCCCTGGTTAAAGGTAAAGGTAAAATATATCTATATATTTAAATAACATAAAGCTCTAGAATGCGTAACCGCACAAGCACAGTAGAGCCTGCCTGAATAATGCAGTCATGCGCAGTGTGCAGTAGAGACTGCACGAATGCGCCGGCTTCCAGGCAAAGGCACTGCTACTGCTCCGAACGGCCCACCACCCCCGGCTCTGGGGCAGCAGTCAAGGCCGCTGGCTGGCACTTTGGCCCCTGTACATGGGCCTTCAATACTAGTGTGTATATATATATATATATATATATATATATATATATATATATATATGTATATAACCATTATTGGAAAGCACTCTCTCCTATAGTAATCTTCTGCCCAGGTGCACATTCCCATTCATAAATACACAGAATAACAATAAAAGGGGCAGCACCAGTGGGTCTCTTTGATAAGCAAAAATGTATTTAATGTGGCAACAAAATCGTGACGATTTTGTTGCCACATTAAATACATTTTTGCTTATCAAAGAGACCCACTGGTGCTGCCCCTTTTATTGTTATTCTGTAGTATATATATATGTATAATAATTTATAGTTATATATATTTAACCCTTTGAGTGCAGAGCTGCAGAGCCGCCGGCTGATCTCAGGAGAGGATTCCCCTGCTCTCAGCTAGAATGCTGACGTCAGCCAGGGGCGAACTTTGTAAGCGGTTATCTCTCAAACCATAAGGGTTTGAGAGATGCCGCTGGGGGCGTTTTTCATCTTTATTGAAGGGCTTTAACAGAGGGATTAGTCATTTTTAAGTAACAGTATCCCTTTAAACGTGACTGCCTATTACAGCTCAATGTTGTTGAAGCTGTAATTCACTTAAAAAAAAAAAGTTTCATTTAATTCAGTAGTTGTAGAGATATTAGCTGTTAAAGTCCGGATCAGGACGTCAGTTTGTTTCAGGCTGCGGGTGCAGCTCCGGCCCGCTGCCTGTCAGTCTTGCTCAGTTTCCCTCCACACGCAGTGCCTCCTCTCCTCTCCCCCGATGATGAGAATTCCTACATCCAGGTCATTGACCATGAACAGGCGGAGTGCGTTCATGCACTCAGTCTTTCATAATCAGTGCCAGTCTGCTTGCCTCTGTTGCTATTTTTTGTCAGGCAAACGGACTGTCACTGATTATAAAAGACGGAGCACATGAATGAACAATGACCTGGATCTGCTTTTGCTAGAGAGTGCACCAGGTCATATGCAAGAATCCTCCATCATCGGAGGAGAGGAGAGGCGGCACTACGTGTGGAAGGGAACGGAGCAAGATTGACAGGCTGTGGGCCGGAGCTGAACTCACAGTCCGAACAAACTGACGTCGCATTCTGGACGTTAACAGCAAATATCTCTACAGCTACTGAATTAAACTAAAAAAAAAAAAAATGGATTACAGCTTCAACAACATTGAACTGTAATAGGAAGTCATGTTTAACCTCTTAAGGACCAGCGGTCCCGGGGTGTGTGGTCCTTTAAGGACCAGATAGGGAAGTTCAACATGCCACCCCATGTGACTGATCACGTGTGCCAGCACGTCAAACGAGGGACTGAAAGATAGCTCCGGTCTTGGAGCGATCAACTTCAGTCCCTGGTATTACTCACCGGTTGAGTATAAGTATGTGACGTACTAGGACCGTCACTGGTCCTTAAGTGCTGGACCAGCGTGATGGTCCGGGTACGTCAATGGACACGAAGGGGTTAAATAAGGTGAGTGTTCCCCTTTAATTTATCTACAAATATTACTATCCCTTTAAAGGGACAGTAATACTTCGTTTTATCTTTATTTTATTTTGTAGGCATTAAAAAAACATGAAGAACGATATAAGTCTTATCTCTCAAACCTTTATGGTTTAAGAGATATTCACAAGCAAAGTTTCCCCTCCCGCCCCTTTTACCTAGTGTAAGCCATCTCTTCTCAGATGTGGAATGCAGTCCATAGACCAGACAGATAACAGAAGGGGACAATCTTCTTCCTATGAGAACAATTAAGGCCCTGCCCCCCTTGACAAGTATTTCAGGTTTTTCCCTTATCTTAATTGAAGATTGTCCCTCTCTGCAGTCTACCTGGGCATCTTTCTTCTGCTCTGGCTGAACAGTGTTACATCAGTAAAAGGGGCGGGAGGGGGATACTTTGTCATTGAATTACTCTTGAACTACAACTCTGACAGAATTGATATAGCACTCTCCAAAGTCCAAATACTATGATAATTAATTAGAGCTGCTTTTATTATGAAACATTACTATCCCTTTAAGTGAGTCCTATCCAATACATATTGCCATCTAGTCTAAGGACTAAACACTTTCACCACTCGTTTTATATAGATCTCTCCTACCCACCACTACAAAATGCATGAAACCTGTATCCAGAGGTCTACTAGAGTATTGGGGGGTTGGAATGTTCAGATGACACGAGTCATGGCATGGAGTGGGTGGGGCTTCATTGGGATGGCTGGGACTGGGAGGAGCCGAGGTGGGGTTTGCCCTTAAAATGGGTGGAAAGTGAGAAGACCATGGTGGAGAGTGACTAGAAATGAACTGGGTGGAGTGACAAGGGAATTCACTGAGCCCTGAGAATCAACTTTGGTTCCCAGAGACCAGGTATTTAAGTATAAAAACCCATAGTCTCTCTTTCATAGCCACAGAATTCCATACCTCCCAACATTTCAAATTGCCAAAGAGGGACAGTTGTGTTTTAGGGGGTGTTGCTGGGGGCGTGGCTGGTGGGTGGGGAATTACCGAGCATTTTTAGGCTATTTCATGACCTATTGATACCTCCTTGTGTAACATAATAAATGACTTATAACAAGACCAAAGTATTTTATTTACACACACACTAATTTACAAACACATATACTGACGTTTAAACAAACAATAATGTGAGTTTTATTGCTGTGAAGCAATGTGTTACACTTATATACACACCGCACAATCTGATTTCCTAAAAAGAGGGACATCAGGGTGGGAAAGAGGGACAGGGGGATTTGGGTCTAAAAGAGGGACTGTTCCTCCTAAAGAGGGACACTTGGGAGGTATGGAATTCCCAGTTATGTTTAGCATTCAAGGTGTTAAAAGCCCCGCTTACATCAATGGGAATTTTTATCTTCCCCCTATGTTGCAGTTGGTTTTCCCCAGAATTGCACTTCTTCAGCTCTCTCTTTAGTGTTTAGAGGTCTGCCTGGAAGCCATTTTCTTGTAGCCTAGCAGAGGCATCACTTCCTGTCACAGTAGGCAATGGCCAATTCTCCTTCTAGTGATTAGAACTCTGTGCTCTGCAGTCTTCATTCCGGGACTTTGTATTTTCAGAAAAGAGGGTTGCCCGGGACATGGGACATACATTTAAAATCCAGGACTGTCCTGGGCAGTCTGGGACATGGGGTCACCCTATGTCGTATAACTTTAGGCAATAGACAGGAAGGTGGGTAGGGTCAGAGAGTAAGTTAAAAGCATGAGAGTTCTTGTTTGTGTTGGTGATCCACCCTCTTGTGTGTCCCAGCCCCTCACTCACTTCCTGCATACCCACACCCCTCTTTATGTCTCCCCTTGGATGGGATGACTTGAGTGGCCTGGTAGGTGGGGCATTTCAGGGATTTTTTTATGTTATTTCATGACCTTTTGGCACGTCTTTCTGTTACTCAAATTATTTAGAGCAAGACCAAAGTATTTTATGTAAACAGACTATTTTATAAACACGTATACTGATGTTTATACAAACATTAATGTGACTTTTATTGCTGTGGATCAATGTGATACACTTATATACACACTACACAGTCTGATCTCCTAAATAGAGGGACACCATGGTAGGAAAAGAAGGACAATCCCTCCTAAAGAGGGACATTTGGGAGGTTTGGACCCCTAATATTGCCTAAAGAGGGACACTTGGGAGGTATAGAGCTCTAATATCTCGTAAAGTGGGATACTTGGGAGGTATACAGCCCTAATATCTCCTAAAGTGGGATACCTGGGAGGTATGGACCCCTAATATCTCCTAAAGAGGGACACTCGGGAGGAATGGACCCTAATATCTCCTAAAGAGGGACACTTGGGAGGTATAAACCTCTAAAGAGGGACACCTGGGAGGTATAAACCCCTAATATCTCCTAAAGAGGGACACTTGGGAGGTATGCAAGATGGTTCCCAGTGTGTCCCGTTGTGAAAGGAGATAGACATGGTGTGAAATACAAGCTCTTTGTCAGGAAATCTAACTGGTGATTCAATGGCAGTTCTAGCGAATGAGGGTCCTGGTGCAAATCATTTTCAGGCCCCCAATTAACTGAAAACTACTGAAAAATCCTAAACAATTGTATTGTCTGTATTTCAGTGGGCACATACACTTGTTTTTTGGCTGGATTGTGGTGCTTTGCCAACAGTATTTCAGCCTCTGAGTTTATGTGGACAAAATATTGGCAGTGGTGGTTGTAGTGGAGCGCACTACAGCTTGCTGCTAGTCCTGTCCATATTACAGACATTTAATAATCCAACCAAATCCCTCAGTTTAAGACTGGGTTTCTAGCCAGAAAGAAAACCCACAGCTTCGGTTTTTTGTATGCACAGATGAAAGATATTTTCCTGTTTTAATTAAATGCTTGAAATGTACTACCAAAGTCATAAAGTAGTTTACACATAATCTTAACAGATGTGGATATTCTTCCTCTCTCCAGCTGTTGTTGGACTACAAGTCTCATCATCTTCAGCAGGCCAATAGCCAGCTGAGGATGATGAGATTTCTAGTCCAACAACAACCTGAAAAAGACATGTCACCCACCCACCTCGGAGTTATAACGACAGGGCAGCATATCAAGGAGAATGCTGGCCTGTATTTTCTCTTGTAGAATCCTTTTCTTATCTTGACATGTCAGTTGTTCAAGGTCAATGTCAATTGCATCCCAAGGTCAATGACATCCCCAAACTCACATTACAAGCTTCATTGCATCTGCTTGCAATACAGTTATATCCAGAAAAGAGGACATGAGGTCATTTTCTTGGATGGAGAATGGAGATCACTAGCTTTGGTACTTTTTCTTGCAGGACTCAAATATTTTATAAAAAAGGATCCTTACATTTCACTAGAGGAAAATACCTGTAATTGCAAAAAAAAAAAAAGTAAACGACTAGCCTCATTAACGTGCCATTTGGTAATTAGCGTTCAACCATCTGTACCCAACTAACACCTTCCACCTGTACATCACAGCCCGCAGCTCTGCAATAGTAACAGAGCAATATCCTAAATACATTAATCTCTAATCCCATTTTCCTTAATCACCACCATTATCAGGTCGTTTTCAAACAGTACTTTGTATTTAGCTCATTAACACGAACAGATGAATAAACACGCGCACAAGAAGAGTTTCACAGGAGGAGATAAAAACCCTAAAGGAACCAGGGCAAAATTCAACCACATTTTTCTTATCTGTAAACTCTCATGAGCGAGGCCCTTAACTCCTTTTGTATAAAACTGTTTTGTCGTGAGGCTTTTGTGTCCATTGTTCGCAATTGTGCATTGCTGCCAAATAGGTTGGATCCTCTTTCTCCTCTTACAGACGGAAGCCCAGGGGCCGTCTCATTGGATAGCCCTGGTACACTGATCCAGCTGCTAAGACTTATTATTCCAAGTACCTCTGAATTATGATTGCTAACTGCCAACTTTGCAGTTTATTGTAAAATAAACTTAATTCAGTTATAAAAATTCAAGTACCAGCATTGAATGAATGAATGTGCCAATCCCCCATTGATCTTCTTTTTCTGTTAGCCTGCAACTCCTGCTCTTAACTTTGGGTTTTGCACTCCACCGGTGGTTCACAATCCTGCCCTCAAGGACTTAAAGGGATAGTAATGTTTCACAAAAAAAGCAGCTCCGATTAATCTTCATAATATTTGGCCGTGTTATTTCAGTACTGTCAGAGTTGTAGTTTAAGAGTAATTGAATGATAAAGTATCCCACCTCCCGCCCCTTTTGCTGATGTAATACTGCTCAACTCAGAGCAGCAAGACTGTCCGGATGGATCACAGAGAGGGACAATCTTCAGTGAGCATAAGGGAAAACCTGAAAAATCTGTCATGAGGGGCAGGGTTTTCCTTATGCTCACAGAAAAAAGATTGTCCCTTGCTTTGACCTGTCCAGTCAAGTAACCAGATTCCACATCTGAGGGGAGGTGGCTTACATTAGGTAAAAGGGACGGGAGGTGGGATACTTTATCATTCAATTATTCTTGAACTACAACTCTGACAGTATTGAAATAACACTCTATTCCTTGGCCCAAATAGTACGAAGCTGCTTTTTAGTGAAACATTAATATCCCTTTAAGATGTCCCTGCTTGAGTGTAAATGGTAAAATATTGCTCAGAGATGCTCAGCTGAGCTTAAGAATCTGAAACGGTATGCAAACAGCTAATTGGGACTAGTCTCCAACACTCAGGGTGCAATCTTTTCTAGCTCTCAAGTGCCATACACAGAGCAGGGCCGGATTTACTGTTAGGCAGAGTAGACATCTGCCTACAGGCGCACCCCATAGAGGGGTGCCTGTCATTGGGACCCTTTAAAAAAAAAAAGTTGCCTTGCCGCCTGCACTAACCCCCCCACTGCCCAGTCAGGTCTGTGCCTCCTTCAGGACAGACCTGTAGATGCTGCGCTCTCTCGTCGGCTCTTTAGTATTACAGAGCGCTGGGAGGTGACATCATCTCCCAGCGCTCTGCATGAAGAGAAGACCGCGCAGGAGCTCCAGCAGCTACAGGTCTGTGCCAAAGGAGGTACATATAGACCTCTCCTGCCATTGGACCACCAGGGAAGAGGTAGGAAACGGACACAGGGGGCAATGTGGAAATGATGGGGCAATATGGATCTGATGGGGGGCATGATGGAGATGATGGCAATGTAGAGATGATGGGGCAATGTATGTGAGGGTAAGTTGGAGCTGATGGCAATATGGAGCTGATGGGGGGCAACATGGAGATGAAGGGGGCAACGTGAGGGTAAGTTTGAGCTGATGGGGGGGCAATATGGAGATGATGGCAATTTGGAGCTGATGGGGGTAATGTGAGGATAAGTTGGAGCTGATGAGGCAATATGTAGCTGATGGGGGCAATATGGAGATGATGGGGTCAATGTGAGGGTAAGTTGGAGCTGATGGGGGCAATATGGAGATGATGGGGGCAATGTCGAGTTGATGGGGGCAATATGGAGCTGACGGTGGACAAAGTAGGGGCAATATGGAGATGATGGGGGGCAATGTGGAGATTAGGAGCATTATGGAGGTGTCCAGTGGAGATGGAGAGGGGGGGGGGGGCGCTTCAGATTTCTGTGCCTACAGGCTCCTGAGATGTAAATCCGGCCCTGACACAGAGAAGAAATATACTCAAGCAAATCATACTGATCCTGCCAAAATGACAGTCTAGGTACAAAATATAATACAATACCTCTCTTAACGAGAGAAGCAGCCAACTCCTGACATACGTTTTGGCCTTACTGAGCCTAGTTGGTGAGGTGCAGCTTTTCTCTGTAGGTGCATGTAAGCCAGGGGTCCATCTTTGGATTCCCCCATTACTCTCAGGCTGTCCAACCCTTAGACTAATTTACATGTGCAAAAGTATTGGTCAGAGATGCTCAGTCAGGATTATGAACCTGCAAGGTATGCATACAGCTCATTAGGACTAGTGTCCTACACCCGGGGTACAATCCCTTTCAGTTCACCAGTGCCATGTACAGAGAAGAAATATTTCAAAGCATATCATAGAGATCCTGCCAAAATGAGTACATGTGAGTCAAATATATGTAACATAGTAACATAGTAGATAAGGCTGAAAAAAGACATGCGTCCATCAAGTCCAGCCCATGCCAATAACACCCCTGTTGATCCAGAGGAAGGCAACAAAAAAGCCCTCTGGAGCAATTTCCAGTGTGTGTGTGTGTGTGTGTGTCTCTCTCTCTCAAATAGTTCCCCGGCTCAATATCCTATTTGCTTTGAAGCCATCTGTCATAACTGTCAATATTGTTCTGTGCTAGATAGGCATCCATTGCTTTTTTGAATGCCGTTACATTATCTGCAAGCACAACATCCCGAGGCAAAGAATTCCATAGCCTTACCGCCCTTACTGTAAAGAATCCCTGCCTGTGTTTTAGTCGAAAGCGCCTTTCCTCAAGTCTTAATGGATGACCTCTTGTTCTTAGCTCAGCTCTTTGCATAAATAATTCATATGTTTTTAATACATTCCAAAGAAATGTGGATTTTTTTATACTGCGTTGATCTACGAGTACATTTATCAGTCTTGGAGTGTGACTGTGTCCATTTGAATCTACAAGTTATATTCTTGAACAAGGAGAACAGTGGCGGTACCGCACCCAAGGGAAGACAGTGAGTCCTATGTTTGCACAAGTGTGTTTTAACCCCTTAACAACCCATGATGGTCCAAGACCGTCATGGGTTGAATCTCGTGAAGGACCCATGATGGTCCAGGACCGTCATGGAATTCTGTGCTTCCTGCGCGGCTGCACGCTGTTTGGGGACACCGGAATCGAATGCACAAAAAAAAGCTCTGTGGTCCTTAAGTGATGGCTGCGTGCGTGGACGGTCCTTAAGGGGTTAAAGGCAACAATATGTCAGCGTGGTAGCACCAATCCCTGTTTACATTGTTCCATGAAATAACCTGGATGTCATCAGTAGAGCCACACCCACCAGCCACACCCACTGCAACACCACTTAAAATACAACATCCCTCTTTGGTCATTTGAAATTTTGGGAGGTGTGTGATAAACAGGTGTCTGCGGACAGCGAGACGGGTGATTAGGGATGGAGAGAGGGCTGATTGGTAGAAAGGGGGTGATACAAGGTGGTGGGGGAGTGAAGGTGAGGGATATGAGGGGAGGAGAGAGAGGGGATACAGAGGTAGGCTGGCGGAAAAAGAGATGAAATAATGAGAGAGAGTGATGACGGGAGGGCAAAATATATAGAGAAAGGGAAGAGGGTGATTGTGAGATAGGCTGACCAGTCCTCACCTTTCACCGGGGACGCATAGGAGAAATGCATACTGCAGGAATGCATTGATTTCAGTGAAGTACTGCAAATGGCTATTTCCTGTGTGTCCCCAGTTAAAGGGATAGTAACACTTCGTTTTAACTTTATTTTATTTTGTAGGCATTAAAAAAACATGAAGAATGATATAAGTCTTATCTCTCAAACCTTTATGGTTTATGAGATATTCACAAGCAAAGTTTCCCCTCCCGCCCCTTTTACCTAGTGTAAGCCATCTCTTCTCAGATGTGGAATCCAGTCCATAGACCAGACAGATAACAGAAGGGGACAATCTTCTTCCTATGAGAACAATGAAAGGCCCTGCCCCCCTTGACAAGTTTTTCAGCTTTTTCCATTATCTTAATTGAAGATTGTCCCTCTCTGCAGTCTACCTGGGCACCTCCCTTCTGATCTGGTTGAACAGGGGGGGGGATACTTTGTTTGTGAATATCTCTTAAACCATAAAGGTTTCAGAGATAAGACTTATATCATTCTTCATGTTTTTTTAATGCCTACAAAATAAAATAAAGTTAAAATGAAGTATTACTATCCCTTTAAAGGTGAGATCTGGTCAGCCTATTGTGAGACCATGATGGAGGGGGAGGGAGAGAGGCTTAGTTGATGGGTACTGGATCCATAAGCAAGCTAACCTTCAGTGAAAGAGTTGAATGTAAGGTGTACGGTATAAAGTATTGCAAAGCAATGCATTTGGTCCCACCCTGGCACTCAAAGGGTCAATTGCAGCACACCTCTCCTGAATCCTTGCCTTTTCTTGGACCCGTTAATAAACCCCTGTTGTTACCAGCAATTGCCAGCTGATAGAAATTATTGTAAATTATGAAACACGCCGAGGTAATGACTCAGTTTAATATATTTAAATGGTGCAGCATTAATTTGAACATGCTGCCCCAGGCAAGGAGTGACCTCCTTATTCGAATCTGTGTGTATCGGTGTGTGGCCCAGAATTCTAATCACTGTCACCGTAGGGGGGGTGTACGATTTTGGTGGTGTCGCTCCTTTACTGAGCTGCAACGTTGTCTTCCTACTTCTGCACCTGCACTATGAGGCGTATACTGGAGCGTATGATCCTGTTACACTTACTGGCGCACACACTCCACTGTTGTTAACACTGTAATTTGAGCAAGCCCCAAACAACTAGCCCAGAGCACACACCGGAACATGCAATAAACGTATGTCGATCTAATCAGCTCCTTGTTTATACATAGCTTTGAAGACAGAGCAATAGAATACCCCAAAACACCTGTACACCTCTCCACTGTCGTCCCCTTGTCTCAAGCTTGTAGAGAGGAGAATTTTGTCATTCTACAAATCATGGGTAAGACCTCACCTTGAGTATGCAGTGCAATTTTGGGCACCGGTTCTGAAAAAGAATATACTAGAACTAGAGAGGGTACAGTGAAGAGCAACAAAATTAATCCATGGAATGGAGGACTTGAGGTATGAGGAATGACTAGACAAACTTGGTTTATTTACTCTAGAGAAAAGATGACTAAGAGGAGACCTTATCACATTGTACAGGTAGATGAGAGGTCAAAACAAGGATCTCTGCGGTGAGCTATTTATTCCAAGGCCTGATCAGGTGACCAGGGGACACCCCTTGAGATTAGAGGAAAGGAGTTTTAGACTTCAGAAGAGGAAGGGTTTTTTTACAGTAAGGTCTGTTAAATTGTGGAATTCATTGCCCAAGGAGGTGGCTATGGCAGATACAATGGATACGTTTAAGAGAAAATTAGATTCCTTTCTTTCAAAGGGGAACATACAGAGTTATACTGTTTATCAGTAGGCAGATCAGGAAGGTCTGATAAAGACTAACTTAATTGGTAGCAGGAAAGCTATACAATTCTCAGTCACTGGGGTATGAGGAGAAAGTTGAACTTGATGGACTTGTGTCTTTATTCAGCCTAATTTACTATGTCACTATGTATATTATTATCATAATTAACTCAGTAAATTGCTGATGAGAAGGCATAGAACTAACAACATTGGTTCCAGAGCTAGTTTTTCGCTGAACCGTAATAATACACCTCTTTTGTGTGTGTCAGTGATTGTGTAAATAAAAGAATTGATGACTCAGTGTACTAACAAATACAATGCTCTTGGACCTCTTTAACATGAATGACAACAAGGTCGTGATGCTGCATTGGTGATGTCTCCTGTTGTGAATGTTACTATGCTGGGGGTTCTGGTTCCATTCACACCAGTGATTATCGACTCTTGTGAATGCACCAAAGTTCAGCATGCTGAGTCTTTAATGCACTCACACAGCAACCGTTACAGTTGCCTCAGTTCCAGAGCGCTGGATGAGTCTAAACATCGCTTCGGCTTCTTCCCATGCGTTACTCACGGTCCCGGGTCTTGGAGCGCTTGGCGAAGATGTAGGCTTTCCATGTGCCCTAGCAAAAATATTTTGTCGCTCAAATTGACACAGGCACGAATCAGGAGACGGACGCATCCTGGCGAGATGCAACATCCGAGGAGGCAAAGCAACATTATGATGCAGGGCTCTATTTAATGACTTGGTGTAGTTCCTCCTCCCAGCTACTTCCTGGGTTGGGCTTTAAAAGGGAACTGAGTGCTATATCAGTTGCCCTTTTGTTGTTGTTCTATACAGTTCTATTTCCCTTGGGCTCTGTGTATGACCTAGCTTGTCTGTCCATCCATCCTGGTGCTAACATGTGGCTCTGTAAGACTATTCTTTTGCCTTCTCCCTGTGTATAGCGGACACCCAATCTGGTGCAGACCTGTGGCTCTGGCTAACTATCTGAACTGTGTATGACCCGGCTTGTCTGACCATCCATCCTGGTGCTGACCTGTGGCTCTGACTATTCTTTTGCCTACTCCCTGTGTATAGCGGACACCCAATCTGGTGCAGACCTGTGGCTCTGGCTGACTATCTGAACTGTGTATGACCTGGCTTGTCTGACCATCCAACCTGGTGCTGACCTGTGGCTCTGTCTGACTATTCTCTTGCTTACTCCCTGTACTTAGTCGACACCCAATCTGGTGCGGACCTGTGGCTCTGGTTAAGACTTACCTTCCTGTTTCATGGAGTGAGACTGGGTTTTCTCTCTGTTGCGTTCCTTAGGGGAATTTTCCTTCATTAGGCTGACGGCAATCCTGCATTAGTTTTATCTAACTACTCTCTACCACCTCTGGGAGATTCCTCGGCCTACCCACTTACTGCAGACGTGAGTCAGCTTGTCTCTTGCTGTGTCTTCTGCTTGCTTTCCCGTATTCTGAGTCTACAGGGGTGTGTGCCTGTCTCTGGTAGAGGCTCTCTCCATTAGGCAGACTCCTATTTCTGATAGAGTGCGGACCTGTAGTGGGACCTCTACTTCGTCTCCTTGTTATTTCATACTTGTTATTTCTTTTGCTGTGATTACTCTTGTTGTTATCATTTTAATAAAGTGTTATTTTTTACTATACCATTCTGACTCCTAATTTGTAGTTGGCTAACCGTGACAGCAACACAGTAAAGATGCAACAAGGAAGATCTGCTTATGGGATCCCTTGATAACCTTTCACATGAATGCTCATAGAGGTTACAATGCTCACAACCTCAACTGAATGGCCGACCATAACACTGGCTGGCACTTATGTGGACTGGAAGTTAGACAACTGGATTGCTGACTGAATGCAGGAGAAGCATTGTTGGTGGAATGCATGAAAATCATTGTTGGTGGAATGTAGGAGAAGCATTGTTGGTGGAATGCAGGAGTAGCATTGTTGGTGGAATGCAGGAGACGCATTGTTGATGGAAAGCAGGAGAAGCATTGTTGGCGGAATGCAGTAGAAGTATTAATGGTGGAATACAGGAGAAGTATTATTGGTGGAATGTAGGAGAAGCATTATTGGTTAAATGCAGGATAAGCATTAATGGTTGAATGCAGGAGAATCATTATTAGTGGAATGCAGGAGACGTATTACTGGTGAAATGCAGGAGAAGCATTACTGGTGAAATGCAGGAGTAGCAGTGTTGTTGGAATGCAGGAGAAGTATTGTTGATGGAATGCAAGAGAAGCATTATTGGTGGAATGTGGGAGAAGTATTATTGGTGGAATGCAGGAGAAGCATTGTTGGTAGAATGCAGGAGAAGCATTGTTGATTGAATGCAGGAGAAGCATTATTGGTGGAATATAGGAGAAGCATTGGTGGTGGAATGCAGTAGAAGCATTGTTGGTGGAATGCAGGAGAAGCATTGTTGGTGGAATGCAGGAGAAGCATTGTTGGTGGAATGCAGGAGAAGCATTATTGGTGGAATGTAGGAGAAGGTGAGTAAAACAACAACAATAGGTCAGGTAAAGAGCCCTTTAGTGGTGAAACCAATCTACTGGCTGCCAGCTATTGGGATACTACAGCTCCCATCATCCCCAACCAGCCAATACCTGGTTGGGGATGATGGGAGTTGTAGTGCCCAGCAGCTGACAGTCCAAAGATTGACACCTTAAGCTAAGGAATTACACAATTATTTATACAATGAAATATTGATAGTAGCTAATATTAAATTTCAAATCATTTGGATGCTCAAGAGGCCTTCAAGGCACGACAAAGCTTTGGGACCCCATTGGTAAGGGTTGACGCTCTGGAGGGGGTAGGAAACACACAAACTGACATCGCATCTATAGCTACGGGCAGAACTTCCTACATGAATTTCTTTAACGTCAGTCGTCAACATTATATAGCTTGGGGCAAAATTTCCTACATTCATTTTATCAACGTCAACATTGTAGCTTTGGGCAGAATTTCTTAGATTCATTTCTTTAATGTCACTCCTATATTGAAATAATTTGAAAAAATAAAAGGTATGGATATATAAGCTTTTTAAAAGAGGGGAATCTAGTCTGCTGCTTTGGTCTCCCTATGGCAGAGGGGGCCAAGCAGGGTCCTCAAGAGTTACCAACAGTTGCTTATTTACTGAAAAGAATTGGAGCAATTCTACTGCAAAATGCACAGAGAATAATAATGCATACCCAGATTTACTCAATATTAACCCTTTATACTGCAGCATATTGCCTTCATATAATCACTATATTACAGATGAGGTTTTAGTAACATACGGTCACAGGACGCTAAGATCATGAATTTGGGAGGAAACAATCCCAAGGCTACTTATGAACTTAATGGAATCATTTTAGGGGACTCATTGCTAGAGAAGAACCTGGGTATCCTTGTCAACTACAAACTTGGAAACAGTGACCAGTGTCAAACAGCAGTAGCAAAGGCAAACAAAATCCTGTCTTGCATAAAAAGAGGTATTGAAGCAAGAGTGGACAACATTATTTTGCCATTATACAACTCATTGGTAAGACCTCACCTTGAGTATGCAGTGCAATTCTGGGCAATGGTTCTGAAAAAGGATATACTAGAACTAGAGAGGGTACAGCGGAGAGCAACAAAATTAATTAAGGGAATGGAGGACTTGACATATGAGGAACGACTAGACAAACTTGGTTTATTTACTTTAGAGCAGGGCTCAAAATTTCTACTCGCCACTAGCCAATGGCGAGTGAAAATTTAGCCCTGGCGGTTATGTTATGGCTTATATTAAGTGTTACTATCCCTTTAAGTAGGCATGTGTTCTCTGGCTGCCTCAGTTTGAAAAACAAAAATGGATGGCATCTGTCATGTCTACCTCCATGTCTATTTAGGGTTGCCACCCAGCTGGTATTTTACCGGCAGGCCAGTAAAAAATTGGCTTCTGTCCAATGTTAAGTCTATGGAGGGAATGCCATGGCCGGTATTTTTTTAAACAAAAGGTGGCAACCCTATGTCTATTGGAGGATGGCATTAATTCTCTTATATATTTGGAGATTTGCATATGTATTTTGCATGTGTGTGCGTATGTCTGTTGTGTGCATATGTCTGTTACGTGCGTATGTCTGTTGCATATGTCTGTTGCATGTGTGTGTGTGTATGTCTGTTGCATGTGTGTGTGTATGTCTGTTGCATGTGTGTGTGCATGTCTGTTGCATGTGTGTGCACATTTATGTTCCATGTGTGTGTGCATGTCTGTTGCTCGCATGTGTGTCTGCTCATGGCTGTTGAGTGTGTGTGCGTGTACATATGTGCATCTCCGGTGTGTGTGTGTTCATGTCTTTTGCATGTTTCTGCCGCTCACTGTGTGTGTCAACATTGCATCATTGTTTCATCAAATTGGAAGTTTTGTGAGTGTGGTTCATGAACTACAGAAACTATATATATATATTGGGTATAGTGGGTAGATTTCACCCTGTGGATACATATAGCAGTCAATGTTTGCCAATAAATAAGCAGTGTTATATATATACCTCTATAGGAACATACTTTTTATATTTTTTTTACTAGTATATTGGAGTTCATTTTGTTGTGGCCCAGCATTCAAGGGGTCCCCATTTTGCCGCAGGGTCCAATGGGTTATAGTTATGTATCTGTGAAAATATTTTTGTGTTAGGGTCCGCAAAAAATCTGTGCACCGGGGTCCTCCAATAATTAGATACATCCCTGCCTTTTAAACCTTTAAAAAAAATAGAGGGGTGTGCAACTCATTGCATAGCAATGCATTGCGCACCCCTCTTGTCTTTAAAGGGTTAAAAAGACTTTCTAACAAAAGACAGAGAATATATGAAGCTGGGGGATATGTGGCAGCAGTGGGAGGTTGTATAACAGCACTGCAGGGGTTGTATAATGATTTGGCATAATTACTCACTGTTGATCCATTCACCTTTGATTTAATATATTCAGCACGCGTCCCTGAGAATGTGAACACGGAACTCCCTCTGCTAATGAAGATTATGTATTAAATATGCCAATTCTGCCCCTCTTTTGTACACTCCATCTTTCTTGATTATTTCAAGGCAGTGTTTGGGAAGGAGAAATAAAACCGGGAGACGCAGGGTTTTGGCTGGCGTGCAAGATTTCTGAAGCCTGGCGCTGGCTCAGCTGTGAGATCTCAGTGGAAACGGGGAAGAATTCAGCACAAAACAAAGAAACGGCAGCTTAGTATTTATTTCCATGTTATAATTGTTGCTGATTCTTTTGCAAAATGGTGATTACTGTGATTGATTCCTAGAAAAAAACACCATCCATTTATATCAATGGGCAATTCGCGGACCTCTAGATGGTGTTACTGGACTACAACACCCATGATCGTGGAAATTGTAGTCCAACAACAGCAAGTTGGCGGTGCGGCTGATGTACTAAGAAAGTAGTTCTTGGGCAAGCCAACTGCCACATAGAGGACACATTCAAATTATTTTTAATTTGACCCTTTGATTGCTCCACAATGCATTGTATACTACTCCTGCACGCAAATGGTTTTACATTAGGCTTTTAAAGGGATAGTAATACTTCGTTTTAACTTTATTTTATTTTGTAGGCATTAAAAAAACATGAAGAATGATATAAGTCTTATCTCTCAAACCTTTATGGTTTATGAGATATTCACAAGCAAAGTTCCCCTCCCGCCCCTTTTACCTAGTGTAAGCCATCTCTTCTCAGATGTGAGTCTGGTTGTATGACAGGACAGATAACAGAAGGGGACAATTTTCTTTGTATGAAAACAATGAAAGCCCTTCCCCCCTTGACAAGTTTTTCAGCTTTTTCCCTTATCTTAATTGAAGATTGTCCCTCTCTGCAGTCTACCTGGGCACCTCCCTTCTGATCTGGTTGAACAGGGAAGGGATACTTTGTTTGTGAATATCTCTTAAACCATAAAGTTTTGAGAGATAAGACTTATAACATTCTTCATGTTTTTTTAATGCCTACAAAATAAAATAAAGTTAAAATGAAGTATTACTATCCCTTTAAATGGATAGTAGTGGATTATTTTAACAAAATTTAATATTGTAAATATAAAAAAAATTATTAACTGATGACAGTCCGATCTCTCAAACATGTACAGTTTGATAGATATACGCTGCTAAAGTTCCCCCCTCCCACCCCTTTCATAGACGTCAGCCTCTAGCTGACAGCATGAGATTCTGGTCATTTGACGAGCCAGCGGCTCTTCAGCAGAGCCAAAATATCGCTATCTAAAAAGAAATACTTCATTGGAACGGTCTACAAAGTGTGCCTGGTTTGCAAGCACACTTTGTAGACCGTTCCAATTAAGTATTTATTTTTACATGTTTCTATTTCAGCTCTGCTGAAGAGCCGCCGGCCGGTCCAGGGACCAGAATCTCATGCTGTCAGCTATACAGCAAGGGGAGGGAGCGGAAAACTTAAGAAGCGTATATCTATCAAACTAAATATGTTTTGAGAGATTGGACTGGCATCAATTAATTTATTTTTTTAATATCTATAACGTTACATTTTGTTAAAATAATCCATTACTATCCTTTTAACCTCTTGAATGCTAAAACGGTGTTCACTGAATTGCAAAGCAATGCATTGGAGACCACTATAGCATTCAATGATTTAAAAGATCAATAGGAATTTTGGAATTTTTTTGTAATTTATGGTACTGTTGGTTTTCCGTCAAAATTACTACACAGCTCCAATATTACTAGCGATGTTGTCACGGTTAGTAAAATCAAATTAAAAAACAAAAAGCTAAAGTCCCATGTAGTTGTATGTATGACTAAATAAACACAGAATGTTTTATAAAGGGAGTGTGTTATCATACCTCCCAAGTGTCCCTCTTTTAGACCCAAATCCCTCTGTCCCTCTTTCCCACCCTGTTGTCCCTCTTTTTAGGAGATCAGACTGTGTGGTGTGTATATAAGTGTATTACATTGATCTACAGCAATAAAACTCACATTAATGTTTATTTAAATGTCAGTATATGTGTTTATAAATTAGTTTGTGTAAATACAATGCTTTGGTCTTGTTATACGTCATTTATTAGGTTACACAAGGAGGTGACAATAGGTCATGAAATAGCCTAAATATTCTCGGTATTGTCCCGCCCACCAGCCACGCCCCCTAAAACACAAGTGTCCCTCTTTGGCAATTTGAAATGTTGGGAGGTATGTGTTATGAAGACAGACTCTACAGGAGATATCCTAAACAGGGGTAGCCATAATCTGTGTTGTCAACCACACTGCAACCCAATGCAATGGACATGTGTCTGGCACTAAACAGTTAAAACATTAAAATCGATCCAAAAAGGAGGTAATGTTTTGTAATGACCGAGATGTGGAATATACATATCACCCAACATTTGAAATGGCCAAAGAGGGACACTTTTTTGTTTTAGTGGGTGTTTCTGGGGGTGTGGCTGGTGGGCGCGGCATTACAGAGAATTTTCAGGTTATTTCACGATCTACTGGCACATCTTTGTGTTATTTACACACACTAATTTATATACTCATGTACTGAAGTTTCTACAAACATTAATGTGAGTTGTACTGCTGTGGAGCAATATGATACACTTATATACACATCACTCAGTCTGATCTACTTAAAGGGATAGTAATGTTTCATAATAAAAGCAGCTCTAATTAATCATCATAGTATTTGGACTTTGGAGAGTGTTGTTTCAATTCTGTCAGAGTTGTAGTTCAAGAGTAATTCAATGACAAAGTATCCCCCTCCCGCGCCTTTTACTGATGTAACACTGCTCAGCCAGATCACAAGGGAGGTGCCCATGTAGACTGCAGAGAGGGACAATCTTCAATTAAGATAATGGAAAAACCTGAAAAACTTGTCAAGGGGGGCAGGGCTTTCATTGCTCTCATAGGAAGAAGATTGTCCCCTGCTGTTATCTGCCTGGTCTATGGACTGGATTCCTCATCTGAGAAGAGATGGCTTATACTAGGTAAAAGGGGCAGGAGGGGAAACTTTGCTTGTGAATATCTTTCAAACCATAAAGGTTCGAGAGATAAGACTTATATCGTTCTTCATGTTTTTTTAATGCCTTCAAACTAAAATAAAGTTTAAACGAAGTATTACTATCCCTTTAAAAGAGGGACATCAGGGTGGGAAAGAGACAGAGGTATTTGGGTCTCAAAGAGGGACTGTCCCTCCTATACAGGGATACTTGGGAAGTATGAATATACAATTCTTAGCCCTTCCAGCTCCAAAAATATGTGCAACTCATTGCAAAGCACTTTGTTACTCAACTCTGCAGCAGTGAGCATGAGTGTGTGAGAGTGTGTGAGCGTGTCAGTGTATGTATATTTTGTGTGTATATTATGTGTGCCTTATGTGTTTTTGTGTGTATTGTGTGCGTGTATTGTGTGAGTTGTATGTTCTGTGTTTGCATGTACATGTGTTTATTGCATGTCTGTGTATTTTGTGTGCGTATATGTGTATTGTGTGTATTTGTGTGTGTGTGTGTGTGAATCTTGTGTGTATTTTGCTTATGTATGTATAACTAGTTGAAAAGTCCGTGTACACAGGCCACAGTGCCACCCAGCAACCTCGGCAGGTGGCCAGATCCTATTGGTGGCGCTGCAATCACGCGCAGTACTGACTGCCTGACCGCACCTCTGCTGATAATGGAGTAGTGAGCTCCGAATTCAGACCGGAGTCCAAGGGTCCCAGGAAGGTGTGCAGAGAAGACTTCGGGCTGAATTCAGAGCGCCCCGCTCCATATTAGTATCAGCCGCAGAGCGGGCAGTCTCTACTGCGCATGACTGTAGAGCACGCAGCCATGTCTACTGTGCATGACAGCTTCTGACAAACATACTTAGCGAATTATTATATAGGATGTCTGGTGGAATTAGCCACAGCCTGGATAATATTGTGTTTGTGTGCACAGTGAAGAGGAAAACACAATAACAGCATCCATGGGGATTTTCATTTTGAAAATAAACTGTGAAATTTATTTCATGGACAAGTTTTGCCTTGATAAAGGTCAAAGGAGGGATCAAAGTCTTGACCATGACATACATTTCACCATTTATTTTCTTCTTGAAAAAACGCAGTGAGAGTTATTTTGAATGTTATGGATGTTAGTTCTCTCCACCATCTGTAGGTGTAGGATGCTTCTGGGGAAAATTCACCAGACGCCACAGGTAGCATCAACACTTGAAAGCAAACTTTAAAGTCTGCGAGTGTGTATGTATGTATGTATGCATATATATGTGTGTGTATATGTATATATATATATATACATATATATATATATATCCCCTATATAATAATTCGCTAGGATGTTTGTCAGAAGCCATCATGTACAGTAGAGACTGCCTGAACACACGGAATGCTGGGAGCACGGAATGTTGGGAGGTGTAGGAATGCTGGGAGCACGGAATGTTGGGAGATGTGGGAATGCTAGGAGCACAGAATGTTGGGAGGTGTAGGAATGCTGGGAGTTCTGTGCTAGGAGCATTCTGTGCTTTCGGGCAGTCTCTATAGTGCATGACTGCGTCGGCGGCAGGATGCAGAGCAGAACCGGCCTCTTAACCCTTTGAGTACCTGAGGGTTACGCAACACATTGCGTACCCCTCTAGTACTCAAAGGGTTAACGACACCCAGAGCTTGGCCCGTGTACACGGGCTTTTACACTAGTACATATGTGTATATATATATATATATATATATAATATATTGTTATTGCTTTTTATTTTTATTGTTTACTACAAAAATTATAAAATTCAAAAATGACTTCTTTAACATAATTGAAAAAAAAAAAAAACATACTTCACCAACATTACAAAATTACGAATCATACAACAATAATAACAACACCAGTCAGAGCAGGACAGGCACAAGACAACACCTTTATATTACTTTCCTTTTGTTGGGCAAAGAACCATTAAGTCAACATCTGAGAGTTAATAACTAGATAAATCTCTATCGTAGCTGATATTTCCTCCCAGATCTTTTTTTTTTTTTTTTTGATTGATATTCCAAAGATAGACTCAACATCTTCTCCATGTTTATTTGTTACAAAAATTGGTTCATAAATGCGGCCCATCTGAATTTACCCAAAGTTCTCCAAATTCGTTCTATAATTATCCTAGCCACCAGAAAACAATGTATTACAATAAGCTCTTGATTTAGTTGTAATACTGGCCAGTTTACATGTAAGAGAGTTATTTGTGGAGACCAGACCACATTTACTTCTATTATATCATTAACAAACTCAAATATTTTCTTTCAAAAGGCCTGAGCCTCCAGTTTGTTATTGCTTTTTAAAGGCTAAGGGTATTTTCTATGCCAGGAAGGAATGGAAGGGCTTTGAGCGGGGTCAGGTAAGGACTGGAGTGTGTAGCTGTGGGCGGAGCTTAGGGCACCTAGAGTGCCTCGTCTATAGGATCCTGGGATGTAAATCCGGCCCTGTGTCTATCTATCTACCTGCTATCTATACTGTAACTGCGTTCAAAAAAGTAATGGATACCCATCTAGCACAGAACAATATTGAGAATTATGACAGCTGGCTTGAAAGCAGACAGGGAAATATCGGACTGTCATTTGGAGTCAGGAAGGAATTTTTTTACCCACTTGGGGCTTAAAGGAACGGTAATGTCCACAAAACATTTTTTCTTGTTTTGTAGATTAAAAAAATAAAAATTATGTTGCACAAATCCCATCTCGCAAACCTTAATGCTTTGAGAGATATTCGCATCCAAAATGCCCCCCTCTCCTGATGTCAGCGGTAAAGCTGACAGAAGGAGATCCATGTTGGCCGACACGAAGAGGCTCTTCAGCAGAGCCGCAATAGCGATAATGGAAAAGAATTACTTCACTGGAATGGTCTACAAAGTGTGCTTGCAAACCAGGCACACCTTGTAGACCATTCCAATGAAGTAATTCTTTTTCAATATCGCTATTTCGGCTCTGCTGAAGAGCCACCGGCTGGTCCCAGGACTGGGTTCTCCTGCTGTCAGTACAGCGCTGATGTCAGGAGAAGGGGAGGGAGGGGGGAACTTTCACTGCGATTATCTCTCAAACCGTAAAGGTTTGCGGGATGGGGTTTGTGCAACATAATATATTTTTTTTTAGTCTACAAAAAAGAAAACATGTTAAGTGGACATTAATGTCCCTTTAATTGGAAATGGCTTCAATGTTTGTTTTTTTGTCTTCCTCTGGATCAACAAGGGTGATCTGGCAAGGGTTGGACTTGATGGAATCTTTTTTCAACCTCATCAATTATCCAACAAAGTTACTATCCAATTATCCATATTAAACAAACAAACATATTCACATATTAAATGCAGCCTAATCCAGTGCATAAAGAGAAAACAAAATATATATATTTCTTTATACATACAGTATACCTTTCTCAGCCACAAAATGCTGGATTTTATTATGCAAAAGGAAAATAAAATCAGATTGACTGTAGGCAGAATGAGAGAGTGTGGGACAAGCCATCTGCTTTATTTCATGCCTGAGCAGCCCAAGTCATCCCGCACGGTTATCAATATGGCTCCTTCACAGTTATTGACACCGGCGCTGCGTGTTTGCGGCTGCAATATGAGGTTAATAACACCTTGCAGGATCTGGAATTACTGCCAGGGATGAGGGAAGCAATAAACACAAAACCAATACGGTTATGGCCCAGGAAAACACTCTCTCTATCAGTGAGATGCTTTTAAATCAGCCGCAAGTCTTGGCATATTACCCCAAGCTGTAATTTTGTACTTCAAGGTTCTCTCCTAGGATCATGAGTGGTGCAGGCCTTAGAGGTAATGAGCATAGCATCTTTATGGGAGAATGAAAACCTTCTTATAATTACCACCCCTTACCTTAACCCTTTGAATGCCAGAGGGGTACGAAGAGCATTGCAAAGTAATGCGTCGAGCACCCCTCTGACACTCAAAGTGCTAAAGGGATAGTGATACTAAAAATGTATATATATATATAGTAGAGTTTATCTCCCTGAGTAAAACAAGAGTACTACCACTGCTGAGATGTGTTTAATTCAAAAGTTATTACAGCTCAAACTTGAACTTGATTAAGCGCAGTATCACAGTGGCCGAAATTGTACAGTGGCACTGTTGCTACACCATCCTATGGAGGTTTATGGTCAACTGACCAGTGCTGTTCATAGGATGGTGTAGCAACAGCGACACTGTACAATTTCAGGCCACTGTGATACTGCACTTTAAAAAAAATCAACTTTGAGCTTTAATAACTTTTGAATAGTGCGAGTTCCCTTGTTTTACTCAGGGGGATAAACACTAATATATATATATATATATATATATATATATATATATATATATATATGTATGTGTGTGTGTGTGTATATATATATATATATATATATATATATATATAGATATAGATATATATACTAGTTGCAAAGCCCGTATACACGGGATGATCCAGAGGGGGGAGCTCCGGATGGCTCACAGCCTGTCTGTGCTCCAGGCTCTGGGGCAGCAGTGGTCTTATATTTTACATATTCCGTATTGTTTATTTAATTGCCTTAATAATTATTTGTATAATTGTACTAATAAATAATTTGTCTCCAACAGACCTGGCACTCTCCCTTTATATATAATATATTTATATATATATATATATATATATATATATATATATATATTCTGCAGCCACTACCCATCCACTGCAGGATGAAGGCCTCCTCAACAAGCCGTATATAAATGAATGAGTATCACAGTATGTAATAATACCCTTTTTTTATTTTACTAACATTCAGTTTTAAGGACACGCTTTTGAGGATAACAACCTCCCTTCCTTTACCAAGTCAAAAGCATTCTGTGTATAAAAAGTAGCAGCTAATGTTGCAGTCCTCCTTGAAGCGAAATGTTGAATATGTGGCCCTCGACTGTATTTAAGTCTGACCTGCCTACCCACACTATATGATTTTTATAACAAACATTCACTTTTACAGTCTTTCTCTGGCAGTTTACACTAAACGCGTCGGTACTTAAGTGAAATCACAGGCATTGGATTTGCTACAGTAAGTATTAATACAGCAGATGAGCTGTGCTGGGCTGCCACATATGTCTTATCATTAAGTGTCCGAGGGGTGTGCAAAGTATTGCAGAGTTATATATTGCTCAATCCTCTGGCACTCAATGGGTTAACTCTTTGAGTGTCAGAGGGGGTATCCAAAGCATTGCTTGGCAATGCATTGGATTCCCACAGGGGTGGACAACAGGATCAGATTTCCATTTAAAGGGATAGTAATGGATCGTTTTAAGTATATTTAATATTTTAGATAGTAAAAAAATAAAGTAATTGAGGCCAGTCGATCTCTCAAACCTTTATAGTTTGAGAGACATTTTACAAACTTCCCTCCCTCCCCATTTCCTGACATCAGGCTGTAGCTTACAGCAGGGGATCCTGGTCCTGGGACCATCCTGTGGCTCTTCAGCAGAGCTGAAATAGCACAATATAGAAATAAATACTTTACTGGAACGATCTAAAAAGTGTGCTTGCAAACCAGGCACACTATGTAGAGCCTGACGTCAGTGAAAGGGGAGGGATGGGGGAACTTTGTAATCGTATATCTCTCAAACTATAAAGGTCTGAGACATCGACTGGCCTCAATTAACTTATTTTTTTACTATCCTATAATATAAAAGGCCAGTTTTATGTTTGTCCGATGCAGTCATTCACAGTAGAGAGTGCCTGAACGCACAGAATGCTGGGAGGTGTAGTTCTGCAGTTCTACCTGGTGTCCAGACAGTTATTCTGTTACATTGCATGGAGGATGGTGTCCTGAATACAGTTCTCTTCTCCACAGAATGTGATAGTAACAGCTCCATCACTTCATGAGAGTTTGAACTGTTATAACTTTTAAATAGAGCAACTGCCAGTAGCAAGAATACCCTTGTACTACTCAGCAGAAAAAGCCCTCAGATATACTTTTTAGTAATAAAACATTACTAATCATTTAAGATTTGCGTGTGTATGTGTATATGTTTGTGTGTGTGTGTGTAAGTGCATATGTGTGTGTGTGTGTATATGTATGTGTGTGTGTGTGTGTGTGTATATGTATGTGTGTGTGTGTGTGTATGTGTATGTATATATATGAGTATGTGTATATATATATATATATATATATATATATATATATATATATATATATATGTGTTTATGTGTGTGTGTGTGTATATGTATATATATGTGTGTGTGTGTGTTTGTATGTGTGTACATGTGTATGTGTGTGTGTTTGTATGTGTGTGTGTATATATATATATATATATATATATATATATATATATATATATGTGTGTTTGTGTGTGTGTGTGTGTTTGTATATGTATATATATGTGTGTGTGTGAGTATATGTGTGTACATGTGTATGTGTGTGTGTGTGTGTGTATATATATATATATATATATATATATATATATATGTGTGTGTGTGTGTGTGTGTGCTTCATGCTATGGTTATTTTCAGTGCTAGGAAAAAGTATATGAATCTGGGGGTGGGGTCATGTGAGTGGGGTGTGGCTATGGACAGGCCTAGGAGGCGACAAGGATGTCTGTCTTAGGTGAGCATGAGAGATGTAAATCTAGCGATTGCCTCTATCGCCATCTGTTGTTGGACTACAACTCCCATCACCCTCAGCCAGCCATTATCTGTCCCCTGTGCTGCAGCTTGTTTGACCTAGAACTGGTGCACTTTGCCTTTATACATAAGTCCCAGTGTGTAATGTTTAGGAGATCAGATGGTATATTGCACAATATAAGGAAGATCTCGCATTGAGCTGTACAATAGGAAGATAATAAAATAAACCTACAGTTATGAAAGCCAAGAGCCTGGCCAAGCTATTTAACACATTTCCCCAAGAAGCTTGCAGTAACGGATTTCTGTCTTGCTCATTCTGTCTTCCCACAGAAAGATGTTGGATGTGATTCTCACCTCAGATAGAATGAAATATGTCCCAGCTGGAAGCCAGAGTACCCTGCAACAGCAAACAGAAGGTCACATACCTTCAAACACAAGGACAGTCACAGATCTGCAGACACAGGGATAATGCACATAACAGTCTATCAGGGGTATCTAGCCCACGACTCGCTCAGCTAACAAGGACTGTAAGTTACCTGTAACAAACCCTGCATAGAATGGGACCTAAGCAGTTAAATGCAGAGAGCTACTTGCTATATAACGATACAGAGTGAACCCAAAGCAAAACACCAGATAAGTGTGGGAACCCAAAGGCAGACAGAGCTGGCAGACCCCAAATAAAGGAGAGTGCGCAGTAAGGAAACCCCAATATAGGAGAATGGTACCTTGTGTAACAGGCAACAGGATGGACAAGCAGTCCATACATAGCACCAGGCAAGCAGCGAGGAACCAAGGAAGAAGGCAGAAGAATAGTCAGGTCACAACCCAGGGTCAAGCAGCACTCCAGCAGTGAGGGACAGGCAGAAGAATAGTCAGGACACAATCCAGGATCAAGCACCAGTCCAGCAGTGAGGGACAGGCAGAAGAATAGTCAGGACACAATCCAGGATCAAGCACCAGTCCAGCAGTGAGGTACCAATGGGAACAGGCAGAATAGTCAGGTCACAATCCAGGATCAAGCACCAGTCCAGCAGTGAGGTACCAACGGGAACAGGCAGAATAGTCAGGTCACAATCCAGGATCAAGCACCAGTCCAGCAGTGAGGAACCAAGGAAGAAGGCAGAAGAATAGTCAGGTCACAACCCAGGGTCAAGCACCAGTCCAGCAGTGAGGGAACAGGCAGAAGAATAGTCAGGTCACAATCCAGGATCAAGCACCAGTCCAGCAGTGAGGTACCAATGGGAACAGGCAGAATAGTCAGGTCACAATCCAGGATCAAGCACCAGTCCAGCAGTGAGGTACCAACGGGAACAGGCAGAATAGTCAGGTCACAATCCAGGATCAAGCACCAGTCCAGCAGTGAGGAACCAAGGAAGAAGGCAGAAGAATGGTCAGGTCACAATCCAGGATCAAGCACCAGTCCAGCAGTGAGGTACCAAAGGGAACAGGCAGAAGAATAGTCAGGTCACAATCCAGGGTCAAGCACCTGTCCAGCAGTGAGGTACCAATGGGAACAGGCAGAATAGTCAGGTCACAATCCAGGTTCAAGCACCAGTCCAGCAGTGAGGTACCAAAGGGAACAGGCAGAACAATAGTCAGGTCACAATCCAGGGTCAAGCACCAGTCCAGCAGTGAGGTACCAAAGGGAACAGGCAGAATAGTCAGGTCACAATCCAGGATCAAGCACCAGTCCAGCAGTGAGGTACCAATGGGAACAGGCAAAACAATAGTCAGGTCACAATCCAGGATCAAGCACCAGTCCAGCAGTGAGGTACCAATGGGAACAAGCAGAACAATAGTCAGATCACAATCCAGGTTCAAGCACCAGTCCAGCAACAAAGTACACAGGGAGCAGGCGAAGAGTAGTCAGGTCACAGTCCAGGCTCTGGGCAGGCAGGGTCAGAGGAATGCAAAAGAGGCACTAGAACGGACTGGGAGCTTAATCAGGAAGCACCAGGCTGCTGCAACGTTGGTGCTTTAACCCCTTAATGACAATTGACTTAAGTCACGGAAGTCCCTATCTCCGTGCGGCTGCACGCCATTCGGAGATGCCGGAATCATTTAAAAAAAAAAAAAATGTTCCACGGGCGTCAAGGTGACAGCTGCATACGAACGCGGCTGTCACTAAGGGTTTAAGCGTGAGTCGCGATGAGGGTGCAGACCCATGCAACGATGACACAAGCAAATACAGAGATGAATCCACATAACCCACAGTCTCAAAGAGAAATACATTGGTGACCTCTCTAGCATTCAAGGGCTAATGCCTCCATTAATGTCAATGGGAACCTGGGGAATCTCTTCTTGCCCCCTCTGGTACAGCTGGTTTGTCCCAGAATATCTTCTGTTTGCCTTGTTACCTAAGCCACATAGAGTCTCAATATCACTAACATGAATAATAAATTCTGGCTAATATAGAAAGTAGGAACTTCCAGAGAGTTAAACCTACATGAGATTTCATAGGAGCAAGTAGGACTGTTGTGGAAGAACAATGTTTGGAATTGAGGGAGGGGGTTGGATTGCCACCTTCCCAGTGTTTTACTGTCAGTCAAGTAATAATTGGACTTTCAGACAATCATAATTATAATAATATAGAAAGGCCAAAAAAAGGAGCCTGATAGGAGTTCATTAAGGAGGAGGAAGGAGTTCATGACTTATTCTCTAGGATGGTGTCCACTGTTCTATTATGTTATTTTTCTCCCTTACACAATTACATCAATATGGTGGAGGTGACCATTCCAGCACCCAATGGGTGAAGGTGAAATACTGTGAGGATGAAGGGAAGTGGGTGGGTTTTTGGGGCAAAAGTACATGATGTGTAAAATGACATGTATATGTTATTGTCGCTAAACTAGAGAAAAGATATGTGTGTGTGTGTGTGTATATGTATATATATATATCCTATATAATAATTTGCTAAAACGTGTGTAACGCCACAGTCATGCGCAGTAGAGACTGCCAGTGAAGAGGCTGATACAGAGCGGGGAGCTCCGAAGGAGCGTCCCGCTCTGTATCAGCCAAGGCGCAGGCAGTCTCTATTGAGCAAGACTGCACCGGGACCGGCTGGCACTGTATCAGCCTCGGCGTGGGCAGTCTCTACTGTGCATGACTGCCCCGCGACCGGCTACCAGTGGCACTGTGGCCAGTGTAACGGGCTCTTCAAATAGTGTATATATATATATATATATATATATATATATATATATAGAGAGAGAGAGAGAGAGAGAGAGAGAGAGAAGTTTAGTTTAGGTTGAAAAAAGACTTGCACCCATCTAGTTCAACCCTTTTCCTATTCTTTTTTACCACTGTTGATCCAAAAGAAGGCAAAAAACACCCATTTCAGCAATTTCAAATTCTTCTTTCTATGGGGAAAAAATTCCTACTTGGGTCAACAAACCCTAAAAAAATATTAATCCCAGTACTAACATACATAGTCCTCTATGTTCTGCTCTTTTAAAAAAAAATATCCAGACCCCTTTTAAAGGCATCTAATGTTTTTCATAGCACCACCTCCTCAGGCAGTGAATTCCATACCTTTATTGTCCTTACCGTAAAGAATCCCTTCCGCTGTTGTAGACCAAATCTCCTTTCCTCAAGTCTTAGTGGGTGTCCGCTTGTCCTTTGTACCGTATATATACACAAGTTGAAGATTCCGTGTACACGGACCACAGTGCCGGCCAGTCGCAGTACAGTCATGCTCAGTAGAGACTGCCCGTGACGCGGCTGATACTGAGCGGGGCACTCTGTATCAGCCGCGTCACGGCAGTCTCTACTGTGCATGACTGCATTGTGACAAACTTTTAGAGAATTATGATATAGGATATATATATATATATATATATATATATATATATATATATATATATATATGTATATAGATGGTAGTATACCTCTGTCTTGTTGGGTGATGGGTCTTCTCCCAGGAAAATTGGTGGCACATTTTCTTTTAAGTTACACCTCTTCAATAATTAGATCCCTTTATATCCATTATAGAGGCTTTTATTTCAACCCTACATTGATCCCTCCTTGTTTGTCACTTAAAATGACTCACTTGCAGCTTAATGGCTATAGAACTAGTAATTTCTTCTTCAATATAGCCTGAAATAGTGTACTTAGTTCCCTAATCATGTCTTTACTTTAAGAACTACGTATGAACAAATTCTCTCAAACTGAGATCTGTACAGTGTAAAGTGGGATCGTTATTTTGTAGAGGTAGGACCATGGGAGAAATTCTATATTAAAGATGAAAGCCAATTTGTAATAAATAGGTAATTTTGAAAGACCTTTCAAAATCATCTATTTTTTCTGTTATCCATTTTTTATTGAAAATTAAATTTTATGAGACATTCAGCTTTATTTTTTTTTTAATCAATTTATGCGTAGACAGTACTGGCCAGCATACCAGCAGTGTAATAACATTCCACACTGGTCTTTTTCCCACCTGCTACGCCTAGCCAGCCAGATAAATAACATTCCATACTGCTCTCCCTCCTATATTCCACTCCCAGAAAGACAGATAAATAACATTGCCTACTGCTCTTCCTTCCACATTCCACTCCCAGAAAGCCAGATAAATAACATTCCCTACTGCTCTCCCTCCCACATTCCACTTCCAGCCAGATAAATAACATTCCCTACTGCTCTCCCTCCCACATTCCACTTCCAGCCAGATAAATAACATTCCACACTGCTCTCCCTCCAACATTCCACTCCCAGCCAGACAAATAAATAACATTCCACACTGCTCTCCCTCCCACATTCCACTCCCAGAAAGCCAGATAAATAACATTGCCTACTGCTCTTCCTTCCACATTCCACTCCCAGAAAGCCAGATAAATAACATTCCCTACTGCTCTCCCTCCCACATTCCACTTCCAGCCAGATAAATAACATTCCACACTGCTCTCCCTCCAACATTCCACTCCCAGCCAGACAAATAAATAACATTCCACACTGCTCTTCCTCCCACATTCCACTCCCAGAAAGCCAGATAAATAACATTCCATACGGCTGTCCCTCCCACATTCCACTCCCAGCCAGCCTGATAAATAACATTCCACACTGATCTCCCTCCAACATTCCACTCCCAGCCAGATAAATAACATTCCACACTGCTCTCCCTCCCACATTCCACTTCCAGCCAGCCAGATAAATAACATTCCACACTGCTGTCCCTCCAACGTTCCACTCCCAGCCAGCCAAATAAATAACATTCCATACTGCTCTCACTCACACATTCCACTTCCAGCCAGCCGAATAAATAACATTCCATTCTGCGCTCCCTCCCACATTCCACTCCCAGCCATCCAAATAAATAACATTCCACACTGCTCTCCCTCCAACATTCCACTCCCAGACAGATAAATAACATTCAACACTGCTCTCCCTCCCACATTCCACTTCCAGCAAGTCTGATAAATATCATTCCACACTGCTTTCCCTCCAACATTCCACTACCAGCCAGCCAGATAAATAATATTCCACACTGCTCTCCCTCCCACATTCCACTTCCAGCCAGTCAGATAAATAACATTCCACACTGCTCCTCCTCCCACATTCCACTCACAGCCAGCCAGATAATTAACATTCCACATTGCTCTCCCTCACACATTCCACTCCCAGCCAGACAAATAAATAACATTCCACACTGCTCTCCCTCCCACATTCCACTCCCAGCCAGCCAAATAAATAACATTCCACACTGATCTCCCTCCAACATTCCACTCCCAGCCAGATAAATAACATAACATTCCATACTGCTCTCCCTCCCACATTCCACTTCCAGCCAGCCAAATAAATAACATTCCATACTGCTCTCCCTCCCACATTCCACTCCCTGCCACAGAGAACTAACCCTGCACACACCCGCCAGCCAGTACTAGCTTGTTTACATCAAATGAGAAATAAAGAAAACTGAATATCTTCTAAACTATTGATTTAAATACAAAAATGCCTAACATATAAAAACTCTTTCAAAATCACCTATTTATTACAAAGTACATTACCACTTTAACATCTTGGAATCTGGAGATATCGGCAAGATTCGGCAACACTTTTTGAATCAATGTGTTGGAGATGTCTATACCAGGGCTTAAAAGGTGAAGTCCTTTGCTACTAGCCAGATCTGAAAAGTTACTCACCACTGCAAGCCATAACATACCAGCCAGGGCTGAATTTTTACTCGCCTGGGCTAAATTTTCACTTGCCATTGGCTAGTGGCGAGTGGAAATTTTGAGCCCTGTCTATAGCATCTAGTGATGAGCGAGCACCCCAATGCTCGGATGTTCGGGTGCTCTGACCGAGCACCCCCTGAGGCTCGAGTGCTCGGCCGAGCACCCGAGCCCCATTGAAGTCAATGGGAGGACTCGAGCATTACACCAGGCACCCCCTGCTCTGATGAGGGGAGGGTGCCTGGTCCATAGGAAAAGGGCAGAAAAAGATGGAAACACTACAGAAATGGTTCAGGGACAGCATAGGGAGGATGTCTGGATGCACCTTGGACTCCAACATCGCTGCTGGGAACGATCTTTCGCCCGTAGTACGCCATTTTTACAGACTGACCATAAAACACACAAAAAGGAAAATAAAAACGACTTTAGGCGAAAAATTGTTACCAAACAATATTTGCTGTATATTTACTTGTATATCATCTGCAAATTCTCCCAAAAATTTCCTTGATTTTCAGAACTGAGGCCATGATTAAGAGGGAAACGTGCGCAGAGGCAAATTCTCCCAAAAATTTCCTTGATTTTAAGAACTGAGGCCATGATTAAGAGGGAAACGTGCGCAGAGGCAAATTCTCCCAAAAATTTCCTTGATTTTCAGAACTGAGGCCATGATTAAGATGGAAACGTGCGCTGAGCTGACCATCTAAAACATTATGGGTGAGGGTCTGCTGCAGAGCTGACCATCCTAAACATTATATGCGAAGGCCCGCTAGTGAGCTGACGCTATAAAACATTATATGAGAGGGCCCGCTAGAGAGCTGACCCAATAAAACATTATATGAGAAGGCCCGCTGGTGAGCTGACCTATATAAAAATTGTCAAACAGGGCCCGCTAGTGAGCTGGCCCTATATAAAAATTATATCACAGGGCCCGCTGGTTAGCTGGCCCTATATAAAAATTATATCCCAGGGCACGCTGGTGAGCTGGCCCTATATAAAAATTATATCCCAGGGCATATGGAAGAGGAGGAGGAGGATGAGAAGATTAAGAGTCAACCATATACCCGTTTTTTGGGTGGAAGGGGTGAATGGGAATACAGAGTATTCCCATCATTGTAAATAACATATATAAAGTGAGTTTATGTTCCCCCGGGGCTTTCCTCCAGTGGAGTGGAGAAGTCAGGGGAAATCCAGGCCTTGTTCATTTTTATAAGTGTCAACCTATCAGCATTGTCGGTGGAAAGGCGGATACGCTTATCTGTTATGATGCCACCAGCAGCACTAAATACCCGCTCAGACAGAACGCTGGCGGCAGGGCAGGCCAGCACCTCCAAGGCGTAGAGTGCCAGTTCATACCACGTGTCCAGCTTGGACACCCAGTAGTTGTAAGGCACAGAGGGATCATTGAGGACGCTGACACGGTCTGCTACGTACTCCTTCACCATCTTCCAAAACTTTTCCCTCCTTGTGACACTAGGCTGCGCATCAGGGTGAGGGTGCTGGCGGGGTGTCATGAAGGTGTCCCACGCCTTGGAGAGTGTTGCCCTGCCTTTGTCGGAACTGCTGTGTGCTCCCCTTTTCTCCCCTTCTCTGTTGGCCAAGGTAGCACGTACTCTGCCGCCAGCGTTGTCAGATGGAAAATTTTGGAGCAATTTTTCAACAAGAACCTTCTGGTATTGCACCATTTTGCTTGTCCTCTCCACCGGAGGAATGAGAGATGAGAAATTCTCTTTGTAGCGGGGGTCCAGAAGGGTGAACACCCAGTAATCCGTGTTGTCTAAAATGCGTACAACGCGTGGGTCACGGGAAAGGCAGCCTAACATAAAGTCAGCCATGTGTGCCAGAGTACCAACAGTCAAGATTTCGCTGTCCTCACCAGGAGGCTGACTCTCAATATCCTCATCCTCTTCCTCCTCTTCTGCCCACCCACGCTGAAGAGATGGAACTAAAGTTCCATGGCTACCCTCTGTAGCGGAGGCAACCGTGTCTTCCTCTTCCTCCTCCTCCTCCTCCGCCTCCTCCAATTGTCGCTGAGAAGACGAAGTGAGGGTGCTCTGGCTATCACCTTGTGTAAGCTCTTCCTCCCCCATTTCCACCTCTTCCACATGCAAAGCGTCGGTTTTAATTGTGAGCAGCGAGCGTTTCAGTAGACACAGAAGTGGGATGGTTACACTGATAATAGCGTTATCGCCGCTCACCATCTGTGTCGATTCCTCAAAATTGCGTAAAACCTCGCAGAGGTCTGACATCCATTCCCACTCCTCACTTCTGATTACAGGAAGTTGAACGGAGAGGCGACGACCGTGTAACAGCTGGTACTCCACTACTGCCCTCTGCTGCTCACAAAGCCGGGCCAACATGTGGAAGGTGGAGTTCCAGCGCGTGCTCACGTCACACAGCAGCCGGTGAGCTGGCAATTGTAAGCGCTGCTGCAGCTTCAACAGGCCGGCTGAAGCTGTTGATGACTTACGGAAATGTGCACACACGCGGCGCACCTTGGTCAAGAGATCATGCACATTGGGGTAGGTTTTTAGAAATCGCTGCACCACTAAATTAAATACATGCGCTAGGCATGGTACGTGTGTGAGCTTGCCGAGCTCCAAAGCCGCCACCAAGTTACGCCCATTATCACACACAACCATGCCTGCTTGCAGGTTGAGTGGCGAGAGCCACTGCTCGGTCTGGTGACTAATCCCCTGCAACAGCTCTGAGGCCGTGTGCTGTTTGTCCCCAAGGCAGATCAGCTTCAGCACGGCCTGTTGACGCTTCCCCACTGCAGTGCTACACTGCTTCCAGCTACTGGCTGATGGGGGAGTGGCGGTGTGTGTAGAGAATTCGGAGGTGGAAACGGAGGAGGAGGAGCCAATAACGTAGGTGCTGGTGGAAACCCTGATGGAGGTAGGGCCCGCAATCCTCGGCGTGGGTAGCACCCGTGCCATCCCAGGGTCCGAGTCGCTCCCAGCCTCCACGACATTCACCCAGTGTGCCGTCAGGGAAATGTAGCGTCCCTGGCCACAAGCACTTGTCCATGTGTCAGTCGTTAAGTGGACCTTCCCAGTAACTGCGTTGGTCAGGGCACGGGTGATGTTACGGGACACATGGTGGTGTAATGCGGGGATGGCACACCGGGAAAAGTAGTGGCGGCTGGGGACCGCGTACCGAGGGACAGCTGCTGCCATCAGGCTGCGGAAGGACTCAGTGTCCACAAGCCTAAATGGCAGCATTTCGATGGCCAGTAATTTTGAAAGGTGTGAGGTTAGTGCTATGGCCTGTGGGTGGGTGGCTGGGTACTTTCTCTTGCGCTCAAATGCCTGGGGTAACGACATTTGGACGCTGTGCTGGGACAGGGAAGTGGATGTGGTCGCTGATGGTGCTTCAGATGCTACAGGTGCAGGGCGGGAGGTATGCGGGCCTGCGCCTTCGACAGGCGATTGGCCGGCACCGAAAACAGGGGAAGAGGAGGCAGTGGTGTGGCCTGCAGACACAGGTGGGCGATCCAGGCGTTCCTCCCACTTACTACGGTGCTTGGATGCCATGTGTCGGATCATGCTGGTGGTGGTGAGGTTTCTAGTGTTCATGCCTCGGCTCATTCTGGTGTGGCACAGGTTGCAAACTACAATTCTTTTGTCGTCCGCACTTTCCTTAAAAAAACGCCATACCGCGGAACACCTACCCTTTGGCAAGGTAGATTTACGCAAGGGGGTGCTCCGTGGAACATTTGCGGGCCGGTTTGGTGCGGTCCGCCTTCTTTCTGTAGCCACACCACTGCCTCTTCCAGCCTGTTGCGGTGCTGCAGATGGCTCACCCTCAGGACTGCTGTCATCGCTCGGCTCTACACCTTCCCAGGTGGGGTCAGTCACCTCATCGTCCACCAAGTCCTCCTCCACTTCCTCACTCTGATCATCCTCCTCAAGTCTTGATCCCACCACATACTCAGTCATTGACAACTGTATAACATTCTCCTCAACAAGGTCTTGAGACGGAAATAGTGGTTGATTTAATGGCAACTGTGTCTCATCATCATCATCATCCACTACTTCCTTTGACCTTAAATGCCGTTCACATCTGTCATCTTCTTGTGATTGGGTAGCCTCTAGAGGTTGTGAATCAGGGCACAAGATGTCATGTTCCTCTGCAAGCGTGCTTGGAGAGAGGGTCAAATGAAGGATTGGTGATGAGACGAGCTCATCACTATATCCCAGTGTGGGATCACTTCTTTGACCAGACCGTGTATGGTGGGAGGAAGGATGATCAGAGTGAGGATTATGTTGACCAGACTCTTGGCTACTGAGAGTGGACTTGGTGGAAGACAGGGTGGTGCTTAACCGACTGGAAGCAGTATCAGCTGTCATCCAACCGACCACCTGTTCACACTGGTCGGACCTCGAGAGTGATGTCCTGCGACGCCCTGTGAAATCAGACATGAAGCTAGGTATGGTGGATGTCTTTCTTTCTTGTGCTCTGGCACCAGGCACAGTTTCTCCGCGTCCTGACCCGCGCCCTGAACTTTCAGGATCACGTCCACTTCCCCGTCCCTTTTTACCCGCCTTCTTCATCTTACACAGAATATGTGACTTTAATATTTGAGTTTGAAAACTTAACAGTATTTCTTATAATTCTGCAACTGTACAGAGTACACAGAATAGGCTGTTAAACGGCGTTGAAACACACTGAATGGAATATGTGACTTTAATATTTGAGTTTGAAAACTTAACAGTATTTCTTATAATTCTGCAACTGTACAGAGTACACAGAATAGGCTGTTAAACGGCGTTGAAACACACTGAATGGAATATGTGACTTTAATATTTGAGTTTGAAAACTTAACAGTATTTCTTATAATTCTGCAACTGTACAGAGTACACAGAATAGGCTGTTAAACGGCGTTGAAACACACTGAATGGAATATGTGACTTTAATATTTGAGTTTGAAAACTTAACAGTATTTCTTATAATTCTGCAACTGTACAGAGTACACAGAATAGGCTGTTAAACGGCGTTGAAACACACTGAATGGAATATGTGACTTTAATATTTGAGTTTGAAAACTTAACAGTATTTCTTATAATTCTGCAACTGTACAGAGTACACAGAATAGGCTGTTAAACGGCGTTGAAACACACTGAATGGAATATGTGACTTTAATATTTGAGTTTGAAAACTTAACAGTATTTCTTATAATTCTGCAACTGTACAGAGTACACAGAATAGGCTGTTAAACGGCGTTGAAACACACTGAATGGAATATGTGACTTTAATATTTGAGTTTGAAAACTTAACAGTATTTCTTATTATTCTGCAACTCTGCAGAGTACACAGAAAAGGCTGCTAAACTGCGGTGAAACACACTGAATGGAATATGTGACTTTGATATTTTAGTTTGAAGACTTAACAGTATTTCTTCCTATTCTGCAACTCTGCACAGTACACAGAAAAGGCTGCTAAACTGCGGTGAAACACACTGAATGGAATATGTGACTTTGATATTTTAGTTTGAAGACTTAACAGTATTTCTTCCTATTCTGCAACTCTGCACAGTACACAGAATGTGCTGCTACACTGCGGCGAAGCACACTGAATGGAATATGTGACTTTGAAATTTTAGTTTGAAGACTTAACAGTATTTCTTCCTATTCTGCAACTCTGCACAGTACACAGAATGTGCTGCTAAACTGCGGCGAAGCACACTGAATGGAATATGTGACTTTGATATTTTAGTTTGAAGACTTAACAGTATTTCTTCCTATTCTGCAACTCTGCACAGTACACAGAATAGGCTGCTAAACTGCGGCGAAGCACACTGAATGGAATATGTGACTTTGATATTTTAGTTTGAAGACTTAACAGTATTTCTTCCTATTCTGCAACTCTGCACAGTACACAGAATGTGCTGCTACACTGCGGCGAAGCACACTGAATGGAATATGTGACTTTGATATTTTAGTTTGAAGACTTAACAGTATTTCTTCCTATTCTGCAACTCTGCACAGTACTCAGAATGTGCTGCTAAACTGCGGCGACGCACACTGAATGGAATACGTGACTTTGATATTTTAGTTTGAAGACTTAACAGAATGTGCTCTAATCTGCAACTTTGCACACTAAACAGAATGTGCTCTAATCTGCAACTTTGCACACTAAACAGAATGTGCTCTAATCTGCAACTTTGCACACTAAACAGAATGTGCTCTAATCTGCAACTGTGCACACTAAACAGAATGTGCTCTAATCTGCAACTTTGCACACTAAACAGAATATATATATTTTTTTTTTTTTTTTTTTTCCCCCCACACCAAATAACCTGCTGCCCCCACACACAGTAGTCCTAAAAAGGACTTTTGGTTCTTTTTTTTTCACAATTTTTGTTTTTTTCCTCCCTACACTGCCTTTCCCTTCCTATCCTCAGCTCTCCCTGGCTCAGACTGAGCCGAACTCGATGGTCAGGTGCTATACAGCACCTGACCACGGGTTCTGGCCAGCCAATCAGTGTAATGCCAGCAGCCAACATGGCTGCTGGCATTACACCGATGTCAGAGCCTCCCTGCACGTTTATTGGCTGCGCAGCAGCCGCAAAACGTGCGGGGAGGAGACCCGAACATGGCGGGCGAGCACATGCGGTACTCGTACGAGTACCGCCATGTGCCGAGCAGAGCGATGCTCGAGCCGATCCGAGCATCGGCCGAGCATGCTCGCTCAACACTAATAGCATCCAATAGGTTAACAAACCATTGAAAAAAATTACAATTCTGAGACAGCGTTTTAGGGGACACCATTGACTCCCAGTGGCGTGACTATATATTGACCCCCTCCTCCTGGCGCCGCAAGCTCCCTCCCGCGCTCTAGTGATGCAGAGCGCTGGGAGATGACATCATCTCCCAGCGCTCTGCATTACAGAAGAGGACCGAGCGGGAGCACGTCGCACCAGCCCATCTCTCCTGCCACTCCACTGGACCACCAGGGATTGGGAGGTAGGAAATGGAGGCATTGTGGAGGGCCCGGGGGCCAATGTGTTCGGTGGTTGGAGGGGGGCCCATGGCACTTCTTGCACCAGGGCACGGACCGTTCTAGTTACGCCTCTGTTGACTCCTTTCTGTATAGAGCTTTATGAGGTGGATCAACTACGTTAAAAAAGTGTGGCTAAACATGGGTTAAATGTGTGTAAAAAGCATTCCCAGACTCCATCTGACATGTGATATAGGCACCCTGCAGAGGAGAAATGAAATTCAAAACATGGATATACATATGTTAAAATGCACTATCCCTGCAGCGTGTCTTACAAACGGCACAAGCTGATACTCACTAATATAAGGCACAAGATGAGCACATCAGTCTGCTTTGAATTAAATTACATATAGCAGAGCCCATCGCTGGATACATCAGGCCTCATTTCAGATCCATGCTGTGGAAGTGTGCGTCATACTACAGGACTCACATAAACACTTCAACACCCACAGAGCTCAGTCACATTCATATATAGAATTGCTATGTTTTAACTTGATTTCTCATGCAAAGGCACTGTTTTGGTGATCCACAGGACCCAGCAATATCTCAGATATGTACAGCAATAGTTAGCAATGAGTTGCGTATTGCTCGATACTCAATGAGCTAAAGAAGAAGAAACACCTCCTAAAATTAACCTTCCACTTAAGCCCCCATTAAAGGGATAGTAATACTTAAAATGTAAAAAAAAAAATATGTTGTAGGGTTTATCCCCCTGAGTAAAACAAGAGTACTCCCACTGCTGAAAGGTGTTTCATTCAAAAGTTATTAATTTTCAAAGTTGAATTTTTTAGGTGCAATATCTCAGTGGCCTGAAATTGTACAGTGGCGCTGTTGCTACACCATCCTATGGAGATCAGAGCTGTCCATAGGATCGTGTAGCAACAGCGCCACTGTACAATTTCAGGCCACTGTGATATTGCACCTAAAAAAATTAAACTTTGAAAATTAATAACTTTTGAATGAAACACCGTTCAGCAGTGGGAGTACTCTTGTTTTACTCAGGGGATAAACCCTACAACATATTTATTTTTACATTTTAAGTATTACTATCCCTTTAAGCCTTTGAGGGTTAAAGGAAAACTATCACCTCCTAATAAAGAATAGTAACCCCCCCCCCCCAACTTTCCTTAGCTTGACCAAAAAATCTTAATGGTCTCCATGAATTTTAACCTTTTGCCTTAGTTCAAGAGAGAACGTGTTCAGTCAGTTCTGGACATGTCCATGGAGGTGGACATGACGGTTGCATGACAAAAGCTCTGCTCACTGCATCCACAGAGAGCATGTGTGACACGTATTGTGTACCCCACTGGTCCTTAAAGGATTAAGTACACACCTGGGAACTTGCTCATCTTCGGCCAGTGGAGAGGTCTCATATGCTGCCGAGAAGCGTAGCTGGCAACTCTCCGGTTTTGCCCTGGAGATTACGGTTTTGACACTGAATTACCGGGTCTCTGGGTAAGAGTCTGATTCTCTGGATGTGGGGAGGTTCTGATGAAACTCTGCCCACTTGTGCTCATTCCTACCCTGTTCCTCCCTCTCCCCTCCCTCTTCGCCTCCTTCTCCAGTCTCTTAAGCTATTTTTTTGTTTTAGAAGTCCCACCCCCACTTGTGATTAAGCCCTGCCCCTTTTATGATGCAAATCTCTTCATTTCTCTCCCATCATCGACACCAGAGGGTTCTCCTCTGGGCAGCCCCAACCAAGAAGTTCCCGGGTATATCAAGAAGAGGAAGTCAATGACACGATTCACATAACAAAGGGAGCGGCGCTTAACCATATGAGTGTTGCGTAAAAGTGTTTGTGTCATAAAGTGGGTGGGAATTGGGCAGAACAGGGTGGGAAGGAGGTACAGTGGGAAGGAAGTGGGAGGAGCATGGTAGGAAGGAGGAAAAGTGGGTGGGAAGTGGGAAGAACAGGGTGGGAAGGAGGAGAAGTGGGAGGGAAGTGGGAGGAACAGGGTGGGAAGGAGGAGAAGAAGAGGGAGGAACAGGGTGGGAAAGGAGGGGAAGTTGGAAGACAGGGGAGAAGGAGGAGAAGTGGGTGGGAAGTGGGAAGAACAGGGTGGGAAGGAGGAGAAGTGGGAGGGAAGTGGGAGGAGCAGGGTGGGAAGGAGAAGAAGTGGGAGGAACAGGGTGGGAAGGAGGAGAAGTGGGAGTAACAGGGTGAGAAGGAGGAGAAGTGGGAGGGAAGTGAGAGGAGCAGGGTGGGAAGGAGGAGAAGTATTGTATTCAGAAAGGCTGGTACTGTATTTCAGCCCATTTACAGACAATACTGCACTATCACTTCCAAGGCACTTTCCATGACTGCTATATGATAAAGTGGGTCAGTGAGCTCTGGAAAAGGCAGAAATGTCTGTCTCCATACAGCTTGTGTAACACTAGATTTTAGGCCCCAGAAAACATATAGGGGATTTTACAGAGGTCTTCATGGAGATCAGGGTACTTAAGTGTATGTAAACCGACATTATTTTTAGGATACTCTCTAAGCAACTAAGGCCATTGCTTTGTTGCCATGACACAGTAATTATTTTATACCTAAATTATTTTAAGAGTACAGGCTGTCAGGAACAACCTGTCCTCTCCGCGTGGGGCATGCACAAAAGCGTGTTCTGCCCCTTTAAATATGCCCTCTGTGATCATAGTCAGAGTGATCATGTTTCTCTTGGTATTTTCAATCTGACTGTTGGCAAGAGATTCACTCAGTTGCCAGCAGAAAGAAAGAAAGTGGCTGTCATTGATTGACTGATTCCGTCACTTGACACCTGCGTGGGTGTACACCGACAGCTTGGTGCGTACACTTACGATTCTGATTCCTTGGATTGTAATGGGTTAACTCTTAAAACAAATTGCATGTAGCCAATCAGATTGAATCTTTTTCAGTAACAGGATAGGTGGGCTGTCAGTGACAGTCTGCTCCAGTCACCTGCTATTGGACAGAAGCACTGTCACTGCAGATAACCAAGGTTAAAGGACAGAAGAAGGAACTGTTTATATAAGGCACAATGAACAGGAAGCGGTTAACAGTGGCTTCAGACTAGTTTTTCCAAATAACAAGCATGTACTTAGTAATGGTACACGCAAGGTTACGGACCTGCCGTTGGCTGGACCATAAATTCCAATTTGTAATAAACTCAGCTACACCTGCATTGTCCTACACCTACAGGCGATGTGCTGTGCGTGAGTGACAGTTTTATAGCAACACATTATCTACAGGTTATTTGTTTTCGCATCCATACATCATCTGTTTCCCTAGGTGTCATGCAGAGCTGGGCAGCAGAGGGGCGAGATCATGCTCCATTTGGATTTATTAACTGCCGGCTCAGTTTGGGAAGGAAGAGAATTTACTGGTACAGGAGCGTGCTACCTTGCCCAGGCTTAAAACAAAGTGCAGTCATCCAGTATTCAGTAACTAGTTGAAGAGCCTGTGTTCACGGGCCACAGTGCCCGGCAGCAACAGCCACAGTGCAGTCAGGCGCAGTAGAGACTGCCTGCGCCATGGCTGATAACAGAGCAGGGCGCACTGTGTGCAGAGAGGACTACGGTCTGAATTCGGAGCGCCCCGCTCAATTATCAGCCACGGCAAAGGCAGTCTCTACTGCACCTGACTGCAGCGCGCAGTCATCTGTACTGTGCATGACGGCTTCTGACAAACATACATTAGCGAATTATTATATAGGATGTGATGTTGTTACGTATACGTGGCTTCTGGGTCTTTCTGTACGTGCGGCTTCAGGATCTTTGTGATTGTAACAGAAGATTGTGTCTTTAGTTGCATCCTTTGTTCATGGGTGGTGCATTCTTGTTTCCAGTGGCGTAACAACAGGGGTCGCAGCTGAGACCGGGCCCCTGTGACCCACCCGCCCGGCGCTCACAGAATGCTGAGGTCTGTGCCTTCTTCGGCACAGACCTCTAGCAGCTGAGCTCCCTCTTCAGCTCTTTAGTAATGCAGAGCGCTGGGAGATGACATCATCTCCCAGCGATCTGCATCACTGAAGAGAAGACCACACGGAAGCGCCAGCAGTATAGAGGTCTGTACAGAAGGAGGCACAGACCTCTTCTGCCATGCCATTGGACCAACAGGGAGGTAGGAAACAGACGCTGGGGGGCAATGTTAGGGAATGTGGAGATTGGGGGCGATGTGGAAATTGAGAGCAACGTGGAGATGGGGGGCAATGTGGAGGTGAAGGGGGGATGTGGAGATGATGGGGCAATGTGGAGATGATGAGGATCAATGTGGAGATGTCCAATGGAGATGGCCATTGGGGGGTCCAATGTGGTCAGGTCAACTTTTGCACAAGGGCCTGGTGGCTTCTAGTTATTCCTCTGCTTGCTTTCCATATATGATATATATACAAAACGTAAGAGGCTTCTGAGGATGAACAAACACAAGTTTGTGTCTTTGGTTGCATCCTTCGTTCATGGGTGGTGCATTCTTGTTGCCCATATATGATGGCAAAATATCTGCCTTCTTAGCGTGTACCAAGAGTTACTTTCCTGTGGCCCCTGGGTGTGTAAATCACTAATTTCTGCTCTGACTATCTGTGACCTATGAATGTGTATCACCTGCTTGACCCACTGAACTATTTATTAATTAAAAGTAGTGCTGTCTGCCCTATCTTCCAGACCGATGCTCATAGCTGGGCGGCGTTATTACACACCTGAAAACATGTGATACTCTGGACAGAAGTAACGCCTAAGAAGGAGTTAAACAGCATTGGTTGGTGGCATGTAACAAAACTAAGAGTTTGGAAGAATGCAAGAGGGGAAGGACAAGAGTTGAGAGAACACTGGAGATATTGCATTTCAGGAGGGGATAGACAAAAGGTGAAAGAACACCGGAGATACTGCATTTTAAGAAGCAGATACAGTGAACATCTATCTAGTGAGAAGGTTCCTTTTTTACCCTTTAACTCATATAGTGTGCCTACCGCCTCAACCGATATACCCCCGAGGCGTTATTTACACTGCATGTTAACATCCTATGCAAACAGGTTATAAAATATTTTACAGTGATTTTTATTCTGCAGAACATGTGTTAATTAGATACATTATTATCTCTGATATTGAGTAATCATCCAAAGAAGTGGGCAGGAAGTGGGAGGAACAGGGTAGGAGGAGGAGAAGTGGGCAGGAAGTGGGAGGAACAGGGTAGGAAGGAGGAGAAGTGGGCAGGAAGTGGGAGGAACAGGGTGGGAAGGAGGAGAAGTGGGCAAGAAGTGGGAAGAACAGGGTGGGAAGGAGGAGAAGTGGGCAGGAAGTGGCTGGAATAGAGCGGTAAGGAAGAGAAGTGGGTACAATGTGGGAGGAAGCGGGTGAAAAGGAGGTGAAGTAGGAGGAACAGGGTGGGAAGGAGGAGAAGTGGGCAGGAAGTGGGAGGAACAGGGTAGGAAGGAGGAGACGTGGGCAAGAGGTGGGAAGAACAGGGTAGGAAGGAGGAGAAGTGGGCAGGAAGTGGCTGGAATAGAGCGGTAAGGAAGAGAAGTGGGTACGATGTGGGAGGAAGAGGGTGAAAAGGAGGTGAAGTAGGAGGGAAGTGGGAGGAACAGGGTGGGAAGGAGAAGAAACTCAACACCACAGGAGAATTAAACTCTGTACCCAGAGACCCGGTAATTCAGTCTGAAAACTGAAAACTCCAGGGCAGATATGGAGAGTTCCCAGGTATGGATATTGTTGCTTTAACCTGGAAACATTGCTGGTATTCAAGGGGTTTAAAAACTCAATTTAAAGCGATTGTAATACTTTGTTTTAACTTTATTTTATTTTGTAGGCATTAAAAAAACATGAAGAACGATATAAGTCTTATCCCTCAAACCTTTATGGTTTAAGAGATATTCACAAGCAAAGTTTCCCCCTCCCGTCCCTTTTACCTAGTGTAAGCCATCTCTTCTCAGATGTGGAATCTGGTTGTAAGACCAGACAGATAACAGCAGGGGACAATCTTCTTCCTATGAGAACAATGAAAGCCCTACCCCCCTTGACAAGCTTTTCAGGTTTTCCCTTATCTTAATTGAAGATTGTCCCTCTCTGCAGTCTACCTGGGCATCTCCCTTCTGATCTGGCTGAACAGTGTTACATCCGTAAAAGGGGCGGGAGGGGGATACTTTGTCATTGAATTACTCTTGAATTACAACTCTGACAGAATTGAAATAACACTCTCCAAAGTCCGAATACTATGATGATTAATTAGAGCTGCTTTTATTATGAAACATTACTATCCCTTTAAGTCAGGGGGAACTTTGAGAATCTTTATTCGTCCTCACGGTGCAGTTGGTTTACGCTAGAATTGTTTCAGTTCTCCGTCATACATCCGCTTGTAAATACCCGTCTGCCATTTTATTTCTAATGTTTACTAGCCAGCCTTGACGGCTGGCGGAATGCTCAGATAATCAATACTAATAATATTTACTGAGTTTTCTTTTATTAGGTTTTATGTCTTCTTAGTTTTATATTTTTTTTAATTTAAACAAGATTTTCAGTTTTTAATTAAATGGAAAACCGCTGACATTTTAAATCCATAATTTGGCAAGGGATCCCGGCCCTTTCATATTTACAGATTGCTACTTAATGCCGGTATATGTTACATTTTATTCAATTCCTGATTTTTTTTTTCTTAAATCCATTAGTTCTTAATATCATTTTATTAAACTGAATCCTTAATTGATGTGATTAGCCGTAGGATTTAAATATCATTACACAGGACTGGTGAGAGCATTATCAGTGTGGCTGATGTATTAAGAAACCGGAGAAATACTGTTGCGAACCATCTGCATTACAGGGGGACTATGCATCTGATATCTCTCTGGTATTCAAGGGGGTTAAAAACAATTTAAATCACTAGGGATTTTGGGATTGTTTATTAGTACATCAGCCTCAGTGATTCCTAGGGCATAATTCCTTAACACTTTGAGTGCCAGAGGAGTACTCAATGCAATGCGTTAAGTACCCATCTGGCACTCAAAGGGTTAACTAGCAAGGTGCTGATCTGGAGCAAACCAATTGCCGCAAAGGGGGGAATTAAAAACTTTACAGGTCCCCATTTAAATGTGGATTATAACCCCTTGAATGTTAAAGGGTTAGTAATACCCAAAGATAAATTTATATTTTATTGTAGATTTAAAAAAAAAAAAATAAGTGCAGAAAATCTCATCTCTCAAACCTTTACGGTATGAGAGATATTCGCAGCTAAAGTTCCCCCTCCCTCTCCTTCTCCTGACGTCAGCGCTCTACTGACAGCAGGAGATCCCGGTCCTAGGACCAGCTGGTGGCTCTTCAACAGAGCCGAAACAGCAGTCTTTAAAAATAATTACATCATTGGAACGGTCTACAAAGTGTGCCTGGTTTGCAAGCACAATTTGTAGACCGTTCCAATGAAGTAGTTCTTCTTAAAGATCGCTATGTCGGCTCTGCTCAAGAGCCGCTTGTGTCGGCCGACACGGATCTCCTGCTGTCAGCTTTACAGCTGACATCAGGAGAGAGGGAACTTTAGCGGCGAATATCTCTCAAACCGTAAAGGTTTGAGAGATGGGATTTGCTGCATATAATTTTTTTTTTTTTAAATCTACAATAAAACATAAAGTTATCTTTGGGTATTAGTAACCCTTTAAGGAGGTCTCCAATGCAGAGCAAAGCAAAAACCAGTGGTGCAGGTGCAGAATTCAACTTCATTAATTGGATGAATAATGCTATTAGTTTTTTTAATTCTGTAATGCATTTCAATATCATTACACTAGACCCTTTAAAGGCAAAGAACTGTATAATTTGTAAAATAAATATACTATACAATTGCCTGGAGATGGTTCAGGTATTAGAGCTCAGACTTATAGTTTTTATGTGCAGCTGAGGCAATCTCAGCAATAATGAAGTTGGACTATTTATTAACCCCTTGGATGGTAGACATATCACCCGCACGTTGCTCAGTTGCTTGTCTACAATGTGTTGAAGACATTTCTCCCATCAAGGTGGCTAATAAAATTGGACTGTCCTAATAATATATATATATATATATATATATATATATATATATATATATATATATATATATATATAAAAGAGAAAGGCTCATTGCATAATTTAGACACACACATAGAAGATAATGGTTCATTACAGGGGTGGCAATAAGGAGGAGTTACTGCTCCCATTGGGTAATTCAATGGGGGCGTGATTTTCACAAGAGCTGTAGTACTGCAGGGAGTTGGCCCGTCCCCACTCTCCAGCCTGCCCACCACTATCCAACTGAGGAAAAAAGCAAAATGGCTGCCACTTGCTCCTACACCACCCTAATATACACATGCTTCACTCACACAGCACCAAACATACACATAGCACCAAACACACACAGCACCAAACACACACAGAATCAAACACACACAGCACTAAACACACACATAGCATCAAATACACACAGCATCAAACACACACATAGCACCAAATATAGCATCAAGCACACACACCAAACACACACTTACCCCAAACACATGCAGCATCAAACACACACACACCCCAAACACACACAGCATCAAACAGACACCACAAACACACACATCACCAAACACACAGACAGCATCAAACACATACACAGCATCAAACACACAGTGCCATAAAGGGATCCCTCACATTGCAACCCAGTGTATGGGATTCCTTTCTGGCAATAAAAGGGTTAAGGCTGTACCTGTGTTTCTGCTTCCCTACTGACACACTGCTGCATGCCTACTAAAGACTACAGGTTTACACCTCACAGTGTGATCTCATCCAACAAAATAACAGCTATTTAATTTGTGGCTGAACCCCAGTGTACACACTGCGGAGAATGATAGCTTTAGTTAGTAATACTTGTATTAAACTTGCACTCTGAGTCTTTTTTTAACACATAGTGCTATATTTGAATACTCACAGTTCTGTAGTTCAAGCGCTATTCAGTCAGAGAGGATCCCCCTCCCTGCATCACCCTGCCACCCTGTCTGGTCCAGATGGAGCACAACGAGGGGCAGTCTTCAGTAAACAAAAGTAAAATCGTCCTTCGTCAAGGGGGGTCAGGGTTTTCCTTATACTTACTGTGTGAAGATTGTCCCTCGCTGCAATCCATCCGTTCCCACGAGCAGATTACAGATCTAAGGGGAGGAAGGTGGATCCTTTCTGATTGAATAGCACTTGAACTACAGAACTGAGAGTATTCAAATATAGCTCTACTAGTTGAAGAGCCCGTGTACACGGGCCACAGTGCGAGCCGGTCACGGTGAGTCATGCACAGCACTAGCAGAGACTTCCCGCGCAGTGGCTGATACGGAGCGGAGCACTCTAAATTCAGACCGGGGTCCTTCAGGTGTGCAGAGAGGACTCCGGTCTGACTTCGGAGCCCTTTGCTCCGTATCAGCCGCGTCACGGGCAGTCTCTACTGCGCATGACTGCGTTGTTACAAACTTTTTAGCAAATTATTATATAGGATGTGTTAAAGAAACCCATAAAGAAGACTCGGAGCTCAAGTTTAATACAAGTATTGCTATCCCTTTAACGCGTACTGGCGCATACAATCTGCTTTGATTCAGACTTAAAGGGATAGTAATACTTAAAATGTAAAAAAAAAAATGTTGTAGGGTTTATCCCCCTGAGTAAAACAAGAGTACTCCCACTGCTGAAAGGTGTTTCATTCAAAAGTTATTAATTTTCAAAGTTGAATTTTTTAGGTGCAATATCACAGTGGCCTGAAATTGTACAGTGGCGCTGTTGCTACACAATCCTATGGACAGCTCTGGTCAGTTGACCATAAATCTCCATAGGATGGTGTAGCAACAGCGCCACTGTACAATTTCAGGCCACTGTGATATTGCACCTATTGCACTTTGAAAATTAATAACTTTTGAATGAAACACCTTTCAGCAGTGGGAATGCCCTTGTTTTACTCAGGGGGATAAACTCTACAACATATTTTTTTTTACATTTTAAGTATTACTATCCCTTTAATGCCAGCAAACGCCTTATACCTGCTCCATTGTACGCATAGGAAAATCAGGTCAAGTTACACTATTCTTTCTCCAGTGTCTTCCGTTTGATGCAAGAAGTGTTAAGGACGGAATTTTTTGAGTCAGTATCTTAGCAACCTGATATTAGGCAATCGTGGGTCTAGAAAATCGATTTTAGCGCCTGTTTTTAGTATGGAAACATATTCGTACATCCTCCCCAATATTTCTATCTATTAAAGGTGCAATAAACTTACATTAAGGAAAAAAAAAAACACTATATGGCTTTTCTTGATGAATAAAACAAGGGTATTATATTGTTTTGTTCAAAGTTATTAAAGAGCATATTCACTTTTTCACTTCCAGGAAGCATTGTTGCTGTTGCTGTCTATGGAGAGCTGAATGTTATATACTCAAGCTTTCAATAGACGTCAATAACAACAGGACCAACTTTCAGTATAAAAAAACAACTCTGTAGAGATCCACTGATTAAGATGGTTAATGGGGGCTTTAGATATAATGAAATATCACCATTTTTTTTACTTTTATTTGCTATAATATAAATGAATCCTTTAAAGTCCAGAGGGATATGCAATGCTTTGCAGCCCACCTCTGGGCCTTAACCCTATCAGTGCCAGAGGCTTACGCAATGCATTGCAAATTATCACTGTGCCTGTGATTTCTTGCCTGCATTCCCATCCGGTGGTTTGGGACTGGAGCTGCATCCTCTGCTCTGCCGCTATCTGCAGATGTGCGTCTCTGGCGCTGCTTTCGCTATTTTGTAGCTTCCTGTCTGTGTGGCCAATTTGAGCTCCGCCTTCCGGCGGTGGCCTTATAATCTGCTCTCGAACTGGGCTTAATCGCCCTTTCATGGTGTTTCTGTGCACATTCCAGTGTTGCTGATTTGACCCTTGCTTGGCTTCCGATTTCACCTGGTACTTGATCCTTGTCTTGTCTGACTGTCTGCTCCGGTTTTGACCAGTGGCTCTGTCTGACTATCTGATCCGTTTATGACTCTGGCTTGTCCGACTACCCGCTCTGTGCTGACCTACGCTGTGGCTGACTACCCGATCCAGTTCCTGACTGAGTCTTGTCTGACTTAAGCTCTGTGATACTCCCAGCTCCTGTCTGTCTACCACTTGTCTCCGGTTATAGCAGAAGGCTCGCTCTACCTATCTGGTGCAACTGCTACCTTGCTGGTAGCATTGCAGGTTGCCTCCGCACTGTGCATTCCTATTACCTCTGGGTTGGTAGTGTTGCCTGTTATCTCTCGCTCCGTTGCTACCATATAACTATTCCTTGCCTACACTCGCTCGGTTGCCACCGCACTGCGCTATTGCAACTGCATCTCTGGTAGTCTCCAGTCTGACTATAGCTACCCAAACTACTGTCTGACATCCCTCTCTGGAGGATGTCCAGCTACGCTCCTTTACTGATTCCTGGCGTTCCAGGTTCCTATCTGTTGGTTGGAACCAAGTCTGGTTCTATACACTTTAGATCTACTGTACTGATTTCAGTTCAGTGTCAGCTCCTGGGTAGTGGACTAGACACTGTCCTTACACCTGTCTCCCCCACGATTAAAGGGATAGTAATACTTTGTTTTATCTTTATTTTATTTTGTAGGCATTAAAAAAACATGAAGAACGATATAAGTCTTATCTCTCAAACCTTTATGGTTTGGGAGATATTCACAAGCAAAGTTTCCCCTCTCGCCCCTTTTACCTAGTGTAAGCCATCTCTTCTCAGATGTGGAATCCAGTCCATAGACCAGACAGATAACAGCAGGGGACAATCTTCTTCCTATGAGAACAATGAAAGCCCTGCCCCCCTTGACAAGTTTTTCAGGTTTTTCCCTTATCTTAATTGAAGATTGTCCCTCTCTGCAGTCTACCTGGACACCTCCCTTCTGCACTGGCTGAGCAGTGTTACATCAGTAAAAGGGGCAGGAGGGGGATATACTATGATGATTAATTAGAGCTGCTTTTATTATGAAACATTACTATCCCTTTAAGGAAGTGTTCGCTCCTGGTATTATTATTATTTTTATCATTATTTGTTTCAATAAACTGGTTAATTCACTTGTACTGTGTCGTGTGTTTATTTGCCTAAGTGACCGTGACACAAAGCAATGCGTTGCATACCCCTCTGGCACTCAAAGGGCTAAAACATTGAGTGCCGGAGAGGCAACCAACGCATTTCACATTAAACATCCACTGCATTAAAAAAACAAACTCCATTTTTACAGGACTGTTTTAATGTAGTCTCCTCGAGATTTAAAATCTTAAACAAAAGAACATATTTCTCACTGTAGTTTGCATTTAATGTGACAGGATCTGTTATCTAAAAAAAAAAAAATGCTTTCTGTCCTCTTCTATTCAGTTTCAACAATGGCCCATAATGTAATTGGTAGAGAAAAGTGCCTACAGAATATTACAATACGCTGCAAAGAAATCAAGACAAATGATATCACTCATTGTTCAATGAACATTCGGTACAATTGCACAGTAGAAAGATTATACCTTATGCCATGATGGTATCAAAACTAGAGCAAGTACATTTCTGATTTATCAGTTTTCACAGTCACATTTCAATATTTTATTCTGATCATTTGTTTTAATAAATCAATATATTTTAATCAGGCACAGAGTTGTTAGTTTTGAATGGAAAGGTACACATTGATATGCAAATGCCTAAAGTGTGCTAAACAGGAACACATTCAAAATAAACACATCTAGCTTTTTAGTACTTCATCTCTGTTCCTTTCACTCACTCTAAGTGGAAAAACATTAAAGGAGAACTTACACCACTGTCTTAAAGGGATAGTAATACTTTTTATCTTTATTTTATTTTGTAGCCATTAAAAAACATGAAGAACGATATAAGTCTTATCTCTCAAACCTTTATGGTTTGAGAGATATTCACAAGCAAAGTTTCCCCTCCCACCCCTTTTACCTAGTGTAAGCCATCTCTTCTCAGATGTGGAATCCAGTCCATAGACCAGACAGATAACAGCAGGGGACAATCTTCTTCCTATGAGAACAATGAAGGCCCTGAACCCCTTGACAAGTTTTTCAGGTTTTTCGCTTATCTTAATTGAAGATTGTCCCTCTCTGCAATTTACCTGGGAACCTCCCTTCTGCTCTGGCTGAGCAGTGTTACATCAGTAAAAGGGGCGGGAGGGGGATACTTTGTCATTGAATTACTCTTGAACTACAACTCTGACAGAATTGAAATAACACTCTCCAAAGTCCAAATACTATGATGATTAATTAGAGCTGATTTTATTATGAAACATTATTATCCCTTTAATAATGTCATAAAGAGAAAAGAAGGACGCAAGCCCTTGGAAGCTCAAAAACTGTTGTATTTAATGTATAGTTAAAAGCATATTTCCCCCTGTATTAGTTACGTTCACAAAATATACAGACAGCTATCGTACTAAGAGTAAGTTTCAAAAATTCGGCACTTTTACCCTGTAATTGCAAGCAGGTGTGGCATCTTAAAAAGATAGTAATGTTTCACAAAAAAGCAGCTTCAATGAATCTTCATAGTTTTTGGGCCATGCAGAGTGTTATTTCAATATGGTCAGAGATGTAGTTCATGAGTAATTGAATGATAAAATATCTCCCTCCCACCTCTTTTACCTAGGGTAAGCCACCTCCCCCTCAGATATGGAATCTGGTCTCTTGACTGGACAGATCACAGCAAGGGACAATCTTCTTACTGTGAACATAAGGAAAACCCTGCCCCATTAACAGGTTTTACCTTATGCTCACTGAAGATTGTCCCTCTTTGCATCCATCCAGGGGGATACTTTATCATTCAATTACTCTTCAACTACAACCCTGACAGTATTGAAACAACGCTCTCTGTGCTTTTTTTGTGAAACATTACTATCATTTTAATTATATCCAAAGATGCAGGCCATTCAGTGGAAATAATTTTTTCAGTAATACAATACACACAGATCTTCAGTTGGATCTTCAGCTTCAGCATTGTCAACTATTAGTTTGATTTTTTAATTGATTTAGATTTCCTTTTTGAGACTATCTACAAGTATAATTGTTGGCTTTATCTTTTATAAGCACCAGGACACAATAGTGTTCTTTAGGTAAGATGTAGATGGATTTTTTTTATTTTATCTAATAATAGCATCCATTGACTTTACTGAAAAAATAAATTCTCCTTTAAAACATCTTCTTGGGATAGAATCCTAGATTGGTTGCAGATATTACAGATCTAGCTTTATTCTGGCAGACAATGGGTTAACATAAGTCACTGTTCCCAGACAAACAGAGAACCAAAGGGTGTGTGCAATTTAATGTGTTGTTGTTTGTCTCTTAAATGGTCTCACCTCCTCTTTCTAAATGTCGTATGTACCCAGGCCTTATTTTGACATTAGTAATGACCCATTGTTGGAAATGTTTTGGGAAAAGAAAATAATAATAATAAATAAATGTATATATCTTATCTATATCTTTCTCTATATATAAAAGAAGAATTTTGTGTGCCTGGCAAACACACCCAGGGGCAGCAGTAAGGAGGAGTTACTGCTCCCATTGGGTGATTCAGTGGGGCCGTGATTTTCACAGGTGGCCACTGCTGGCCCGCCCACCAGTATACAACTGAGAAAAAAACAAAATGGCTGCCACTTGCTCCTACACCACAGACACACACAAGCCCCCCCACACACACAAGAGAGACACACACACACCACACAACTTTGCACTCACGTTATTTAGCACCTACACCACAGAAACACACACAAGCCCCACACATACACACAAGCCAAGCCACACACACTCACCACACAACTTTGCACTTACAGTGTTACTAGATCATATTACAAAGCCTGACACCACCTCAACTCACAGTTGCAACTGACATTGCCCACTGTGCCCATCTACATGCTGACTGACAAGTAATCAACAACCATACAAGGTTTGTACTTTTCTTAGGCCACAGAGTGTTGGGGGGTGGGAATCCTTATCAGCCCCCTCTACGTGCCCTCCACGCTCAACTCTATCTATATCTATATCTGTATAATTACTGTGTGTAACAAAAGAACTTACCTAGGTAGGAGTCCATCACACAGCAGTCAGGTGTATTTATATAATTACTGTGTGTAACAGAAATATATTCAGCTCACAACATACACACACCCACGAATCCCCCTCCCCTCATCACTCACCCACTTATGCCTCACTCGTGTGTCTTGCACAAGCACCCATGAATCCCCCCTCCCTCATAACTCACCCCTTATGCCTCACTCTTGTGTGTCATACAGAAACACCCATAAATATCCCCTCCCCTCATAATTCGCACCCTTATAAATCACACCTCTGTTTGTGTGTATAAATGTGCATGTATCACTGTCTTTGTGTCTCACTCTGTGTGTGTGTGTGTGTGTATCTGTGTATGTCTCACTATGTGTGTTGCATGTGTGTATCTATGTATATATCACATTCTGTACATGTGTCTGCATCTTGTGCATTACATGTATGTGTGTCTCTCACTGTGTGTATGTCACTGCATGTGTGTATCTCTCACTCTTTGTCTATGTGTGTTGCAGGCGCGTGCCTGTATTAGTGTGTCTCCCCCTCTGTGTGTGTCTGTTCCATATGTATGTGTCTCACTCTGTGTTTATATCTGTGCATGTCTGTGGCATGTGTCTTTGTATATCACTATGTATACGTTTCTGACACTGTTACAGCCAACACTGTATGTTTTCTAACGTACACTGAACACAATTAATACATTGCATACATAATATGATGGGTGTGTATATATATATATACTTATAGAGAGAGAGAGACAAAAAAGGAGGGGGTGGTAGCACTCACTCTCAAAAGAGTTCTTGCCCAGGTGCACAATCCCAATTTCAGATGAAGCATAGAAATAAGAGGAGGGCAGCGCCAGTGAGTCTTTAAAAAAAAAAAAAAAACTTTATTAGCACAAATAGTCAAGAAAACATAGTCTACGTTTCGCTCAATAGACCTTTATCAAGATTGATAATGGTCTGTTGACTGAAACGTCGACCATGTTTTCTTGACCATTTGGGCTAATAAAGTTATCTTTTGAGAAAGACTTACTGGTGCTGCCCTCCTCTTATTTCTCTCTCAATATATATATATATACTAGTTTTAAAGCCTGTGTACACGGGCCAACAGTGGTGGCGCTGCAGTCATGCACAGTACTGACTGCCCGAACGCGCTACGTCTGATAATGAGCGGGGTGCACTGAATTCAGACCGTGGTCCTCTCTGCGCACCTTCCTGGGACCAAGCGATTCCAGGAAGGTGCGCAAAGAGGACTCTGGTCTGAATTCGAGCGCTCTTCTCCGTATCAGCCGTGGTGTGGGCAGTCTCTACTGTGCATGACTGCAGTGCGCACAGCCATCTCTACTGCGCAAGATGGCTTCTGACAAACATCCTAGCCAATTATAATATAGGATATTAGAGATGCACCGATACCAATTTTTTAATATATATATATATATATATATATACACACACACATACACTTTAGGTACTTGGAAGTATCGGTGAGTACTTGCAATATATATACACACACACACACACCACCTCTTGATTCTCCTCTTTTGCCTCTTTCTCCCCCTCTTGATTCCCACCTTTTACTTAATTCTCCCCCTCTTGAGCTCCCTCCTTTTGCCTTGGCTTTTTCTCTCCCTTTTGATCCCCCTTTGTCCCCCTTCTTGACTCTTGATCCCACCCTTTTGCCTCTCTCTCTCCCTCCTGATCCCCCCCTCCTTTTGCCTCTTCTTGGCCCCCCTCCTTTTGTCTCCTGATCCTTCCTCCTTTTGCCTCTTTTTTTTCTCCCTTAGTCCCTTTTGCCTATTTTTCTCCCTCTTGACCCCCCTCTCTGCCTCTTTCACCACCCGCTCTTGATCCCCCTTTGTCTGCCTTCCAGGTGCTCGCTGTTCTCTCGCAAGCCCCGGCAGAGGTCAGCGTTGGAGCGTTGCCATGGTAACCCGCGGCAATGCTCCAATGCTGCAGGGGGAGAGAGGCGACCGGGGAGTATTGTGAGCAGCTCCCCGGGCTCCCTCTCTGCAGCACTAACCCTGACACAGGGTATCGGTGCTGGCATCGGCCACATTTGCGCGATTACAAGTACTCGCGCAAATGCTGGTATCGGCACCGATACCGATACCAGTATTGGTATCGATGCAACCCTATAGGATATGTATATAGATACACACATACTAGTGAATGCTGCCCAGTGTTGCTCGTGGGATTTGGCGCTCCGTTTTAATTTCTGATGCACATTGGGGAACCATTGAAACTCGATAGCGGTGAATCTCACTGTAATGATTTTGACAGGAGTGCACATGGGATTCTGCCCCAGTCACTCGTGTTAAAATCACTGCCTCGTCGAAATTTGCTGGTGTGCGGGTGAACTCCGCCCCCAGAAAGGGGAACCAGAAACAGAGTCCCAAAAATGAATTTATTTTTGTGAGTAGAGGGGGTAACAAGGGTGCTTATTATACATAGGCACTCTTAATTTATACCTGTGTATTATACACAGGTGCGCATTATACCTGAAATTTTACGGTACATCATTATTATGTTTATAAAATTGCCTGTCATGATGATTACTGGTAAAAAAATAATAGTTTATCACAGGGCTTATAATTTGAAGTCATTTGCTACTAGCCAGACCTGAAAAGTTACTCGTCACTGCAAACCATAACATACCCACCAGGGCTGAATTTCTACTCGCCAGGGCTGAATTTCTACTCGCCATTAGCTAGTGGCAAGTGGAAATTTTGAGCCCTGGTCTATCATTTTAAAGATAAAGATACATACTGATGTTCATAATGACTTTTAACCTCTTAAGGACCGGTGCACACGCACACAGTCGGCATTTAAGGACCACAGAGCATTTTTTTTTCATTATTTTGATAAAGGGCTCCTGAATGGTGTGCAGCCATGTGGAAAGCCCTGAAAAGCCCATGACATACATGTATGTCCTGCATCGTTAAAGGGATAGTAATGTCCCCAAAAAAATATTTTGCATTTTGTAGAGATTAAAAAGTTGAATTGAATGCAGAAAAAACATATCTCTCAAACCGCTATGGTTCGAGAGATATCTGCCTTCAAAATTTGATGTTTCCTGCTGTAAGCTGTAAAGCTGCCAGCAGGAGATCCATGTCGGCCAACATGGAGGCTCTGCAGCGGAGCCGCAATCACGTTTCTTAAAAAGAATTACTTCATTGGAAAGGTCTACAATGTAAACCAGGTACACGCTGTAGACCATTCCGATGAAGTAATTCTTTTTAAGAAACGTGATTGCGGCTCCGCTGCAGAGCCTCGGTGTCGGCCAACACCGATCTGCTGCTGACAGCTTTACAGCTGACGGCAGGAAACATCAAACTTTGAATGCCTTTATCTGACAAACCATCGCGGTTTGAGAGATACTTTTTTTGCATTCAATTAAACTTTTTAATCTCTACAAAATGCAACATTTTTTTTGGGTACATTACTATCCCTTTAAGGTGTTAAGATTACTTTTGAACATAAGGCTGTTTAAAGGGATAGTAATGTTTCATAATAAAAGCATCTCTAATTAATCATCATAGTATTTGGACTTTGGAGAGTGTTATTTCAATTCTGTCAGAGTTGTAGTTCAAGAGTAATTCAATGACAAAGTATCCCCCTCCCGCTCCTTTTACTGATGTAACACTGCTCAGCCAGATCAGAAGGGAGGTGCCCAGGTAGACTGCAGAGAGGGACAATCTTCAATTAAGATAAGGGAAAAACCTGAAAAGCTTTTCAAGGGGGGCAGGGCTTTCATTGTTCTCATAGGAAGAAGATTGTCCCCTTCTGTTATCTGTCTGGTCTATGGACTGGATTCCACATCTGAGAAGAGATGGCTTACACTAGGAAAAAGGGGCGGGAGGGGAAACTTTGCTTGTGAATATCTCTCAAACCATAAAGGTTTGAGTGATAAGACTTATATCGTTCTTCATGTGTTTTTAATGCCTACAAAATAAAATAAAGATAAAACAAAGTATTACTATCCCTTTAAGGTCATAACAAAGGATTCCAAATGCTGTGTTTTGGACACTGTCTATAGTCATAATGTTCTCTAGCTTCCAAGGACATCTTTTCTACAATTTATTCTCCCAACCATATAAAATAGAAACCCAGACAATGGTTTTCAATAATGTGATCAACATTGTATTGTTTTTGTACCATTGTATAGCTCTTTGTATCTATTGCGTGGGTTATTGGGAATAATTCACCTATTCTTTTGACACATTTTGTCAACTCAAGCGCTTAGCTTTATAATGTATCCGAAAAAACATAAATACATAAATAAGCACACAAGGACATTCTATAAAAATATGGCTTTTATGTATGATTTCATTGTCTTTTTGTGTGTGTAATTTTATATCTGTATCATGTACTGTATTTTACACAAAATGGTTACAAGAAAACTGTGGTGCTGGTCCTCTTAGGGGTGCCAAAAGGGATTTTCAATTGGATAGATCACACAGGCTGCCTTAACATTTTGAGTGCCAGAGGGGAACGCAATGCATTGCTATGCAATGCGTTGCATACCCCTCTGTCACTCAAAGGTTTAAAAGCTCTGTGTTTTGTGAATGCATGTTTATATAGACATGGGCGCCCAAAAACAGATGACAAAAGGGTGAGGGACCAATCACAATCTTAAGTTTTAACCCTCTGCATGCCAGAGGCCTAGCGCATTGCATCACAATGTTTTGGATACCCCATTGACACTTAAAGGGTTTTAAAAGTTTGACCACTTTGGGTTTGATTTGGGTCTCCAAGTGGGTCCGTCCCTCCTAAATCGGGACACTTGGGAGGTATGTTATTGATTTTAATTGCTTTTAAAGCTCTTGAATGCTAGAGAGGTCTCCAGTGTGTATGCGGTTAACCGTTTGAGTGACAGAGTGGTAGGCAACGCATTGCAAACCCCTCTCGCACTTTTAACAGTTAAACTTGCTTTTTTTAATTTTTTTTTTATTTGCAATTTGTTTAGTCCAGAATCGCTTACGTTTTGCATCATATAAGAGACCTGCAGTTTCCCTTTTAATGTTTCCAGCGTGAAGAGCCGCTAAATAATGCTGATTGAAGATCATTCCTTGTGCGCCCAGGGGTGGGGGGGACAAAGCTTCTCCAAGTCCTCAAGATACCCAGAGCAGAGCTCAGAAATTCAGATTTGTAACACCACAAATTCTCCACGCAGACATTGCATGAGCCGGATAAGACTTGGATTTAGGAAAGGGAGCTTGTAAATCTCCATGCCTTCTGCTACACAGGATCTTTCCATAAGATGTGTCAGCATCTTTTGTGTAAATTACATTTTGGCAGGATGAAATATTTCAGCGTTAACCCTTTCTATAACTAATGGAGCTGGTTCACGGGGAGGTGGCTGTGGTAACATTTAATCTAGGTTAAAGGGATAGTATCATGCAATATGTAATAAGTAAATAGTGCACATTTTTTTTTTACCCGCTGAACAAAACAAGGGTACTCCCACTTCTGAGTGATGCATTAGTCAAAAGTTATTGCAGTAGGTTCATGGTCTGACATTTACAGTTGAGATGTAGCTATAGCGAAGCTGTAAAATTTCAGGGCATTAAAGTACTGTAACCAAAAATACTAGAAGTTTGATCTGCAATAACTGTTGAATAAAACCTCACTTAGTTTGTTTTCCTCCACAGGTTAAACCCTGCAATATATATTAAGTGATACTGTCCCTTTAACACCTCCTCCAACGTTAAACAAGTTGAAAAAGGTACACTCATACTCACTGCTGACCGCAACCTCACACCTCCCTCGGAGACCTGGAGATGATATATATCCACAATTACAATGTTGCATGTAAGAGCTCACAATCAACAGTAAAATTCTTCCACCCTCTCACCCCAGATTAACCCCTTGAGGCACTTGAGGACCACGGGGCTTTTTTTTTTTTAAGTTTTTTTAAGGGCTTCCGGTGCGGCATGCAGCTGCGCTGGGAGCCCTGAACTCCATGCCGTGCCAGGACCGTCACTGGTCCTTAAGTGCCGACCACCTTGACGGTCCTGGCACGTCAATGGTCCTTAAGGGGTTAAGCACTTGCAGTATACGTAAGTTAATCCTTTGGGTGCTAGAGGGCTACACAACGCATTGCAAAGCAATGTGTTGCATACCCCTCAGGCACTCATAGGGTTAAAAAAGGACGGTGAATGTTACTTTACTGTTTTTTTTTTTTTTTAGCGGGACAAGGCGGCACTTCCTTTTAGTGCTGTGTCTGTGTTCCCACATGCTGTGCTATGAATGAATGTACGTTAAGCCCACAAATGGGGCGTCTAATGGCACAGTGAAGGTTAAGTTTAGTCTCAAACATACACTACCATTCAAAAGTTCGGGGTCACTTCAAAACTCCCTTGTTTCTGTTATAGGAGAAGCTTGATTGTATGGTATGTAAGAACATACCGGGGAACTTTGTTTTTTGGACTCCCCGGAGGGGATTCCACTGGTGCCGCTGGGTGAGATCAATGACTCGATTTGTGTCAGAAAAGGGGCGGGGCTTACTTGTGAGTGGGGGGAGGAGATTCAGAAATATGCAAAAAAAAATGGATGAATAGGCTGGGGAAAGAGGAGAAGTGGGCGGGGAGTGGGAGGAACACACTGGAAAGACATGGACTTGGACTGAGTTTTATTAAAATCTCCCCACATCCGGAGAATCAGCCTCTGCCACGGAGATCCGGTAATCAGAGGCCAAAACTGGAGTCTCTAGGGCAAATCCGGAGAGTTCCCAGCTATGACGTAAAAAGTGACCATCAAGCCAATCCAGATTGTGGGCGGTGCTTCAGAAAGCATGGCGTGAAATCTCTTCGCATTACCTCAACAAACTGACAACTAGAATGCCAAAGGTCTGCAAGGCTGTAATCGCTGGAAATGGAGGATTCTTCGATGAAAGCAAAGTTTGACGGACACGATTATTATTTAAATTAAAAATCATAGTATATGTGCCATGGAGAATGTTATTTCAATACTGTCAGAGTTGTAGTTCAAGTCTAATTGAATAATAAAGTATCCCCCTGCCACCTCTTTTACTGATGTAACACTGCTCACCTCAGAACAGCAAGACTGTCTGGATGGATCGCAGAGAGAGACAGTCTTATTACTGTGAACATAAGGAAAATCCTGCCCCCTTGACAGGTTTTTCATTTTTTTCCTTATTCTCACTGAAGATTGTCCCTCTCTGTGATCCATCCGGACAGTCTTGCTGCTCTGAGGTGAGCAGTGTAAAAGGGGCAGGAGGGGGATACTTTATCATTCAATTACTCTTGAACCATGACTAACCTTATTGAAATAACACTCTCCATGGCACAAATACTATGAAGATCAATGGGAGCTGCTTTTATGAAGAAACACTACTATCCCTTTAAAAGCTTGGCATAGAGGGTCACTGTAGGCTGCGAGCCCAACCCACAAAGGTTATGACTGAGAGCAATGTACTTGAGGCTTGAGTTCTAACTTAAAGGGATAGTAATACTTAATATGTAAAAAAAAATATATATATATATATATATAAATAATGTAGTGTTTATTTCCTGGAGTTTAACAAGGGTACTTCTCTCTGCTGAAAGGTGTTTTATTCAAAAGTTATTACAGCTCAAACATGAAGTTTGTAGGTGCAGTATCACAATGGCCTGAAGTTTTACAGTGGTGCTGTTGCTACACCATCCTATGAAGATTTATGGTCCATTCACAGGAGCTGTCCATAGGATGTGTAGCAACAGCGCCACTGTAAAACTTCAGGCCATTGTGATACTGCACCTAGTCTGAGTTGTAATATCTTTGAAGAAAATACCTTTCAGCAGTGTTTTACTCCAGGGGATGAACCTTACAACATATATATATTTTTTTCATTTGAAGCATTACTATCACTTCAAGGGGGTCAGTTTTTCTGATTCCTCCACCCCCCAAAAAAAGCAGATAGAAGTCATTTTGGGTCTGCACAGTGCAGATTTGGGGATTATATTGTATGTGCGCCCATTGGAGACAATTCTTGGCACTCAGACAGTTAAGTTTGGAATTGTGTTTCTGTATTAGATACAGAGGTGAGTAGAGGACAAGCTCTAGATAACCACTGTCAATGTCAAACACAATAAATAGATCAATATGTTAAGAGCCCTTGAACCCTTTTCTTCTCTTATAGAGAAAATGGATTTTAGTCAATAGACAACTGCTTGATGACTCCTGAAACTAAATGAAGAATTTGCTTCGAGTGTAGTCTTCATTCTTCTCATCCCCTACAGGAATATCTGATAATACAGCATCTGATCTCAGCAAACCCATTCCACAAAATCGAAATTACCATCTAGCCCATATAGAAACACAGATCATTATGTTGAACCGTCATGGAAACTTGGTTGCACTGCTTTAAGGTCAACAGGTCAGATTTTAAGGATATGCAAAAAAACAAAACAAAAAAAACAAAAAAAGAGAAAGGCGCTCCCTAGTGCAATAAGTCTTGCCAACAGGGGAGGGCTGGCATCTTTTGGCCTGGGGGGCAAGTATAATTAAGTGGCCTGTTTCTATTACTGCTCCAGCCCAATGTCCCAGCCCAACCCCTTTTGTTAATGTTATAGCTGGCATTAATGTTATGGATTAAGTCAAGTGATACCTCAGAGCTTATAACTGAAATGGTAGTACACAACTGATATCACAGAGATGGCAATTGAAATAGATCTACACTAGTGATACCACAGAGCTTACAATTGAAATAGATCTACACTAGTGATACCACAGAGCTTACAATTGAAATAGATCTACACTAGTGATACCACAGAGCTTACAATTGAAATAGATCTACACTAGTGATACCACAGAGCTTATAACTGAAATGGATCTACACTAGTGATACCACAAAGCTTACAATTGAAATGGAGCTACAATACCCGTGTAGCTCCTTAAATTCTTTTTACTCTATTTACAGCAGCAAATGGGAAATTCAGTGAGCCAGTGGCCCACTGACCCATATTCATGACCAGCCTGGGGGGCAATTGCCCCCTTGCCCCCCAGGCCAGCCCTCCCCTGCTTGCCAATAAAGGACCACCACCAATATACACCGTACTCACAGTATTCAAGATCACTAATAGTGATCAGCATTCACATATGGAGGAATCGAACTGCCCCCACTCAGTCAACCGGCATAGGGAGATGCTGCATCTTCAAAAAGCACTCCTCAATTGGACGGAAAGCCTTAAACACAAAAACAAACGAAGAAGGAAGAGCGCAAACCACCGGACCAATATTCACAACTTGATATCAATTTGGACTCAATGTTATACTCACAATTTGAAGTTCAAATAGCTGGTACTCCAAAGGACCAGCTAGAGCAAACGGGGAACATGGACTGCCCCGTTACAGTCAACCAATCTCTGCAAAAAAACTCAGGATCCTCCAAATATTATATATGATTTATTTAAAATATATCAATAATAATATGCCATGTTTTAGAAAAATGTCAATTCAGCCAAAGCAACTTGACATATATGACGCGTTTCGGGGACTAACCCCTTTATCAAATAACAATGGCAATAAAATGATAAAATAGTAAAAGGTCAATCCCAGTGCTGAGAAATCAGAGGCGTAACTAGAAGCCTCCGGGCCCTGGTGCAAGAAGCGCCATGGGCCCCCCCCCCACATTCGCCCCCCCTCGACTAAATTTGCCCTCTCCAAAATGCCCTTATCTCCTCCCTCCCTGTAGTGGAAGGAGCCCGGAGAGGTGTGTTGATCTCCTGCGCGGTCCTCTTCAGTAATGCAGAGCGCTGGGAGATGATGTCATCTCCCAGCGCTCTGCATTACTACAGTGCCAGACTGAGATCGCGGGCGGCAGGCAGAGGGGTCGCAGGGGGCGGCCGGGCCCCCTGGGTGAGACTCCTGCGACTACTATAGTTACACCAGTGTGAGAAATGCATATTTCCAGAGCGGTCTGCATGCTCCTGGTAGCGCTCAGAGGACCCTCGCAAGGCATTCTGAACCTGTGCCCATGTGGAGCGGAGCTGCCTAATATGCTCGTCCAGAGCCGGAATATCCTGAGCCTGAAAGGATTCAGGGAGCAGTGATGGCTGGAACCTATAGTTATTCTGGAAGGGAGAGCTCCCGGATGAGGAATTTATGCCACAATTCCTGGCAAACTCAGCCCACGGCAACAGGTCAGCCCAGTTATCATGATGGTCAGAGGTAAAACAGCGCAAGAATTGTTCCAATCTCTGGTTGGATCTTTCAGCAGCACCATTCGTCTGGGGATGATAGGCTGAGGAAAATGACAGTTTAATGCCCATCTAATCACAGAAGGCCCTCCAGAACCTTGACACGAACTGACTCCCACAATCAGAGACCAAGACCTTGGGTACTCCGTGGAGTCAGAACACCTCTCTAGCAAGCACCACAGCCAATTCCTTAGAGGAAGGTAGTCCCTGGAGAGGGACAAAGAGAGCCGTTTTGGAAAAGCGGTCCACTATCATTAGTATGACCGTACACCCTTTGGACACTGTCAACGCTACCATGAAATCTATGGATACGTGTGACCATGGGCGCTCGCCATTCGGAACCGTCTGGAGCAGCCCCAGAGGAAGGTGACTTGGGGCCTTAGCACGAGCACAAACGGAACAGGCCTCCACAAAAGCAAGGTCAGCAATCATAAAGCCCACTTTGCTTCTTTCGCACTGTAAAGCATTAGGCACAAGTTCCAAAAAAATTCAGAGCTGATTTATGAATCCACGGCACAACGTGGGTTCCCCATCATATCTTAGCGGGAGTGGAGTGGCTCCAGACAGCCCTCTAAACATTGTGTTTTCCACCTGAGTGGTTACTACCGATGCCGAAACGGAGGAGGCCACCGATAGTTACGCAGGTCTGTCAAGATGCACTGTACGGTTAAGAAGAGTCTGCTTTGCCATAGACAACTGGTCAATACGTTATTCCTGAATAACCATTCTGGAAAGGATATTAGGCAACTTTCAGCTACCAGTATCTGTACTTCCAGAGTTCATGGCCCTTTCGTACTGTCCCAGGGTGACTTTGGAATAATAACACTGACAAGTAGAGATACAGTTAAAATAAATATCTTTATTGAGAAAAAGAATGGCATGAAATAAAAATGTACTTTCCCAACCCATACTATACCAGGTGTAAGGACAGCGTCTGGGCACTTCCCCAACCCTCCCTGGGCTGATAAGGAACAAGCACAGGATTGCCTGACTGAATAGAGATAAATACTAGTGATGAGCGAGCATGCTCGGCCGAAGCTCGGTTCGGCTCGAGCATCGCTCTGCTCGGCACATGGTGGTACTCGTACGAGTACCGCATGTGCTCGCCCGCCATGTTCGGGTCTCCTCCCCGCACGTTTCGCGGCTGCTGCGCAGCCAATAAACGTGCGGGGAGGCTCTGACATCAGTGTAATGCCAGCAGCCATGTTGGCTGCTGGCATTACACTGATTGGCTGGCCAGAACCCGTGATCGGGTGCTGTATAGCACCTGACCAGCGAGTTCGGCTCAGTCTTAGCCAGGGAGAGATGAGGATAGGAAGGGAAAGTCAATGTAGGGAGAAGAAAAGTGTTGGAACACCATATAAAGACCCAAAAGTCCTTTTTAGGACTGTTGTGTGTGGGGGCAGCAGTGATATTTTGTTTGGGGGGGCACAAATTTAAAAAAAAAAACGTCACATATTCCGTTCACTGTGCCTAGCCGCAGATTAGCAGCACATTCTGTTTAGTGTGCAAAGTTGCAGATTAGCAGCACATTCTGTTTAGTGTGCAAAGTTGCAGATTAGCAGCACATTCTGTTTAGTGTGCAAAGTTGCAGATTAGCAGCACATTCTGTTTAGTGTGCAAAGTTTAAAAAATAAACGTCACATATTCCGTTCACTGTGCCTAGCCGCAGATTAGCAGCACATTCTGTTTAGTGTGCAAAGTTGCAGATTAGCAGCACATTCTGTTTAGTGTGCAAAGTGTAAAAAATAAACGTCACATATTCCGTTCACTGTGCCTAGCCGCAGATTAGCAGCACATTCTGTTTAGTGTGCAAAGTTGCAGATTAGCAGCACATTCTGTTTAGTGTGCAAAGTGTAAAAAATAAACGTCACATATTCCGTTCACTGTGCCTAGCCGCAGATTAGCAGCACATTCTGTTTAGTGTGCAAAGTTTAAAAAATAAACGTCACATATTCCGTTCACTGTGCCTAGCCACAGATTAGCGGCACATATTGTTTAGTGTGCAAAGTTTAAAAAATAAACGTCACATATTCCGTTCACTGTGCCTAGCCGCAGATTAGCGGCACATATTGTTTAGTGTGCCTAGCCGCAGATTAGTTTTTATCTTCCTTTTTGTGTGTTTTACGGTCAGTCTGTAAAAATGGCGTACTACGGGCGAAACATCGTTCCCAGCAGCGACGTTGGAGTCCAAGATGCATCCAGACATCCTCCCTATGCTGTCCCTGAACCATTTCTGTGGTGTTTCCATCATTTTCTGCCCTTTTCCTATGGACCAGGCACCCTCCCCTCATCAGAGCAGGGGGTGCCTGGTGTAATGCTCGAGTCCTCCCATCGACTTCAATGGGGCTCGGGTGCTCGGCCGAGCACTCGAGCCTCCGGGGGTGCTCGGCCAGAGCACCCGAACACCCGAGCATTGGGGTGCTCGATCATCACTAATAAATACCACTCTGACTGAAGGTACTTGTTAGTAGCAGTGATGATAGTAGCTACTAGTACAGGAGCAGCTGTAAAGCCCCTGGGAACAGAGGGAAATACACCAGATATCTTAAGATGGTTGAGCTCAGAGACAGGACTCCCTAGAATGCTAGGGTAAACCAACAGGCAGCGGAAACTGATATTCCCTAGAACGCTAGGGTAAACCAAAAGACAGCAGTAACTGATGTTCCCTAGAATGCTAGGGTAAACCAAAAGACAGCAGTAACCTATATTCCCTAGAACGCTAGGGTAAACCAAAAGACAGCAGTAACTGATGTTCCCTAGAATGCTAGGGTAAACCAAAAGACAGCAGTAACTGATGTTCCCTAGAACGCTAGGGTAAACCAAAAGACAGCAGTAACCTATATTTCCTAGAACGCTAGGGTAAACCAACAGGCAGTGGTGACTGAGACTCCCTAGAACGCTAGGGTAACAGAACAGGCAATGGTGACTGAGACTCCCTAGAATGCTAGGGTAGTCAAACAGGCAATGGTGACTGGAACTCCCTAGGACGCTAGGGTAGTCTAACAGGTAGGGTGACCGTGAGGCCCTAGCACACTAGGGTACTCAGTGGCGCAGAGCAGAGATAGCAACAATGCCAGTGGCACGGACTGACACAAACTGAGCACCACTCGAGTGAGGGAGCATAACAAAGACAGTAGGCCACGGGTATTGAGGATCAAGGTCAGCCGGAGCCAGGTCAATACGGAGCAGGTAGTCAGCCAAAGCAAAAGGTCAAACTGGAGTGGGTAGTCAGCCAGAGCCAGGAGTCAAACCGAGAGTGGGTAGTCAGCAAGAGCCGTGAGTCAAACTGAGAGTGGGTAGTCAGCCAGAGCCAGGAGTCAAACCTAGAGTGGGTAGCCAGCCAGAGCCATGAGTCAAACCGAGAGTGGGTAGTCAGCTAGAGCCAGGAGTCTAACCGAGTGGGCAGCAGTCAGGGATCAAACTGAGCCGAAGTCAAAACAAGCCAGGAGTCATACACAGGAATCGAGCACTGGAATCACAAGAGCTATAGAGCACAGGTACACCATGAAAGGGCAAGGGAGAAGTGGCTCGCTGAGGCCTTTAAGGCCTAGTAAGTGGGTGGAGACTCACTCTGGCAATTAACAGCGGCCAATAAGAATAGCGTGTGTGCTTAAGCGCGACAACCAAGAAGTAATGCAATGTCGTCTGTACACAGAGTCGCTGGAGGAAATCACGGGCATCGTGAAAATCCCACTCGAAAGACTGAATTCACAGAGAAAGTAGGCCAGCCTCTGACTGGCCATCACTCTAGGTGACGTATTTAAAAGGCTCCATTGACTTGGTATGGGAGAAAGTAGGCAGCCTTCTGACTGACCGCCTACAGCACTGAACAGAGTAGGCAGCTTCCTGATTGGTTGCCAACTCTCACATGTTAAAAAGTTAATTATGCTAGACCCAAGTAATTTGATCTCCTAGGGAGAACAATTGTCCGGGTCCTGATTGGTTGCTTGATGCTTGTCACTCCAATTCCTATTGGCTAGGAATTGAAGAGGCAAGATTATATTAGCCTAAGGCTCCACCGTGTTTGCTGTCCCTTTGTTCATGTGTCTACAATATCCCCAGGGGTCCTATTGTATTGCAAGACCCTCAACCAACAGTCCATTGTACCCACTGGTTGCAGCCCAATTATGTATTGTGTTACTATTGTTGAATGTTTCCCAAAAACTGTATAAAAAGAGCTGATTTTTACAATAAAGGGGAGAAGTCGTTTTGGACTTGAGCTACGTCCTGTGTTTTCATTCCTGGATGGTTTAAAGGGTAAACCCTTTGACCCCCATTTAGGAGACCAGCATTCCCGTTGCCAGCTTTCCAATGTTTCAGCGTTCCAGCTTCCTGCATACCAGCCAGCTACAGTGATCCAGCCTTTTGAGGTACAGCTTCCAGCCTGCTTCGTTCAGCTACTCATCTTGTAGCTGACATCCAGTATTTACAATGGATGTTTCCAGCTTGCTTTCTTCAGCGTTCCAGACTATATTCCAACTACAGTGATTCCAGCTTCTTGTGGTGCAGTTACCGGACCAGCTACCAACTTGTGGCCAGCCTCAGGAGAGACAGCCCTGGACAGCACGGTGACCAGGGTTTCCGTTACAACAATATTGTCAGTGTTGCAGTTCAAGAGTAATTGAATGATAAGGTATCCACCTCCTGCCCCTTTTACTGATGTAACACTGCTCACCTCAGAGCAGCAAGACTGTCCGGATGGATCGTAGAGAGGGACAATCTTCAGTGATTATAAAGAAAAACCTGAAAAACCTGTCAAGGGGGGCAGGGTTTTCCTTATGATCACAGTAAGAAGAGATTGTCTCTTTCTGAGACCTGTTAAGAGACCAGATTCCAAATCTGAGGGGAGGCGGCTTACACTAGGTAAAAGTGGCAGGAGGAGGATACTTTATCATTCAATTACTCTTGAACTACAACTCTGACAGTATTGAAATAGCACTCTCCATGGCCCAAATACTATGAAGATTAATCGGAGCTGCTGTTTTTGCAAAACATTACTATCTCTTTAAATGGGACTTGTAAAAACTTGAATACTAGAGAGGTTGACAACACATTTCAGATTAATACACTGGAGATCTATCTTGCACTCAAAGCATTGAAAGTACCATTTAAATAATTTGGAATACTGTCCCCCAGAGTTCAGTTGGTTTGCTCCGGAATTTCTCCAGTATATCTTTATACATGATTCCCTTTGGGGGGGGTGTTCAGTAAAGTTGAGCAATCACATCACCGTATGCAATAGACTGCGGATGCAGTATTTTTTTTTAACTCTTCGAATGCCAGGGAGGCATGGCAACGCAATGCATTGGATAGTTCTCTGGCAGGCAAAAGGTTAACCCTTTTAGTGCCAGAAGGGTATGCCACGCATTTGCAATGCGTGGCGTACACCTCTGGCAGTCAAAGGGTTAACTGTGCATGAATTTTCAACCTTTGCTCTTCCATGCACATAAAAGGTCTGTCAGGCGGCAAAAGTGGCATGGTTTTCAGAAAGTGTGAAATCGGTCCTATTTTGGCATTTGGAAAACATTACATTCGCTATTTAATTGCTCATGTGAAATACCATCTAGTCTATGGAGACACCGAGGCTTGAAATAAAGACTAATTTCTGCATTTAGCTCAATTCAATAAAAAACAAACTGCTGTTTGAATTCAGACTGGGAGCGATTGCAATCTGCTATTTTCTTTCCATATTATCAATCACATTATTCCACTCCTTCAGCATAGCTCCCAACATTTCAAATGGCCAAAGAGGGACACTTGTGTTTTAGGTGGTGTTTCTGGGGGCGTGTCTGGTGGACGAGGCACTATCAAGAATTTTTAGGTTACTTTGTGACCCATTGACACCTCTTTGTGTAACTGAATATAAAATATAGAGCAAGACCAAAGTATTTTATTTACACAGATTCATTTACAAACACATATAAAGAAGATTAACTAAACATTAAGGTGAGTTTTATTGCTCTGGAGCAATGTGATACAATTATATACACACCTCATCTCCTAAAAAGAGGGACAGCAGAGTAGAAAAGAGGGACAGAGGGATTTGGGTCTCAAAGAGGGGTCTGTCCCTCCTAAAGAGGGACACTTGGGAGATATGCCTTCAGTGAATGAGACCCCAAATACCTGCACAGAGCAGCTGCGCCTCATTGAGAGGCCTAGTAAAGTCCTCTGGCACTCAAAGGGTTAATACTTGGACTTACCCGATGTTCACTGGGGTCTTCCTGTTCCATGGGGCATTACCTTGGGTTCCCTCTCTAATCTTCACAACACCTCACTGGCCCTTAAAGAGTTAAGCAGAGACATGCATGAGATCAGATTCAGTTTGAAAAGCTGTTAGTAGCTGTCACGTCCGCCTCCATGGACATCACATCCTGGACTGACTGACCCATAGTTCAAGGGCAAAATTCATATGGGTTATTAGGATTTTCTGACATATATATATATATATATATATATATATATATATTTGTATATTTGTCTGTGCGTATGTTTGTATGTCTATTTGTATGTGCATATATCTGTGTATGTGTCTGTGCATGTGTGCATATGTGTGTGTGTGTGTGTATAAATATCTGTGTGTGTGTCTATGCGTGTTTGCATGTGTGTCTATACGTATGTGCATATATCTGTATGTATGTTTATACATGCGTGCATAAAATTATGTGTATGTCTGTATGTGTGCACTTATATCTGTTTTTATATAACTATGCGTGTTTATGTGTGTGTATATGTGTGCTTGTGTGGATATGTATGTGTGTCTATGTGTGTGTCAAAAACACCAGAAGTGAATAAATGGTTGCTACTACACTGTATCAAACGCAGTCTTTTATAAGCAAGATTGCACTCACCCCTTCAACATGGGGACTGGTGGGTCCGGTGTTGCCCCCGTAAATCTTAGCATGCGATTTCCACAAACGCGAGGACCACTGGATGGGAGCGCTCACTGAACCACCTTGACACAATGTAACCACTCCAATTACATTAAAAAGTTTCAAGTTTATTGTGCCCACATTAAAAACATCAAACATATCTATAGACAAAAAGTGGGGTGACAAACACGTACACCTAACGCATTTCGTGCATAACCGAAAGAGGAACACTTATTCATGTCTATGCGTGTGTGTGTATAATATATCTGTGTGTTTGTCTGTATATCTGCATGGGTATGAGTGCGTTTGTATATCCGTGTATGTATATATCTGTGTGGGTATATATCTGTGGAGATATATATATGTGTGGGTATGTGTTTGTATTTGTATATATGAGTGGGTGTGTATATATCTGTATGGGTATATATCTGTGTGGGTATGTGTTTGTATGTGTATATATGAGTGTGTGTGTGTATATATCTGTGTGGGTATGTGTTTGTATGTGTATATATGAGTGTGGGTATATATCTGTGTGGGTATATATCTGTGTGGGTATGTGTTTGTATGTGTATATATGAGTGGGTGTGTATATATCTGTATGGGTATATATCTGTGTAGGTATGTGTTTGTATGTGTATATATGAGTGTGGGTATATATCTGTGTGGGTATGTGTTTGTATGTGTATATATGAGTGTGTGTGTGTGTATATCTGTGTGGGTATATATCTGTGTGGATTTGTGTTTGTATGTGTATATATGAGTGTGTGTGTGTGTGTATATCTGTGTTTGTATATATCTGTGTGTGTGTGTGTGTGCGTGTGTGTGATTGTGTTTGTGTGTGTGTTTATATTGATGTGTTAGGTCTTACTTCTCCCTTAATAACACCTTTGCCAGGTGTCCACTAAGGGAGAATACAGATGGACACAGTGTCCAGTTCAGCAGGACACCTCCTGACACCTACATAATCTCATTCAAGGAAAACCTATCAGGTGATTAAGATCGTGTCGGACGACCCGTGTGGAATGATACATTAGTGAATATGTACAACAGTGTATTTAAATGAACACTAAAACCTCCTAATAGTTAAGTAACCTGCCACTAATCTTACTCTGGACATAAAATCCTAATAGCTGTTATGTGTTAATTCTACATTGATTGGTTGTCCAAATGAATCTTTAATTAGTTCTGTATATAAGGTCCATGGTCCTTGTAGAAGGACTCGAGTACCCTAAACCCCTCCCACTGAAGGCTTCTTAAGAGCAGGTCAGTGGGAGGAGTTTCAGGTCCTGGAGTCCTGCAACAAAAAATCACGTCTGCCTCAATGAACATGCCAGTCAGTATTAATTAACCCTTTAAGCACCAGAGGGGGTGTGCAACACATTATTTTTCAATGCATTCCACAACCCTTGTGTCCTTAAAGGGTTAAGGATTCATTTTAGAGATCCAATCTGTGCAGAATAGATTCATAGCGGCCATTAGGCTTTTCTGCACAGATTAAAATAAGTAAAAATGTATTATTAGGACGTGTTAGTGTTCCTTTAACCGCTTGAATGCTAGAGATTTCTTTAACGCACTGCAAAGAATAGGAGACCTCTCTAGCATTCAAGGGGTTAAAAAGCTTGCTTGTAATTATGTATATGTGGGTGTTTGTGTGTAAAAAAATTGGCATTTGTGATGATCTGTTTAACAAATTAGATTTGAGAATTCTATATAATTAATTTTAGACCTGGCAATATGTGCTAATTTGCTGATGCAGCAGGGTATATAAATATAGTTATTGCTGCGATGCTGCCTCCCAGAATCCTTTGCTGCTCTGGCCCTCCTTATATTTAAACCTTTGACTGCCAGAGGTATATGCAACGCATTGCAAAAACAATGCGTTGCAAAATCCTCTGACACTCAAAGGGTTAATGGATGTGTCAAAAGGGATACGGGGGGAGGACAGACAACACAGACTCGCAGATCCCTTTTCTCCAAGATGTCTGCTCTGTTGCCCGCTGATGCCTGCCAAAAGGACTTGCATTTCTCACTAATTCTGGACTTTTCAGCATAATAACAGTGTGTATATGCTTATGCCTATGGAAATAAGGATTTGGGGGGCAATTACATTTTGATGATAGTTCCGCTTTATTTCCATCTGTTTCTACCATTTTTATTTTAACCCCTTAACGACATATGACTTACCAGGTACGTCCCGCAAAAACTGTCACTTAGTGACAGAGGACGTACCTGGTAAGTCACGGAAGTCCGCGTCTCCGTGCGGCTGCACGCCGCTCGGAGACTCAGGACTTCTTTGACAAAAAAAAACAAAATGTTAGGCGGGCATTAATGTGACAGCCGCGTACGAACGCGGCTGTCACTAAGGGGTTAATGCAGACCAGTGCTATTTACCCTATAATTCAATTGGTTAATCAGTGGGTGATGTAAGACTCGGTCAGTTCTGGGGAAAACCAACTGTACCTGGGACTGACAGCTGGAAATAGCGCAGATGTCTGAGCACATGCGCTGTCAGTTTCTTCTGATGCCGTGCAGCTCCTAGCAACGCCTCCTAGAGCAGACCGGGACTGACAGCTCAGACGCGCAGACATCACTATGCAAAGATGTCTGCGCTGTTTCCTGGCTGTCAGTCCTGGGAGCAGTAGGGATTCTCTAAAAGGAGGTAAAAATTCTGGCGACTAGTGCTACTGAGCAGCTAGTCGCCAGATGGGTAATTCTTTATGGGCAAGTTTAGGCGGGATGGTAGTTCCGCTTGAATGACAGACAGGTCTCCCATACAGTGAGAAGCCATATCCAGGGGAGGGTTGGCCAAGGAGGGCAATTGCCCCCTGGGTTGGTCATATATCTGGACTGGTGGGCTGCTGCCTCACTCAATCTCTGGCTTTCTATTGTAAATTGAGCTGCACAATGATGCCACAGAGCTTACAATTGGAATGGAGCTACAATAGTGATACCAGAGATCTTACAATCGGAATGAAGCTACAATAGTGATACCAGAGATCTTACAATTGGAATGGAGTTACAATAGTGATACCAGAGATCTTACAATTGGAATAGAACTACAATAGTGATACCAGAGATCTTACAATTGGAATGGAGTTACAATAGTGATACCAGAGATCTTACAATCGGAATGAAGCTACAATAGTGATACCAGAGATCTTACAATTGGAATGGAGTTACAATAGTGATACCAGAGATCTTACAATTGGAATAGAGCTACAATAGTGATACCAGAGATCTTACAATTGGAATGGAGCTACAATAGTGATACCAGAGATCTTACAATTGGAATGGAGCTACAATAGTGATACCAGAGATCTTACAATTGGAATGGAGTTACAATAGTGATACCAGAGATCTTACAATTGGAATGGAGCTATACTAGTGATACCAGAGATCTTACAATTGGAATGGAGCTACAATAGTGATACCAGAGATCTTACAATTGGAATGGAGCTACAATAGTGATACCAGAGATCTTACAATTGGAATGGAGCTACAATAGTGATACCAGAGATCTTACAATTGGAATGGAGTTACAATAGTGATACCAGAGATCTTACAATTGGAATGGCATTACAATAGTGATACCAGATATCTTACAATTGGAATGGAGCTATACTAGTGATACCAGAGATCTTACAATTGGAATGGAGCTACAATAGTGATACCAGAGATCTTACAATTGAAATGGAGCTACAATAATGATACCAGAGATCTTACAATTGGAATGGAGCTACAATAGTGATACCAAAGATCTTACAATTGAAATGGAGCTACACTAGTGATACCAGAGATCTTACAATTGGAATAGAGCTACAATAGCTATACCAGAGATCTTACAATTGAAATTGAGCTACAATAGTGATACCAGAGATCTTACAATTGAAATGGAGCTACAATAGTGATACCAGAGATCTTACAATGAAATTGAGCTACACTAGTGTTATCAGAGATCTTACAATTGAAATGGAGCTACAACAGTGATACCAAAGATCTTACAATTAGAATGAAGCTACAATAGTGATACCCGAGATCTTACAATTGAAATGGAGCTACACTAGTGATACCAGAGATTTTACAATTGAAATGGAGCTACAATAGTGATACCAGAGATCTTACAATTGAAGTGGAGCTACAATAGTGATACCAGAGATCTTACAATTGGAATGGAGCTACAATAGTGATACCAAAGATCTTACAATTGGAATGGAGCTACAATAGTGATACCAGAGATCTTACAATTGAAGTGGAGCTACAATAGTGATACCAGAGATCTTACAATTGGAATGGAGCTACAATAGTGATACCAAAGATCTTACAATTGGAATGGAGCTACAATAGTGATACCAGAGATCTTACAACTGAAATTGACCTATAATAGTGATACCAGAGATCTTGCAATTAAAATGGAGCTACAATAGTGATACCAGAGATCTTACAATTGGAATGGAGCTACAATAGTGATACCAGAGATAGATATTACAATTGAAATGGAGCTACACTAGTGATACCAGAGATCTTACAATTGAAATGGAGCTACACTAGTGATACCAGAGATCTTACAATTGAAATGGAACTACACTAGTGATACCACAGAGCTACAATTCAAGCTACATGGTATCAATAGCCTCACTTCACAACATTAATGCCAATTTTTTAATAAAAAGAAAATTGGGTGGGCTGAGACAGAGGGATGGAGCTGTGGTAGAAATGGGCCGCTTAATTGTTTTGGCCCCTGGTCACAAATTGCCAGCCTCCCGTGGCCATAAACCTTCTGACATTCAAAGCGTTAAAGGCTCCATTTAAGTCACTGGGATTTAGATCATTTTTATTTGTCGAGGTTTGTTCTAGAATTGTTCCAATCCTTCCTAGTCTATCCGGCGTATCTTGTTGCATCCTCTCTGGCACTCGTAGGGTTAATTTTTTTGGGCTACACAAACCTTTCAGGAGTAAATGAGGTGTTTTGTTAGGGCCCTGTGCATTAGGCTGTTTTGGTAACAAGGCTCTTTCATTATTCAATTTCATGTTTCCTTTGATGAATCATCTTAATGGTTTGTATGCATAATTAAGTTTCAGTTGCATAACAGAAAACACTGTGGTGGAATTGCTCTGCAAGCAATAAACAGACTGCTGGCTCGCTGATAGAAATGCAATATTCAGCTGGCTTTACGGCCTAGCACTGGAATGGATTTAGGCCGCTTTCACATGTGCAACACTAACGTGGTGATGGTGCGTTGTTTATGTCACCCATGGCCATGGCTGGGAACTTCCGTTTCTGAAGTCCTCGGAGGGGACTCCTCTGGTGCTGCTGAGGGGATAAAATTACAGCAAAACGTGACAAAAGGGGGCATGGTTTACCCGTGAGTGGGCGGGCTTTCTGGTGGCATCACAAAAGTGAGAGGAACTGGGTGAGGAAGGAGGAAAAGTGGGAAGAACTGGGTGGGAAGGAGCAGAAGTAGGCAGAGTTTAAAAGCAAACTCCCCACATCCGGAGAATCAGTCTCTGCCCCGGAGACCCGGTAATTCAGTCTCACAACCGGAGTCTCCAGGTATGCCCATGGCAAAACATAAGCTGCTGGGCAAAGGTACCTCTGACGGTACCAGGATTTACCGTACCCTTTTGGGGTTGTCGGTTCCTGAACCGCCACTGCTGCTGCCCCCCTTCCACGGCCGGCTGGAGCCCTGCTGCTTCCTGGTGTCTGCAGGTTCTGGATAGTCAGGCAGGAACAACTGGATGCTGCCCCCTGGCAGACTGGCAGGCCTAGTGAATTTAGCTGCAGAACCCTAGGTGGGGTTTCCAGAGGCCCTACGCCAGTAGACCGGCGAGGCAAGTGAATTCGCTCCTGCAGCGGCTAAGGTTAGAATCCCCAGCCCATGTCTACTCAAGAAATACAGCCGAGAGTTGTATTAAGGAGGGTAGAACAGACCAGCCTTTATGGATAAAACACAGTGCTTATATACACTTCCAGACACTCTTATCAAGATAAGAATACAAACTAGTGCTTGAAAAAGGGACATTTTAACTGGTCCATAATAACCTCCCCTGATTGGTCAATGAAGCACAGCAGGAGTCAATTCACATTCCAAACATTCCTAATCACGTGGAGTATTCTTTAAACAAGCCAGAGTGCTGGACTTAACAGCCCACTCTGCACTCTGGTTCCTCACTGCCATCCCCTTTGCATGACTTACAGTATAACCCCACACACACACTATTACAATGTCACACAATGTGCAAAACAGTGATCAATATTTCAAATGTTATAGTTCTAAATTATTCCATCTGGTCACAGTATCTTTCTCATGGGTGATGATTGCCTCTCATAAATGCAGCAGCATGCTGCAACTTTACTGCACTCATACAGGAAGGCAGTAAAGATGCAGCAGGGCAAATCTGTTGTGCCCTATGGGGCCGGCAGCAGACCTCTCCCACAAACAATGTTGGAGATTGAGATGCTTATCGGAACCTCCAATGAATGTCCAACCATGTGGGTGTCAGCCAATAATATTCTTCTGGCACTTATGTGGGCGGCCATCAGCCCCACACACCCTGCAACACGATCGATGGTGAAAAGAAGAAAGTTACGTTACGGACATGGTCTCTTGCCTCTGAGGGCTGCTAAAGTCGTGTCACCAGTGTGGGAGGCCTTATATTTTGTTGTTGATCTTTGCTGCTGGGAAGCATTTCAATGGATTGACAACTCTTTTAGTGTAGAAGTGTCTCCAGTTACCCCTTAGCCTGCCCTCTTCCTCTTGAAATCATTATATTTGCACACTGATGTGCTAAGCGAGACTGGATTAATTCAGGGGTAAGCCATCTGCCCCACAGGAGACAAGTACAAATTCTCAAATATTTAAATTATGTTTTTAACCCATTGAATGCCAGAGAAGTCTTCAGTGTATGGCTTCGCATTGCTTTGGAGACCTCTAGCATCCAAGGGGTTAAAAACACCATTTAAAATGGAACTTTCACCTTAATTCAAGTTTGCATATTTGAAAACTGCACCAAAAACTGCCTATATGTTATGTGAGCCAATAGACCAGCAAATGGACAGTTAAGGAGATATTCATACTTGTTACTGTATGTTGATGTATGCTATCCAGTGCGGTACCAGTGATGTTTCATTTTCATATGCTAGCGAAGCCTTTTCAGTGATGTGTCATATGCTAATGAAGGTTTCAATGAAGTTTCATACGCTAATGAAGCTTTGTGCAGTACCAGGAATTGTTCACTTTCACTTAGTCCAGTAATAAAACTGCAAATTTCTCCTAAACTATACATCTGCTGGACTTTTGGTTAACATGACATACAAGCAGTTTTTAATACAGTTTTCAGATATCCAGACTTGAAATAGGATGAAAGTTCCACTTTACATCAATGGTAAATTGGGGAATTTTGTCTCCTGTGCTGTGCTGGTTTGGTCCGGCGGTATGTCTCCACTTATTTTGTGACACCAGCCTGTAGGCAGAGGTGTAACTAGAAGCCTCCAGGCCCTGGTACAAGAAGTGCCACAGGCCCCCCTCGACCACATTGACCCCCTCCACAATGCCCCCATATCCTATCTGGAGCTCCTGCGCGGTCCTCTTAGTAATGCAAAGCTCTGGGAGATGATGTCATCTCTCAGTGTTCTGTGTTACTAGAGCACCGGTGGGAGATTGCGGGCTCCAGGCTGAGGGGTCACAGGGGGAGGCCGGGCCCCTGGAGTGCATGGACCCAGTCGCAGGTGCGACCCCTATAGTTACGCCACTACCTGTAGGAATGATATAGTTTTGTGTCATTTTATTTCTGCTAGTTATCTGCCAGCTGTGCCGGTCTGCGGAATGAACAATAATCAATACAGATAATATTTCCTGGGCCTCATTATGCTCTGTGGTGCCCCCGTGTATGTAATATGATTCTGTTCTGAAACCTAATAAGACCTTGTGGATTAGAGACATTTGTAATAGCCCCTCAGCCATTTAATTCTTCATCTTTATTTGTCGTTCCTTTCCCCTTCAGGCTGCAGTCAATTCCTATTGCTCCATAACTTCTCCTTTTGCTTCATATGGATCATCCCTATAAATCGTCTTATTGCTCCTTAACTTCTCCCTATAACTATTAATATTTCTTAATTTAACTCTTCCCTATAACTCTTCTTATTGCTTTATTTAACTCCTCCCTATAACGTCTCCTATTGCTCTATATAACCTTCCCTATTAAAACCTCCTATTTTTCCATATATCTCCTCCATATAACTCCACCTATTTTTCCATATAACCCCTCCATATAACTCCTCCTATTTTTCCATATAACCCCTCCGTGTAACTCCTCATATTGCTCCATATAACCCTCCCTATTAGTGATGAGCGAGCACCCCAATGCTCGGATGTTCGGGTGCTCTGACCGAGCACCCCCTGAGGCTCGAGTGCTCGGCCGAGCACCCGAGCCCCATTGAAGTCAATGGGAGGACTCGAGCATTACACCAGGCACCCCCTGCTCTGATGAGGGGAGGGTGCCTGGTCCATAGGAAAAGGGCAGAAAAAGATGGAAACACTACAGAAATGGTTCAGGGACAGCATAGGGAGGATGTCTGGATGCACCTTGGACTCCAACATCGCTGCTGGGAACGATCTTTCGCCCGTAGTACGCCATTTTTACAGACTGACCGTAAAACACACAAAAAGGAAAATAAAAACGACTTTAGGCGAAAAATTGTTACCAAACAGTATTTGCTGTATATTTACTTGTATATCATCTGCAAATTCTCCCAAAAATTTCCTTGATTTTCAGAACTGAGGCCATGATTAAGAGGGAAACGTGCGCAGAGGCAAATTATCCCAAAAATTTCCTTGATTTTCAGAACTGAGGCCATGATTAAGAGGGAAACGTGCACAGAGGCAAATTCTCCCAAAAATTTCCTTGATTTTCAGAACTGAGGCCATGATTAAGAGGGAAACGTGCGCTGAGCTGACCATCTAAAACATTATGGGTGAGGGTCTGCTGCAGAGCTGACCATCCTAAACATTATATGCGAAGGCCCGCTAGTGAGCTGACGCTATAAAACATTATATGAGAGGGCCCGCTAGAGAGCTGACCCAATAAAACATTATATGAGAAGGCCCGCTGGTGAGCTGACCTATATAAAAATTGGCAAACAGGGCCCGCTGGTGAGCTGGCCCTATATAAAAATTATATCACAGGGCCCGCTGGTGAGCTGGCCCTATATAAAAATTATATCCCAGGGCACGCTGGTGAGCTGGCCCTATATAAAAATTATATCCCAGGGCATATGGAAGAGGAGGAGGAGGATGAGAAGATTAAGAGTCAACCATATACCCGTTTTTGGGGTGGAAGGGGTGAATGGGAATACAGAGTATTCCCATCATTGTAAATAACATATATAAAGTGAGTTTATGTTCCCCCGGGGCTTTCCTCCAGTGGAGTGGAGAAGTCAGGGGAAATCCAGGCCTTGTTCATTTTTATAAGTGTCAACCTATCAGCATTGTCGGTGGAAAGGCGGATACGCTTATCTGTTATGATGCCACCAGCAGCACTAAATACCCGCTCAGACAGAACGCTGGCGGCAGGGCAGGCCAGCACCTCCAAGGCGTAGAGTGCCAGTTCATACCACGTGTCCAGCTTGGACACCCAGTAGTTGTAAGGCACAGAGGGATCATTGAGGACGCTGACACGGTCTGCTACGTACTCCTTCACCATCTTCCAAAACTTTTCCCTCCTTGTGACACTAGGCTGCGCATCAGGGTGAGGGTGCTGGCGGGGTGTCATGAAGGTGTCCCACGCCTTGGAGAGTGTTGCCCTGCCTTTGTCGGAACTGCTGTGTGCTCCCCTTTTCTCCCCTTCTCGGTTGGCCAAGGTAGCACGTACTCTGCCGCCAGCGTTGTCAGATGGAAAATTTTGGAGCAATTTTTCAACAAGAACCTTCTGGTATTGCACCATTTTGCTTGTCCTCTCCACCGGAGGAATGAGAGATGAGAAATTCTCTTTGTAGCGGGGGTCCAGAAGGGTGAACACCCAGTAATCCGTGTTGTCTAAAATGCGTACAACGCGTGGGTCACGGGAAAGGCAGCCTAACATAAAGTCAGCCATGTGTGCCAGAGTACCAACAGTCAAGATTTCGCTGTCCTCACCAGGAGGCTGACTCTCAATATCCTCATCCTCTTCCTCCTCTTCTGCCCACCCACGCTGAAGAGATGGAACTAAAGTTCCATGGCTACCCTCTGTAGCGGAGGCAACCGTGTCTTCCTCCTCCTCCTCCTCCTCCTCCTCCTCCTCCGCCTCCTCCAATTGTCGCTGAGAAGACGAAGTGAGGGTGCTCTGGCTATCACCTTGTGTAAGCTCTTCCTCCCCCATTTCCACCTCTTCCACATGCAAAGCGTCGGTTTTAATTGTGAGCAGCGAGCGTTTCAGTAGACACAGAAGTGGGATGGTTACACTGATAATAGCGTTATCGCCGCTCACCATCTGTGTCGATTCCTCAAAATTGCGTAAAACCTCGCAGAGGTCTGACATCCATTCCCACTCCTCACTTCTGATTACAGGAAGTTGAACGGAGAGGCGACGACCGTGTAACAGCTGGTACTCCACTACTGCCCTCTGCTGCTCACAAAGCCGGGCCAACATGTGGAAGGTGGAGTTCCAGCGCGTGCTCACGTCACACAGCAGCCGGTGAGCTGGCAATTGTAAGCGCTGCTGCAGCTTCAACAGGCCGGCCGAAGCTGTAGATGACTTACGGAAATGTGCACACACGCGGCGCACCTTGGTCAAGAGATCATGCACATTGGGGTAGGTTTTTAGAAATCGCTGCACCACTAAATTAAATACATGCGCTAGGCATGGTACGTGTGTGAGCTTGCCGAGCTCCAAAGCCGCCACCAAGTTACGCCCATTATCACACACAACCATGCCTGCTTGCAGGTTGAGTGGCGAGAGCCACTGCTCGGTCTGGTGACTAATCCCCTGCAACAGCTCTGAGGCCGTGTGCTGTTTGTCCCCAAGGCAGATCAGCTTCAGCACGGCCTGTTGACGCTTCCCCACTGCAGTGCTACACTGCTTCCAGCTACTGGCTGATGGGGGAGTGGCGGTGTGTGTAGAGAATTCGGAGGTGGAAACGGAGGAGGAGGAGCCAATAACGTAGGTGCTGGTGGAAACCCTGATGGAGGTAGGGCCCGCAATCCTCGGCGTGGGTAGCACCCGTGCCATCCCAGGGTCCGAGTCGCTCCCAGCCTCCACGACATTCACCCAGTGTGCCGTCAGGGAAATGTAGCGTCCCTGGCCACAAGCACTTGTCCATGTGTCAGTCGTTAAGTGGACCTTCCCAGTAACTGCGTTGGTCAGGGCACGGGTGATGTTACGGGACACATGGTGGTGTAATGCGGGGATGGCACACCGGGAAAAGTAGTGGCGGCTGGGGACCGCGTACCGAGGGACAGCTGCTGCCATCAGGCTGCGGAAGGACTCAGTGTCCACAAGCCTAAATGGCAGCATTTCGATGGCCAGTAATTTTGAAAGGTGTGAGGTTAGTGCTATGGCCTGTGGGTGGGTGGCTGGGTATTTTCTCTTGCGCTCAAATGCCTGGGGTAACGACATTTGGACGCTGTGCTGGGACAGGGAAGTGGATGTGGTCGCTGATGGTGCTTCAGATGCTACAGGTGCAGGGCGGGAGGTATGCGGGCCTGCGCCTTCGACAGGCGATTGGCCGGCACCGAAAACAGGGGAAGAGGAGGCAGTGGTGTGGCCTGCAGACACAGATGGGCGATCCAGGCATTCCTCCCACTTACTACGGTGCTTGGATGCCATGTGTCGGATCATACTGGTGGTGGTGAGGTTTCTAGTGTTCATGCCTCGGCTCATTCTGGTGTGGCACAGGTTGCAAACTACAAATCTTTTGTCGTCCGCACTTTCCTTAAAAAAACGCCATACCGCGGAACACCTACCCCTTGGCAAGGTAGATTTACGCAAGGGGGTGCTCCGTGGAACATTTGCGGGCCGGTTTGGTGCGGTCCGCCTTCTTTCTGTAGCCACACCACTGCCTCTTCCAGCCTGTTGCGGTGCTGCAGATGGCTCACCCTCAGGACTGCTGTCATCGCTCGGCTCTACACCTTCCCAGGTGGGGTCAGTCACCTCATCGTCCACCAAGTCCTCCTCCACTTCCTCACTCTGATCATCCTCCTCAAGTCTTGATCCCACCACATACTCAGTCATTGACAACTGTATAACATTCTCCTCAACAAGGTCTTGAGACGGAAATAGTGGTTGATTTAATGGCAACTGTGTCTCATCATCATCATCATCATCATCCACTACTTCCTTTGACCTTAAATGCCGTTCACATCTGTCATCTTCTTGTGATTGGGTAGCCTCTAGAGGTTGTGAATCAGGGCACAAGATGTCATGTTCCTCTGCAAGCGTGCTTGGAGAGAGGGTCAAATGAAGGATTGGTGATGAGACGAGCTCATCACTATATCCCAGTGTGGGATCACTTCTTTGACCAGACCGTGTATGGTGGGAGGAAGGATGATCAGAGTGAGGATTATGTTGACCAGACTCTTGGCTACTGAGAGTGGACTTGGTGGAAGACAGGGTGGTGCTTAACCGACTGGAAGCAGTATCAGCTGTCATCCAACCGACCACCTGTTCGCACTGGTCGGACCTCGAGAGTGATGTCCTGCGACGCCCTGTGAAATCAGACATGAAGCTAGGTATGGTGGATGTCTTTCTTTCTTGTGCTCTGGCACCAGGCACAGTTTCTCCGCGTCCTGACCCGCGCCCTGAACTTTCAGGATCACGTCCACTTCCCCGTCCCTTTTTACCCGCCTTCTTCATCTTACACGATATATATGACTTTAATATATATGAGTTTGAAAACTTAACAGTATTTCTTACTATTCTGCAACTCTGCAGAGTACACAGAATAGGCTGCTAAACTGCGGTGACACACACTGAAAGGAATAAGTGACTTTAATATTTGAGTTTGAAAGATTAACAGTATTTCTTACTATTCTGCAACTCTGCAGAGTACACAGAATAGGCTGCTAAACTGCGGTGACACACACTGAATGGAATAAGTGACTTTAATATTTGAGTTTGAAAACTTAACAGTATTTCTTATAATTCTGGAACTGTACAGAGTACACAGAATAGGCTGTTAAACGGCGGTGAAAGACACTGAATGGAATATGTGACTTTAATATTTGAGTTTGAAAACTTAACAGTATTTCTTATAATTCTGGAACTGTACAGAGTACACAGAATAGGCTGTTAAACGGCGGTGAAAGACACTGAATGGAATATGTGACTTTAATATTTGAGTTTGAAAACTTAACAGTATTTCTTATAATTCTGCAACTCTGCAGAGTACACAGAATAGGCTGTTAAACGGCGTTGAAACACACTGAATGGAATATGTGACTTTAATATTTGAGTTTGAAAACTTAACAGTATTTCTTATAATTCTGCAACTGTACAGAGTACACAGAATAGGCTGTTAAACGGCGGTGAAAGACACTGAATGGAATATGTGACTTTAATATTTGAGTTTGAAAACTTAACAGTATTTCTTATAATTCTGCAACTCTGCAGAGTACACAGAATAGGCTGTTAAACGGCGTTGAAACACACTGAATGGAATATGTGACTTTAATATTTGAGTTTGAAAACTTAACAGTATTTCTTATAATTCTGCAACTCTGCAGAGTACACAGAATAGGCTGTTAAACGGCGGTGAAAGACACTGAATGGAATATGTGACTTTAATATTTGAGTTTGAAAACTTAACAGTATTTCTTATAATTCTGCAACTCTGCAGAGTACACAGAATAGGCTGTTAAACGGCGTTGAAACACACTGAATGGAATATGTGACTTTAATATTTGAGTTTGAAAACTTAACAGTATTTCTTATAATTCTGCAACTCTGCAGAGTACACAGAATAGGCTGTTAAACGGCGGTGAAAGACACTGAATGGAATATGTGACTTTAATATTTGAGTTTGAAAACTTAACAGTATTTCTTACTATTCTGCAACTCTGCAGAGTACACAGAATAGGCTGTTAAACGGCGTTGAAACACACTGAATGGAATATGTGACTTTAATATTTGAGTTTGAAAACTTAACAGTATTTCTTATAATTCTGGAACTGTACAGAGTACACAGAATAGGCTGTTAAACGGCGGTGAAAGACACTGAATGGAATATGTGACTTTAATATTTGAGTTTGAAAACTTAACAGTATTTCTTATAATTCTGCAACTGTACAGAGTACACAGAATAGGCTGTTAAACGGCGGTGAAAGACACTGAATGGAATATGTGACTTTAATATTTGAGTTTGAAAACTTAACAGTATTTCTTATAATTCTGCAACTCTGCAGAGTACACAGAATAGGCTGTTAAACGGCGGTGAAAGACACTGAATGGAATATGTGACTTTAATATTTGAGTTTGAAAACTTAACAGTATTTCTTACTATTCTGCAACTCTGCAGAGTACACAGAATAGGCTGTTAAACGGCGTTGAAACACACTGAATGGAATATGTGACTTTAATATTTGAGTTTGAAAACTTAACAGTATTTCTTATAATTCTGGAACTGTACAGAGTACACAGAATAGGCTGTTAAACGGCGGTGAAAGACACTGAATGGAATATGTGACTTTAATATTTGAGTTTGAAAACTTAACAGTATTTCTTATAATTCTGCAACTGTACAGAGTACACAGAATAGGCTGTTAAACGGCGGTGAAAGACACTGAATGGAATATGTGACTTTAATATTTGAGTTTGAAAACTTAACAGTATTTCTTATAATTCTGCAACTCTGCAGAGTACACAGAATAGGCTGTTAAACGGCGGTGAAAGACACTGAATGGAATATGTGACTTTGATATTTTAGTTTGAAGACTTAACAGTATTTCTTCCTATTCTGCAACTCTGCACAGTACACAGAATGTGCTGCTACACTGCGGCGAAGCACACTGAATGGAATATGTGACTTTGATATTTTAGTTTGAAGACTTAACAGTATTTCTTCCTATTCTGCAACTCTGCACAGTACACAGAATGTGCTGCTACACTGCGGCGAAGCACACTGAATGGAATATGTGACTTTGATATTTTAGTTTGAAGACTTAACAGTATTTCTTCCTATTCTGCAACTCTGCACAGTACACAGAATGTGCTGCTAAACTGCGGCGAAGCACACTGAATGGAATATGTGACTTTGATATTTTAGTTTGAAGACTTAACAGTATTTCTTCCTATTCTGCAACTCTGCACAGTACACAGAATGTGCTGCTAAACTGCGGCGAAGCACACTGAATGGAATATGTGACTTTGATATTTTAGTTTGAAGACTTAACAGTATTTCTTCCTATTCTGCAACTCTGCACAGTACACAGAATGTGCTGCTAAACTGCGGCGAAGCACACTGAATGGAATATGTGACTTTGATATTTTAGTTTGAAGACTTAACAGTATTTCTTCCTATTCTGCAACTCTGCACAGTACACAGAATGTGCTGCTAAACTGCGGCGAAGCACACTGAATGGAATATGTGACTTTGATATTTTAGTTTGAAGACTTAACAGTATTTCTTCCTATTCTGCAACTCTGCACAGTACACAGAATGTGCTGCTAAACTGCGGCGAAGCACACTGAATGGAATATGTGACTTTGATATTTTAGTTTGAAGACTTAACAGTATTTCTTCCTATTCTGCAACTCTGCACAGTACACAGAATGTGCTGCTAAACTGCGGCGAAGCACACTGAATGGAATATGTGACTTTGATATTTTAGTTTGAAGACTTAACAGTATTTCTTCCTATTCTGCAACTCTGCACAGTACACAGAATGTGCTGCTACACTGCGGCGAAGCACACTGAATGGAATATGTGACTTTGATATTTTAGTTTGAAGACTTAACAGTATTTCTTCCTATTCTGCAACTCTGCACAGTACACAGAATGTGCTGCTACACTGCGGCGAAGCACACTGAATGGAATATGTGACTTTGATATTTTAGTTTGAAGACTTAACAGTATTTCTTCCTATTCTGCAACTCTGCACAGTACACAGAATGTGCTGCTAAACTGCGGCGAAGCACACTGAATGGAATATGTGACTTTGATATTTTAGTTTGAAGACTTAACAGTATTTCTTCCTATTCTGCAACTCTGCACAGTACACAGAATGTGCTGCTAAACTGCGGCGAAGCACACTGAATGGAATATGTGACTTTGATATTTTAGTTTGAAGACTTAACAGTATTTCTTCCTATTCTGCAACTCTGCACAGTACTCAGAATGTGCTGCTAAACTGCGGCGACGCACACTGAATGGAATACGTGACTTTGATATTTTAGTTTGAAGACTTAACAGAATGTGCTCTAATCTGCAACTTTGCACACTAAACAGAATGTGCTCTAATCTGCAACTTTGCACACTAAACAGAATGTGCTCTAATCTGCAACTTTGCACACTAAACAGAATGTGCTCTAATCTGCAACTGTGCACACTAAACAGAATGTGCTCTAATCTGCAACTTTGCACACTAAACAGAATATATATATTTTTTTTTTTTTTTTTTTGTTTTTTCCCCCCACACCAAATAACCTGCTGCCCCCACACACAGTAGTCCTAAAAAGGACTTTTGGTTCTTTTTTTTTAACAATTTTTGTTTTTTTCCTCCCTACACTGCCTTTCCCTTCCTATCCTCAGCTCTCCCTGGCTCAGACTGAGCCGAACTCGATGGTCAGGTGCTATACAGCACCTGACCACGGGTTCTGGCCAGCCAATCAGTGTAATGCCAGCAGCCAACATGGCTGCTGGCATTACACCGATGTCAGAGCCTCCCTGCACGTTTATTGGCTGCGCAGCAGCCGCAAAACGTGCGGGGAGGAGACCCGAACATGGCGGGCGAGCACATGCGGTACTCGTACGAGTACCGCCATGTGCCGAGCAGAGCGATGCTCGAGCCGATCCGAGCATCGGCCGAGCATGCTCGCTCAACACTACTCCCTATAACTCATCATATTTTTCCATATAACTCCTCCCTATAACTCCTCCTATTGCTCCATATACATCCTCCCTATAACTCCTCCTATTGTTCCATATAACTCCTCCTATTGTTCCATATAACTCCTCCCTATAACTCCTCCTATTGTTCCATATAGCCTACATATAACTCCCACTATTGCTGTATAGAACACCATCCTATGACTTGGTACATTCCTCCATAGAATGTCTCCCTATAACTCCTCCTATTGTTCCATAAAATCCCTCCTACATTATCCTACGCTCTGGCTTCTGGAAATCCATGGAGAGGGTACTCTAGCCCAGAATACCGACTTTGTCTGAGACAGAAACTTTCGGTCAACCATGGCCATGGCTTAATCATTCACAAATCACCTGTAGTTGTATTCTTGGATGTAGCCAAAGCCTTTGATCAAATGTAGCATAAAGAACTGCTGTACAAGATTATCCATCTGCAATTCCCCAGCTACCGGATAAATCTAAAGGCAAGCTATTTGGCTGGATGCTCGTTTCATTCATGTGGCTGTGCGAGAGGAGTTATCGACAATGTTCCCTATCTGATCCAGTGTGCCACAGGGAACCATCCTTGGACCACCCCGGTTTAATCTCTCCATTAAAGGTGAACATTCACCTCTAGTGATGATCGAGCACCCCGATGCTCGGGTGTTCAGGTGCTCTGGCCGAGCGCCCCCGGAGGCTCGAGTGCTCGGCCGAGCACCCGAGCCCCATTGAAGTCAATGGGAGGACTCGAGCATTACACCAGGCACCCCCTGCTCTGATGAGGGGAGGGTGCCTGGTTCATAGGAAAAGGTCAGAAAATGATGGAAACACCACAGAAATGGTTCAGGGACAGCATAGGGAGGATGTCTGGATGCATCTTGGACTCCAACGTCGCTGCTGGGAACAATGTTTCGCCCGTAGTACGCCATTTTTACAGACTGACCGTAAAACACACAAAAAGGAAGATAAAAACTAATCTGCGGCTAGGCACACTAAACAATATGTGACGCTAATCTGCGGCTAGGCACACTAAACAATATGTGACGTTAATCTGCGGCTAGGCACACTAAACAATATGTGACGCTAATCTGCGGCTAGGCACACTAAACAATATGTGACGCTAATCTGCGGCTAGGCACACTAAACAATATGTGACACTAATCTGCGGCTAGGCACACTAAACAATATGTGACGTTAATCTGCGGCTAGGCACACTAAACAATATGTGACGCTAATCTGCGGCTAGGCACACGAAACAGAATGTGACGCTAATCTGCGGCTAGGCACATGAAACAGAATGTGACGCTAATCTGCGGCTAGGCACAGTGAACGGAATATGTGACGTTAATTTGTGAATTTGCACACTAAACAGAATGTGACAATAATCTATGGCTAGGCACACGTTTAAAATGGCCCTTTTTGTTGCTGCGTTGTAAAATCATTGGCCCTGTGCACCTAACAGAATATGTCAGCTTGTCACTGCACTGTGAAATATTTGTCCCTGTGCACCTAGTACAATGTCACCTTAGAACATGTCCCCCCCCACAAAAAAATGAAATTCTGCCACCCCCAAAAAAAATTAAATGCTGCCCCCACACACAACAGTCCTAAAAAGGACTTTTGGGTCTTGAAAGAGTTTCAACAATTTTATTCTCCCTACACTGACTTCCTGTGCATCTAGTATTATATGTCACCTTTCAAATATCCCCCCCACAAAAAAAAGGAAATTGTGCCCCCCCCAAAAAAATATAAATGCTGCCCCCACACACAACAGTCCTAAAAAGGACTTTTGGGTCTTGAAAGAGTTTCAACAATTTTATTCTCCCTACACTGACTTCCTGTGCATCTAGTATTATATGTCACCTTTCAAATATCCCCCCCACAAAAAAAAGGAAATTGTGCCCCCCCAAACAAAATATAAATGCTGCCCCCACACACAACAGTCCTAAAAAGTAGTGTTGAGCGAGCATGCTCGGCCGATGCTCGGATCGGCACGAGCATCGCTCTGCTCGGCACATGGCGGTACTCGTACGAGTACCGCATGTGCTCGCCCGCCATGTTCGTGTCTCCTCCCCGCACGTTTTGCGCCTGCTGCGCAGCCAATAAACGTGCAGGGAGGCTCTGACATCGGTGTAATGCCAGCAGCCATGTTGGCTGCTGGCATTACACTGATTGGCTGGCCAGAACCCGTGGTCAGGTGCTGTATAGCACCTGACCATCGAGTTCGGCTCAGTCTGAGCCAGGGAGAGCTGAGGATAGGAAGGGAAAGGCAGTGTAGGGAGGAAAAAAACAAAAATTGTTAAAAAAAAAGAACCAAAAGTCCTTTTTAGGACTACTGTGTGTGGGGGCAGCAGGTTATTTGGTGTGGGGGGAAAAAAACAAAAAAAAAAAAAAAAATATATATATATTCTGTGTAGTGTGCAAAGTTGCAGATTAGAGCACATTCTGTTTAGTGTGCACAGTTGCAGATTAGAGCACATTCTGTTTAGTGTGCAAAGTTGCAGATTAGAGCACATTCTGTTAAGTCTTCAAACTAAAATATCAAAGTCACGTATTCCATTCAGTGTGCGTCGCCGCAGTTTAGCAGCACATTCTGAGTACTGTGCAGAGTTGCAGAATAGGAAGAAATACTGTTAAGTCTTCAAACTAAAATATCAAAGTCACATATTCCATTCAGTGTGCTTCGCCGCAGTTTAGCAGCACATTCTGTGTACTGTGCAGAGTTGCAGAATAGGAAGAAATACTGTTAAGTCTTCAAACTAAAATATCAAAGTCACATATTCCATTCAGTGTGCTTCGCCGCAGTTTAGCAGCACATTCTGTGTACTGTGCAGAGTTGCAGAATAGGAAGAAATACTGTTAAGTCTTCAAACTAAAATATCAAAGTCACATATTCCATTCAGTGTGCTTCGCCGCAGTGTAGCAGCACATTCTGTGTACTGTGCAGAGTTGCAGAATAGGAAGAAATACTGTTAAGTCTTCAAACTAAAATATCAAAGTCACATATTCCATTCAGTGTGCTTCGCCGCAGTGTAGCAGCACATTCTGTGTACTGTGCAGAGTTGCAGAATAGGAAGAAATACTGTTAAGTCTTCAAACTAAAATATCAAAGTCACATATTCCATTCAGTGTGCTTCGCCGCAGTTTAGCAGCACATTCTGTGTACTGTGCAGAGTTGCAGAATAGGAAGAAATACTGTTAAGTCTTCAAACTAAAATATCAAAGTCACATATTCCATTCAGTGTGCTTCGCCGCAGTGTAGCAGCACATTCTGTGTACTGTGCACAGTTGCAGAATAGGAAGAAATACTGTTAAGTCTTCAAACTAAAATATCAAAGTCACATATTCCATTCAGTGTGCTTCGCCGCAGTGTAGCAGCACATTCTGTGTACTGTGCACAGTTGCAGAATAGGAAGAAATACTGTTAAGTCTTCAAACTCAAATATCAAAGTCACATATTCCATTCAGTGTGCTTCGCCGCAGTGTAGCAGCACATTCTGTGTACTGTGCAGAGTTGCAGAATAGGAAGAAATACTGTTAAGTCTTCAAACTAAAATATCAAAGTCACATATTCCATTCAGTGTGCTTCGCCGCAGTGTAGCAGCACATTCTGTGTACTGTGCACAGTTGCAGAATAGGAAGAAATACTGTTAAGTCTTCAAACTAAAATATCAAAGTCACATATTCCATTCAGTGTGTTTCAACGCCGTTTAACAGCCTATTCTGTGTACTCTGTACAGTTCCAGAATTATAAGAAATACTGTTAAGTTTTCAAACTCAAATATTAAAGTCACATATTCCATTCAGTGTGTTTCACCGCCGTTTAACAGCCTATTCTGTGTACTCTGTACAGTTCCAGAATTATAAGAAATACTGTTAAGTTTTCAAACTCAAATATTAAAGTCACATATTCCATTCAGTGTCTTTCACCGCCGTTTAACAGCCTATTCTGTGTACTCTGCAGAGTTGCAGAATAGTAAGAAATACTGTTAAGTTTTCAAACTCAAATATTAAAGTCACATATTTCATTCAGTGTGTTTCACCGCCGTTTAGCAGCCTATTCTGTGTACTCTGCACAGTTGCAGACTAGGAAGAAATACTGTTAAGTTTTCAAACTCAAATATTAAAGTCACTTATTCCATTCAGTGTGTGTCACCACAGTTTAGCAGCCTATTCTGTGTACTCTGCACAGTTGCAGACTAGGAAGAAATACTGTTAAGTTTTCAAACTCAAATATTAAAGTCACTTATTCCATTCAGTGTGTGTCACCGCAGTTTAGCAGCCTATTCTGTGTACTCTGCACAGTTGCAGAATAGTAAGAAATACTGTTAAGTTTTCAAACTCAAATATTAAAGTCACATATTCCATTCAGTGTCTTTCACCGCCGTTTAACAGCCTATTCTGTGTACTCTGTACAGTTCCAGAATTATAAGAAATACTGTTAAGTTTTCAAACTCAAATATTAAAGTCACATATTCCATTCAGTGTGTTTCACCGCCGTTTAACAGCCTATTCTGTGTACTCTGTACAGTTCCAGAATTATAAGAAATACTGTTAAGTTTTCAAACTCAAATATTAAAGTCACATATTCCATTCAGTGTCTTTCACCGCCGTTTAACAGCCTATTCTGTGTACTCTGCAGAGTTGCAGAATAGTAAGAAATACTGTTAAGTTTTCAAACTCAAATATTAAAGTCACATATTTCATTCAGTGTGTTTCACCGCCGTTTAGCAGTCTATTCTGTGTACTCTGCACAGTTGCAGACTAGGAAGAAATACTGTTAAGTTTTCAAACTCAAATATTAAAGTCACTTATTCCATTCAGTGTGTGTCACCACAGTTTAGCAGCCTATTCTGTGTACTCTGCACAGTTGCAGACTAGGAAGAAATACTGTTAAGTTTTCAAACTCAAATATTAAAGTCACTTATTCCATTCAGTGTGTGTCACCGCAGTTTAGCAGCCTATTCTGTGTACTCTGCACAGTTGCAGAATAGTAAGAAATACTGTTAAGTTTTCAAACTCAAATATTAAAGTCACATATTCCATTCAGTGTCTTTCACCGCCGTTTAACAGCCTATTCTGTGTACTCTGTACAGTTCCAGAATTATAAGAAATACTGTTAAGTTTTCAAACTCAAATATTAAAGTCACATATTCCATTCAGTGTGTTTCACCGCCGTTTAACAGCCTATTCTGTGTACTCTGTACAGTTCCAGAATTATAAGAAATACTGTTAAGTTTTCAAACTCAAATATTAAAGTCACATATTCCATTCAGTGTCTTTCACCGCCGTTTAACAGCCTATTCTGTGTACTCTGCAGAGTTGCAGAATAGTAAGAAATACTGTTAAGTTTTCAAACTCAAATATTAAAGTCACATATTCCATTCAGTGTCTTTCACCGCCGTTTAACAGCCTATTCTGTGTACTCTGCAGAGTTGCAGAATAGTAAGAAATACTGTTAAGTTTTCAAACTCAAATATTAAAGTCACATATTCCATTCAGTGTCTTTCACCGCCGTTTAACAGCCTATTCTGTGTACTCTGTACAGTTCCAGAATTATAAGAAATACTGTTAAGTTTTCAAACTCAAATATTAAAGTCACTTATTCCATTCAGTGTGTGTCACCACAGTTTAGCAGCCTATTCTGTGTACTCTGCACAGTTGCAGAATAGGAAGAAATACTGTTAAGTTTTCAAACCCAAATATTAAAGTCACATATTCCATTCAGTGTGTGTCACCGCAGTTTAGCAGCCTATTCTGTGTACTCTGCAGAGTTGCAGAATAGGAAGAAATACTGTTAAGTTTTCAAACTCAAATATTAAAGTCACTTATTCCATTCAGTGTGTGTCACCGCAGTTTAGCAGCCTATTCTGTGTACTCTGCAGAGTTGCAGAATAGGAAGAAATACTGTTAAGTTTTCAAACTCAAATATTAAAGTCACTTATTCCATTCAGTGTGTGTCACCGCAGTTAGCAGCCTATTCTGTGTACTCTGCACAGTTGCAGACTAGGAAGAAATACTGTTAAGTTTTCAAACTCAAATATTAAAGTCACTTATTCCATTCAGTGTGTGTCACCGCAGTTTAGCAGCCTATTCTGTGTACTCTGCACAGTTGCAGAATAGGAAGAAATACTGTTAAGTTTTCAAACCCAAATATTAAAGTCACATATTCCATTCAGTGTGTGTCACCGCAGTTTAGCAGCCTATTCTGTGTACTCTGCACAGTTGCAGAATAGGAAGAAATACTGTTAAGTTTTCAAACTCATATATATTAAAGTCATATATATCGTGTAAGATGAAGAAGGCGGGTAAAAAGGGACGGGGAAGTGGACGTGATCCTGAAAGTTCAGGGCGCGGGTCAGGACGCGGAGAAACTGTGCCTGGTGCCAGAGCACAAGAAAGAAAGACATCCACCATACCTAGCTTCATGTCTGATTTCACAGGGCGTCGCAGGACATCACTCTCGAGGTCCGACCAGTGCGAACAGGTGGTCGGTTGGATGACAGCTGATACTGCTTCCAGTCGGTTAAGCACCACCCTGTCTTCCACCAAGTCCACTCTCAGTAGCCAAGACTCTGGTCAACATAATCCTCACTCTGATCATCCTTCCTCCCACCATACACGGTCTGGTCAAAGAAGTGATCCCACACTGGGATATAGTGATGAGCTCGTCTCATCACCAATCCTTCATTTGACCCTCTCTCCAAGCACGCTTGCAGAGGAACATGACATCTTGTGCCCTGATTCACAACCTCTAGAGGCTACCCAATCACAAGAAGATGACAGATGTGAACGGCATTTAAGGTCAAAGGAAGTAGTGGATGATGATGATGATGAGACACAGTTGCCATTAAATCAACCACTATTTCCGTCTCAAGACCTTGTTGAGGAGAATGTTATACAGTTGTCAATGACTGAGTATGTGGTGGGATCAAGACTTGAGGAGGATGATCAGAGTGAGGAAGTGGAGGAGGACTTGGTGGACGATGAGGTGACTGACCCCACCTGGGAAGGTGTAGAGCCGAGCGATGACAGCAGTCCTGAGGGTGAGCCATCTGCAGCACCGCAACAGGCTGGAAGAGGCAGTGGTGTGGCTACAGAAAGAAGGCGGACCGCACCAAACCGGCCCGCAAATGTTCCACGGAGCACCCCCTTGCGTAAATCTACCTTGCCAAGGGGTAGGTGTTCCGCGGTATGGCGTTTTTTTAAGGAAAGTGCGGACGACAAAAGATTTGTAGTTTGCAACCTGTGCCACACCAGAATGAGCCGAGGCATGAACACTAGAAACCTCACCACCACCAGCATGATCCGACACATGGCATCCAAGCACCGTAGTAAGTGGGAGGAACGCCTGGATCGCCCATCTGTGTCTGCAGGCCACACCACTGCCTCCTCTTCCCCTGTTTTCGGTGCCGGCCAATCGCCTGTCGAAGGCGCAGGCCCGCATACCTCCCGCCCTGCACCTGTAGCATCTGAAGCACCATCAGCGACCACATCCACTTCCCTGTCCCAGCACAGCGTCCAAATGTCGTTACCCCAGGCATTTGAGCGCAAGAGAAAATACCCAGCCACCCACCCACAGGCCATAGCACTAACCTCACACCTTTCCAAATTACTGGCCATCGAAATGCTGCCATTTAGGCTTGTGGACACTGAGTCCTTCCGCAGCCTGATGGCAGCAGCTGTCCCTCGGTACGCGGTCCCCAGCCGCCACTACTTTTCCCGGTGTGCCATCCCCGCATTACACCACCATGTGTCCCGTAACATCACCCGTGCCCTGACCAACGCAGTTACTGGGAAGGTCCACTTAACGACTGACACATGGACAAGTGCTTGTGGCCAGGGACGCTACATTTCCCTGACGGCACACTGGGTGAATGTCGTGGAGGCTGGGAGCGACTCGGACCCTGGGATGGCACGGGTGCTACCCACGCCGAGGATTGCGGGCCCTACCTCCATCAGGGTTTCCACCAGCACCTATGTTATTGGCTCCTCCTCCTCCGTTTCCACCTCCGAATTCTCTACACACACCGCCACTCCCCCATCAGCCAGTAGCTGGAAGCAGTGTAGCACTGCAGTGGGGAAGCGTCAACAGGCCGTGCTGAAGCTGATCTGCCTTGGGGACAAACAGCACACGGCCTCAGAGCTGTTGCAGGGGATTAGTCACCAGACCGAGCAGTGGCTCTCGCCACTCAACCTGCAACCAGGCATGGTTGTGTGTGATAATGGGCGTAACTTGGTGGCGGCTTTGGAGCTCGGCAAGCTCACACACGTACCATGCCTAGCGCATGTATTTAATTTAGTGGTGCAGCGATTTCTAAAAACCTACCCCAATGTGCATGATCTCTTGACCAAGGTGCGCCGCGTGTGTGCACATTTCCGTAAGTCATCAACAGCTTCAGCCGGCCTGTTGAAGCTGCAGCAGCGCTTACAATTGCCAGCTCACCGGCTGCTGTGTGACGTGAGCACGCGCTGGAACTCCACCTTCCACATGTTGGCCCGGCTTTGTGAGCAGCAGAGGGCAGTAGTGGAGTACCAGCTGTTACACGGTCGTCGCCTCTCCGTTCAACTTCCTGTAATCAGAAGTGAGGAGTGGGAATGGATGTCAGACCTCTGCGAGGTTTTACGCAATTTTGAGGAATCGACACAGATGGTGAGCGGCGATAACGCTATTATCAGTGTAACCATCCCACTTCTGTGTCTACTGAAACGCTCGCTGCTCACAATTAAAACCGACGCTTTGCATGTGGAAGAGGTGGAAATGGGGGAGGAAGAGCTTACACAAGGTGATAGCCAGAGCACCCTCACTTCGTCTTCTCAGCGACAATTGGAGGAGGCGGAGGAGGAGGAGGAGGAGGAGGAGGAGGAGGAAGACACGGTTGCCTCCGCTACAGAGGGTAGCCATGGAACTTTAGTTCCATCTCTTCAGCGTGGGTGGGCAGAAGAGGAGGAAGAGGATGAGGATATTGAGAGTCAGCCTCCTGGTGAGGACAGCGAAATCTTGCCTGTTGGTACTCTGGCACACATGGCTGACTTTATGTTAGGCTGCCTTTCCCGTGACCCACGCGTTGTACGCATTTTAGACAACACGGATTACTGGGTGTTCACCCTTCTGGACCCCCGCTACAAAGAGAATTTCTCATCTCTCATTCCTCCGGTGGAGAGGACAAGCAAAATGGTGCAATACCAGAAGGTTCTTGTTGAAAAATTGCTCCAAAATTTTCCATCTGACAACGCTGGCGGCAGAGTACGTGCTACCTTGGCCAACCGAGAAGGGGAGAAAAGGGGAGCACACAGCAGTTCCGAGAAAGGCAGGGCAACACTCTCCAAGGCGTGGGACACCTTCATGACACCCCGCCAGCACCCTCACCCTGATACGCAGCCTAGTGTCACAAGGAGGGAAAAGTTTTGGAAGATGGTGAAGGAGTACGTAGCAGACCGTGTCAGCGTCCTCAATGATCCCTCTGTGCCTTACAACTACTGGGTGTCCAAGCTGGACACGTGGTATGAACTGGCACTCTACGCCTTGGAGGTGCTGGCCTGCCCTGCCGCCAGCGTTCTGTCTGAGCGGGTATTTAGTGCTGCTGGTGGCATCATAACAGATAAGCGTATCCGCCTTTCCACCGACAATGCTGATAGGTTGACACTTATAAAAATGAACAAGGCCTGGATTTCCCCTGACTTCTCCACTCCACTGGAGGAAAGCCCTGGGGGAACATAAACTCACTTTATATATGTTATTTACAATGATGGGAATACTCTGTATTCCCATTCACCCCTTCCACCCCAAAAACGGGTATATGGTTGACTCTTAATCTTCTCATCCTCCTCCTCCTCTTCCATATGCCCTGTGCTATAATTTTTATATAGGGCCAGCTCACCAGCGTGCCCTGGGATATAATTTTTATATAGGGCCAGCTCACCAGCGTGCCCTGGGATATAATTTTTATATAGGGCCAGCTCACCAGCGGGCCCTGTTTGCCAATTTTTATATAGGTCAGCTCACCAGCGGGCCTTCTCATATAATGTTTTATTGGGTCAGCTCTCTAGCGGGCCCTCTCATATAATGTTTTATAGCGTCAGCTCACTAGCGGGCCTTCGCATATAATGTTTAGGATGGTCAGCTCTGCAGCAGACCCTCACCCATAATGTTTTAGATGGTCAGCTCAGCGCACGTTTCCATCTTAATCATGGCCTCAGTTCTGAAAATCAAGGAAATTTTTGGGAGAATTTGCCTCTGCGCACGTTTCCCTCTTAATCATGGCCTCAGTTCTGAAAATCAAGGAAATTTTTGGGAGAATTTGCAGATGATATACAAGTAAATATACAGCAAATATTGTTTGGTAACAATTTTTCGCCTAAAGTCGTTTTTATTTTCCTTTTTGTGTGTTTTATGGTCAGTCTGTAAAAATGGCGTACTACGGGCGAAAGATCGTTCCCAGCAGCGATGTTGGAGTCCAAGGTGCATCCAGACATCCTCCCTATGCTGTCCCTGAACCATTTCTGTAGTGTTTCCATCTTTTTCTGCCCTTTTCCTATGGACCAGGCACCCTCCCCTCATCAGAGCAGGGGGTGCCTGGTGTAATGCTCGAGTCCTCCCATTGACTTCAATGGGGCTCGGATGCTCGGCCGAGCACTCGAGCCTCAGGGGGTGCTCGGTCAGAGCACCCGAACATCCGAGCATTGAGGTGCTCGCTCATCACTACTAAAAAGGACTTTTGGGTCTTGAAAGAGTTTCAACAATTTTATTCTCCCTACACTGACTTTCCCTGCCTAAGCGCATCTCTCCCTGGCTAAGAATGAGCCGAACTCGCGCGTCGGGTGCTATACAGCACCCGATCACGGGTTCTGGCCAGCCAATCAGTGTAATGCCAGCAGCCAACATGGCTGCTGGCATTACACTGATGTCAGAGCCTCCCCGCACGTTTATTGGCTGCGCAGCAGCCGCGAAACGTGCGGGGAGGAGACCCGAACATGGCGGGCGAGCACAAGCGGTAGTCGTACGAGTACCGCCATGTGCCGAGCAGAGCGATGCTCGAGCCGAACCGAGCTTCGGCCGAGCATGCTCGCTCATCACTATTCACCTCTTAAAACCTTTTTACCATATGTTTAGTTATTAAATTGTTAGGAAACATGTATTTTTTTTTTTTTTTTTTTTTTTTTTTTTTGCATTACGTCCTTGTTGAGATATTTAATCTTCAAGCTGTGCACTTGGGCATTATGCGGCACGCTGAATCTTCAACACAGCTCTTCAGGACTTAATTGCCCTCTCACCTCCCTCCCATCTGCCCCAGGTAGTGAGTTCATGCTTCCCTTCGGTGTGGTGTGAATCGCTTGTATCGTTGCAGCAAGCTCCGTTTATCATTATACTGAGCTTGCAACCTCAGTATAATGATAAGCACAGCTTGCGATTCACGCCACAATGAAGGGAAGCGTGAACGTGCACCCTGGGGAAGCTGGGACAGAGGTGGGAGGAGAATTAACTAGCATTGGTAAGCCCTGAAGAGCTGTGCCGCATAATGCGGAAGTGCACAGCTTGAAGATTAAATATCTCAAAAAGTACATAAATGCAAAAAAAAAAAAAGTTTCCTAATACTAGTTTAATAACTAAACATTTGGTATAAAGTTTTTAAAAGGTGAATGTTCCCCTTTAATAATATCCCCATGATCTTCACTAGACAGACCTGGCTCTTTATGCAGATGATATTGCAGTCATCTCTCAGTCATTAAAGCGGAACTACCATGTCACAAAATGATTAGCCTAACTAAGTCCCCTTCTGGCGACTAGCTGCTTAGTAGCGCTAGTCGCCATAATTATTACCTGATTTAATAGATATATGCTTTATTCCCCAGCTGTCAGTAGCACGGAGCGCGGACATCTTGCCAGAATGATGTCCGCGGCCTGTGCTGTCAGTCCCTTTTGGAGCCGGCCAGCTCCTAGCAATGCCTCCTAGACCCGGCTGGGACTGACAGCACAGGCACACGGACATCATTCTGGCAAGATGTCTGCGCTCAGTGCTACTGACAGCTGGGGAATAAAGCCTATATCCATTAAATCAGTTAATAATTCTGACGACTAGAGCTACTAAGCAGCTAGTCGCCATAATTATTACCTGATTTAATAGATATTTGCTTTATTCCCCAGCTGTCAGTAGCACGGAGCGAGGACATCTTGCCAGAATGACGTCCGCGTGCCTGCGCTGTCAGTCCCAGCTGGAGCCAAATGGCTCCTAGCAACTCCTCCTAGACCCAGCTGGGACTGACAGCACAGGCGCGCAGACGTCATTCTGACAAGATGTCCGCGCTCCATGCTACTGACAGCTGGAGAATAAAGCAAATATCTATTAAATCAGGTAATAATTATGGCGACTACTAAGCAGCTAGTCGCCAGAAGGGGACTTAGTTAAGCTAAACATTTTGTGACCTGGTAGTTCCGCTTTAAGTGAAAAAGAGGTGGCTAAGAATCTATAAAGATCTCTCAACAAGCTGTCCACATGGCACAATGATTAGCAATGAGCACCAAACACCTGCAAAACAACAGCCACAATGTTTACCAGAAAGATCAACAAGGAGCACCTGCAAATCAGCCTTAAAGGGATAGTAATACTTCGTTTTATGTTTATTTTATTTTGTAGGCATTAAAAAAACATGAAGAACGATATAAGTCTTATCTCTCAAACCTTTATGGTTTAAGAGATATTCACAAGCAAAGTATCCCCCCCCGCTCAGCCAGATCAGAAGGGAGGTGCCCATGTAGACTGCAGAGAAGGACAATCTTCAATTAAGATAAGGGAAAAAGCTGAAAAACTTGTCAAGGGGGGAAGGGCTTTCATTGTTTTCATAGGAAGAAGATTGTCCCCTGCTGTTATCTGTCTGGTCTATGGACTGCATTCCACATCTGAGAAGAGATGGCTTACACTAGGTAAATGGGGCGGGAGGAGAAACTTTGCTTGTGAATATCTCTCAAACCATAAAGGTTTGAGAGATAAGACTTATATCGTTCTTCATGTTTTTTTAATGCCTACAAAATAAAATAAAGATAAAACGAAGTATTACTATCCCTTTAATGGAGGGACTGTCAAATGGGAGAGCAGCAGGTCCTATTTAGGTGTAACACTAGACAGCAATCTCAGATGGAGAAGTCACTTTGAGAAGACACAGCCAAAAGCATCGGCCAAGCTGGGAGCACTGTACCCACTTCTAAATACTAAGACCATGCCTCTCCAGAGCAAAATGAATGCTATCAATGCAATTATCAAACCCACCCTGACATGCACCTCGCATGTGGAGCAGCTGCCGGGAACTTCTCCTCAGGTCTCTACAAAACGTACAGAACAAAGCTCCATGATTGTGACTAATCCTCCGCAGCTTACAAGAACAAAAGATCTTCACAGGGAGCTGGGAGCTGAGAATCTGGATGAACATCTAAAGAAAATGAACAACAAGTTCTACAAAGGACTAGATCAGAATGCAGATTCCCTGATCAAGAAATGTGCTATTATTCCTGTAAAGCCATTTGACCACTACCCACAGCCCATTACAGCCATGACCTGTTAAAGGGATAATAATACTTTGTTTTATCTTTATTTTATTTTGTAGGCATTAAAAAAACACGAAGAACGATATAAGTCTTATGTCTCAAACCTTTATGGTTTGAGAGATATTCACAAACAAAGTTTCCCCTCCCTCCCCTTTTACCTAGTGTAATCCATCTCTTCTCAGATGTGGAATGCAGTCCATAGACCAGACAGATAACAGCAGGGGACAATCTTCTTCCTATGAGGACAATGAAAGCCCTGCCTACCTTGACAGGTTTTTCAGGTTTTTCCCTTATCTTAATTGAAGATTGTCCCTCTCTGCAGTCTACCTGGGCACCTCCCTTCTGATGTGGCTGAACAGTGTTACATCAGTAAAAGGGGCGGGAGGGGGATACTTTGTCATTGAATTACTCTTGAACTACAACTCTGACAGAATTGATATAACACTCTCCAAAGTCCAAATACTATGATGATTAATTAGAGCTGCTTTTATTATGAAACATTACTATCACTTTAAAACAAACACAGCAGTGGAGAAGCAACACAGATCAAAAAGCACACATATCCGTGATTACAAATCCAAACGACGAACCTCGGTATCTGAAATTACAACTGACAGATTAAATCTGACAGCCAGAATCGAACCTCTATGATATAGCTCCTCCTTATAACTCCTCCTGTGTCTCCATATACACCTCCCTATAACTCTTCCTATTGCTCTATGTAACCCCACCCTATGACTCCTCCTATTGCACCATATTCCCCAGGCATAGTTCCCAAGTGTCCCTATTTAGGAGAGACAGTCCCTCAATAATACCCAAATCCCAATGTCTTTCTTTCCCGCCCTGGTGTCCCTCTTTTTTAGAGGATCAGACTGTGTGATGTGTATATTGGTGTATCACATTGCTCCACATCCATAAAACTCACATTAATGTTTAAATAAACATCAGTATAAGTGTTTATAAATTAGTCTGTGTAAATAAAATACTTCGGTCTTGTTCTAAATCATTTATTCACTAACACAAAGAGGTGTCAATAGGTCATTTAATCAGAGGCGTAACTAGAACCCTCCGGGCCCTGGTGCAAGAAGTGCCATGGGCCCCCCCACCCCCCCGACCACATTGGGCCCCCCGACCACATTGGATCCCAGGCCCTCCACAATGCCCCCATCTCCTACCTCCCAATCCCTGGTGGTCCAGTGGAGTGGCAGGAGAGACGGATTGGCTAGAGGAGCTCCCGCGCTGTCTTTTTTTGTAATGCAGAGAGCTGGGAGATGACATCATCTCCCAGCGCTCTGCGTTACTAGAGCACCGGAGGGAGATTGCGGGATCCAGGTGGAGGGGTCACAGGAGGCGGCCGGGCCCGACCTCCACGACCCCTATAGTTACACCACTGCATGTAATAAACTAAAAATCCCTGTTAGTACCTCACCCACCAGCAACAACCACAGCAGCACCAGCTAAAAGAAAAGTGTCCCTCTTTGGCCATAATTCCTCCTATTGTTCTATATAACCCCTCCATGTGACTACTCTTATTGCTCAATAGAACCCCTCTCTATAACGCCTCCAAATGTACCATATAACTCCTCCTTATAACTCTTCTATTGCACCATATAATACCCTCATTAACTCCTTTATTGCACCATATAATACTCTCAATAACTCCTCTATTGCACCATATAATACTCTCAATAGCTCCTCCTATTGCTCCATATGACATATCTTTATAAGCCCTCCTATTGCTTCATATAATTCCTCTATATAACTCCCCATTTAAATGAATGTTAGTTGATTTAAATTAGTAATTGCTCCATGAAACCCACCTTTAACGTCACTAGCACTAAAATATCTTGCCAAATAATAAAACAACCCATATAAACCAATTCCTTTTAAACAGTAAACAAGCTGTGGGTTTTCAACCAAACAAGAGAGAATAAAATATAATTACACCCAGGGCATTTGCAATCATTACATTGTACCTCGGCCCTGAACAGTTCTAATTAATAGGAATTATGGTAACAAGCTAGAGAATGATCCCTGTGATAGGTTGTAAATGGACCAGAGATTAAACATACATAAGGACGAGAGAGCTGGCAATGTTTCTGCAGTCTCTTCCTAACATCACCTGCTAATGACATTGAATGACCTTGTGCAACAACAGCTGTGGGTGGTAAATCAGTAACACCCTGCGTGCCAGAGGCTCTGCAATGTGTTGAGCACACCTTCTGACACTCAGAGGGTTAAAGGCATGTACATGAATTTGTTGGATAGAAAATTTTAATGATACAGGCAGGTATCTTACTGCAACAGTGTCCTGCACATGAACCCAAAGTAGACCATTAGTTGCTAATGTGTCTGCCTGGTACATAAACCAGTTGGGAATAAAAAAAAAGGGACATATATTGCTGGGTCGACACAAAAGGATCTTTTTAGGACAGTTAAGGTGACTTTATGGGGCTGACAACTTTCTACAGTGGATGACTGGATCAGAGAGAAAAGAGGGAGGGGATCGGGGTGGAAAAGAGAGAGAGAGAACGCAATCATGGAGCGGATAAGGTCACAGTAAGTCAGTGTTAACAGTGGTGATATCATGTCTACATGATAACACATGTAGGACAAATTACGGGAACTCAGTCAGACTCTCCACACAAGTGCTAGTATTTGGACTGCTGCAGATTGTCTACATTCAGTGCAGAGTGCAAGTAACTTAACCCAGTGAGTGCCTGAGGTTTGCAATGCATTGCGTACCCCTCTAGCACTCAAAGGGTTAAAGATGGGCTGATGTGCACTTCAGCCTATGGGGCTGCCAGGTCCAATGGCAAAACAACAGGGGCAGGGTACAACTGTGCATTTTCACACATAGGTACTGCCAGTCAGGTCATGAACCGATTGAGCACCAGAATATCTCCCAAGTGTCCCTCTTTAGGAGGGACAGTCCCTCTTTGAGACCCAAATCCCCCTATCCATCTTTCCCACCCTGGTGTCCCTCTTTTTAGGAGATCATACTGTGTGGTGTATATATAATTGTATTATATTGCTCCACAGTAACATACTTTCCTACATTTCAAATTGTCAAAGAGGGACACTTGTGTTTTATGGAGTGTTGCTGGGGGTGTGGTGGGTGGGTGGGGCATTTCCAAGAATTTTTAGGCTATTTCATGACCTATTGATACATCCTTGTGTAACCTAATAAATGACTTAAGACAAGGCCAAAATATTTTATTTACATAGACTAATTTATAAACACATATACTAATGTTTAAACAAACGATAATGTGAGTTTTATTGCTATAGAACAATCTGATACACTTACATACACACCACACAATCTGATCTCCTAAAAAGAGGGACATCAGGGTGGGAAAGAGGGACAGAGGGATTTGTGTCTAAAAGAGGGACTGTCCCTCTTAAACAGGGACAGTTGGGAGGTATGCAGTAATAAAACTCACATTAATATTTAGTTAATCTTCAGTATATGTGTTTGTAAATGAATCTGTGTAAGTAAAATAATTTGGTCTTGCTCTAAATCATTTAATCAGTTACACAAAGAGGTGTCAATAGGTCACAAAGTAACCTAAAAATTATCAGTAATGTCCCGCCCACCAGCCACACCCCTAGGAAAACCACCTAAAACACAAGTGTGCCTCTTTGTCCATTTGAAATGTTGAGAATAGTGTTGAGCGAGCATGCTCGGCCGATGCTCGGATCGGCTCGAGCATCGCTCTGCTCGGCACATGGCGGTACTCGTACGAGTACCGCATGTGCTCGCCCGCCATGTTCGAGTCTCCTCCCCGCACGTTTTGCGGCTGCTGCGCAGCCAATAAACGTGCAGGGAGGCTCTGACATCGGTGTAATGCCAGCAGCCATGTTGGCTGCTGGCATTACACTGATTGGCTGGCCAGAACCCGTGGTCGGGTGCTGTATAGCACCTGGCCATCGAGTTCGGCTCAGTCTGAGCCAGGGAGAGCTGAGGATAGGAAGGGAAAGGCAGTGTAGGGAGGAAAAAAAAAAATTGTGAAAAAAAAGAACCAAAAGTCCTTTTTAGGACTACTGTGTGTGGGGGCAGCAGGTTATTTTGTGTGGGGGGAAAAAAAAAAAAAAAAAAAAAAAAAAAAATATTCTGTTTAGTGTGAAAAGTTGCAGATTAGAGCACATTCTGTTTAGTGTGCACAGTTGCAGATTAGAGCACATTCTGTTTAGTGTGCAAAGTTGCAGATTAGAGCACATTCTGTTTAGTGTGCAAAGTTGCAGATTAGAGCACATTCTGTTTAGTGTGCAAAGTTGCAGATTAGAGCACATTCTGTTAAGTCTTCAAACTAAAATATCAAAGTCACATATTCCATTCAGTGTGCGTCGCCGCAGTTTAGCAGCACATTCTGTGTACTGTGCAGAGTTGCAGAATAGGAAGAAATACTGTTAAGTCTTCAAACTAAAATATCAAAGTCACATATTCCATTCAGTGTGCTTCGCCGCAGTTTAGCAGCCTATTCTGTGTACTGTGCAGAGTTGCAGAATAGGAAGAAATACTGTTAAGTCTTCAAACTAAAATATCAAAGTCACATATTCCATTCAGTGTGCTTCGCCGCAGTTTAGCAGCCTATTCTGTGTACTGTGCAGAGTTGCAGAATAGGAAGAAATACTGTTAAGTCTTCAAACTAAAATATCAAAGTCACATATTCCATTCAGTGTGTTTCACCGCCGTTTAGCAGCCTATTCTGTGTACTCTGTACAGTTGCAGAATAATAAGAAATACTGTTAAGTTTTCAAACTCAAATATTAAAGTCACATATTCCATTCAGTGTGTTTCACCGCCGTTTAGCAGCCTATTCTGTGTACTCTGCACAGTTGCAGAATAGGAAGAAATACTGTTAAGTTTTCAAACTCAAATATTAAAGTCACATATTCCATTCAGTGTGTTTCACCGCCGTTTAGCAGCCTATTCTGTGTACTCTGTACAGTTGCAGAATAATAAGAAATACTGTTAAGTTTTCAAACTCAAATATTAAAGTCACATATTCCATTCAGTGTGTTTCACCGCCGTTTAACAGCCTATTCTGTGTACTCTGTACAGTTGCAGAATAATAAGAAATACTGTTAAGTTTTCAAACTCAAATATTAAAGTCACATATTCCATTCAGTGTGTTTCACCGCCGTTTAGCAGCCTATTCTGTGTACTCTGTACAGTTGCAGAATAATAAGAAATACTGTTAAGTTTTCAAACTCAAATATTAAAGTCACATATTCCATTCAGTGTGTTTCACCGCCGTTTAGCAGCCTATTCTGTGTACTCTGCACAGTTGCAGAATAGGAAGAAATACTGTTAAGTTTTCAAACTCAAATATTAAAGTCACATATTCCATTCAGTGTGTTTCACCGCAGTTTTGCAGCCTATTCTGTGTACTCTGCACAGTTGCAGAATAGGAAGAAATACTGTTAAGTGTTCAAACTCAAATATTAAAGTCACATATTCCATTCAGTGTGTATCACCGCCGTTTAGCAGCCTATTCTGTGTACTCTGTACAGTTGCAGAATAATAAGAAATACTGTTAAGTTTTCAAACTCAAATATTAAAGTCACATATTCCATTCAGTGTGTATCACCGCCGTTTAACAGCCTATTCTGTGTACTCTGTACAGTTGCAGAATAATAAGAAATACTGTTAAGTTTTCAAACTCAAATATTAAAGTCACATATTCCATTCAGTGTGTTTCACCGCCGTTTAGCAGCCTATTCTGTGTACTCTGTACAGTTGCAGAATAATAAGAAATACTGTTAAGTTTTCAAACTCAAATATTAAAGTCACATATTCCATTCAGTGTGTTTCACCGCCGTTTAGCAGCCTATTCTGTGTACTCTGTACAGTTGCAGAATAATAAGAAATACTGTTAAGTTTTCGAACTCAAATATTAAAGTCACATATTCCATTCAGTGTGTTTCACCGCAGTTTAGCAGCCTATTCTGTGTACTGTGCACAGTTGCAGAATAGGAAGAAATACTGTTAAGTTTTCAAACTAAAATATCAAAGTCACATATTATATTCAGTGTGCGTCACCGCAGTTTAGCAGCCTATTCTGTGTACTCTGCACAGTTGCAGAATAGGAAGAAATACTGTTAAGTTTTCAAACTCAAATATTAAAGTCACATATTCCGTGTAAGATGAAGAAGGCGGGTAAAAAGGGACGGGGAAGTGGACGTGATCCTGAAAGTTCAGGGCGCGGGTCAGGACGCGGAGAAACTGTGCCTGGTGCCAGAGCACAAGAAAGAAAGACATCCACCATACCTAGCTTCATGTGTAATTTTACAGGGCGTCGCAGGACATCACTCTCGAGGTCCGACCACTGCGAACAGGTGGTCGGTTGGATGACAGCTGATACTGCTTCCAGTCGGTTAAGCACCACCCTGTCTTCCACCAAGTCCACTCTCAGTAGCCAAGAGTCTGGTCAACATAATCCTCACTCTGATCATCCTTCCTCCCACCATACACGGTCTGGTCAAAGAAGTGATCCCACACTGGGATATAGTGAGGAGCTCGTCTCATCACCAATCCTTCATTTGACCCTCTCTCCAAGCACGCTTGCAGAGGAACATGACATCTTGTGCCCTGATTCACAACCTCTAGAGGCTACCCAATCACAAGAAGATGACAGATGTGAACGGCATTTAAGGTCAAAGGAAGTAGTGGATGATGATGATGATGATGATGAGACACAGTTGCCATTAAATCAACCACTATTTCCTTCTCAAGACCTTGTTGAGGAGAATGTTATACAGTTGTCAATGACTGAGTATGTGGTGGGATCAAGACTTGAGGAGGATGATCAGAGTGAGGAAGTGGAGGAGGACTTGGTGGACGATGAGGTGACTGACCCCACCTGGGAAGGTGTAGAGCCGAGCGATGACAGCAGTCCTGAGGGTGAGCCATCTGCAGCACCGCAACAGGCTGGAAGAGGCAGTGGTGTGGCTACAGAAAGAAGGCGGACCGCACCAAACCGGCCCGCAAATGTTCCACGGAGCACCCCCTTGCGTAAATCTACCTTGCCAAGGGGTAGGTTTCCGCGGTATGGCGTTTTTTTAAGGAAAGTGCGGACGACAAAAGAATTGTAGTTTGCAACCTGTGCCACACCAGAATGAGCCGAGGCATGAACACTAGAAACCTCACCACCACCAGCATGATCCGACACATGGCATCCAAGCACCGTAGTAAGTGGGAGGAACGCCTGGATCGCCCATCTGTGTCTGCAGGCCACACCACTGCCTCCTCTTCCCCTGTTTTCGGTGCCGGCCAATCGCCTGTCGAAGGAGCAGGCCCGCATACCTCCCGCCCTGCACCTGTACCATCTGAAGCACCATCAGCGACCACATCCACTTCCCTGTCCCAGCACAGCGTCCAAATGTCGTTACCCCAGGCATTTGAGCGCAAGAGAAAGTACCCAGCCACCCACCCACAGGCCATAGCACTAACCTCACACCTTTCAAAATTACTGGCCATCGAAATGCTGCCATTTAGGCTTGTGGACACTGAGTCCTTCCGCAGCCTGAGGCAGCAGCTGTCCCTCGGTACGCGGTCCCCAGCCGCCACTACTTTTCCCGGTGTGCCATCCCCGCATTACACCACCATGTGTCCCGTAACATCACCCGTGCCCTGACCAACGCAGTTACTGGGAAGGTCCACTTAACGACTGACACATGGACAAGTGCTTGTGGCCAGGGACGCTACATTTCCCTGACGGCACACTGGGTGAATGTCGTGGAGGCTGGGAGCGACTCGGACCCTGGGATGGCACGGGTGCTACCCACGCCGAGGATTGCGGGCCCTACCTCCATCAGGGTTTCCACCAGCACCTACGTTATTGGCTCCTCCTCCTCCGTTTCCACCTCCGAATTCTCTACACACAGCGCCACTCCCCCATCAGCCAGTAGCTGGAAGCAGTGTAGCACTGCAGTGGGGAAGCGTCAACAGGCCGTGCTGAAGCTGATCTGCCTTGGGGACAAACAGCACACGGCCTCAGAGCTGTTGCAGGGGATTAGTCACCAGACCGAGCAGTGGCTCTCGCCACTCAACCTGCAACCAGGCATGGTTGTGTGTGATAATGGGCGTAACTTGGTGGCGGCTTTGGAGCTCGGCAAGCTCACACACGTACCATGCCTAGCGCATGTATTTAATTTAGTGGTGCAGCGATTTCTAAAAACCTACCCCAATGTGCATGATCTCTTGACCAAGGTGCGCCGCGTGTGTGCACATTTCCGTAAGTCATCAACAGCTTCAGCCAGCCTGTTGAAGCTGCAGCAGCGCTTACAATTGCAAGCTCACCGGCTGCTGTGTGACGTGAGCACGCGCTGTAACTCCACCTTCCACATGTTGGCCCGGCTTTGTGAGCAGCAGAGGGCAGTAGTGGAGTACCAGCTGTTACACGGTCGTCGCCTCTCCGTTCAACTTCCTGTAATCAGAAGTGAGGAGTGGGAATGGATGTCAGACCTCTGCGAGGTTTTACGCAATTTTGAGGAATCGACACAGATGGTGAGCGGCGATAACGCTATTATCAGTGTAACCATCCCACTTCTGTGTCTACTGAAACGCTCGCTGCTCACAATTAAAACCGACGCTTTGCATGTGGAAGAGGTGGAAATGGGGGAGGAAGAGCTTACACAAGGTGATAGCCAGAGCACCCTCACTTCGTCTTCTCAGCGACAATTGGAGGAGGCGGAGGAGGAGGAGGAGGAGGAGGAGGAAGACACGGTTGCCTCCGCTACAGAGGGTAGCCATGGAACTTTAGTTCCATCTCTTCAGCGTGGGTGGGCAGAAGAGGAGGAAGAGGATGAGGATATTGAGAGTCATCCTCCTGGTGAGGACAGCGAAATCTTGACTGTTGGTACTCTGGCACACATGGCTGACTTTATGTTAGGCTGCCTTTCCCGTGACCCACGCGTTGTACGCATTTTAGACAACACGGATTACTGGGTGTTCACCCTTCTGGACCCCCGCTACAAAGAGAATTTCTCATCTCTCATTCCTCCGGTGGAGAGGACAAGCAAAATGTTGCAATACCAGAAGGTTCTTGTCGAAAAATTGCTCCAAAATTTTCCATCTGACAACGCTGGCGGCAGAGTACGTGCTACCTTGGCCAACCGAGAAGGGGAGAAAAGGGGAGCACACAGCAGTTCCGAGAAAGGCAGGGCAACACTCTCCAAGGCGTGGGACACCTTCATGACACCCCGCCAGCACCCTCACCCTGATGCGCAGCCTAGTGTCACAAGGAGGGAAAAGTTTTGGAAGATGGTGAAGGAGTACGTAGCAGACCGTGTCAGCGTCCTCAATGATCCCTCTGTGCCTTACAACTACTGGGTGTCCAAGCTGGACACGTGGTATGAACTGGCACTCTACGCCTTGGAGGTGCTGGCCTGCCCTGCCGCCAGCGTTCTGTCTGAGCGGGTATTTAGTGCTGCTGGTGGCATCATAACAGATAAGCGTATCCGCCTTTCCACCGACAATGCTGATAGGTTGACACTTATAAAAATGAACAAGGCCTGGATTTCCCCTGACTTCTCCACTCCACTGGAGGAAAGCCCCGGGGGAACATAAACTCACTTTATATATGTTATTTACAATGATGTGAATACTCTGTATTCCCATTCACCCCTTCCACCCAAAAAACGGGTATATGGTTGACTCTTAATCTTCTCATCCTCCTCCTCCTCTTCCATATGCCCTGTGCTATAATTTTTATATAGGGCCAGCTCACCAGCGGGCCCTGTGATATAATTTTTATATAGGGCCAGCTCACCAGCGGGCCCTGTTTGCCAATTTTTATATAGGTCAGCTCACCAGCGGGCCTTCTCATATAATGTTTTATTGGGTCAGCTCTCTAGCGGGCCCTCTCATATAATGTTTTATAGCGTCAGCTCACTAGCGGGCCTTCGCATATAATGTTTAGGATGGTCAGCTCTGCAGCAGACCCTCACCCATAATGTTTTAGATGGTCAGCTCAGCGCACGTTTCCCTCTTAATCATGGCCTCAGTTCAATAAAATCAAGGAAATTTTTGGGAGAATTTGCCTCTGTGCACGTTTCCCTCTTAATCATGGCCTCAGTTCTGAAAATCAAGGACATTTTTGGGAGAATTTGCCTCTGCGCACGTTTCCCTCTTAATCATGGCCTCACTTCCGAAAATCAAGGAAATTTTTGGGAGAATTTGCAGATGATATACAAGTAAATATACAGCAAATATTGTTTGGTAACAATTTTTCGCCTAAAGTCGTTTTTATTTTCCTTTTTGTGTGTTTTATGGTCAGTCTGTAAAAATGGCGTACTACGGGCGAAAGATCGTTCCCAGCAGCGATGTTGGAGTCCAAGATGCATCCAGACATCCTCCCTATGCTGTCCCTGAACCATTTCTGTGGTGTTTCCATCATTTTCTGCCCTTTTCCTATGGACCAGGCACCCTCCCCTCATCAGAGCAGGGGGTGCCTGGTGTAATGCTCGAGTCCTCCCATTGACTTCAATGGGGCTCGGGTGCTCGGCCGAGCACTCGAGCCTCAGGGGGTGCTCGGTCAGAGCACCCGAACACCCGAGCATTGGGGTGCTCGCTCATCACTAGTTGAGAAGTATGCACCAGAGAGATGTCCAATGCATTGCAATGTGCTGAACACTTCTCTAGCACTAAAAGGGTTAATGGTCAGAATGTTACTTATGAAACATGAAGTGGCACCTCCCTGACACTGCAAACATATTGCTTTTCCTATGTTTTTCCCTTTCATAATAATAATAATTTCACCAAAGGGTATAAGTAAAAAATCTGATTGATTTAAAGGAGCAGGAAACTTGTTTTATCCTGCTGAGTAAATTCAGGGTACTCCAACCTCTGCCAGTTGTTTTATTCGGATTTTACAACAGTTCAGTTTGTCAGTAAGTGAATTACAGTGTGATTACTTCCTGTAAGTTCTAGTGACTCAGCAGTTTCTATCACATTCTATGGAGAACCGTTTGTCAGTGACTCACTTTTCCTAGAGAATGCAACAGACGTCTGAACTCTAGAGGGCACTCTTATTGTATAAAAAAAGAGTTTAAACTGTACTTCCTCTGAAAATAAGCATCTCTCAGCAGTGGGAGTACCTTTGTTTTCTTAATAGGAAAACCCTAAATATGTATTTTTCATAACAAAAGTTTACTGTGCTTTTAAAGGTGGTTTAAACCTCTTGGCTTCACAATGCATTCAAGACCTCTTTAGCATTCAAGGGGTTAAAAGATCCTTTTAAATCCAGTGGTATTTTTATTTGCCCCTTCTTTTTCTGCTGGTTTACCCCACAGTCACTCCATTTTTTGTGCACTTAGCCCAGTCCTGCTGTTTGCTGTGTACTGTAAACAGCCTGTCTTATCTGCAGGGGGTCAGTGTCTGAATGACCTCCACTTCTGGGCCTGAAGGACATGTAGGCACGAGCCATCTGCTCCTGCCGCCCACTGCTCACAAACACATACTACGTGGCATATGCCAGGCGTCTGGCAGGCAGCCCAGGTAGAGGGGGCAGAGGAGGAAAGGGTAGTTGTTTAACTCCATCTGTGCTGGTACCATGTACAGAATGCTCATCCCGCCTGTAGCCAAAAGAACTGGTGTAGCTGAATTATAGCAGAACACAAATGTGGTTAACCCCTGAAGTGCTGAAGTGTCCAGAGGAGGAAAGGATAGTTGTTTAACTCCATCTGTGCTGATACTATGTACATGCTTATCCCTCCTGGAACCAAAAGAACTGGTATGGCTGAATTACAACAGAACACAAATCTGGTTAAATCAGGTTAACCCATGAAGTGCTGAAGTGACCATGCATGGTGTGGATACAGCGGCATAACTACAGGGGGTGCAGTTGGGACACTGCCCATCAGCCCCAGAGCCCAATAAGTTTTAGTTATGCACAGGGAGAATATATGTGTGTTAGGGGACCAAAATAATTTTTGGCATCGTGGCTCTCCAGTTACTGTTACTACGCTGTGTGGATAATAATTTAGAATCTTGCCATATGTTTCTATCCAGACGATCATATCTCAGGGGTTTCTCTCAGTTTATTGCATGTTGGTATGGCTAGAAAGAACAAGCTGTGGTTCTCCAGCTGCTAGATTACGACTCCCTTTACACTTAATTGACCAGAGACCTCTCCAGCATCCAGGGGGTTAACCCTTTGAGTGCCAGAGGGGTACGCAACGCATTGCGTACCCCTCTGGCGCTCATAGGAGCAGTAAACTTTTAAAATAAAAAATGTATATGTTATTGGGAGTTTCCTGCTAAGTAAACAAGGGTATTCCTACTGCAACCAGGTCTTTCAGTCAAAAACCATTACAGCGCAATATTTTTTTTAAATGCAGTTTTCTAGTCTGGCCACCAGATGGTGCTGTTTCCACCACTCACTATGGAGAGCTGTAGTTAGTGACTCAAGCTCTTCAACAAAGTGTTCTGTAAAGAAAAAAATGTGACTTATGGACGCCAGCTGGCACTGCTGCTTACAGTTTGAGTCTTCCGCATGCCTCAGTGCTTTTGCTTGCCAGTTAAAGGGATAGTAATGTTTCAAAATAAATGCAGCTGCGATTATTCTTTATAGTTTTTGGGCCACATAGAGTGTTATTATCATTCTCTGGGATGTGTAGTTCCAGAGTAATTGAATCATAAAGTGCCCCCATCCCGCCCGTTTTTCCTATGTAAAGCTGCACAGCAAGATCTTCCGGATGGATCGCAGCAAGGGACAATCTTCTGTTAGCATAAGGGAAAACCTGCCCTCCTACTTCAAGGCCAGAAGATTGTTCCTCCCTGCGAGCTGTCCAGACAAGTGACCGGATTCCACATCTGAGGGGAGGCGGCTTACAAAATGGGTTGGAGGGGCACACTTTATGATTAAATTACTCTGGAACTACATGTCGTACAGAATGATAATACCGCTCTACATGGCCCAAAAACTATAGAGAATTATCGGAGCTGCATTTATTTGGAAACATTACTATCCCTTTCATTTTTGTTTACATTGTTCTGCTAACATTAAGGTGACACTCTTTTATTCTTGGTTCATATTTGTGACTTTGTTGCAGAATATATATTGTTTTCTATGGGGTAATTCACACAGATGACTTTTATAGCTACAGTCAATGGAAAAAACCTTGTGTTGCTACAATGTCTTGCAATAAAGTTGCTGCAACAATGCCACCCATGTGAATGAGGACATAAAAGCAGTTTGAATGCAAATAAAATTTTGTGTGCCTATTGTGGTTCTGCAACAGAGAACTGGTATTGCTGTGCCCATATATTCCACAACATTATTAGGGTAAATTCACAAGGGCAACATCAGCAGTTTTTGGTATGATTCCTGTAGGTAACTTTCTAGTTTTATACGGAAAACTAAATATTGTAGTTTTCAAAACAGATGAATGTTTATCACAGTGCCTCACTTGAAGTAAATTTTACATTGTCTGGCATGTTATACATACCTGGGAACTTTGCTTTGTGGACTCCCCTCCAGGGAGTCCTCTGGTGCCGCTGGTGGAGATAAATGACACGATTCGGGTAAAAGAAGGGGCGGGACTTAATTGTGAGTGGGGGTGGAGCTTCAAAAATATACAACAAAAGATAGAGGAATAGGCTGGGGAAGGAGGAGAAGTGGGAGGGGAGTGGGAGGAGCACACTGGGAAAGAGCAGAAATGGGCAGAATTTCCTTAGAATCTCCCCAAATCCTGAGAATCAGCCTCTGCTCCGGAGACCCGGTAATGCAAAGTCAAAACCGGAGTCTCCGGGGCAAATCCAGAGAGTTCCCAGATATGACGTTGTGATGTCAGTCTGTGTGGGGTTCTGTGGAAGCAGACAGTGAATGCACGATTCTATGGTTATCAGTGGGACAGTGGAACAAAGCTGGGCTGTCAGACAGTGTATGTGTGGTTTCCATGACTACCAGTGGAGAAAGGAAAAGGCGGGAGTATTAGAAAGTGGATGGGTCTGTGCAGGGCCGGATTTCTCATAAGGCAGTGTAGGCATCTGCCTACAGGCGCACCCCATAGAGGGGCGCCTGTCATTGGGACCCGTTTTTTTATTTATTTATATATATATATATATATATATATATATATATATATATATTTTTTTTTTTTTTTTTTTTAAATGATTCTAACTCCATACTCAGTCAGGTCTGCTCCCCCTTCGGCACAAACCTGTAGCTGCTGAGCTCCTGTGAGCTCTTTAGTAATGCAGAGCACTTGGAAATGACATAATCTCCCTGCGCTCTGCATTACTGAGCAGAACACCGCGCTCCAGCAGTTGCAGGTCTGTGCCGAAGGAGGAGCAGACCTGTCCTGCCACTCCGCTGGACCACCAGGGAGGAGGTAGGAAACGGGGGTGGCCGCAAAGTGAGGGTAATAGAGAGCTGATGGGGGGCAGTGTGAGGGCAAAGTGGAACTGATGTGGGCAATGTGAGGGCAGTATGGAGCTGATGTCTGGCAATGTGAGGGCAATATGGAGCTGATGGGAGCAATATAGAGCTGATGGGGGCAATATGGAGCTGATGGGGGGCAAGTTGTAGCTTATGGGGAAATGTGGAGATAAGGGCAATGTGAGGGTAAGCTGGAGATGATGGGGACAATATGGAGCTGACAGGGGACAATGTAAAGGCAATATGGAGATGATGGGGGCAATATGGAGATGATGGAGGCAATGTGGAGCTGATGGGGGCAATATGGAGCTGACAGGGGACAATTTAAGGGAAATATGGAGATGATGGGGGGCAATGTGGAGATTAGGAGCATTTTGGAGGTGTCCAGTAGAGATGGCCAATGGGGGGGGAGGCGCTTCAGATTTCTGTGCCTACAGGCTCCTGGGATGTAAATCCGGCCCTGGGTCTGTGGCTAGAAGTTGGACATGGCTGGGGAAGCCAAGTGTATGTGTGGTTCTGTGGCTATTGATTGACACTGAACCAAGGCTTAGGGCAGTAAACAGCGTATGTGTGATTCTGTGGCTACAAGAGGGCTGTGGACCAATGCTACAATGTCAGACAGTATATGTGGGAACTGGGCACTGGAATTTGAAACAGGCATTGGTGTAGTTCACATGAGCGATCTTTGATGTATTGGAATGAAGTACCTCCTAATAATCCCCCATATGTCCAGAACATCTTAACCCTATGAGTGCCAGATGTATATCCAGTTATAATTATGACAATTATTCTTTATTTATATAGCACCAACTAATTCTGCAGCGCTGTACAATTGGGAATAGACATACAGAGGTATTAGATAGTACAATCAAATGTGGTGAACAGAAGTTCATGACGTTGCAATGCATGTGGCACTCAGAAGGGTAATGGTACCCCTTGGGCCTTTGGGAGACAAAGAATTGCACCCATCAAGCACGAACAAGATAAAGTGTCTTGGTGTAGACATGGTAGCCTCTCAATGGTGCTACAACGCACGTTTGTCACTCCCATGTACCACTGCAGTGAGGAAATTTCCATATTCATATCAGACTGGTCCCGCCCACAGACAGTCCAGCTCTAGGGTTGCCACCCAGACGGTATTTTACCGGCAGGCCGGTAAAAAGTTGGCTTCTGTCCAATGTTAAGTCTATGGAGGGAATGCCACGGCCGGTATTTTTTTGAAGAAAAGGTGGCAACCCTTTCCAGCTCCGAAATGTCAGGCAAATCCTCTCTGCGTGAGAGAAACAGCATAACCACAGATGTACGTTTCAGCCTATGTAAGCATTCCTCCCAACATTTCAAACTGCCAAAGAGGGACACTTGTGTTTTAGGGGGTGTGGCTAGGGGTGTGGCTGGTGGGCTGGGCATTAAAGAGAATTTTTAGGCTATTTCATGACCTATTGACACCTTCTTTTGTAACCTAATAAATTACTTATAACAAGACCAAAGTATTTGATTTACACAGACTAATTTGTAAACACATCTACTGATGTTTACACAAACAATAACGTGGGTTTTATTGCTGTAGAACAGTATGATACACTTATATACACACCACACAGTCTGATTTCCTAAAAAGAGGGACATCAGGGTGGGAAAGAGGGACAGAGGGATTTGGGTCTACAAGAGGGACTGTCCCTCCTAAAGAAGGACACTTGGGAGGTATGTGTGGGCCTTGTCAGTGTGGTGCAGCTGGTGCAGCATGGGCCATTGCTTCCATGTGCCTAGAGGCACAAAAATGAATAGGGGGCATTAGGATTTTCTGGCCATAGTAAGATAGGTGTGGGGGGGTTATTACTGAGAGGTGTTAGCTCTTTTTAACCCTTTGAGTGACAGCGAGGTATCCAACTCATTGCACTGCAATGCGCTGGCTACGCTCTCTGGCGCTCGAAGGGTTAATTGCCAAGATATAAAGATAGCTCTCCTTGTGCACAGGTGGGTCATTTAACCCTTTAACCCTCTGGGTGCCAGAGGGGTACACAATGTTTTGCGTACCTCTCGTGCACTCAAAGGGTTAAATAGCATGGCATTATTCTTAAGAGGTATTAGTGTGTCTTTAATTAAACCGCTGTTATACACCAGGGTGACTCTTTATCTGCTGACACTTCGTGTGTCCCTGAGATCATGACTGAGCAGAGTCCTCCAACAGTCAGATCCCATTTAATTCCAGCGTCTTGCATTAGCCCTACCGTGTGGCATTATTCATAAATCAGCAGTCTTCAGCCCCTCCTGACGCAGGCATGATTTATGCTTTACAAGCAGGCAATTAGAGAAAGCCTGATGTTAACTCTTCTACTGCAAGTAGGGCTGTTTTAAGCTTGTAGGTAAGGGAGTAGCTACACTGGATGCAGAGGGTTCAGTTGTGCTGGGATCCAGCATCCAATGGGGCTCCTATCTAGGGTCCAATAGTTCCTAGTTATCTCTCTGTGAAAATATTTTTCTGATAAGGGGCTGCATACCTTCCGACATTTCAAATGGCCCAAGAGGGACACTTTTGTTTTAGGTGGTGTTGCTGGAGGTGTGGCTTGTGTGAGGGACAGTGCAGAGAATTTTTAGGTTATTTCATAATCTATTGACACCTCTTTGTGTAACTGAATAAATGATTTATGGTATTTTATTTACACAGACTAATTTATAAACACAGATACTAAAGTTTATACACACATTAATGTGAGGTTTATTTCTGTGCAGCAATGTGATACATTTATATACACATCACACAGTCTGATCTCTCAGAAAGAGGGAAACCACAGTGGGAAAGTGGAACAGAGGAATTTGGGTCTCAAAGAGGGACTGTCCCTCATAAAGAGGGACACTTGGGAGGCATGGACCCCTAATATCTACTAAAGAGGGACACTTGGGAGGTGTGGACCCCTAATACTTCTAAAGAGAGACTGCCCCTACTAAAGCTGGATACTTGGGAGGTATGGACCCCTAATTATCTCCTAAAAAGGGACTGTCACTAGTAAAGAGGGACATTTGGGAGTCATGGACCCCTAATATCTCCTAAAGAGGAACCCTTAGGAGGTATGGACCCCTAATATCTCCTAAAGAGGGACACTTGGGAGGTATGGAGCCCTAATATCTCCTAAAGAGGGACACTTGGGAGGTATGGAGCCCTAATATCTCCTAAAGAGTGACACTTGGGAGGTATGGAGCCCTAATATCTCCTAAAGAGGGACACTTGGGAGGTACAGAGCCCTAATATCTCCTAAACAGGGACACTTGGGAGGTACAGAGCCCTAATATCTCCTAAAGAGGGACACTTGGGAGGTATGGAGCCCTAATATCTCTGGAAGAGAGACACTTGGGAGGTATGGACCCCTAATATCGCCTAAAGAGGGACACTTGGGAGATATGGGCTCCTAATATCTCTGGAAGAGAGACACTTGGGAGGTATGGACCCCTAATATCTCCTAAAGAGGGACACATGGGAGGTATGGACCCCTAATATCTCCTAAAGAGGAACCATTGGGAGGTATGGACCCCTAATATCTCCTAAAGAGGGACACTTGGGAGGTATGGACCCCTAATATATCCTAAAGAGGGACACTTGGAACTTGGAGTTATGGGTTGAAAAAAGTTTTGCAATGTCTATTTACATTACTGCTTTCAGTCTAGGTTCACAAGGGTGTTTTCAATGCCCCATGTTGCAGCACTATTCAGTACCCCTCCTGCATTCCCCTGGTGATTTGTGTTTGTTACAGTGGTGGAGCTAATGGCTGGCCCAGGAAGTACCAGTCATATATTATTGGGTGACATCCACATTCACCGGTCAATTGACTGGATCAATGTGGTGAGCAATGCATCGATCCAATCATCTCTGTGAATGTTGCACTGCGCTCACATAAGATTAAAGGGACAGTAACACTAAAAATGTAAAAACATATATATTGTAGGACTTAACCTCCCTAGTAAAACAAGGGTACTCCCACTGCTGAGAGGTGTTTTATTCAAAACTTACTGCAGCTCAAACTTGAATTTTTTAGTTGCACTATCTATATGGCCTGATATTTTACAGTGCCGCTGTTTCTGCACCATCCTATGGACAGCTCTGGTCAGTTCAACATAAACCTCCTTAGGATGGTGTAGAAACAGCGCCACTGTAACATTTCAGGCCACTGGGATACTGCACCTAAAATTCAAAGTTTGAGCTACAATAACTTTTGAATAAAACACCTTTCAGCAGTGGAACCACCCTTATTTTACTTAGGAGGATAAACCCAACAATATATATGTTTTTATATATTAAGTATTACTTGGTAATGCCACACCCACCAGACACGCCCCCAGCAAAACCCCCTAAAACACAAGTGTCCCTCTTTGGCAATTTGAAATGTTGGGAGGTATGCCTATGATACATTCAAAGCCGGATTTCTCATTAGGTAGAGTAGACAACAGGCTAGTGTGCTACATTTTCAGGCACTGTCTCAGCTGTTCTGGCCACACCCACATTCTGAGTGATAGGTGTGGCCAGAACAATCCCAGTTTCTCTACACAGACACTAGTTTATAGTTTCCCAGTTTATTTACAATGTACATATGCCTCTACTGGCCATTATTTAACTCCTTGCTCCATATAACCCATCATTATAACTATTCCTATTATTCCATATAACCCCTTCCTACAACTCCTCCTATTATTCCATATAACTCCTCCCTATAACTCCTCCTATTATTCCATATAACTCCTCCCTATAACTCCTCCTATTGTTCCATATAACTCCTCCCTATAACTTCTCCTATTGCTCCATAAAACTCCTTCCTATAACTCCTCCTATTGTTCCATATAACTCCTCCTATTGTTCCATATAACCCTCCCTATAACTCCTCCTATTGTTCCATATAACCCTCCCTATAACTCCTCCTATTGTTCCATATAACTCCTCCCTATAACTCCTCCTATTGTTCCATATAACTCCTCCCTATAACTCCTCCTATTGCTCCTTATAACTCCTCCCTATAACTCCTCCTATTTCTCCATATAAGCTGTCCCTATAACTCCTCCTATTGCTCCATATAACCTCTCTCTATAACTCCTCCTATTACTCCATATAACCCCTTCCTATAACTCCTCCTATTGTTTCATATAACCCCTCCGTATAACTCCTCCTATTACTCCATAAAACCTCTCCTATTACTCCATATAACCACTCACAATAACTCCTCCTATTGCTCCATATAACTCCTCCTTTTGTTCCATATAATCCCTCCCCATAACTCCTCCTATTGTTCCATATAACCCCTCCCTATAACTCCTCCTATTACTTCATATAACTCCTCCCTATAACTCCTCCTATTGCTCCATATAACCTCTCACTATAACTCCTCCTATTACTCCATATAGCTCCTCCTTATAACTCCTCATATTACCCCATGACTCCTCCTATTACTCCATATAACCACTCACAATAACTCCTCCTATTGCTCCATATAACTTCTCCTATTGCGCCATATAACCCCTCCATATAACTCCTCCTATTGCTCCATATAACCCCTCCCTATAACTCCTCCTATTGCTCTATAGATCACCTCTCTATAGCTCATCCGATTGCTCCAATTCCTCTGATTGCTTCTTAAAGCTCTCTCTATAAGTCTTCCTACTGCTCCATAAAACTCCTCTCTATAACTCCTCCTATTGTCCATATTATATTCCCCTATAACTCCTCCTGTTGCTCCATTTGATCCCTCTCTATAACTCCTCCTATGGCTCCATATAACTCCACCCTATAACTCCTCCCACTACTACTCTATATTACCTGTTCCTATAAATCCTCCTATTTTCCATATAACCCATCTATATAACTGTACTAATTGCTCTACCTTCCATGAATGCTTTTAGGTACCACTAGACTAAACTGATCTATAGAAAGCCTCTTTTTAATTTGTGTTATTCTTCCATATCTCTAAAATTGCTTGATATAACTTATACACCATATAATAGTATTGATGACCAGTCTGAGTATTATTGGTTTATAAAGGTCATTGATGTGGACGCTCAAACTATTGACAGCAAAGTGATGCTAATTACCAGTCAGATGAGGTCAAACTCAGCACAATTGGACTGAAAAGTGATGGATTAGGACTAATTCTGCAAGCACTGGAATTTCATGTCAATGGGGAGTAAAAAAAAAACCTTGAACCAGCAGATCCTGAGATTTACGTCTATTCCATTCTCCGGAGCTCCTGGAACCACAGAAATCCCCATTTAGTTGACACTCAGTTTTCTGTATTAAGAAATTCTGGGAAAAACCAAATACACAGTAGGAGACAAACCTGTTTTAAATGTGATTTTAAAGGGATAGTAATACTTCGTTTTATCTTTATTTTATTTTGAATGCATTAAAAAAACATGAAGAATGATATGTCTTATCTCTCAAACGTTTATGGTTTGAGAGATATTCACAAGCAAAGTTTCCCCTCCTGCCCCCTTTACCTAGTGTAAGCCATCTCTTCTCAGATGTGGAATCCAGTACATAGACCAGACAGATAACAGAAGGGTACAATCTTCTTCCTATGAGAACAATGAAAGTCCTGCCCCCCTTGACAAGTTTTTCAGGTTTTTCCCTTATCTTAATTGAAGATTGTCCCTCTCTGCAATCTACCTGGGCACCTCCCTTCTGCTCTGGATGAGCAGTGTTACATCAGTAAAAGGGGCGGGAGGGGGATACTTTGTCATTGAATTACTCTTGAACTACAACTCTGACAGAATTGAAATAACACTCTCCAAAGTCCAAATACTATGATCAGGGCTTAAAAGTTGAAGTCCTTTGCTACTAGCCAGACCTGAAAAGTTACTTGCCACTGCAAGCCATAACATACCAACCAGGGCTAAATTTCTACTCGCCAGGGCTAAATTTTCACTCGCCGTTGGCTAGTGGTGAGTGGAAATTTTGAGGCCTGCGATGATGATTAATTAGAGCTGTTTTTATTATGAAACATTACTATCCCTTTAAATCCACGAATGCTACAGATGTATTGGTGCAGAATCCTGTTAATCTGGGAGATTATAGCACAAATTTTAGTTTAATTCACAAATTAATAATTGCGTTGTTTTTTTTTTTGTAACTTCCAACAGCTCCAAAACACAGAGGATTCCATAAAAGTAGAACACTGAAATTCTTCTGCAAGACATCTTCACCATGGTATCCTTTGAAAATGTCGCATGTGAAAGAGCGTGCGACATAAAGGTACATTAACCACGGATCCTTGATGAAAAGAGCGACATGAGGATCTCTCATCAAAAGATTGAGATTCTCATGTCGCAGCATAAAACAACGTTTTTGCATTGCACTGAGTCGGAGTCAGGCTTTACCCCAGGTACCTTGCTTTGACCGATTAATTATACCGGCTGAAATCCAAGGGGTGTAATTGCCAATGTAATCTCCAGGCACTGGAGATTCTAAATGTTGGTGAGTGCTCTCTTCCCTTCTCTGCATGCTCTGCTCCGGCCTGTCATTTTGCATACAGAGAAGGGGAGATGATTCATTTCTTAATTACACATTGTGATTCCTGAATATTGGTATATTTGAGTAATTTTCTGTTTCTCAGCTGTGCTACCCCAGCAGCATGTTGCTGAGCACTGCGCTGGGCTCTCTCCCCTTCTCTGCGTGCTCCACTCAGGCCTGTCATTCTGCACGCAGAGAAGGGAAGAGAGAGCCCGGTGTGGTGCTCAGCAACACGCTGCTGGGGTAACAGCTGAGAAGGGCAGCACGCAGAGAAGGGGCAGGGGTAGCCGGTATCATTAGTCAGTCAAAACGAGGTACCTGGGTTAAAGCTTGACTCTGACTCCAAAGAAAAAGCAACTTTTAATGCCGCAACATGAGAATCTTGTGCTTTTGATGCAGGGTGAGGCATACCTCCCAACATTTCAAATGGCCAAAGAGGGACACTTTCATTTTATGTGGTGGTGTTGGGGGCGTGGCTGATGGGCGGAGCATTGACGATAATTTTTTTGTCATTTCATGACCTTCTGATACCTCTTTGTGTAACTGAATAAATGACTTAGAGCAAGAACAAAGTATTTCATTTACACAGACTAATTTATAAAGACATATACTGAAGATTAAACGAACATTAATGTGCATTTTATTACTGTGGAGCAATGTGATACACTTATATACACACCACACAGTCTGATCTCCTAAAAAGAGGGACATCTGGATGGGAAAGAGGGACAGAGGGATTTAGGTCTCAATCAGGGACTGTCCCTCCTATAGAGGGACACTTGGGAGGTATGGTGAGATTCTCATGTCACACTTTTCATCAAGGTTCCATGGTTAATTTACCTTTATGTCTCGTGCTCTTTTGCGTGCGACATTTTCTAAGTGAACCCTTCACCAGAGGGGACAAATGCAAAAATTCAATTGAATTAAATAGAAATGTTAACCCCTTGAATGTTAGAAAGGCCTCCAATGCATTGCGAAGCAATGCATTGGAGACCTCTCTAGCATTCAATGGGTTAAAAGCCCCATTTAAATCAATGACAGTCTGGGGAATTTTATGCTTACCCTATAGAGTTGGTTTATCCTGTAATTACACTGCTCTTCTTTCATTCATAAGGCCTTTGTGGTTCATTTAGAATGCACTGTTGGGGAGTCTGTGATGAGAGAGGAGGGACAGCGCAGCTCAGGGGACTACGGCAAACCTGCGGAGAGGAGAGATAATTATGTTTGTCTTGGACTGAATATATGCAGGACTCATTTATCAACTGTAGCTCATGCAACCACTGGATCATCTACAGCATACTTAAAGGGAACACAATATTTATCCATGTTACTCCTTGGGGGACATCTAGTGTTGCCACCCAGCTGGTATTTTACTGGCAGGGCGGTAAAAAAATGGTTTCTGTCCAGTGTTAAGTCTATGGAGGGAATTCCATGGCTGGCATTTTTTTTAAGAAAAGGTGGCAACCCTAGGGACATCTACATGATAGCTTTTTAAAGGGATAGTAATGTTTCACAATAAAAGCGACTCCTATTAAAGGGATAGTAATACTTCGTTTTATCTTTATTTTATTTTGTAGCCATTAAAAAAACATGAAGAACGATATAAGTCTTATCTCTCAAACCTTTATGATTTGAGAGATATTCACAAGCAAAGTTTCCCCTCCCGCCCCTTTTACCTAGTGTAAGCCATCTCTTCTCAGATGTGGAATGCAGTCCATAGACCAGACAGATAACAGCAGGGGACAATCTTCTTACTGTGAGAACAATAGAAACCCTGCTCCCCTTGACAAGTTTTTCAGGTTTTTCCCTTATCTTAATTGAAGATTGTCCCTCTCTGCAGTCTACCTGGGCACCTCCCTTCTGCTCTGGCTGAACAGTGTTACATCAGTAAAAGGGGCGGGAGGGGGATACTTTGCCATTGAATTACTCTTGAACTATAAGTCTGACAGTATTGATATAACACTCTCCAAAGTGCAAATACTATGATGATTAATTAGAGCTGCTTTTATTATGAAACATTACTATCCCTTTAATCATCATAGTATATAGGCCATGGAGAGTGTTATTTCAATACTGTCAGTGTTGTAGTTCAAGAGTAATTGATTAATAAAGTAGACCTCTCCCACCTGTTTTACCTAGTGTAAGTCACCTCCCCTCAGATGTGGAATCTGGTCTCTTGACCGGACAGATCACAGCAAGGGACAATCTTCTTACTGTGATCTTAAGGAAAACCCTGCCCCCCTTGACAGGTTTTTTCAGGTTTTTCCCATATGCTCACTGAAGATTGTCCCTCTCTGTAATCCATCTGGACAGTCTTGCTGCTCTGAGGCGAGCAGTGTTACATCAGTAAAAGGGGCAGGAGGGGGATAATTTATCATTCAATTACTCTTGAACTACAACTCTGACAGTATTGAAATAACGCTCTCTATGTCCCAAATACTATGAAGATTAATTGGAGCTGCTTTTATTCTGAAACATTACTATCCCTTTAATATATTCCTGCTCAGTCAACGTGAGTAACTAGTGACTTAGTCATTGTGATTGGCCTGCCTGTGTTTAATTAGGGATATCCATAATACCTGGCTTGGTTGCCTTGAACACTAGAACTGAGAATAATTTCCCTAAGATGCAAAAGAGGTCTCCAAGCATTGTTTCCTTATGTTCAGGGGACCTCATTAGCATCCAAGCGATTTAATAATATACAAATGATGCGTGACAATTGTACACTAAAGGCTGAAATGTACTTCTGGGTTATTACAATTTCTCTCGTGCAGAGTAGATTTGCCTGACATTTCAGCGCTGGACTGTTTATGGGCAGGACCAGACTGATATGATTATGGAAATTTCTTCTCTGTAATGGCGCAAGGGAATGAAAAAGTGACCGAACAGAACCTAACGATGCACCATCAGGAAGAATAAGCTACTGAATTGTTTTCGTTTTCAATGTGTGCTTGTCACACCTCTTCTGTGCAACTCGTCCGGTTGTACAACCAGAATTCGGATTCAAGAGGTTAAGCTGTGACATCATAAAAAGGGGCATTAAGGGGAGATTTTAATTCCAAATTGCCAGGGCCCGAGTGGGAATAAAAACCAGCCCTGGAAAAAGTTGCTTACCAGTCCCATAACATTGCGTCATTATACCAGACCCAGACCTCTTTAAAGAAATAGTAATACTTTTTTTTATCTTTATTTTATTTTGTAGGCATTAAAAAAACTTGAAGAATGATATGTCTTATCTCTCAAACCTTTACAGTTTGAGAGATATTCATAAGCAAAGTTTCCCCTCCTGCCCCTTTTACCTAGTGTAAGCCATCTCTTCTCAGATGTGGAATGCAGTCCATAGACCAGACAGATAACAGCAGGGGACAATCTTCTTCCTATGAGAACAATGAAAGCCCTGCCACCCTTGACAAGCTTTTCAGCTTTTTCCCTTATCTTAATGGAAGATTGTCCCTCTCTGCAATCTACCTGGGCACCTCCCTTCTGATCTGGCTGAGCAGTGTTACATCAGTAAAAGGGGCGGGAGGGGGATACTTTGTCACTGAATTACTCTTGAACTACAACTCTGACAGAATTGAAATAACACTCTCCAGAGTCCATATACTATGATGATTAATTAGAGCTGCTTTTATTATGAAACATTACTATCCCTTTAACTTTTTATATATTAGCCAGGTATATATTACACCACCTAAAAAAAGAAGTGTCTATCTTTTGGCCATTTGAAACGTTTGGGAGGTACTCATTGAGTATTTGTTTATACCATTCCAGCATATAGCAGCGTAACCATCTATCATATAAACCGCAGCCCGCAGAGGGATGTGCAACACTAGAGGGATATATAAATGTTTAATACAGCTCAAACTATATTACTAAAACACCTTGGCGTTAAAATGTACTTAAAAAGGGCAGATCTAGTGTATATTTTGTGGAGACCCTCTAGCCTTAAACCTTTGAGTGCCAGAAGGGTATGCAATGTATTGCGAAGCAATGTGTTGCATACCTCTGGCACTCAAAGGGTCAAAAGGGCTAATTCAACCCGGCGCCAAGCAAATCATATGTCTTACCCCCTAGTCAGATTCTTCACCCGATTCGGTGAATCTCTCCTCTGTCCCTCCGGTGCGGCACACATGCATCAGTCCATCACCCTCCGCACCCACCCACTGCCTGCCCTCAATACCAGTGCTTGCCTGGAGGCAGCGTCCCTTTAAGTGTTTCTATTGGATCACATTCACATCAGAAGGCCAGTGAATTAGATTTCATGTGCAGCAGCCCGCGCTGCGCAACATGAATCCAGACTGGCCGGTCCTGGCATGTTCAGTCCGTTGCTCCCGCTGGCCGGCTCCCGGCTTCAAATTAATGATGGCAAATAGAAATCCGGGCTCCGCTCCGGCCCGCAGCCACACTCAGACTGATTTTTTTTTTTTTTTTTTTTTTTTACATGGGGGCCCACTACAGGCACTGGCCCTGGCCATGAACTCTGTCAGTGTGCACACATAGTGAGGCGGCCAGCGGTCCTCCATATCTTGCAGCCGCGGTCCTGTCACCTTGCGGCCACAAATTTTAAAGCAAGCAGCCCCAGGGAAGCCCAGTGCAGACGGCCTACTGGGAATTTTCCCAGAATCCTGGTAGGCCAGTCCGGCCCTGCAAATTGCAGACGAACCGGACTGTTTCAGAGCAATATGAAGGTAACAATCTGCGTAATTTTTAAAGACAAACTTACATGATATTAATGAAAATAAACTATTACTATCCCTTTAAGTCTTTCTAAGTAGAAGGGTATTCCAGACATGAGTCATTCTTTTCTGTGATAGGACCGAAGCAAACGATGGGTTATGTTGTGGAATGAATAGACCTACCATGATGACTTAGCCCAGATCACTGTCCTCCCATTGGTTCCCCTTGGCCAAACTCCTCAATTCCAAAACTGGTTTATATTTCCTTACTTAATTGGCTGCTTTATCTGTCCCGCCCTTTTTTCTCATTGTGAATGTTGTTCCCATTGATTACTGTGTCACAAGCCCTGTCCACTGGACAGTGATTGTGACATCAAATTTGAATGTAATTATGATAACACACCCATAATTCAGAATGTGGGTGTGGCCAGCACAGCTGAGGCACCACCCCGCAAAATTTGGAGCTCAAGGCAGTTGCCTACATTGCGGAAATTGGGAAATCTGGCCCTGATTAGTGCAAGACCTCTCTGCGGACACTACTGTAGGCTTTTGGGCTTTTCCAAAAACTCAGGAGGAAAAAAAAAGTTGTAGAGAGGCCCTTTAACACTTTCAGTACCAGTAGGCTGTCCAACATATTGTGACATAATACTCTGGATACCCTCCTTGCACAAAGAGGGTTAAATGCAGGGCCGGATTTACATCTCAGGAGCCTGTAGGCACAGAAATCTAAAGCGCCCCCCCCCCATTGGCCATCTCCACTGGACACCTCCACAATGCCCCCATCATCTCTTTATTGCCCTCACATTGCCCCATCAGTACCAACTTGCCCCCCATCAGCTCCAAATTGCCCTCACAATGCCCCCCTTCGGGTCCAACTTGTCCCCACCATCTCCATGTTGCCCTCACATTGCCTGCCTCCCTCCCATTGTCCGTTTCCTACCTCCCTGGCAGGAGATCTGTTGTCTGTGCCTCCTTTGGTACAGTCAGTCCTGTAGTTGCTGAAGCTCCTGCGCGGTCTCCTATTCAGGAATGCAGAGCGCTGGGAGATGATGTCATCTCCCAGCGCTCTGCATTCCTACAGATCCGACGAGGGAGCTTCAGCAACTACAGGACTGACTGTACCAAAGGAGGCACAGACAACAGATCTCCTGCAAGGGAGGTGCAATGTGAGGGTGACATGGAGTGGGCGCCAGTGCAGCCAGCGTGGTGGCCATTTTTTTTTTTTATCGTTTTAAAGAATAAAAAAAAAAAAGTATCCCATTGGCAGGCACCCCTCAGTGGCTTGCGCCACCAGGGCCGGATTTGCCTTATGGCAGATCCGGCCCTGGTTAAATGGTGACCCGTTGAGCAGTGGTGTCCGTAGACATTTTTCCGGGGGGGGCAAAGCCATAATATGACCCCCAGGCCAGCCCATCTAGCCCCTTTATTTATATGGAGGAGGGTAATTGTAGGTGGGGGCAAGTGCCCCCCTTGCCCCCCCCTCCAGACACCCATGCCGTTGAGGTTCACATCAATGCTGCATCGCAATGCATTGCAGGTCTCTCCAGCATTCAAAGGATTAAACATTACAATTAAATCTACAACACAGAAGGTTTGCTCCACAATTTCTCCTCTTTTATCTCATGCGTATGGCCACAAGGAGCTGCGCTTTTGTCACGTCTGATGGTGACATTCCTAGTTTGAACTGAATTGATTTGTGCAGCAGCTCATACATCAGCCTAGCTTGGCACAGCCTCTCTCCCCACTCCTCCCATACACACTGAGGCTGAGTACTAAACAGCATTCCTGGGAACACGCTGCATCCGACCTGGAGTCTCTGGTTTTTGTACTTAATTACTGGGTCTCTGGGGGCAGAAGAGAATTCTCAGGGGTTATTGAGTTCTCTTGTAACTCCGCCCACTTCCCTGCCAGCTCCAATCACTCTTCTCCCTGTTCTTCCCACTCTCCGGACAATGAACCAGGAACAACTAGATAGATAGATAGATAGATAGATAGAATCTAGGTGGATATATAGATAGACGGTAGGAAGGTAGATAGATAGTAGATAGATAGATAGAAGGTAGACAGAAAGATAGATAGATACATAGATACATAGTAGATTGATAGAAGGTATATAGATAGGTAGATAGATAGATAGATAGATAGATAGATTGATAGAAAAGAAGATAGATAGATTGATAGTAGATAGATTGATAGATGATGGGTAGATAGATAGATAGATAGATAGATAGATAGATAGATAGATAGATATGGATAGATAGATGGATAGATATATAGATTATGGATAGATAGATAGATAGATAGATATGGATAGATAGATAGATAGATAGATAGATAGATAGATAGATAGATAGATAGATAGATAGATAGATAGATAGATAGATAATGGATAGATAGCAGATAGATAGATAGGTAGAAGGTGGATAGAAGGTGGATAGATAGATAGATAGATAGATAGATAGATAGATAGATAGATAGATATAGATAGATAGGCACCTGCCAAAGTAAATTCATCAGTTAAACACATTAGGAGCCACCTATTCCTAGGATGATGTCTTCTTTTAACCCATTGAATGCTAGAGAATTCTCCAACACATTGTTTCACGATGTGCTGGAGACCATTCTAGCATCCAGGCGGTTAAAATAACCACTTACATCACTGGATAATGTTATTTGTCCCCCTACGCTGCTGATGGCTTGCCCTGGAGTTGCTGCAGTTCCTCGGTGTGTGAATTGGCTAGTGTTCTGAGATCGCCAGCTGTGAGCTGAATTCTTAATACAGCCAACTGGCATATGAAGCCCTATAAAGACAGCCTGCTTTCCTCTTTGATTTAGGGGAGTTGGAAACATATTTTGTTACCATTCCCATGGTAGAGGGGGCCAGCAGTGAATGTATTGAACAGAGGCGGAACTAGAAGCCACTGGGTCCTGGTGCAAAAGTTGCCATACCCCCCTGACCACTTTGCACCCCCAACTACAACTGGCCCCCCCATTGGCCATCTTCACTGGACACCTCCACAATGCTCCCAATCTCCACGCTGCCCCCATCATCTCCACATTGCCCCCCATCATCTCATATTGCCCCCCATCATCTGAATATTGCCCTCACATTGCATCCCGAGTGTCTGTTTCCTACCTCCCTGGTGGTCCAGCGGCGTGGTAGGAGAGGTCTGTGCCTCCTTCTGCACAGACCTCTATACTACTGGTGAGCCCACCCGCTTAGACTTGAGGAAAGGAGATTGAATCTACAGCAGCGGAAGGGTTTCTTTACAGTAAGGACAATAAAGGTATGGAATTTACTGCCTGAGGAGGTGGTGCTATCGAATACATTAGATGCCTTTAACCCCTTAGGGACCCTTGACGTACCAGGACCGTCAAGGGTAAACTTTCTTGAAAGACCCTTGACGGTCCTGGTACGTCACGTACTTTTTACTTGCAGCGCTCTACCGGGAGCACTGTAAGTAAAAATGGGGCATGAAATAGACCGCTCCAAGATCGGAGCGATCTATTTCAAGCCCCATAGTGACGCGCCGATACACGTGACAGGTCACGTGTACCGGCCCGTCAACGTGCCCCTATGCGGACGTTATGGGACGGAAATGTCCCATAATGTCTGGTCCTTAAGGGGTTAAAAGGGGCCTGGATACTTATTTAAAAGAGCATAACACAGAGGGCTATGTACGTTAGTATTGGGATTAATATTTAGTTAGGTCTTGTTGATCCAGGGAGAAATCTGATTGCCATTTGGAATCAAGAAGGAATTTTTTCCCCCCATTCAAGGCAGAATTTTAAATTGCTATACTGAGGGTTTTTTTTGCCTTCTTTTGGATCAACGATGGTAAACGGGAATAGGAAAAGGGTTGAACTAGATGGACACAAGTTTTTTTGCGACCTAAATTACTATGTTACTATATTCTCTTCCGTAATGCAGAGCGCTGGGAGATGATGTCATGGAGATGATGTCATCTCCCGGAGCTCTGCATTACTAAAGAGCCGAAGAGGGCACTCAGATGCTAGAGGTCTGTGCTGAAGAAGGCACAGACCTCAGCATGTTGCGGTAGCCAGGTGGGGGGGTCACAGGGGGCGGCCGAGCCCCTGGAGTGATGGACCCTGCGACCCCTATTGTTACACCACTGGAATAGAACTATAGCGCATTGTAGGCCCCCTTAACCCTTTAAGAAACCCTTCTGGTTCTTAAAGGGTTAACATGGAAGTGCTCTTTTGCAAAGACTTGCTGTGTCCAATCTATAAACAGATTTATGCAAATAAATATTTTCTGGTGTAAACAAAATGGCAGCAGGTTCATTCTGTCACTCATTTCCAGCTGACATCTGCAATCGAAATAGAACAGCTGTTGTTGTTGGAGACCATGAATAAAAATTTGTGGTTTTAACCCTTTGAGTGCCAGAGGGGTACGCAACGCATTGCTTTAATACAAGATCCGGAACCAAGCAGCTTGTCTTCTGGTGGTGTAATGTTAGACCCTGTCCGAAGGAGCTTACAGCCGATGGTCAAGTGGGAGAAACTTCCACAACGAACTTAAAGGGATAGTAATACTTAAAATTTAAAAAAATATATGTTGTAGAGTTTATCCCCCTGAGTAAAACAAGGGTACTCCCACTGCTGAAAGGTGTTTCATTCAAAAGTTATTCATTTTCAAAGTTGAATTTTTTAGGTGCAATATCACAGTGGCCTGAAATTGTACAGTGGCGCTGTTGCTACACCATCCTATGGAGATTTATGGTCAACTGACCAGAGCTATCCATAGGATCGTGTAGCAACAGCACCACTGTATAATTTCAGGCCACTGTGATATTGCACCTAAAAAATTCAACTTTAAAAATTAATAACTTTTGAATGAAACACCTTTCAGCAGTGGGAGTACCCTTGTTTTATTCAGGGGGATAAACCCTACAACATATTTTTTTTACATTTTAAGTATTACTATCCCTTTAAAATCTAGAGATGCAATGGGAGACCTGTCCCAAGGAGCTTACAGTCTAATGGTATAATGGCAGTCCTGGCCCAAGGAACATACAATCTAGTTGTGTAATGGTAGACCTGTCCCAAGGAGATTACAATCTAATAGTATAAATGGCGACCTACCCTAAGGCGCTTACCGTGCAGTGGTATTATGGGAGACCTGCCCCAAAGAGCTTACAATCACTTTGTATTATGAGAGGCCTGCCCTAAGGAGCTTACAGTCCAGTTGTACAATGGAAGCCCTGCCCCAAAAACCTTACAGTCTAATGGTATATTGGGAGACCTGCCCCAAGGAGCTTACAGTCTAGTAGTATCATAGGAGACCTGCCCCAACAGGATCTTCCAGTCTAGTGGTATAATGGGAGACTGTCTCCAAGGAGCTTACAATCTAATAGTATAATGGGAGCTCTGCCCCGCTGAGCTTACAGTCTAGTGGTATAAAGGATAACCTGGTCCAAGGAGCTTACATTCTAGTGGTATAAAGGGTAACCTGCCCCAAGAAGCTTAAAGTCTAGTAGTATGATAGGAGACCGGCCCCAACAGGATCTTCTAGTTTAGTGGTATATTGGGAGACTGTCCTCAAGGAGCTGACAATCTAATAGAATAATGGGAGATCTGCCCCAAAGAGCTTACAGTCTAGTGGTATATTAGGAGACCTGGAAATTACAGTCTAGTGGTATAATGGGAGCTCCTGAACCAAGGAGCTTACAGTCTAGGAATATAATGGAAGAACTGCCCCAGCTCTGCAATGCTTTGCGTACCCCTCTGGCACTCAAAGGGTTAAAAGGGATTTTTAAAACCTTGAATGTAAGAGAGGTCTCCAATGCATTGCAAATCGATGAGCTGGAGACCTCTCCCATTTAATCACAATGAATCTGGGGAATTTTTATCTCTTTGCTGTGGTGCAATTGGCTTCCCCAGAAACACCCCACTTCTCCACACTACTTCAGATAACTATTTTGAATTAATTAATTTAATGTGGACCAGCCATTGACTGGAACGTTGAGGTGAGGGAAGCCTCAATCCAATCATCTGTGTTCACTATCCCATAGGCTGCAGTGTAGATAACCTCCATAGCTGGGAACTCCCTGGTCTTGCCCTGGAGACTCAGTTTTGTTGCAGTGAATTACCAGATCTGCGGGCAGAGAGTAGGGTTGCCACCTTTTCGTCACAAAAACACCGGCCATGGCATTCCCTCCATAGACTTAACATTGGACAGAAGCCAATTTTTTACCGGCCTGCCGGTAAAATACCGGCTGGGTGGCAACCCTAGCAGAGAGGCTGATTCACCTCTTATGAAACTCTGCCCACTTCTGCTCCTTCCCACCCTGTTCTTCCCACTTCCCGCCTACTTTTCCTACTTCCCACCCTGTTCCTACCACTTCCTGACCACTTCTGCTCCTTCCCACCCTGTTCCTCCCACTTCCCGTCTACTTTTCCTACTTCTCACCCTGTTCCTACCACTTCCTGCCCACTTTGCCTCCTTCCCACCCTGTTCCTCCCACTTCCTACCCCCTTCTGCTCCTTCCCACCCTGTTCCTCCTACTTCTCACCCTGTTCCTCCCACTTCCTACCCACTTTGCCTCCTTCCCACCCTGTTCCTCCCACTTCCTACCCCCTTCTGCTCCTTCCCACCCTGTTCCTCCTACTTCCCACCCTCTTCTTCCCACTTCCTACCCACTTCTCCTCCTTCCCACCCTGTTCCTCCTACTTCTTACCCACTTCTCCTCCTTCTTACCGTATTCCTCCCATTTCCCTCCCATGTCTACTCCTTCCCATCCTGTTCCTCCCATTTCTCCTCCTTCACACCCTGTTACTCCAACTTCTCCTCCTTTCCACCCTGTTCCACTTCCCTCCCACTTCTCCTGCTTCACACCATGTTCATCCCATTTCCCTCCCATGTCTACTCCTTCCCACCCTGTTCATCCCATTTCTCCTCCTTCCCACCCTGTTCCTCCCACTTCCTACCCACTTCTCCTCCTTCCCACCTTGTTCCTTCTACTTCTTACCCACTTCTCCTCCTTCTCACCCTATTCATCCCATTTTCCCTCCTGTGTCTACTCCTTCCCACCCTGCTCCTCCCACTTCTCCTCCTTCACACCCTGTTACTCCCACTTCTCCTCCTTTCCACCCTGCCCCACTTCCCTACCACTTCTCCTCCTTCCCACCATGTTCCACTTACCTCACACTTCTCCTCCTTCTCACCCTATTCCTCCCATTTCCCTCCCATGTCTACTCCTTCCTACCCTGTTCCTCCCATTTCTCCTCCTTCACACCCTGTTACTCCAACTTCTCCTCCTTTCCACCCTGTTCCACTTCCCTCCCACTTCTCCTCCTTCACACCATGTTTGTCCCATTTCCCTCCCATGTCTACTCCTTCCCACCCTGTTCCTCCCATTTCTCCTTCTTCACACCCTGTTACTCCAACTTCTCCTCCTTTCCACCCTGTTCCACTTCCCTCCCACTTCTCCTCCTTCACACCATGTTCCTCCCATTTTCCTCCCATGTCTACTCCTTCCCACCCTGTTCATCCCATTTCTCCTCCTTCCCACCCTGTTCCTCCCACTTCCTACCCACTTCTCCTCCTTCCCACCTTGTTCCTTCTACTTCTTACCCACTTCTCCTCCTTCTCACCCTATTCATCCCATTTCCCTCCCGTGTCTACTCCTTCCCACCCTGCTCCTCCCACTTCTCCTCCTTCACACCCTGTTACTCACACTTCTCCTCCTTTCCACCCTGCCCAACTTCCCTCCCACTTCTCCTCCTTCCCACCCTGTTCCACTTACCTCCCACTTCTCCTCCTTCCCACCCTGTTCCTCCCACTTTCCTCCCGCTTCTCTTCCTTCCCACCCTGTCCTGACCACTTTATTAAGCTCAGCCCCAACATCAATTAACCCTTTGAGTGTCAGAGGGGTACGCAACACATTGGTGTGCAATGCGTTGCGTACCCCTTTGTGACACAAAACACGTCATTTATATCCTCCCGCCCGCAACCCCGCTGACTACAACAAAAAGTTCCCACGTATGAGAACCTCTGCTAAAACTTTCCTATTTCCTCCTCTCAACGCAGGAACGTTTCAGTGATCTGTGTTGTGCTGCATAATTTAGTGAAATCTCTCCTTGAATCACCCAGTCCGCAGCAAAGTAGAAAATACTAGGTTACAAATGCCTGTGCAAACTATGCATAAGATGAATGCCAGGGTGCAAATTACATAGTAGGGCAGTAATAGAAAACAGCACACACTCTGGTCTTCAAATGCAGGTGAAAAAGCAGATGCTATGTTTATTAAAGGTCAATGATTTTGGTGATCACTATCATCTTTCTGAAGGTGACAGTGATCTATGAAATGTTGACCTTTAATGAACACAACATTTGATTTTCACTTGCATTTGAAGTCGAGACTGTGCTGTATTCGAACTGATCCTACATTTCTATGCAACATGTACGCTAGCAATCATCTTATGTATCTTGTGAGTGCGTCTGCTATTTCTTTTATATATATACTAGTTGAACAGCCCGTTACACGGGCCACAGTGCCACTGTCACCCGGTCGCGGGGCAGTCACGCGCAATGGAGACTGTCCGCGCCGCTGCTGATACAGAGATGGACGCTCCTTTGGAGCTCCCAGCTCTGTATCAGCCGCGGCGCGGGCAGTCTCTACTGCGCATGACTGCAGCACGCGCAGCAGTGTCTACTGCGCATGTCGCGGCGTTACACATGATTTAGCGAATTATTATATAGAATATATATATATATATATATATATATATATATATATATTAGCAACTAGCAATACTGGCACAGCTTTGCATGTGCGGTTAATAAAGTAATTTATTATTATTTTTTTTAATCTGATGTAGTTGTATGTATGACTAACAGTGACGTAACAATAGGGGTCGCACTTGCGACTGGGCCCGTCACTCTCAGGGGCCCGGCTGCCCCCTGCGACACGCTCGCCATGCGCCCACAGCACCCTGTAAACCAGGGCAGCACTGTGCACAGCTGATCTCCTGGCGGCCGGCGCACTAGTAATGCCGAGCACTGGGAGATTATGTCATCTCCCAGCGCTCTGCATTACTAACAACCGCGCGGGAGGTCCAGTCAGGGGTCTGTGCAGAATCTCTTGTCACACACCGCTACACCACCAGGGACTCGAGGTAGGAGGAAGAGGGGCAGTAGGGGCAGTGTGGAGAATGTGGGGCATTGTGGATAATGAGGGGCAGTGTGGATAATGAGGGGAATTGTGGAAGGGGCATTAAAGGGATAGTAATGTTTCATAATAAAAGCAGCTCTAATTAATCATCATAGTATTTGGACTTTGGAGAGTGTTATTTCAATGTCAGAGTTGTAGTTCAAGAGTAATTAAATTACAAAATATCCCCCTCCTGCCCCTTTTACTGATGTAACACTGCTCAGCCAGATCAGAAGGGAGGTGCCCAGGTAGATTGCAGAGAGGGACAATCTTCAATTAAGATAAGCGAAAAACCTGAAAAACTTGTCAAGGGGTGCAGGGCTTTCATTGTTCTCATAGGAAGAAGACTGTCCCCTGCTGTTATCTGTCTGGTCTATGGACTGCATTCCACATCTGAGAAGAGATGGCTTACACTAGGTAAAAGGGCCGGGAGGGGAAACTTTGCTTGTGAATATCTCTCAAGCCATAAAGGTTTGAGAGATAAGACTTATATCATTCTTCATGTTTTTTTAATGTCTACAAAATAAAATAAAGTTAAAACGAAGTATTACTATCCCTTTAAGGCGCAATGTGGAGATTGAGGGGCAGTGTGGAGAATGAGGGGCATTGTGGAGAATGAGGGGCAATGTGGAAAAAAAGGGGCATTGTGGAGATGAAGGGGCAATATGGAAAATAAGGGGCATTGTGGAGATGAAGGTGAAATGTGGAGAATGAGGGGCATTGTTGAAGGGGCATTGTGAAAGGGGCAATGTGGAGTTAGCCATTGTGGTTGAGGGGGGCCAATGTGGTCGGGGGGGGCCCATGGCAATTCTTGCCCCAGGGCCCGGTGGCTTCTAGTTACGCCTCTGATGACTAAATAAACATAGAATTTTATAAAGGAGGTGTGTTATGAAGACAGACACTAAAGAAGACATCGTAAGCAGGAGTCGCAATTATGTGCGTTATCCACAGTACTGCAACCCAATGCATCGGACACGTGTCTCACACTAATAGGGTTAAAAAATTAAAAATGAGTTTATGTTTAGGACTATTTTCCTCTGACATCCAGAAGAATCCAGGAAGGAGGACATTTTTTTAATGACTGATTTTTCATCTCCAAAAATGTGCAAAGTACTGAGTTACATAAATGCCCATCAGTGAGAGTGAGTGTGCATTTGAGTGTGTGTGTGAGTGTATGTGAGTGAGCGCATGTGTGGGAGTGAGAGTTTTGCGTGGGGTGTTTTGCATGTAGTGCTTTGTATATTGCATATAGTGTTTTGCATGAAACGCATAGTGTTCTGTGTATTGCATATGGCATTTTTCATATAGCATTTTGCGTTTTGCCTTTTTCTTATAACGTTTCAAGTATAGCGCGTTGCCTACTGCATTATGCATATAGCGCTTTGTGTATTACGTTTTGTGTATAACATAAGGAATTTTGCATCATTTTGCATACAGCCTCTTGCTTATTGCATTTTGTGTATATCATATAGCGCTTTGCATATATCGTTTTGCTTATAACACTTTCATACTGCATATAGCATACTGCTTATTGCATTTTGTGTATAAAAAAAAAACTGAGCAAAAAATGGAGGAAGAAAAAGGATATAAAATGGAGAAAGAAAATAGAGCAAATAATGGATCAAGAAAATGGAGCAAGAATATGAACAAACAATTGAGAAAAAAATGGTTTTAGTGCATTGGCTCCCTAGAGCATGGGTGTCCAGGTTCAGTCCTCTAGGGCCACTAACAGACCAGGATTTAAGACCACTAATGTTGCAGATATCTGGAGCTTTTTTGCACCATTTTCTTGCTCCATTTTCTATCTTTTTTTGCTCAGTTTTCTTGCTCCATTTTGGAGAAATCTTAATACATTGACTCCATGGAAAACATAGAACTTAGCAAATTGGGTGCATAGAGTAAAGTAAAGATCTCCAAGTCCAATGTTATTCTATGGAGCCAATGTATTAAGAGTTCTCTAAAATGGAGAAAGAAAACAGAGCTAAAAAAGGTGCACAAAATGGAGCAAGAAAATGGTACAAAAAATGGTGCTCCAAGTCCTATGTTATTCTACAGAGACAATGTCTACAGATTTAGAAGTGTGTGAGTAAAATCTTTGTGCAAAAAAATTGAGCAACAAAAATAAAGCAAAAAAAAATCAAGAAAAAAGCAAAAAAAAAAAAAAAAAACAAAGCAAGAAAACGAAGCAAAAAATGGAGCCTGAAAATGGTGCAAAAATGATGCTCCAATTCCAGTGTTATACTATTAGACCCATGCTTAAAGATTTCTCCAACATTAGAGGTCTCAGTGCATTGCCTCTAAAGCGTAAAGGAAAGGTCTCCAATTCCAATGTTATTCTATGGAGCCAATGTATTAAGATTTCTCCAAAATTGAGCAAGAAACAAACCCAGAGCATTTTCATCTACTCCTGGAAATGTTCACATAACGTGTGAAGAATAAATCTAAAAATGGGTTTGGTCACAGAAGAGGGTGTGGCTAGATGAGGGTGCGTGGTTAGTAGTGGGACCAAGGTAGGGCTGCACCAGAGGGTGCTGTGCCTAGGGGTGCTTAAAATGTAAATCTGGCCAAATATGTGTGTATTGTCTTTTGTGTACATTGTGTGATTTTGTGTGTATTGTGTCTGTGTATTTTGTTTAGTGTGTGTGTGTGTGTGTAGTGTATGTTTAGTGTTTATGTGTATGTGTATTGTGTGTTGTTTGTGTGTATATAGAAGACCCAGCTCAAAATTGGTTGCATTCCAGCAAGTTTAAATGTGTTTTTCCTTTGGGTATGCTTACCAAACCTGGACTGGAATTTTATATATATATATATATATATATATATATATATATATATATATAAAGGTTGTGGTTGGGAAAGCACTCACTCAACAAGAATATTATGCCCAGGTGCACAATCCCTAAAGGAGTGTATACAATAGAAAAAAGATTGGGGCAGCACCCGTGGGACTTTTAAATATTTATTCTTAGAAGATGAAAAAGTAACAAACTAGGTCAACGTTTCGGTCCTTAGTGGACCTTTATCGTCTTGATAAAGGTCCACTAAGGACCGAAACGTTGACCTAGTTTGTTACTTTTTCATCTTCTAAGAATAAATATTTAAAAGTCCCACGGGTGCTGCCCCAATCTTTTTTCTATTGTATATATATATATATATATATATATATATATATATATATATATATATATATGTATACTGTTAGTAGAGATTGCCCACGCCATGGCTGATACAGTGCCAGCCGGTCGCGGTGCAGTCATGCTCTGTAGAGATTGCCCGCACCGCTGCTGATACAGAGTGGGACGCTCCTTCGGAGCTCCCCGCTCTGTATCAGCCTCATCACGGGCAGTCTCTACTGCGCATGACTGCGTCGTTACAAACTTTCTAGTGAATTTTTAGGATATAATTTTTTTTTTTTTTTATATATATACTTCCTTCACTTGCCCTTTTTAACACCTTCCTCCCTGTGCTGCATTTAGGTTAATTCCCACTGAAAGCCCCATTAAATGCTTTCATCAGTATCCATTCATCACCAGCCTTCTTGCACAATACACAGAGAGGGACAGATAAATCAGGGACCCTGCTCATTATCTGTGACTCTCTGTAAAGTATGCATTAAAGTAATGGGACGGGGGCTAGTCGTCGATGGTGTGATGAAGTGAGGGGGACACCCCATTAATCTTTGGGCCCAAGTACTTCACTGGATAAGAAGGACCCCCAGGGGACAATCCATTACTTTATCGCTAAGCAATTAGGATCACAAGCTTCCTGAAAATCAATCTGTCAGCAGTCATCAAGGAATGTCTACTTGTTCAACCTGCAGCTAAAAAAGGCAGTGATACTGTGCTCACACATGGGAACATATCTGAAATATATATATATATATATATATATATATATATTATATATAAAATACAGGGATGATTAGAAATTAACCCCAAACATAGCACCAAAAGACATTATGAAGCATTGCATTGGCGGTGTCTAACATCCAAGAATTTGACAATTCTTATTCATATAAAAATCACATTCCTTTTATGTAAAAGAAAGAAGCTGACCAATACTCTTTAAACTATGACCCTATTTGAACCGTGACCATTTATTTTTATGATTACTCCCCAAGGAAGTCACAACCTGTATTTGTTCTTAGAATTGAAGAAGATGTTAGTTGGATGGATCTTGGGGTCTTAAGGTCACAGACAATGATTGATGTCCGACTCAATGGGCATGATATCTCGTATTGATTAAATTTTGGGGAAACCACTCATATAGAATTGATATGTGCTGATTATTAGGATTTACTGGCCAGGTCAATGTAAGTGGTGTGTGTGTGTGTGTGGGGGGGGTCATTAGTAGGAGGTGTTAATGGTCTATTAAATAACTATATCCCCAATACATTGTGTTAGTGCTTCCCTGAAGGAATAAAATTCAGCAGTCCTCATCACCTACAATGTAATCAACCAATCAAGAGCCTGGACTCAAGGAAACTGAAGAAAAATGGTTAAAGAGGATCAGTCACCTCTCCAAGTCCTCAGCTCAGTGCAGGCATCCATCTGGACAGGACTTATATGATTATTAGTCACTGTTAAAGCAGAACTATCACCTAAAACCAAAGTTTTACCATGTGTTTTAATGTTTAACCCGACATTAGTGCTGTGTGTGTGTGTGTTCTTCAAGTCGCCTGGTAGTGGAGATATTTGCCCTGCAAAATCGGGCACTTCTGCATTCTACGGTACACTGTACCATCTCACGACTTCCCAGCTGCCCCAGGGAGCGAGTTCACGCTGCCCTTTGAAGCTTTATTTCTGTGATGTAGCGTTACAGCAAACTCCATTTACAATGCTACTGAGGTTGCAACTTCAGAGTTTGCTGTAACGCTACATCACAGAAATCCAGCTTCGAAGGGGAGCATGAACGTGCTCCCTGGGGCAGCTGGGAAGTCCTGAGATGTCATGGAGTCCCGCAGAACGCGGAAGTGCCCGATTTTGCAGGGCAAATATCTCCACTACCAGACGACTTGAAGAACACACACAGCACTAATGTTGGGTTAAACATTAAAACGCATGGTAAAACCTTGGTTTTAGATGATAGTTCCGCTTTAACTTGTTTCACCCTATTGGTAGAAACTGATTCATTCTAGCAGCCTCAGAAAAAAGAAAACGGAGATTAGATGAATACTTAATCAAGTAGACTGTGCCACACAGGTCAGAAAGGATAGTTTTTCACAGGAAGAGTCCCTAACTACTAAACTAAAATTCTCATAAAACCATTGCCCCGAATTAAAAAAATAAAAATAAAGTTATGGGCAGTTTCAGTAGATACTTTTAATGAAAGAAAAGCTGTGATGTAACAGTTGCCATAAAATCTTGGGTACAATACACACTTTTTTTGTACCCATTTCACCTTATGTGGTGAGGGGGAGGGGGGTGTATTATACACAAGTAAAAAAATAAATTTGTAAACTCTAGTCTCCCCTCAAGCCATATCCCCTTTCCCCCACCACCACCTCAGCACTGTAGTTTTAGCTTTAAATGTATTGCTATGAGCCCCCCCACTTTCTCTCTCTCCTCCCATATATACCTTTGAGGACCTCTGCAATTTGGAAGATGAGTTAGTGCACTGATGACAACCTTGTCAAGTCGTGAAATGTTGCAGCATTCACGCTAGCACTATAGTCATTGTGTTCGGTTTACTATAGAAGTATTAGAACCATTGTGTAAATGTGTCTTAGTCTCTGTTGACTTGGGCCCAGTGACTGCCTTCTTTCTTCCTCTTTGGCAGGTCTGGGTCTCTGGGAGCAGTTCTGTAGAGTTGCCTGAAGCTGCATTAAAAGTCCTAGGGAATCAGCCGGAAAATCACCGTTATTTTTTTACAAGTGGCCCCTGGTGCTGCTTTGATGATCCTTCAGTAGTGATTAAAGTGATAGTAATGTTTCATAATAAAAGCAGCTCTATTTAATCATCATAGTATTTGGACTTTGGAAAGTGTTATTTCAATTCTGTCAGAGTTATAGTTCAAGAGTAATTCAATGACAAAGTATCCCCCTCCCACCCCTTTTACTGATGTAACACTGTTCAGCCAGATCAGAAGGGAGGTGCCCAGGTAGATCGCAGAGAGGGACAATCTTCAATTAAGATAAGGGAAAAAGCTGAAAAACTTGTCAAGGGGAGCAGGGCTTTCATTGTTCTCATAGGAAGAAGATTGTCACCTGCTGTTATCTGTCTGGTCTATGGACTGTATTCCACATCAGAGAAGAGATGGCTTACACTAGGTAAAAGGGACGGGAGGGGAAACTTTGCTTGTGAATATCTCTCAAACCATAAAGGTTTGAGAGATAAGACTTATACCATTCTTCATGTTTTTTTAATGCTTACAAAATAAAATAAAGATAAAACGAAGTATTACTATCCCTTTAAACTGTGAGATTTAAAGTCTCACAGAACAGTAACCTGGAGCAGTGACCACAGTCATCATGGTTTGTCAGGGTTGGGTTTTCTAGCCTGATCTTAGCAATTGTTTGGGCTACATGAACAGTCAGTGAAACCTGTGGCTTTGAGTCACACAATTCCTAGTTTTGTCTGGTCCGTGTATCAGCCGAGGGAGTTAGATTTCTGACTTCCCACATACAATACCGTTCAAAAGTTTGGGGTCACTTAGAAATTTCCCTTGTTTTCCATGAAAACATACATCAAATGAGTTGCAAAATGAATAGGAAAGATAGTCAAGATGTTGACAAGGTTAGAAATAATGATTTTTAATTTAAATAATAATTGAGTCTTTCAAACATTGCTTTCGGCAAAGAATCCTCTATTTGCAGTACATTTAGATATTGTTTCCAGCTACAGCATTAACGATGTCAACACTGTATTTCTGATCCATTTTATGTTATTTTAATGGACAAAATTTGCTTTTCTTTAAAAAACAAGGACATTTTTTTAACTAGCAGGAGCTGTTTTCGGCCTACATAGCAAGGCCTCTGTCTTTTGTTTACCAATTCTGCTCCCACAGGAAGATAATTAGTAACATATACCAAACAAAAGCCGCACTTTAAGCACTGTTAAAAATTATTTGGCTCAAAAAATCATAAATACACGAATCAACTCAATAAACATGATGTGTAAAAAGGTTAACAATAACCCAACTACCAAAACAAAAAAAGAAAATTATTTCCGTGCCTATTGTACATCACAAACACATTAATGGATGGATTGTATCTGGTGCTTACTCACTCATCATGTCAACAAATGCATCAGTGATGCAAAGGTGCAGAGAATCATGCACTCTTCCTCTGAATACAAATCACCTAGTTGGTGACCAGTTTATGGGGAAAGGCGCATACCATGATGCACTGCACTGCATTTGTATTTCAGAGCATCTTGCATATATTATGTGATGGAACAGAGGAAGTTCTGGTCAGGGTGAAGGTGCAATATTGTGCCAGTTTTAATAAAGGTCAAGGCCAGGCCTGCACCCTCTCTCCAGAGCCAATAGATCTGACAGTTTGTTGCGGGCAGGGGTGTCTATTGCAAAATAAGTCTGTCTTGATATCAATAGTTTTGTATCAGCTCCCCTTGTGATACATTGTATTTGAAGGAACTACACTAGTCACTTGCACTAAGAGGATTATATATGGGAGGTTATTACCTGCAAATAATTATATTACAGTGTCTGGCCTTTGGAAAAGGAAGAAATTAAGAGATCACCGGGGGGCTTTTTAGATAGCCATTCCATTATGGTTTCAGGAGGAGAGAGAGAGAGAGACAAACAATTGTGAGGAGCACCCATCAAGCCAAAAAAAAGGTAAAGTGTCTTGTTCTAGGCATGGTAGCCATTAAATGGTGCTACCACTCATGTTTTTCACTCCCATGTGCCTCTGCAGAGAGGAAATCTCCATATCAAACTGGCCCTGCCCACAGACAGTCCAGCTCCGAAATGTCAGGCAAATCCTCTCCGAACGAAAAAGACAGCAAAACCACAGATGTACATTTTGGCCTATGTGTGCCTCGTCAGTGTGGTGCGGCCATATCCCTCTAGGCACATGGAAGCAAGGGCCCATGCCAGGGATGCCCTTATACTTTGGGAGACAAACAGTTGTGAGGTGCACCCATCAAGCGCAAACAGGTTTAAGTGTCTTGTTCTAGGCAGGGTAGCCTCTCAGTGGTGCTTCAACTCAAGTTTTTCACTACCATGTGCCATTGCAGAGAGAAAATATCCATATCCAACTGGTCCTACCCACACAGACAGTCCATCTCCAAAATGTCAGGCAAATCCTCTCCGCAAAAGAGAGACAGCAAAACCACAGACCTACATTTCGGCCTATGTGAGCCTCATGAGTGCTGTGCAGCTGAATCTCTCTAGGCACATGGAAGCAAGGGCCCATGCCTAGGATGTCCTTATACTTAGGGAGACAAACAATTGTGAGAAGCACTCATCAAGCTCGAACAAGGTTAATTGTCATGTTCTAGGCATGGTAGCCTCTCAATGGTGCTACAACTCACATTTTTCCCTCCCATGTGATATTGGAGAGAAGAAATCTCCATATCCATATCAGACTGGTCCTGCCAACAGACAGACCAGCTCAAGACAGAGATAGCAAAATCACAGAAGTACGTTTTGGCCTATGTGGGTAGTGCAGCTGAATCCCTCTAGGCACATGGAAGCAAGGGCCCATGCCTGGGATGCGCTTATACTCAGAGACACAAACAATTGTAAGGAGCACCCATCAAGCACAAACAAGGTAAAGTGTCTTTTTCTAGGCAAGGTATCCTCGTTCCAGCGTGTTGGGCATCTACCTAGGTAGCTCTTCAATAACCCATGTTCTTGTAAAGGCTGAATGCAACTGAGTGGCAATGTTGTACTGCCGGACCCTCGTGATTTCCTCCAGTGTCAAAAAAAAGAGCATGATTTCAGGTGGTGCTTTCCCTTGAACTCTTTAAAGACCAGAGAGAAGTTGCCATGCATTGCTCAGCAATATGTTTCACAACTCTTGTTGCTTAAAGGGATAGTAATGTTTCATAATAAAAGCAGCTCTAATTAATCATCATAGTAGTTGGACTTTGGAGAGTGTTATTTCAATTCTGTCAGAGTTGTAGTTCCAGAGAAATTGAAGGATAAAGTATCCCCCTCCCGCCCCTTTTACTGATGTAACACTGCTCAGCCAGATCAGAAGGGAGGTGCCCAGGTAGACTGCAGAGAGGGACAATCTTCAATTAAGATAAGGGAAAAAGCTGAAAAGCTTGTCAAGGGGGGCAGGGCTTTCATTGTTCTCATAGGAAGAAGATTGTCCCCTGCTGTTCTCTGTCTGGTCTATGGACTGCATTCCACATCTGAGAAGAGATGGCTTACACTAGGTAAAAGGGGCGGGAGGGGAAACTTTGCTTGTGAATATCTCCCAAACCATAAAGGTTTGAGAGATAAGACTTATATCGTTCTTCATGTTTTTTTTTAATGCCTACAAATTAAAATAAAGATAAAACAAAGTATTACTATCCCTTTAAAGGGTTATTTAAGTAACTGATGATGTTTGGGACAGGAGTAGGATTTTTTGTGGCGGAGGGTGGGGATTCATTTAAGACCTAGTTGGTTATATGATAATAATTGAGGGCTCTATTACACAACAACATCTGTCATCATGATCCTGTTGACACTGCACTTTAGAGGAATTATATGACCAATTACCTGAAAATAAATAATTCAGTTTTATGTTGTAAAAACTGCTTATGCTTCCTCTTTCTTTTATGCTTTTTGCTTGTTCAGACATATATAACAACATAGAAACACAAGCTTTTGAACTGTATGCAAATTAGCAGGACAGGGCTAGTGTAACCATCTGCTATGTACATATGTATCATTTCTATTGTCTACCTGGTGTAGGTGGGTCACACAGGACTGTATTCATCAATCTCAAAGCGAGAGAATGCTGGAGCAAACTATTTCTCATCTTGTTGGATACCTCTCTGGCACTCAAAGGGTTAAATGGGACCTTTAACCCCTTGAATGCTAGATGGTTTGGATTTTTAGACCCTCTCCCCACCTAACACCAATTTATTAGGCTGCTTTCACTAAAATTCCTTCCTTTAAAGGGTTAGTAATGCCCAGAATAAAGTTAATGCTATATGTTAGGTTTTACAAAAATAACGTATTTGGAAAAAAAGTCCTATCTCTCAATCCTTTATGGTTTGAGAGATATCCTCCGCTAAAATTCCCCTTCTCCTAATGTCAGCTGTAAAGAGATCCATGTCGGCTGACATGAGGAGGCTCTTCAGCAGAGCCGCAATAGAGCGATTTAAAAAGAAATACTTCTTTGGAAAGGTCTACAAAGTGTTCCTGGTTTGCAAGCACACTTTTTAGACTGTTCCAAAGAAGTATTTTGTTTTTAAATCGCGCTATTGCGGCTCTGCTGAAGAGCCTCCTCGTGTCGGCCAACATGGATCTCCTTCTGTCAGCGTTACAGCTGACATCAGGAGAAGGGTAACTTTAGAGTTTAGGGTAACCTTTACAGTTTGAGAGATAGGAACTTTTTCCAAATACGTTATTTTAGTAAAATCTAATATATAGCATCAACTTTATTTTGGGCATTACTAACCCTTTAACACTGCTTGTGCCATGGAGAGGATAATGGGAACGTTATCAGCTAATCAGGTGTTCCTTTCCTCTACCCATTATTTAATGTAACTTATTAAATGAGGTATAGAGGAAATGGTATGATATAATGCCATTTTTTGGGGCTGTGGGCGGGGCTTGCTAGGATCTAAGTCTCGTGGGAGACAAGATTGTAATAATGTAAAAAATGTAAACTATTTTACAGAAACTTAAAGTCTACCTATATTTTGTACCAGCAGTTTTCCTATTAAACAAATAATTTAAGAGAAATTAACCTTTTTTTTATATTGTTGGCACAATCCGGCCAATTCCCTGCACAGCAATCAGATCTGTTTGAAGCCACTTACTGTGCTATTAAAAATGCCTGTAGTGTTTGCTCTTCTTGATTCATTCATAGTACAGTGCGTGGTAACAATAACCCAGCACATGCACTAAATTAGCATAAAGTGCCGGACTGTGCTTTCAACAAATACAGGTGAAAGGGATAGTAATGTTTCATAATAAAAACAGCTCTAATTAATCATCATAGTATTTGTACTTTGGAGAGTGTTATTTCAATTCTGTCAGAGTTGTAGTTCAAGAGTAATTCAATGACAAAGTGTCCCCCTCCCGCCCCTTTTACTGATGTAACACTGCTCAGCCAGATCAGAAGGGAGGTGCCCAGGTAGAGTGCAGAGTGGGACAATCTTCAATTAAGATAAGGGAAAAACCTGAAAAACTTGTCAAGGGGGGCAGGGCTTTCATTGTTCTCATAGGAAGAAGTTTGTCCCCTGCTGTTATGTGTCTGGTCTATGGACTACATTCCACATCTGAGAAGAGATGGCTTACACTAGGTAAAAGGGGCGGGAGGGAAACTTTGCTTGTGAATATCTCTCAAACCATAAAGGTTTGAGAGATAAGACATATCGTTCTTCATGTTTTTTTTAATGCCTACAAAATAAAATAAAGATAAAACAAAGTATTACTATCCCTTTAAATTGGACCTATCACACTAAAACAAGTTTGGTTTGTTTTACTGAAAATTAAAATTGCCTACTGGTGTCACTAGCCATTTTTATGTAAAATAAATTGTTTCTGAGAAATGAACCTTTATGTTATGGTGAGACAATGTAGGAATTTATGCTAATTAAATGTACATTTTCTAATTAGTTCAGTTTCAGGCCTTAGGTACCGTTCGCTGTGCTAGTGGAAATCACCACAAGGTGGCCAAGAATTATTCATAGCATTGATTCATTCACTGGCCCAGCACAATAACGAATTAACATAAAATGCCACACTGTGTCATCAACATGTAAAAGCTAATATCTCAAAAAATTATTTATAGTATATATTATGTTACATATAGGAAGTTTTTAATTATTTTTAATATTTGTTAAACATTGGGCGACAGGTCCACTTTAATGCGTTACGATAACTGGGAACTCTCCCGACCTGTGGCAGATACTCTGTTTTTTAGAGTTAATTGCCGGTTCTATGGGGACAAAGGCTGTTTCTCCAGCAGTGGGGAGTTTCCACCGAAAGTCTGCCCACCTCTCCTCCTTCTCACCCTGTCCTTCCACTTCCTGCCCACTTATCCTCCTTCTCACCCTGTCCCTCCTACTTCCTGACCATTTCTGCTCCTTCTCACCCTGTCCTTCCACTTCCTGCCCACTTCTCCTCCTTCTCACCCTGTGCCTCCACTTCCTGCCCACTTCTCCTCTTTCTCACATTGTCCCTCCCACTTCCCCTTCTTCACACCTTGACCATCCCACTTCTCCTCCTTCTCACCTTGTCCCTCCCACTTCCTATACACGTCTCCTTCTTTTCACCTTGTATCTCCCACTTCCTGCCCCCTTCTCCTCTTTCTCACCCTGTCCCTCCAACTTCCTCTTCTTCTCACCTTGACCCTCCCACTTCTCACCCACATCTCCTCCTTCTCGCCTTGTCCCTGCCACTTCCTACCCACTTCTCCTTCTTTTCACCTTGTATCTCCCACTTCCCACCCATTTATCCTCCTTCTCACCCTGTCCCTCCACTTCCTGCCCACTTTTCCTCCTTTTCACCCTGTCCTTCCCACCTCCCACCCACTTCTCCTCCTTCCCACCCTGCTCTTCCCACTTCCGGCTCACTTCTCTTCCTCCCCACCCTGCTCCACCCACTTCCCAATCACTTCTTCTCCTTCCCACCCTCTACCTCCCAATTCTCCTGCTTCTGTCCCTGTCCCTCCCACTTCCCATCACTTCTTCTCCTTTCCACCCTGTTTCTCCCACTTCTCTTCCTCCCCACCCTGTTCCTCCCACTTCCCAACCACTACTCCTCCTTCCCACCCTCTACCGCCCACTTCTTCTCCTTCCCACCCTATCCCTCCCACTTCCCATCACTTCTTCTCCTTTCCACCCTGTTCCTCCCACTACTCTTCCTTCCCACCCTGTTCCTCCCACTTCCCACCCACTTCTTCTCATTCTCACCCTGTCCCTCCCACTTCCCACCACTTTCCTCCTTCTCACTCTGTTCCTCCTACTTTTGCCCACTTTTCCTCCTTCTTACCCTGTTCCTCCCACTTCTCACCCACTTTATGATACAAGAATGATAAGCCACACCCAATTAAGCCCCATCCCCCTTACGATGCAAATCACATCATTTACATCCCCCTGGTCACAGCACGTGAGTCAGGGGGCTCAAGAGGACACAAGCTCCAAGGTATGTGAATTACACACCACTCTGGCGCTCAAAGGATAAAGTCCGTGGTGATACATTGACATGAATCTGACCCCAGATCATTGTCATGCACAGCATCTTGAGGAAGGAGACTGTCAAACTGCATTATTCCATACATGAAATGGAGAGGGGCAGTGTCTGTCCTGCAGCAGGGGGCTCCGATGGCAGCCTGTCCCTTTCAATATCTTAGTGATGACAGCGCACATCTGCGCGCATCAAATCAGACCTTCGAATTGTGTACAGAGTGAGTTGCTCTCACATCTAATGCAAAGTGACTGAGGACATGAGAGAGTCGGAGAGAGTGAATCCAGCAGAGCGACACTGGCCTTTAATTCTACACAAACACTGAGGCTAAAGCACTAGGAACATCTGGAGCTTGTACTATGGGAAATCATATGTCCCCGAGCTACCTCACTGGACACTAAGGGCTGTATGTTCAAAAGAAAACTGGAGGAGTTTTAGAGTGAACCATTTGCAATATAGGGTGAGAAATAAAAATTCTGATTGACTTAATTGGGGACTTTAACCCCTTGAATGGTAGAGAGGTCTCCAACGCCTTGCGAAACATTCAAGGGGTTAAAATCACCATTTAAATCAATGAAGATTTCCCCTAAAGTGAAAATGGGCATTGATCTCTCCCCAAGCTGGTGAAGCATAACCCTGTATGAATTTGATAATATTCCTTTAGTCCCCTTTAATACAGAACCACCACCTTCTCTGCCACAACATGAGTGTCATATGATTGGATAGCCTACTATCCAATCAGCACAACTAGCCATCCAATCAGAACAACCCCATCTATCCAAATGGCAACATTTTTCCATACCAGTGGTTCTCAAACAGGGTGCTGTGGCACTTTGGTTTGCAGTGAGCCCCAGTAATGGGTTCCACTTTTTTCATGAAGACATTTATAAAATTGTGAATATTGAGTTTTGAACAATGTGCTTGTAATTGTCTTTCTGATTGTAAGACCTAAGAATAATCATACATTTATTCCCTTGATTACTCGCTTGACAAAAAACTAGAAAATGTATGTATGTATGTATATATTTATACGGTGCCACACAGTATATGCAGCACCTTACAATAGTAGTATATTACAGTACATAAATGGGGATAAAATAAGTGCCACATTCATAGAAATGATAGACGAGAGGTTCCTGCCCCAAGGTGTTTGCAGTCTAAATGGGTAGTATGAGACAGACAACAGGGTATGAGGGTGTTATTTGTTGTGAGCATAGGCGTGCGCACAGGGTGTGCCGGGGGTGCCTAGGCACACCCTAATCGGCCCCGTGCTCACCGGCTTTTCAGAAGTTAAATGGCCATTTCCGCACATTAATGCGGCTGCGGCACGGCTTTATACCTTAGCCACGTGACACGGCTATCTGCTGCTGACTGCTGTGTTCAGGGAGACCAAGGGGGGTGGGACAAGCACTCGGGCTCAAACGCTGCAAAAGCCTGCATGAGCCTTCCCTCCTTCGTTGTGGCGGTGAGAGGAAGTGATGTCACTTCCTTTCAGCGCTCGTTGCGTTGGGGGAAGGTGTCAGGGAGTGAACAGCAGGTGAGGAGGCTGCAGGCACTGGCACTGACTTGGCTGTATGATGCATGAGTGAGTGTGTTAATGTTTAATGTGTGTGCATGTGAAAGATAACTTATACCTAATCATTTATTTAGCACACACACATATACACACATATATATATATATATATATATATATATATATATATACACACACATACACGTGCGCACGGACGTGTGTGTGCTTTTGGGTGCACACCCTAATGCAACTGGCTGCGCACGCCTAAGGTTGTGAGTTCAAGTGATGAAAATGCTAGGAGCGCCCTGAAGATTCCAGACTGCATATTAGAGTTGCCTCAAGTATAATAAAAATCGAGAACCACTGATCTATACAATCTTCCCCACCTACTATCCAGTCAGCACCACCTTTTTTATCATTTGTGCAGTATCTGATTTAATAACCCTGAGTACCCCCAAAAGATGAAGGTTTTCAAGATTTTCCTGCAGGGGTGACTCTAGGTTTTTGGGGCCCTTTACTCCCACATCAGTATTTCTAATCAGACATCACCATCTGATTTTTGCTTACATGCAACAGCAAGGCCTGGTCATATAACCAGGGGACACCACTTGAGATTAGAGGAAAGGTTTTTTTACAGTCAGGTCTTTTAAATTATGGAATTCCTTTCCCAAGGATGTGGTTATGGCAGATGCAATGGATACATTTAAGAGAAGATTAGATACATTTCTTTCAGAAGGGAACATTCAATGTTATACTGTGTATTAGTAGGCAAAACAGGAAGGTCTGATAAAGATTAACTCAGTGCTCAAAATTTCCACTTGCCACTAGCCAATGGCGAGTGAAAATTTAGCCCTGGCGAGTAGAAATTCAGCCCTGGTGGGTATGTTATGGCTTGCAGTGGCGAGTAACTTTTCAGGTCTGGCTAGTAGCAAAGGACTTAAAATTATAAGCCCTGAAAGTTATTTGGCAGCAGGAAAGGAATATAATCCTCATGTCTCTGGGTTATGACGCAAAGGTTGAACTTGGTGGACTTGTGTCTTTTTTCAACATAATAGTACTATGTTACTGTTGTAATAAGCTCTGTGGTGACCTCAGACCAAGAGGGGACCCTAATTAGCTGCTTATTTTGCTTATATTTTTCCTTCATGAACACAAGTATTTAAGTAATGGATTTTTAAATCTGATACATTCACCTATGCTCAGACAGGGAAATCTTGAAGATGTGTGCTATTACGACTACATGAGGACCTTGGCTGAAAAACTCTGGGACAGTCTACTCCAAAACCATGCTTCTCTTAGAAGAATACGTCAGGTACAACAGAAACTAGAAAAGACATTCAGTGTCTTGTTTCCAGCAGTTGTTACACCACCTTCTCTCGCTCTTTCTTTCCTTACCACCTGAAAGATATAATGAAGACTAATTCTCTTTATCAGTGCTTTGAATTGTCTCTTGGAATTTTTATATTAAATTATTCAGTGTCTCCATGAAACCACACACCTGGATCTGCCAACATCCCAAGGTGTCATTAAATTACCTTGACATCAATCTCTTCTTGCAGACCTTGGCAGTTACCCCAACTCTCTTCTCTTTAAGAACTAAAAATCTCCTTTGTGCCTCTGCCATAAGCCCCAGCGAACATCCCAAATCAATTGCAAACAGAATAGCAGCCAGCTGCTAATTTAAACGCTTCCTTGAGCAGGTCTTCACAAGGGCCTTGAAAAATAACTTCTGGCAGATGTGTTGATGGTCGGACGTGTGTGTATGTTAGTGTGTGCCTGTACGTTTGTATGTGCATTTGTGCATATATGTGTGTGGATGTATGTAAATGTAACTGTGTGTGCCCACTGCCTATGTGTTTGTGTGTATAAATACATATATATATATATATATATATATATATATATATATATATATACATATATATATATGTATATGTGTGTGTGTGTGTATATATGTGTGTATATATTATACATATGTGTGTGTGTCTGTGGGTGTGTATATATGTGTGTGTGTATATGTGTGTCCGCATGTCTCTGTGTGTACCTGTGCATGTCCATATATATATACATATATAAAATAAGAAAGAAAGAAAAGCCGGCACTCTCACGACGTATCAATAATAATGGTGTTTTACTTTGTGTCAACGTTTCAATGTGAATTACCACATCTTCATCCGATGAAGATGTGGTAATTCACATCGAAACGTTGACACAAAGTAAAGCACCATTATTATTTATAAGTCCTGAGAGTGCCGGCTTTTCTTTCTTTCTAATTATTTGTATGGACTCCCATGCTGACTTGGCACCAGGCATTTTGTTATTGAAGTGAGAGTGCTTCCCAACTGGATATGTATATATATATGTGTGTGTGTGTGTGTGTATGTGTGTGTACATATGTGTGTGTGTATGTGTAAATGCCTGAGTATGTGTAAAATTGTATATGTGTGTCTATATATATCCTATATAATAATTCCCTAGAAAGTCTGTAACAACGCAGCCATGCGCAGTAGACACTGCCCGTGACAAAGCTGATACAGAGCGGGGTGCTCTAAAGGAGCGTCCAGCTCTGTATCAGCCGCGGTACAGACAGTCTCTACTGAGCATGACTGCACCGTGACCAGCCAATGGCGAGTGAAAATTTAGCCCTGGTGAGTAGAAATTCAGCCCTGGTTGGTATGTTATGGCTTGCGGTGACGAGTAACTTTTCAGGTCTGGTTAGTAGTAAAGGACTTCACATTTTAAGCCCTGTATTAATATATATATATATATATATATATATATATATATATATATATATATATATATATATATAAAAATCAAAAAACCTGGGTGCCAATCATGAGAAAGATACATACATTTTAGGAAGAGACGGCACTCTCAGGAAATTGGTTGAAAAAAATAAACATCGTTTGAACTTTTTTCAACCAATTTCCTGAGAGTGCCGTCTCTTCCTAAAATGTATATATATATATATATATATATATATATATATATATATATATATATATATATATATATATATATATTATACCGTTCAAAAGTTTGGGGTCACTTCAGAAATTCTTTTGTTTTCCATGTTTCAAACAAGTTGCAAAATGAATAGGAAATACAGTCAGGGAGTTGACAAGGTTAGAAATAATGATTTTTAATTCAAATAATAATAGTGTCCTTCAAACTTTGCTTTCATCGAAGTATCCTCCATTTGCAGCAAATGTAGATATTCCATTAAAAATCAGCCGTTTCCAGGTACAATAGTCATTTACAACATTAACAATGTCTACACTGTATTCCTGATCCATTTGATGTTATTGTAATAGACAAGATTTGTTTTTCTTTCAAAAACAAGGACATTTCTAAGTGACCCCAAACTTTTGAATGGTAGTATATACATACATATGTGTGTCTGTGTATGCACGTGTATATATATATATATATATATATATATATATATTATATATATATATATATATATATATATATATATATATATATATATACACTAGTTTTAAAGCCCATGTACACGGTCCAACACTGGCGGCGCTGCAGTCATGCAAAGTACTGAATGCCTGTACTGCGGGGCTGATACTGAGTGGGGAGCTCCGAATTCAGACCATAGTCCCCTCTGTGCACCTGAAGTTGCGCAGAGAGGGTTCCGGTCTGAATTCTGAGCGCCCTGCTCCGTATCATCCGCTGCGCGGGCAGTCAGTACTGTGCATGACTGCAGCATGCAGAGCCATCTCTCTACTGCGCATGATGGCTTCTGACAAACATCCTTAGCGAATTATAATATAGGATATATTTAATGCACTAGCCTGAAAAGCTCCCTGTATGCGTAACCGCACATGCGCAGTAGAGGCTGCCAGAACGGTGCAGTCATGCACAGTAGGGATTGGCCAAATGTTCTGATCTGGAGCGGGGAGCTCCGGACAACTCACCGCCTCTCTGTGCTGCTGGCTCTGGGGCAGCAGCCAAGGCCGCTGGGTGGCACTTTAGCCTGTGTATATTAGGGTGACCACATTTCCATTCTGCCATTCCGGGACGTGTGGTCGCCCTAGTCCCACGGCTGAGGCTCCCACCGGCGCTGACCATCTTTCTGAGGCTTCCCAGTGGGAACTCTTGCTCTGTGTCAGCCTCAGAAAGATGGTCAGCGCCGGCGGGAGCCTCAGCCGTGGGTCTCACTTGCAGCACCAGCACACCTGCTCCATCCCAGCTGTCTCGCATGAACCAGTCCAGCCAGCCAATGAAATGTATTTGCTATAAGGTCTTCATTGGCTGGCTGAGCCAGCCAATGAGGACCATATATCAAATACATTTCATTGGCTGGCTGGACTGGCGAGTGTTGCTCAATTCAGGGACTCTTTGTTGTCCCGGTGGGGAGTGACCTGGGACACGGGGCACAAACCCTCAATAAGGGACAGTCCCGGGCATTCTGGGATGTGTGGTCACCCTAGTGTATATGGGCTTTCATACTAGTATATATATATATATATATATATATATATATGTGTGTGTGTGTGTGTGTGTGTGTGTGTGTGTGTGTGTGTGTTTGTGTTTGTGTTTGCGTGTTTGCGTGTTTGCGTGTCTCTCTGTGTGTGTTTGAGCATGCTTGTAGGTAGGAACAGCAATGTATGGGAGGCCAAACCAGAATTAGTGGGGGTATAAGGGAAGCAGTGCAGAGACTAGAAGGGGATGCTTTGTGGTCAGTAGGGGATTGATGTTGGGATAATGAGCTTGTCCTTGCAGCAGTGGGAGGTGAGTATAATGTATGCATAGGGAGATAATTAGGGCATTCATTAAAAATATACCCTCAGATCACCTATTGACTGGAAAATATTTTGAAGTCTCTGAAAACAACTCTGTGCAAAGAAAAGTGGTGCAATTCCAGGGCAAACCAACTGCACCATAGGGGACAAATAAAAAATCCATTTGGTGGCCTCTCTTGCATGCAAGAGGTTAAAAACCCCATTTCAATCAATGGGAATTTGGGGTGTGTGATTTTTTCCCCTTTATACATTTGGCTTGCTCCATAATTACAACTATTTTTAAAATTATTATTATTATTATTACTAGTCTTGATTAAATAGTACCAACTTATTCCGCAACGCTGTACAATAGGGAATAGACATACAGAGATATTAAATAGTACAAATCAAATGTGTAGAACAGAAGGATCAGAGGACCCTGCTCGTGAGAGCTTACAGTCTAGAGGAAGGTAGGATGGACACAGAAGGTGTAAGTGCTACTGGGTGTAAGTACACTGTGCCTGCCCCTTTTCATTCTCTACAAATGTCATGTTTTTTAATCATCACTTGTTGAAGGTAAGAAAGCTGGAGTTCTGATGGCAGCCATTTTGCCAGTACAGTTTCCTAAAGTGAGGCTGGTGTGATTATGGCTTCCTGTTCTCAGCTCATTGGTCTGTCCAGTAAGACAGGAAATGACATCACTGCCCATTGTTCTTCCAGTCCCTGCTTGTGACATTATCTGAATAAAACATGGATTAGTTAGAGCATTAGCAGCTGTTTCGTTTGAGGTAGAAGTTGAGAAAAACGGCTGCTTCCACATCCCCAAGTAATTCATAAAATGAGGCAGTTTATGGTAAAAGGAATACAAAATGTACTTGTTTTCTGAGACAATATACTTTATGCATGAAAATAACCCTTTACAAATATGAAAGTATATTTTAGCTTTAACGTATGGGTTTTTAAGATAATTTTCTGCAATATAAATAAAAATATATGTGGTGTAAAACAAAGATACTCCTACTTCTGCTCAGACTTGTTTTTCATTAAACTGCAATGATCTGTTGTGGTCACCAGACAGTGCTGTGGTTATCACTTGCTATGGAGAGACACAGTCAATGACTCAAGCTCTCCAAAGAGTATATTATAAAAATGTTCCTGTTTGAGAGAGAAGCACAATGCAGAAAAGTCTAATATAAATGTAATCATCTGGTAGCAGTAATTGGAGACCTGGGCTTGTACTGTAGAGGTCAGGATTTGTATACATGACTGCTTATTATGCGCATTTGGAGTATACTTGAAAGAAAACTACATAAGGGAAATTATCATTAGAAAATGTATGCTGATTTTAAAGCAGAGATGTTATATACCACTGTGTCTGCTTCACAAAATACACTGTCTTACCTTGATCACAATTAAATTATAATGTGTAAAATGCTGATTTTGCCATATCAATGAAACACAAAATCAACATTACTCTAGCCCAGTTCACTGCTCTTCAGCACAGGTCTGAGATTATGTTAAACTCCATGAGTCATCCCCAGACCCATAGCGAAGAATGTACCTTTTTTAATCTGTTTCACATTTTCTCCTTTTAACTAGAGATCAGCAAATCTGACCTGGGGTGCTTCATTAGTAGGTTCTTTGAAAGACCCAGAAAATGTGGGATTCTGTAAGAAATGATGGGCAAACTGTTTGTGTATGGGTATGTGTTTGCATCTGTGTGCTTTTTTATGTGTGTGTGTGTGTGTATGTTACTTACTGTCTTTATATGTGTGTCTTTGTTTGTGTTTATGCATGTTTGTGTGTGTGTTTGTGTGTGAAACTATGTGTGTGTCCATGCATTTGCTTGCTTTTTTTCTGTTTTTCTTTGTGTCTGTGTGTGCTTGTGTGTGTTTATGTATGTATGCCTGTGTGTATTAATGTGTCTGCGTGTTTGCGCATCTGTATGCGTGTATAGTTGTGTGTGTATGTGTGTGCGTGTTGGAATGTGTTCGTGTGTATGTGTCTGTGTGTCATACCTCCCAACATTTCAAATTGCCAAAAAGGGACACTTGTGTTTTGGGTGGTGTTGCTGGGGGTGTGGCTGGTGGACGAGGCATTACCTAGAAAATGTAGGTTATTTCATGACCTTATGACACCTTTTTGTGTAAAAAAATAAATGATTTAGAGCAAGACCAGAGAATTTTATTTACAAAGACTGATATATAAACACATATACTGACGTTTAAACAAACATTAATGTGAGTTTTATTGCTGTGGAGCAATATGATACACTTATATACACACCACACGATCTGATTTCCTGTAATGAGGGACACCAGGGTGGGAAAGAGGGACAGAGAGATTTGGGTCATGAAGAGGGACTGTCCCTCCTAAAGAGGAACACTTGGGAGAAATGGTGTGTGTGGATGTGCTGTGCATGTGTATATATGGGTCTGTGTGTGTGTGTGTGTGTGTGTGTGTGTGTGTGTGTGTGTGTGTGTGTGTGTGTGTGTGTGTGTGCACCTGTGTGTGTGTGTGTGTCCTGGAAACTTTCAAAATAAACTGTCCCTCAGATTTTTAAAATCTTAACCCGTAGCGCTTCTCAGTATGTAGATTATATGTGAGATCATACCTCCCATGTGTCCCTCTTTAGGAGGGATAGCCCCTCTTTTGGACCCAAATCCCTCTGTCCCTCTTTCCCACCCTGGTGTCCCTGTGTTTAGGAGATCAGATTCTGTGGTGTGTATGCAAGTGTATCTCATAGCTCCACAGCAACAAAAACACACCTCCCAACATTTCAAGTGGCCAAAGAGGGACACTTGTGTTTTAGGTGGTGTTGCTGGGGGTGTGGCTGGTGGGTGGGGCATTAACGGGTAATTTTAGGTTATTTCATGACCTACTGATACCTCTTGTGTAACTAAATAAATGCTTTAGAACAAGACCAAAGTATTTTAATCACACAGACTAAACACATACTGAAGTATATACAGGGCCGGATTTGCCATAAGACAAAGTAGGCACCTGCCTACAGGCGCGTGTCACTGAGGGGTGCCTGCCAATGGGATACTTTTTTTTTTTTATTCTTTGAAAAGATTACAAAAAAAAAATGGCCACTGCGCTGGCTGCACCGGCGCCCACTCCCTCGCATTGCACCTCCCTTGCAGGAGGTCTGTCCATTTCCTACCTCCCTGGCAGGAGATCTGTTGTCTGTGCCTCCTTTAGTACAGCCAGCCCTGTGGTTGCTGAAGCACCCTCGTCGGCTCTGTAGGAATGCAGAGCGCTGGGAGATGACATCATCTCCCAGCGCTCTGCATTCCTGAACAGGAGACCGCGCGGGAGCTTCAGCAACCACAGGATTGACTGTACCAAAGGAGGCACAGACAACAGATCTCCTGTCAGGGAGGTAGGAAACGGACAATGGGAGGGAGGCAGGCAATGTGAGGGAAACATGGAGATGGTGGGGGCAATTTGGAGATGGTGGGGGCAATGTGGAGCTGATGGAGGGCAATGTGAGGTAGCATGGAGCTGATGGGGGCAAGTTGGAGCTGATGGGGAGCAATGTGAGGACAATATGGAGATGGTGGGGGAAATGTGGAGCTGATAGGGGCAAGTTGGAGCTGATGGGGCAATGTGAGGGCAAAAAAGATATGATGGGGGCAATGTGGACATTAGGAGCATTGTGGAGGTGTCCAGTGGAGATGGCCAATGGGGGGGGGGGGTGCTTTAGATTTCTGTGCCTACAGGCTCCTGAGATGTAAATCCGGCCCTGAGTATATACAAACATTAATGTGAGTTGTATTGCTGGGGAGCAATTTAACACACTAATATACATACAACACAGTCTGATCTCCTAAAAAGAGGGACACCTGGGTGGGAAAGAGGGACAGAGGGATTTGGTTCCAAAAGAGGGACACTTGGGAAGTATGACAAAACTCACATTAATGTTTGTTTAAACATCCATATATGTGTTTATAAATTTGTCTGTGTAAATAAAATACTTTGGTCTTGATATAAGTCATTTATCAGGTTACAAGGAGGTGTCAGTAGGTCATGCAATAGGATAAATATTCTCGATAATGCCCTGCCCACAAGCCACTCCCCCAGCAACGCCCCCTAAAACACAAGCGTCCCTCTTTGGCAGTTTGTAATGTTGGGAGTTATACCACTACTTGAACACACACACAAAATCAACAGGATCTCCCTTTGCCTTTCTGGTAGAAATGGCAGCAATTTAAATCCTATACTATAATTCACTAGGATGTTTGTCAGAAGCTGTCATGTGCAGTAGAGACTGCTGCGCGTGGTGCAGTCACGTGCAGCAGAGACTGCCCGCTCCGCAGTCATGTGCTGTCCGAACGCGACATGGCTGATACGGAGCAGGGCGCTCCGAATTCAGACCGGTGTCCCCTTTGCACACCTTTCTGGGACCGCTAGGTCCCGCAGGAAGAACTACAGTTTGAATTCGGAGAGCCCCACTCCGTATCAGCCACGGCGCATTTAGGTAGTCATTACTGCGCATGACTGCAGTGCCCCCAGTGAGAAGAGAGGCTCCTGCCACTAGCCCAGGTTGCTGGGTGGCACTGTGGCCCGTGTACACAGGCTTTAAAACTAGCACTAAATAAACAGTCAGTTTGCACAGATCAGATAATAGGAAACACTTCACTCCCTCTCTCTCTCTCTCTCTCTCTCTCTCTCTCTCCCACTTAGATTTGGGACCAAACCCTGAGTCCCAAGGTCAAATCCTGAGACTTGCCAATTATGTATGTATATGTGTGTGACTATGTGTATGTTTGCGTGCATGTGTATGCTTGTACATGCATCTGCTTTTTTATTGTTTGTGTGTGTCTGTCTGTGCATGAGTCTGTCTGTCTGTGCATTTATGCATGTTCATGTGTGTATCTTACAGTAGGTCTCCCTCCTTGTCAATACAAGTATCTACCCATGTAATAACCTATTCAAAATGATACGTTACACACACAGCTGTATTATTTGTTGTTTCTGATCCTTTGACTGCCAGAGGGGTATGCAACACATTCTGGCACTCAAAGGGTTAAAAGCTTATTGTTTTTGCTGCGATCCTATTGGTTAAAATGAAGTATGGATCTCTTATGATATATACACAGGACCCTTTGTACAAAAGGAAAGAGGAGGTATTATTGGGTAAATCATCTGCGCAATTGCTTTTCATTTAACCCTTTGAGTGTCAGAGGGGCGTGCAATGCGTTGCATCCCCCTTTGGCACTCAAAGAGTTAAATGGGGCGTTTAACCACTTTAATGCTAATGACGTCTCCTGCACGTTGCTTCGCAATGCACCGGAGACCTCTCAAGTAACCAAGGGGTTAAAGAAAACACCTTAACCCTTTGAGTACACACCCCTCAGGCACTCAAAGGGTTAAGTCAATAGGATATTAAGGATTTTTCCTTTCTACCCCATGGTGCAATTGAATTGCTCTTCTATTTATCAGTAGTCACTTACTGACCATGGCAACTATTGATTGAGCTAACCCTTTAATTGCCAGGGGGTCAGCAACACATTCCTTTGACACTCACAGGGTTACATGATTTGACAGAAAACCTGAACGGACAAGGTGGGGGGTAGTGCAGTAGCCAGCGAGGTGACAAATCTCCAAAACAATGGACTTAAAGGGAAAGTAATGTTTCACAATAAAAGCAGCTTCATTTAATCTTCATAGTATTTGGGCCATGGAGAGTGTTATTTCAATACTGTCAGAGTTGTAGTTCAAGAGTAATTGAATGATAAATCATCCCCCTCCCTCCTCTCTTACCTAGTGTAAGCCTCCTCCCCTCAGATGTGGAATCTGGTCCACAGACCAGACAGCTCACAGCAAGGGACAATCTTCTTACTGTGAGAACAAGGAAAACCCTGCCCCCCTCGACAGGTTTTACCCTTATGTTAATTAAAGATTGTCCCTCTCTGCGATCCATCCGGACAGTCTTGCTACTCTGAAGTGAGTAGTGTTACATCAGTAAAAGGGGCGGGAGGGGGAGTCTTTATCATTCAATTACCATACCTCCCAACATTTCAAGTGGCCAAAGAGGGACACTTGTGTTTTAGGTGGTGTTGCTGGGGGTGTGGCTGGTGGGTGGGGCATTAACGGGTAATTTTAGGTTATTTCATGACCTACTGATACCTCTTGTGTAACTAAATAAATGCTTTAGAACAAGACCAAAGTATTTTAATCACACAGACTAAACACATACTGAAGTATATACAGGGCCGGATTTACCATAAGACAAAGTAGGCACCTGCCTACAGGCGCGTGTCACTGAGGGGTGCCTGCCAATGGGATACTTTTTTTTTTTTATTCTTTGAAAAGATTACAAAAAAAAAATGGCCACTGCGCTGGCTGCACCGGCGCCCACTCCCTCGCATTGCACCTCCCTTGCAGGAGGTCTGTCCATTTCCTACCTCCCTGGCAGGAGATCTGTTGTCTGTGCCTCCTTTAGTACAGCCAGCCCTGTGGTTGCTGAAGCACCCTCGTCGGCTCTGTAGGAATGCAGAGCGCTGGGAGATGACATCATCTCCCAGCGCTCTGCATTCCTGAACAGGAGACCGCGCGGGAGCTTCAGCAACCACAGGATTGACTGTACCAAAGGAGGCACAGACAACAGATCTCCTGTCAGGGAGGTAGGAAACGGACAATGGGAGGGAGGCAGGCAATGTGAGGGAAACATGGAGATGGTGGGGGCAATTTGGAGATGGTGGGGGCAATGTGGAGCTGATGGAGGGCAATGTGAGGTAGCATGGAGCTGATGGGGGCAAGTTGGAGCTGATGGGGAGCAATGTGAGGACAATATGGAGATGGTGGGGGAAATGTGGAGCTGATAGGGGCAAGTTGGAGCTGATGGGGCAATGTGAGGGCAAAAAAGATATGATGGGGGCAATGTGGACATTAGGAGCATTGTGGAGGTGTCCAGTGGAGATGGCCAATGGGGGGGGGGGTGCTTTAGATTTCTGTGCCTACAGGCTCCTGAGATGTAAATCCGGCCCTGAGTATATACAAACATTAATGTGAGTTGTATTGCTGGGGAGCAATTTAACACACTAATATACATACAACACAGTCTGATCTCCTAAAAAGAGGGACACCTGGGTGGGAAAGAGGGACAGAGGGATTTGGTTCCAAAAGAGGGACACTTGGGAAGTATGATAAAACTCACATTAATGTTTGTTTAAACATCCATATATGTGTTTATAAATTTGTCTGTGTAAATAAAATACTTTGGTCTTGATATAAGTCATTTATCAGGTTACAAGGAGGTGTCAGTAGGTCATGCAATAGGATAAATATTCTCGATAATGCCCTGCCCACAAGCCACTCCCCCAGCAACGCCCCCTAAAACACAAGCGTCCCTCTTTGGCAGTTTGTAATGTTGGGAGTTATACCACTACTTGAACACACACACAAAATCAACAGGATCTCCCTTTGCCTTTCTGGTAGAAATGGCAGCAATTTAAATCCTATACTATAATTCACTAGGATGTTTGTCAGAAGCTGTCATGTGCAGTAGAGACTGCTGCGCGTGGTGCAGTCACGCGCAGCAGAGACTGCCCGCTCCGCAGTCATGTGCTGTCCGAACGCGACATGGCTGATACGGAGCAGGGTGCTCCGAATTCAGACCGGTGTCCCCTTTGCACACCTTTCTGGGACCGCTAGGTCCCGCAGGAAGAACTACAGTTTGAATTCGGAGAGCCCCACTCCGTATCAGCCACGGCGCATTTAGGTAGTCATTACTGCGCATGACTGCAGTGCCCCCAGTGAGAAGAGAGGCTCCTGCCACTAGCCCAGGTTGCTGGGTGGCACTGTGGCCCGTGTACACAGGCTTTAAAACTAGCACTAAATAAACAGTCAGTTTGCACAGATCAGATAATAGGAAACACTTCACTCCCTCTCTCTCTCTCTCTCTCTCTCTCTCTCTCTCTCCCACTTAGATTTGGGTCCAAACCCTGAGTCCCAAGGTCAAATCCTGAGACTTGCCAATTATGTATGTATATGTGTGTGACTATGTGTATGTTTGCGTGCATGTGTATGCTTGTACATGCATCTGCTTTTTTATTGTTTGTGTGTGTCTGTCTGTGCATGAGTCTGTCTGTCTGTGCATTTATGCATGTTCATGTGTGTATCTTACAGTAGGTCTCCCTCCTTGTCAATACAAGTATCTACCCATGTAATAACCTATTCAAAATGATACGTTACACACACAGCTGTATTATTTGTTGTTTCTGATCCTTTGACTGCCAGAGGGGTATGCAACACATTCTGGCACTCAAAGGGTTAAAAGCTTATTGTTTTTGCTGCGATCCTATTGGTTAAAATGAAGTATGGATCTCTTATGATATATACACAGGACCCTTTGTACAAAAGGAAAGAGGAGGTATTATTGGGTAAATCATCTGCGCAATTGCTTTTCATTTAACCCTTTGAGTGTCAGAGGGGCGTGCAATGCGTTGCATCCCCCTTTGGCACTCAAAGAGTTAAATGGGGCGTTTAACCACTTTAATGCTAATGACGTCTCCTGCACGTTGCTTCGCAATGCACCGGAGACCTCTCAAGTAACCAAGGGGTTAAAGAAAACACCTTAACCCTTTGAGTACACACCCCTCAGGCACTCAAAGGGTTAAGTCAATAGGATATTAAGGATTTTTCCTTTCTACCCCATGGTGCAATTGAATTGCTCTTCTATTTATCAGTAGTCACTTACTGACCATGGCAACTATTGATTGAGCTAACCCTTTAATTGCCAGGGGGTCAGCAACACATTCCTTTGACACTCACAGGGTTACATGATTTGACAGAAAACCTGAACGGACAAGGTGGGGGGTAGTGCAGTAGCCAGCGAGGTGACAAATCTCCAAAACAATGGACTTAAAGGGAAAGTAATGTTTCACAATAAAAGCAGCTTCATTTAATCTTCATAGTATTTGGGCCATGGAGAGTGTTATTTCAATACTGTCAGAGTTGTAGTTCAAGAGTAATTGAATGATAAATCATCCCCCTCCCTCCTCTCTTACCTAGTGTAAGCCTCCTCCCCTCAGATGTGGAATCTGGTCCACAGACCAGACAGCTCACAGCAAGGGACAATCTTCTTACTGTGAGAACAAGGAAAACCCTGCCCCCCTCGACAGGTTTTACCCTTATGTTAATTAAAGATTGTCCCTCTCTGCGATCCATCCGGACAGTCTTGCTACTCTGAAGTGAGTAGTGTTACATCAGTAAAAGGGGCGGGAGGGGGAGTCTTTATCATTCAATTACCATACCTCCCAGCATTTCAAATGGCCAAAGAGGGACACTTGTGTTTTAGGGGGGATTTCAGGGGGCGTGGCTGGTAGGCGGGGCAATGCTGAGAATTATAGGGCTATTTCACAACCTATTGACACCTCCTTGTGTAACCTAATAAATGACTTATAACAAGAACAATGTATTTTATTTACACAGACCAATTTATAAACACAAATACTTAAGTTTATACAAACATTATTTGGGGTTTTATTGCTGCAAAACAATGTGTTACACTTATATAAACACCACACAATCTGATCTCCTAAAAAAGAGGGACATCAGGGTAGGAGACTGGGACAGGGGGATTTGGGTCTAAAAGAGGGACACTTGGGAGGTATAAATTATTCTTGAACTAGAACTCTGACAGTATTGAACTAACACTCTCCATGGCCCAAATATTATGAAGATTAATCAGAGATGCTTTTATTATGAAACATTACTATCCCTTCAAGTATAATGGCAAAGGGAAGCAATTCTGGCTCAAACCAACTGCACTATAGGGGACAAATACACACTCCTATTGATTTAAAGGGGACATTTTCAATGTGGTGAAGACCTTTCTTGCATTCATGAGCCTAAAAGCCACTTTTAAATCAATGGAAATGAGGGACATTGTTATTTGCAGGTGGTTTGCTAGAGAATTGCTCCATTTCGGCTTTATACATAAGATACAGTGTGTTTAACCCTTTCGTTGGCCTCTTCAGGGGTTAAGGAGAAGATAGATGCTATATAACAGAGAGACAGAGAGATATTAATAGGCTGATGTTGCCATGGCAACTGGCCCTGATGCTCCGGCCTTCGCACTCCGGCCCATTGATCCCCTTGAGCAGCCTGTATATAAATCCAGGGAAGATTGGTTTATTACTTTAGTCTAATGATTAGCCAAAGCTGAATTTGAGTGGTATTTATACCACAGCCAGGCCCCTGCAGTTAGAGCCACAGTAATGGGTCGATATTGTTTGTATAGTCTCCTGATTGATCCGCAAAACTGCTTTTTCAATTTATGTGCCATTATACAAAACCAATAGGATATCACACAAAGAACAGGGAAAGATACAAATGTTTGTGTGCGGTATCAGCAGTGCATACCTCCCAGGTGTCCCTCTTTAGGAGGGACAGTCCCTCTTTGAGACCCAAATCCCTCTGTCCCTCTTTCCCACCCTGGAGTTCCTCTTTTTAGAAGATCAGACTGTGTGGTGTCTATATAAGTGCATCACATTGCTCCACATCAATAAAACTCACATTAATGTTTGTTTAATCCCTTAAAGGGATAGTAATACTTAAAATGTAAAAAAAAATATGTTGTAGGGTTTATCCCCCTGAGTAAAACAAGGGCACTCCCACTGCTGAAAGGTGTTTCATTCAAACGTTATTAATTTTCAAAGTTGATTTTTTAGGTGCAATATCACAGTGGCCTGAAATTGTACAGTAGCGCTGTTGCTAGACCATCCTATGGAGATTTATGGTCCCGGGACCAGAGCTGTCCATAGGATGGTGTAGCAACAGTGCCACTGTACAATTTCAGGCCACTGTGATATTGAACCTAAAAAATTCAACTTTGAAAATTAATAACATTTGAATGAAACACCTTTCAGCAGTGGGTGTACTCTTGTTTTACTCAGGGGGATAAACCCTACAACATATATTTTTTAAAATTTTAAGTATTACTATCCCTTTAAGGACCAGCGGTCCTGGAGTGTCCTGGTCCTTTAAGGACCAGATAGGCAAGTTCGACGTGCCACCCCACGTGACTGATCACGTGTGCCAGCAAGTCGAACGAGGGACTGGAAGAGATCGTTCAGGTCTTGGAGCGATGTGAGTAAAAGTACGTGACGTACCAGGACCTTCACTGGTCCTTAAGTGCCAGACCAGCGTGATGGTCTGGGTACGTTAACAGACACGAAGGGGTTAAACATCACTATATGTGACTGTTTACACATTAGTCTGTGTCAATAAAATACTAAAGACTTGCTCTATATAATTTATTCAGTTACACAAAGAGATGTCAATAGGTTATGAAATAATCTAAGCACTGTCAGTAATGCCCCACCCACCAGCCACGCCCCCACCCACACCACTTAAAATAAAATTGTCCCTCTTTGTCCATTTGAAATGTTGGGAGGTATGGCAGTGAAATCAAAATGTAGCTGCTCATAGATATGTAAATCGTCTACAGCTGATGTACTAAGAACTTTTGGGGCAGGGGAGGGCTGGCAACATGTGGTCTGGGGGGCATATACAATCGAGTGGCCCAGTGTCCCAGCCCACTACTTTCTGGTAATTTTAAAACTGACTGTAGCTTACAGCTGATAGGGTGCTTCACTAGTGATACTACAGAGCTTACAATTGAAGTAAAGCTACACTAGTGATATTACAAGGGAAATGGATTATGCTGCAGGTATGGCTCTATTTAAGTTGTGGTATCACTAATGTAGTTCCATTTACAGTAGCAAGTGGGACACTGAGAGAGGCAGAGGCCCACTGGACCAAAAAATATAACTGGCCCAGGGGGGAAATGCCCCTCTGCCCCCCAAGCCAGCCCTCCCCTGCTTTGGGGCAAACCAGCTGAACTATAGGGGTCAAATAAACATTGCCAATAATTAAAGGGGGCATTTAACCCTTTGAGTGCCTTCTGGCACTTAAGAGGGTTAAAGATTCAGAGTAAGGGACTTTATAACTGTAGGCACATACCTGACAGCTATGGGAATTGAGTTCTCCCAGCTTTAAACCCTGCCATACTCTGTTAGTTTGCCCTGCAGATCTCCGTGTCATATTGGGGCTTCTGTGATATTTGTATCCTCTCCATTGAGGCCTGCCATTGGTAAATTTGACGACACAAGGCTTCCGTGGAGAGGATGGTGACGTTTCTCTGCTAGAAGCACAGAGTGAAGCACTAACATCACAAAGCCCTGCAGATCATGGAGATCTACAGTTCTATCGTGGAGATCTGCGGGGGTAATGGGGATTATATGACAGAGATTTAAGCTATGGAGACTCAATTCTAATAGCTGTCAGGTAACTTCCTAGAGTAATAAAGACCTTTACTGCAAATTAAAAATAATTAATATTATGCAGGTTTTCAATGCATTGTGTTGGAGACCTCTATTGCATTTAGGGTCTTAAAACACCACTTTTCATTTAACAACAGAAGAACAAGAGGAGTTGCAATAATGCCTTAAAACACACTTAACCTAGTGATAACAATAGAAAAATGAACAGGTATTCACATTGTCAAATGGCCATCAATGTCACATGCCAATACTGATGGCAATCACGGTTGATATCAAGTCCTGCAGTATGAATTTTCCTATTGGCTCCTTTGGACAGGTGTGCTCCAACTGGCTCAGTCTGGACAAGACTGTCTGGATGGATCACAGAGCGGGACAAACTTCAGCGAGCATAGGGAAAAACCTGAAAAATCTGTCAAGGGGGCAGTGTTATCCTTATGCTCACAGTAAGAAGAGTGTCCCTTACTTCAACCTGTCTAGTCAAGGGACCAGTTTCCATATGTGAGGGGAGGTGGCTTACACTAGGTAAATGGGGCAGGAGGCGGATACTTTACCATTCAATTACTCTTGAACTACAACTCTGACAGTATTGAAATAACACTCTCCACGACTCAGGATTTGTGGCACACAGTTTATTTTTTTTAACATCTACAAAAGTAGAAGATTTTTTTATGGGACATTAGTGTTCCTTTAAGGACTGATGCATTCTGGGATTGTAAAACTGTGATCCCAGAATTCCATGATGTGCCAGGTCCGTCACTAGTCGTTAACACACAAACACCGGTGGTCTTGGTATGTCTTTGGTCATTAAGTGGTTAATGCAAGCAAGAGCTGTACACTTGCCTAATAGCATGCACAGGGAAAGTGACAGCGACTATGTTTAGGTCATGTTAACCCTTTGAGTGCCAGAGGGGTACGGAACGCATTGCTTTGCAATGCGTTCCGTGCCCCTCTGGTACTCAAAGGGTTAATATATGGCGTAGATCCTGGCCCTGTTGGAAGGAATGCCATGAAACACCCACAGACAAGCAGCATTGGGAAGGCTTTTTGGCGTAAGTAACCCAGTTAATTGGCATTAGGCAGGCATAGGAACGTAACAGTGATTCCAGCTTCTGATTCAGAGTGGAATCACCATTGTACATTCACTGCACTGTCCTCTTGGTTTAATTTCAATACTATCACTATATGTAAAGGATTCGTATAAAATGCCACAATCTGGGGAAAAAATAGGGCTGGATTTGCCATAACGCAAAGTAGGCACCTGCCTACAGACGCATGCCACTGAGGGGAGCCTGGCATTGGGATACTTTTTTTTTTTCTTTGAAAAGATTTAAAAAAAAAAAAAAAAAGAATGGCCACCGCGCTGGCTGCACCGACGCCCACTCCATCGCATTGCACCTCCCTGGCAGGAGGTCTGTCCATTTCCTACCTCCCTGGCAGGAGATCTGTTGTCTGTCCCTCCTTTGGTACAGTCAGCCCTGTGGTTGCTGAAGCTCCCTCGTCAGATCTGTAGAAATGCAGAGCGCTGGGAGATGACATCATCTCCCAGCGCTCTGCATTCCTGAACAGGAGACCGCGCGGGAGCTTCAGCAACTACAGGACTGACTTTACCAAAGGAGGCACAGACAACAGATCTCCTACCAGGGAGGTAGGAAACGGACAATGGGAGGGAGGCAGGCAATGTGAGGGCAACATGGAGATGGTGGTGGCAAGTTGGACTGGAAGGGGGGGCATTGTGAGGGCAATTTGGAGCTGATGGGGGGCAAGTTGGAGCTGATGGGGAGGTAACATGGAGATGGTGGGGGCAATTTGGAGCTGATGGTGGGGGCAATGTGGAGCTAATGGAGGGCAATGTGAGGGTAGCATGGAGCTGATGGGGGGCAAGTTGGAGCTGATGGGGGGGCAATTTGGAGATGGTGGGGGCAATGTGGAGCTAATGGAGGGCAATGTGAGGGTAGCATGGAGCTCATGGGAGGCAAGTTGGAGCTGATGGGGGGGCAATTTGGAGATGGTGGGGGCAATGTGGAGCTGATGGGGCAATATGAGGGCAATAAAGAGACGATGGGGGCAATGTGGACATTAGGAGCATTGTGGAGGTGTCCAGTGGAGATGGCCAATGGGGGGGGGCACTTTAGATTTCTGTGCCTACAGGCTCCTGAGATGTAAATCCGACCCTGGGAAAAAAGCTGAACAAATTTTGCAGAAAAGTAACAATTCAGACTTCCTTTTGATCTATGTATAAATGTATAACAATCATCCAAACATATATATAAATATCATCTAGCGTACACAGAAAAAAACACACAAGAACCTACTACTGTGTTTGCCATAAGGTCATTTATCAGTACATCTCCCCCATTCTGTCAAACTCGTCTTGTTGTTTTATATAATGCCTTCATATTTCACCATCTATTAACTTTATATTACCCTCTCTATATCTCATTTTAATTGCACCATGTAATGTCCCCCACAACCATTTTGGTGGCTCTGTATACATTCTCTCTGTAACTTCTCTAATGTCCCAATATACTTTATCTTAGTCCTAAAACACCTATTACTCCTTATACTTTCTCCTAAAACAGTTATACTGACCATACAGACTATATGGAGAAATGGAAGAAGTTATAAGGAGAAATAGTAGGAGATACTGGGAGAGGTTATATGGAGCAATAGGAGGAGTTATAGGCAGGAGGTACATGGAGCAATAGGAGGAGTTATATGGAACAATAGGAGGAGTTATAGGGAGGGGTTATATGGAACAATAGGAGGAGTTAAAGGGAGGGGTTATATGGAACAATAGGAGGAGTTATGGGAGGGGTTATATGGAACAATAGGAGGAGTTATGGGAGGAGTTATATGGAACAATAGGAGGAGCTATAGGGAGGAGTTATATGGAACAAAAGGAGGAGTTATAGGGAGGGGTTATATGGAACAATAGGAGAAGTTATAGGGAGGAGTTATATAGAGCAATAGGAGGAGTTATGAGGAAGGGTTATATGGAACAATAGGAGGAGTTATAGGGAGGAGTTATGTGGAACAATAGGAGGAGTTATGAGGAAGGGTTATATGGAACAATAGGAGGAGTTATAGGGAGGAGTTATATGGAACGATAGGAGGAGTTATGGAGGGGAGTTATATGGAGCAATAGAAGGAGTTATAGAGGAGAGTTATATGGAGCAATAGAAGGAGTTATAGGGAGGAGTTATTTGGAACAATAGGAGGAGATATAGGGAGGAGTTATATGGAGCAATAGGAGGAGTTATGAGGAAGGGTTATATGGAACAATAGGAGGAGTTATAGGGAGGAGTTATATGGAACGATAGGAGGAGTTATAGAGGGGAGTTATATGGAGCAATAGAAGGAGTTATAGAGGAGAGTTATATGGAGCAATAGAAGGAGTTATAGGGAGGAGTTATTTGGAGCAATAGGAGGAGTTATAGTGAGGGGTTATATAGAGCAATAGGACGAGTTATAGGGACGAGTTATATGGAGCAATAGGAGGAGTTATAGGGAGGGGTTATATAGAACAATAGGAGGAGTTATAGGGAGGAGTTATATGGAACGATAGGAGGAGTTATAGAGGGGAGTTATATGGAGCAATAGAAGGAGTTATAGAGGAGAGTTATATGGAGCAATAGAAGGAGTTATAGGGAGGAGTTATTTGGAGCAATAGGAGGAGTTATAGTGAGGGGTTATATAGAGCAATAGGACGAGTTATAGGGACGAGTTATATGGAGCAATAGGAGGAGTTATAGTGAGGGGTTATATAGAGCAATAGGACGAGTTATAGGGAGGAGTTATATAGAACAATAGGAGGAGTTATAGGGAGGAGTTATATGGAACAATAGGAGGAGTTATAGGGAGGGGTTATATGGAGCAATAGGAGGAGTTATAGGGAGGAGTTATAGGGAGCAATAGGAGGAGTTATAGGGGGGACTAATATGAAGTAATAGTAGGAGTTATATGGAACAATAGGAGGAGTTATATGGAGCAATAGGAGGAGTTATAGGGGGGAGTAATATGAAGTAATAGGAGGAGTTAGAAGGGGCAATTTTAAGGAACAGTAGGAAGTGCAACAGAAAAGGGTTATAAAGTTTACAGTGTATTTTAATCCTTATAAGAATGTCAGTTAAAATAAACTTCTTCCATTCCACGCAGACACTACAGCTGGGAAGAGAGCAGCTTTGGCCCCTCACACTACTGATCACATCCCATTTATACTCAGAGCTTACAGTGTTAACTAACTCTGATGAATCCGGCTGCGCTGCTTTAATTGAGAGCCCGGGGGACCGGCGCCCAGCTGAGACCAATTAGTTCCACCATATCTCAGCCTCACACATTTTCCCTTGAACTGATCTGTGGGAAAGAAAGACGACAGGTACGTGACAGTAGAGCAAGAGGGAGAAGGAAGAGGAGGAACAATATCCAGTACATTTTTACATAGTAAACTTTCTACTTTATCCCACAGACACTGAGCAGTATGAAGCAAAACCAGCCTGCCTATCTATATTTAAAGGGATAGTAATACTTCGTTTTAACTTTATTTTATTTTGTAGGCATTAAAAAAACATGAAGAATGATATAAGTCTTATCTCTCAAACCTTTATGGTTTATGAGATATTCACAAGCAAAGTTTCCCCCTCCCGCACCTTTTACCTAGTGTAAGCCATCTCTTCTCAGATGTGGAATGCAGTCTATAGACCGGACAGATAACAGAAGGGGACAATCTTCTTCCTATGAGAACAATGAAAGCCCTGCCCCCCTTGACAAGCTTTTCAGGTTTTTCCCTTATCTTAATTGAAGATTGTCCCTCTCTGCAGTCTACCTGGGCACCTCCCTTCTGATCTGGATGAACAGTGTTACATCAGTAAAAGGGGCGGGGATATCTCTTAAACCATAAAGGTTTGAGAGATAAGACTTATATCATTCTTCATGTTTTTTAATGCCTACAAAATAAAATAAAGTTAAAACGAAGTATTGCTATCCCTTTAAAGTGACCAGACCTTCCCTTTAATGTAGGATATATATGGAAATATTACTCTGTAGGTCTGCACTGGAAGATGAGCAACCCTCATGTATGTTTGTTTCATAGTGTTGTGCATTAAAGGGATAGTAGTGTTTCACAAAAACAGAAGCTCCATTTAATCTTCATAGTATTTGGGCCATGGAGAGTGTTATTTCAATACTGTCAGAGCTGTAGTTCAAGAGTAATTGAATGATATTGAGTGTTATTTCAGTCCTGTCAGATTTGTAGTTCAAGAGTAATTCAATGATAAAGTATCCCCCTCCCGCCCCTTTTACTGATGTAACACTGTTCAGTCAGATCGGAAGGGAGGTGCCCAGGTAGATTGCAGAGAGGGACAATCTTCAATTAAGATAAGGGAAAAACCTGAAAAGCTTGTCAAGGGGGGCAGGGCTTTCATTGTTCTCACAGGAAGAAGATTGTCCCCTGCTGTTATCTGTCTGGTCTGTGGACTGCATTCCACATCTGAGAAGAGATGTCTTACACTAGGTAAAAGGGGTGGGAGGGGAAACTTTGCTTGTGAATATCTCATAAACCATAAAGGTTTGAGAGATAATACTTGTATTATTCTTCATGTTTTTTTAATGCCTACAAAATAAAATAAAGTTAAAACGAAGTATTACAATCCCTTTAATTCAAGACAAAAATTAAAACTATTTTCTGCAGAACTGTAAAGGAACCAACCCAACCCGTGACTGTCACATTATTGATATCTCATGATAGGGGTTTAATAAACATTCCAAAATGCCCATATATTTAAATGTGACCATAAACTTCTAAAATGCTAGATGTAGATGTAGCACATTCCTCAACCATTCAGTGCTACAGAGAGATCATAACATTATATTACAGCACCAGAGTATTAAGTGCTGCTAGTAGAGTGTAACATTGTATTACATCACACAGAGCATTCAGTGCTGCACAGAGACTGTAACATTGTATTACATCACACAGAGCATTCAGTGCTGCACAGAGACTGTAACTTGTATTACATCACACAGAACATTCAGTGCTACAGGGAAACTGTAACATTGTATTACATCACACAGAGCATTCAATGCTGCACAGAGACTGTAACATTGTATTACATTACACAGAGCATTCAGTGCTGCACAGAGACAGTAACATTGTATTACATCACACAGAACATTCAGTGCTACAGGGAAACTGTAACATTGTATTACATCACACAGAGCATTCAGTGCTACAGGGAAACTGTAACATTGTATTACATCACACAGAGCATTCAGTGCTGCACAGAGACTGTAACATTGTATTACATCACACAGAGCATTCAGTGCTACAGGGAAACTGTAACATTGTATTACATCACACGGCACATTCAGTGCTGCACAGAGACTGTAACATTGTATTACATCACACAGAACATTCAGTGCTACAAGGAAACTGTAACATTGTATTACATCACACAGAGCATTCAGTGCTGCACAGAGACTGTAACATTGTATTACATCACACAGAGCATTCAGTGCTGCACAGAGACAGTAACATTGTATTACATTACACAGCGCATTCAGTGCTACAAGGAAACTGTAACATTGTATTACATCACACAGAGCATTCAGTGCTGCACAGAGACTGTAACATTGTATTACATCACACAGAGCATTCAGTGTTGCGCAGAGACTGTAACATTGTATTACATCACACAGAGCATTCAGTGCTGCACAGAGACTGTAACTTGTATTCCATCACACAGAACATTCAATGTGGCAGGAATTGTGTTATATTGTATTACAGCACGCAGAGCATTCAGTGCTGCAGGGAAAGTGTGACACTATTACGTAACACAGAATTCAGTACTGCAGGAAGACTGAAACATTGTATTACATCACACAGAGCATTCAGTGATGCAGGAAGAGTATACCATTGTATTACATCACACAGAACATTCAGTGTTTCAGGGAGAGTGTAGCCTTGTATGACATCACACGTAGCATTCAGTGCTGCAGGGAAACTATAACATTGTATTACATCACATAGAGCATTGAGTGCTGCTGGCAGAGTGTAACATTGTATTACATCACATAGAACATTCAGTGTTGCAGAGAGACTGTAACATTGTATTACATTACAACGAGCATTCAGTCCAGCAGGTAGAATGTAACATTGTATTACATCACTCGGAGCATTCAGTGCTGCAGGGAGAGTGTAACATTGTATTTCATCACACAGAGTGTTCTCTGCTTCAGGAAGAGTGTAACATTGTATTGCATTACACAGAGCATTCAGTGCTGCAGGGAGACTATAACATTGTATTACATCACACAGAGCATTGAGTGCTGCTGGCAGAGTGTAACATTGTATTAAATCACACAGAACATTCAGTGTTGCAGAGAGACTGTAACATTGTATTACATTACAAAGAACATTCAGTGCAGCAGGTAGAATGTAACATTGTATTACATCGCTCGGAGCATTCAGTGCTGCGTGGAGACTATCATTGTATCACATCACACAGTATATTTGATTGTCTTCTTGGGCATTTAATATCAAGTGGAATTCATTCCAAAATTCTTTTGGTCAATCTCCCATCAGATCTTCTTGCTAGGTGTGCTATGTGGTCTGCCCATTTCCATTTCAGATGCTTTACTCTTTCAATCACATCATAGACCATTGTTTGATGATGAATCCACACACAAGTTTTTTGGTCTCTTTTTGTTATGTTTAGAATTCGCCGCTCCATACCTCTCTGTGTAACCTTAAAGGGATAGTAATACTTGCAAAATACTAATCCCCATATTGTAGATTTGTTAAAAAGAAACTTATTGCCCCCAGTGTCATATCTCAAACTCTTATGGTTTGAGAGATGATAGCGCTCAAAGTTCCCCCTCCCTCCCCCTTCCCTGACTGAACTCTGACTGCAGGGGAAGCTGTCGTACGACAGTCTTATGTGCATCAGGCGGCTCTGCAGCTGAGCCGAGATTGCGTTTATAAAAAATAATTCTTTCACTGAAATGGTCTTCTACGTGTGCTTGGTTTGTGCTTGGTTTTCAATCACACATAGAAGACCGTTTTAGTGAAAGATTTCTTTTTTATAAATGCAATCTCGGCTCAGCTGCAGAGCCGCCTGATGCACATAAGACTGTCGTACGACAGCTTCCCCTGCAGTCAGAGTTCAGTCAGGGAAGGGGGAGGGAGGGGGGAACTTTGAGCGCTATGATCTCTCAGACCATAAGGGTTTGAGATATGACACTGGGGGCAATAACTTTCTTTTTAACAAAGCTACAATATGGGGATTAGTCATTTGCAAGTATTACTATCCCTTTTACACCTTAGTGACAGCCGCGTCCGTACGCGGCTGTCACCTTAACGCCCGCCGAACATTTTTTTTTTTTTTCAAAGAAGTCCGGAGTCTCCGAGCGGCGTGCAGCCGCACGGAGACGCGGACTTCCGTGACTTACCAGGTACGTCCTCTGTCACTAAGTGACAGTTTCTGCGGGACGTACCTGGTAAGTCATATGTCGTTAAGGGGTTAAGTTTTTGGTCAAACACTTTTTTGCTTGAGGCAGAGTGGTAAATTGTCTTATAGACAGTACTACCAAGTTTTCCAAATAGGGGATTGAAAGCACTCATTCTTACAAAATATACAATCCCAAAATCATGGATACAACGTGAAAAGAGGAGGGTGAATGGACCATTTACCTCTATGCATGAATAAAACAATTTTATATATATATATATATATATATATATATATAGAAAATCTTTAGAATGTTGGAATACACTCACTGTGAATGAATCAAGGTGACCTGGGTGCTCATTGGATGAGAGAGGTAATACAAGAAGTCCACGGGGAATCACGGCACTCACAGGGTCTGTTTTCAAAGCTCAAGACAAGTTACATTTATTAGAATCGACGTTTCGGCTGTCACCGCAGCCATCTTGAGAAAGGCTGCGGTGACAGCCGAAACGTCGATTCTAATAAATGTAACTTGTCTTGAGCTTTGAAAACAGACCCTGTGAGTGCCGTGATTCCCTGTGGACTTCACACATATATATATATATATATATATATATATATATATATATATAGGGTTTATAATTTGAAGTCATTTGCTACTCCCCAGACCTGAAAAGTTACTCGTCACTGCAAGTCATTGCATACCCACCAGGGCTGAATTTCTACTCGCCAGGGCTAAATTTTCACTTGCCATTGGCTAGTGGCGAGTGGAAATTTTGAGCCCTGTATACAAATAAATCACACTTTTTCTAAAAGACCTGTGAGTGCACTTATGTCATGGTTTGATACCATTTCTTTTGTCATATTAAAGGGATAGTAATACTTAAAATGTAAAAAATATATGTTGTAGGGTTTATCCCCCTGAGTAAAACAAGAGTACTCCCACTGCTGAAAGGTGTTTCATTCAAAAGTTATTAATTTTCAAAGTTGAATTTTTTTAGGTGCAATATCACAGTGGCCTGAAATTGTACAGTGGCGATGTTGCTACACGATCCTATGGACAGCTCTGGTCCCGGGACCATAAATCTCCATAGGATGGTGTAGCAACAGCGCCACTGTACAATTTCAGGCCACTGTGATATTGCATCTAAAAAATTCAACTTTGAAAATTAATAACTTTTGAATTAAACACCTTTCAGCAGTGGGAGTACTCTTGTTTTACTCAGGGGGATAAACCCTACAACATTTTTTTTTTTACATTTTAAGTATTACTGTCCCTTTAATTTATATAAATAACACCCAGGCAGCAGTCATCTTTTTTTGCACATGTCAAATAGGAGTGCCCGTTCCTTCTTTAATATATAATGTGTATATTTATATGAGGTATTCCCCTATCATTCTTTGAATATGCCTAAAGAAGAGACCTAAACGGTTTTAAAAACTTGCCCTGTAAAGCTATTCATTTAGCCAATAAACATATCACGTTTACGCTACTAGTCTTCAAGTGAATCCTTAGCACTGAAAACTCTAAACAGAAAAAGGATATATGTAGTTCACTTATCTTGTCCTTGCCATCAAGAGGATGAATATGAATGAAGTAGCCAGTAGTGTTGAGCGAGCATGCTCGGCCGATGCTCGGATCGGCTCAAGCATCGCTCTGCTCGGCACATGGCGGTACTCGTACGAGTACCGCCATGTGCTCGCCCGCCATGTTCGGGTGGCAGGGATCTGTGCCGAAGGAGGCACAGATCTTACAGACGCTCCGCTGGACCACCAGGGACTGGAGGTAGGGGACATGTGGAGATGGAAGGGGGCATTGTGGAGATGAAGGGGGACATTGTGGAAGGGGGACATTGTGGAAGGGGGACATTGTGGAAGAGGGGCATTGTTGAGATGAAGGGGGGCATTGTGGAGATGAAGGGGGACATTGTGGAGATGAAGGGGGACATTGTGGAAGGGGGACATTGTGGAAGAGGGGCATTGTTGAGATGAAGGGGGGCATTGTGGAGATGAAGGGGGACATTGTGGAGATGAAGGGGGACATTGTGGAGATGAAGGGGGACATTGTGGAAGGGGGACATTGTGGAAGGGGGACATTGTGGAAGAGGGGCATTGTTGAGATGAAGGGGGGCATTGTGGAGATGAAGGGGGACATTGTGGAGATGAAGGAGGACATTGTGGAAGGGGGACATTGAGGAAGGGGGACATTGTGGAAGAGGGGCATTGTGGAGATGAAGGGGGGCATTGACCAGGCACCCTCCCCTCATCAGAGCAGGGGGTGCCTGGTGTAATGCTCGAGTCCTCCCATTGAATTCAATGGGGCTCGGGTGCTCGGCCGAGCACTCAAGCCTCCGGGGGTGCTCGGTCAGAGCACCCGAACACCCGAGCATCTGGGTGCTCGCTCAACACTAGTAGCCAGTATGAGATGCATCCGAAGAAATGATGATAGGATATGTAATGTAGCCACTGGCAGTCCGTCCTTTACCCAGAAATTAATTACTAAACACTTCTACACTAGGGCCTAACATTAAGTTAACCCTTTGAGTGACAGCGGGGTACTCAATGCATTTCAAAGCAATGCACTGCACACCCCACTGGCACTCAAAGGGTTACAAGCAAATACCTACAGGAAAGGAATGTACGAGAGGACTTCTAAAAGCCATATCATTTTTTTTTCACATGACGTTGAAGATAGACATACACACTTACAAGACTTTCAATAAAAAGGTACTCATCAATCCACCAGATCATCTAGCTTTGAACTCTGTGCCTTTCACAATTCCATAATGGCTGGCCGCATCCTCTTTGTTCCTCCCATTGTATCCATTTGTTTCCATTCCTCGTGAATCCCCCCAAGTCAGACTTCTATAATTATGGGCAGTAAATTAAATAAGGAAAATTTCTAGTACAAACAAACTTTACTACAGCGGAAAATGAAACATTCACATCAATTTAAATGGGGATTTTTAACCTCTTGAATGCAACAGAGGTCTGAAACACATTACTTCCCACAGCATACCTCCCAACATTTCAAATGGCCAAAGAGGGAGTGTTTCTGGGGGCGTAGCTGGTGGTGGGTTATTACCAAGATTTTTTAATGTTATTTCATGATGTATTGGTATGTCTTTGTGTAAATTAATAAATGATCTCGATGAAGACCAAAGTATTTTATTTACACAGACTAATTTTTAAACACATAGACTGAAGTTTATACAAAACATTAATGTGAGTTTTATTGCTGTGGAGAAATGTGATGCACTTATATATACACCACACAGTCTGATCTCCTAAACACAGGGACACCAGGATGATACACTTATATACACACCACACAGACTGTGCTCCTAAACACAGGGACACCAGGGTGATACACTTCTATACACACCACACAGTCTGATCTCCTAAACACAGGGACACCAGGGTGATACACCTATATACACACCACACAGTCTGATCTCCTAAACACAGGGATACCAGGGTGGGAAAGAGGGACAGAGGGATTTGGGTCTCAAAGAGGGACTGTCCCTCCTAACGAGGGACACTTGGGGAGGTGTGGCACCCTAACGAGTTATAAAGAGAGACTAGCCAAACTAAGTTTGTTTACATTAGAGAAGAGATGTCTAAGGGGTGATATGATTACTATTTACAAATACATTCAAGGTCAATACAAAGGACTATCCAGTGAATTATTTATGCAAAGAGCTGAGCTAAGAACAAGAGGTCATCCATTAAGACTAGAGGAAAGGAGCTTTTGACTAAAACAAAGGCAGGGATTCTTTACAGTAAGGGCGGTAAAGCTATGGAATTCTTTGCCTCGGGATGTTGTGCTTGCAGATAATGCAACTGCATTCAAATAAGCAACGGATGCCTATCTAGCACAGAACAATATTGAAAATTATGACACATAGGATATTGATCTGGGGAACTATTTTACTACCAGTTGGAGTCAGGAAGGAATACATTCCCCCTCACACACACTTGGGGCTAGATTGGAAATGGCTCCAGAGGGCTTTTTTGCCTTCCTCTGGATCAACAGGGGTGTTTTTGGCATGGGCTGAACTTGATAGGCACATGTCTTTTTCCACCTCATCTACTATGTTACTATGGGCTGGCTCCAGCTCCTGATTTCCCAGTAGGTAAATTAAGCAACTGCTTAGAGCCATAGGCATGCGCAGCCAATTGCATTAGGATGTGCACCCAAAAGCACAAACATACACGTGCGCGCATGGATATATATATATATATATATATATATATATATATATATATATATATATATGTGTGTGTGTGTGTTTGCTAAATAAATGATTAGGTGTAAGTTATCTTTCACACGCAAACACATTAAACTTTCTGTCTCACAGCCGGGTGTCTGTCTCACAGCCAAGTCAGTGCCAGTGCCTGCAGCCTCTTCACCCGCTGTTCGGTCCCTGACACCTTCCCCCAACGCAACGAGCACTGAAAGGAAGTGACATCACTTCCTCTCACCGCCACAACGAAGGAGGGAAGGCTCCTGCAGGCTTTTGCAGCGTCTGAGCCCGAGTGCTTGTCCCGCCCCCCTTGGTCTCTCCGAGCACAGCAGTCAGCACCAGATAGCCGTGGTAAGCGGCTAAGGTATAAAGCCGGGGCCGCAGCCGCATTAATATGCGGAAACGGCCATTTAACTTCTGAAAAGCCGGTGTGCACGGGGCCGATTAGGGTGTGCCTAGGCACACTCAGCACAACCTGTGCACACGCCTATGCTTCGAGCTGAAAATGTTGTGGGGTGCCTTAGCTATTTTGACCACACCCATATTCTAAATTGTGTGTGGCCAATACAATCTCAATGTCCTTGCTATAGTTTTTTACCTCATTACAGGCTATTATTTAACCCTTTGAATGCTAGAGAGATCTCCAACGCGTTGCTTTGTTATGGGCCAAGGTTATTTTCAATGCCAGGAAAGAGTGGATGGGACCGATGGGCGGGGGTCATGTGAGGTGTAGGGGTGTGGTCATGTGCAGAGCAAAAGGCACCTACAGTGTCTTGTCTAGGGGCACCTGGGATGTAAATCTGGCCCTGGCCAGCACTGCCCACTTTATCAGGGGTTTCTTTTACCCGAGAATTACTTTAGTTTTAAGTTGAACATCCAGCTCTAAGAATTACTTGGCATATGATTTCCATTTAAAGCGGAACTTTCATTAAAATTAAAGTGTCCCCCAAATCATTATTCACATAGTGATACACACATAAATACTTTTATTATCCTATATAAGTCCTGAGAATTACAACTGGTTCGGCAGCCATGTTGCTGTAGACGTATCTGTGCTCTTGCACCATCAGTCCCTTCCTGTAACTTAAGGTACAATGGAAGTCCCCCTCACCAATCCTGGAGGAGACCAGGACGGACAGCGCAGACTCATAGATGCCTTTTCACCAAGATGTCTGCGTTGATGCCTGCCGAACAAGTTGTACTTCTCAATAATGCCGGACTTATTTAGGATAATACTAGTATAGATACGCGTATCGCTATTTGAATAATGATTTGGAGGGCACTTTAATTTAAGCGGAACTACCACCCGACACAATGTTTAGCTTTACTAAGTCCCCATCTGGCGACTAGCTGCTTAGTAGCGCTAGCTACCAGAATAATTACCTTATTTAATAGATTTCTCCTCTCTTCCATGGGTGACAGGTAGGATGGAGCGTGGGCATCTTTCCATTATGATGTCCGCGCGCCTGCGATGTCAGTCCCAGCCGGGTCTAGGAGGTGTTGCTAGGAGTCATTTTGCTCTGGCTGGGACTGACAGCGCAGGCGCACAGACATCACAATGGCAATATGTTCGCGCTCCGTCCTGCCTGTCACCCATGGAAGAGAGCAGAAATCTATTAAATAAGGTAATTATTCTGGCGACTAGCGCTACTAAACAGCTAATCGCCAGATGGAGACTTAGTGAAGCTAAAGATTGTGTCAGGTGGTAGTTCCCCTTTAATGAAAGTTCAGCTTTAAAATGCTTACAGGTGTTTGAATGTATTATGCTTTTCTCTGTTGCTCACTGTCAATTAGTGGAGAGAACTAGAGGATTCTGGGAAATCTTGTACAATTACAATGCACTCGTAACCTACAGCAGTGGAATGCTTGTTTAATGTATACAACTCAATTCCTGCATGAATCTTGCTATCAACTATTAATGAGTTATCCCTCCGTGAATTACTGCAGTCCACTTTCAAAGATAGCCCTACTGCTTACTGTTACAGTATACAGTGCAAGCACATAGTTTGGGTTGATTGCGACCGCGAAAGTTTATTTTGTTTTCTCTGAATATTAGCGTATTACTGCTCTTCCATTGACATCCTCAGAATTGATCTTGTTACCTGGATCGATCATCAGTGTACAGAACTGATGTTGTGGCTTGTATTAACCCATTAAGGACCAGAGGGATATGTAGTTGCAAATCCATCTTGTTCTTAAACCTTTCACTGCCAGAGAGGTATCGTTTGACACCTGGCACTGAAAGGGTTAAGGGATTTAAGGGACAGTATCATCTATGCAACAGTTGGGTATATCTATGCATATATCTTTTTCCATTATATATGCAGTTTCCTGTATTTAAAGGGATAGTAATACTTTGTTTTATCTATATTTTATTTTGTAGTCATTAAGTCTTATCTCTCAAACCTTTATGGTTTGAGAGATATTCACAAGCAAAGTTTCCCCTCCAGCCCCTTTTACCTAGTGTAAGCCATCTCTTCTCAGATGTGTAATGCAGTCCATAGACCAGACAGATAACAGCAGGGGACGATCTTCTTCCTATGAGAACAACGAAGGCCCTGTCCCCCTTGACAAGTTTTTCAGGTTTTTCCCTTATCTTAATTGAAGATTGTCCCTCTCTGCAGTCTACCTGGGCACCTCCCTTCTGATCTGGCTGAACAGTGTTACATCAGTAAAAGGGGCGGGAGGGGGATACTTTGTCATTGAATTACTCTTGAACTACAACTCTGACAGAATTGAAATAACACTCTCCAAGGTCCAAATACTATGATGAGTAATTAGAGGTGCTTTTATTATGAAACATTACTACCCCTTTAATGATCTCTATCTATCTATCTATATCTATCTATCTATCTATCTATCTATCTATCTATCTATCTATCTATCTCATATATATCAAATCCAGTGGTTCTCAATTCCTGTCCTCAAAACCCACTAACAGGCCAGGATGTGATGATTTCCTTGTTAGAGAACAGGTGAGTTAATCAATGTGAACGAGCCTCTGATCACCACACCTGTGCTCTAGCAGAGAAATCCCTAAGTCCTGGCTAGTGATGAGCGAGCATGCTCGGCCGAAGCTCGGTTCGGCTCGAGCATCGCTCTGCTCGGCACATGGCGGTACTCGTACGAGTACCGCATGTGCTCGCCCGCCATGTTCGGGTCTCCTCCCCGCACGTTTCGCGGCTGCTGCGCAGCCAATAAACGTGCGGGGAGGCTCTGACATCAGTGTAATGCCAGCAGCCATGTTGGCTGCTGGCATTACACTGATTGGCTGGCCAGAACCCGTGATCGGGTGCTGTATAGCACCTGACCAGCGAGTTCGGCTCAGTCTTAGCCAGGGAGAGATGAGGATAGGAAGGGAAAGTCAGTGTAGGGAGAAGAAAAGTGTGTTTGAACAACATAAAGACCCAAAAGTCCTTTTTAGGACTATTGTGTGTGGGGGCAGCAGTTATATTTTGTTTGGGGGGGCAGAGATTTAAAAAAAAAACGTCACATATTCCGTTCACTGTGCCTAGCCGCAGATTAGCAGCACATTCTGTTTAGTGTGCAAAGTTGCAGATTAGCAGCACATTCTGTTTAGTGTGGAAAGTGTAAAAAATAAACGTCACATATTCCGTTCACTGTGCCTAGCCGCAGATTAGCGTCACATTCTGTTTAGTGTGCCTAGCCGCAGATTAGCGTCACATTCTGTTTAGTGTGCCTAGCCGCAGATTAGCGTCACATATTGTTTAATGTGCCTAGCCGCAGATTAGTTTTTATCTTCCTTTTTGTGTGTTTTACGGTCAGTCTGTAAAAATGGCGTACTACGGGCGAAACATCGTTCCCAGCAGCGACGTTGGAGTCCAAGATGCATCCAGACATCCTCCCTATGCTGTCCCTGAACCATTTCTGTGGTGTTTCCATCATTTTCTGCCCTTTTCCTATGGACCAGGCACCCTCCCCTCATCAGAGCAGGGGGTGCCTGGTGTAATGCTCGAGTCCTCCCATTGACTTCAATGGGGCTCGGGTGCTCGGCCGAGCACTCGAGCCTCCGGGGTGCTCGGCCAGAGCACCCGAACACCCGAGCATTGGGGTGCTCGATCATCACTAGTCCTGGCCTGTTGGTGGGCCCCGAGGACAGGAGTTGAGAAACACTGATCTAATCTATCTAATATCTAGCTAATCTATGTGTGTATGTATATATATATATATCACCTGGTATTCAAACTACAATTTTTTTATTTCTCTTAGTGGGAGAGTTGAGTCTTGGACTACACCTGTCCATAGACTGTAATACTGTGGCCTAGTTCGCCCTGCAACAACAAAATTCACTTAAAGTGTTAGTAATGTCCAACAAAAAGTTTTTTGCATTTAGAAGAGCTTAAAAAGCTGAGCTATATGCAAAAAAACGTATCTCTCAAACCGTTATGGTTTAAGAGATACAGGCGTTTAAAGTTCGCTGTTTCCTACTGACAGCTGTGAAGCTGTCAGCAGGAGATCCGTGTCAGTCGACGCGGAGGCGCTTGAGAAATGCCGCAATCTCGTTACTTACAAGGAATCCCTTCATTGGAATGGTCTAAAACGAGTACTTGAAAACCAGGCACACGTTTTAGACCATTCCAATGAAGGGATTCCTTGTAAGTAATGAGATTGCGGCATTTCTCAAGCACCTCTGCGTCGACCGACACGGATTTCCTGCTGACAGCTTTACAGCTGTCAGTAGGAGACAGTGAACTTTAAACGCCTGTATCTCTTAAATCATAGTGGTTTGAGAGATACGGTTTTTTGCATATAGATCAGCTTTTTAAGCTCTTCTATATGCAAAAAACTTTTTGTTGGACATTACTAAAACTTTAACAGATATCACTGATTTCAGAGACATTTCACACAGGTGATTTTTTTTAGTTACAATAGTTTTCAGTGGGTTTCTTGTGTTGCTCCAGCATCTTGCAAGGAGATTGCTGCAATACATTTGCCACACGTGCTTAGACTTAACAGCTTCACTTCTTGGTGACAGTTGAACTGTGTTTGTTTTTTAATGTAGCATCTTCCGCAGTGGGAGTATCCTTGTTTTACTTGGCAGGGAAAGTCTTTTAACCCCTTAAGGATCGGCTAATCGCGTACCCGGCCAGCACTAAAGGACCACAGATCTTTTCTTTTTTTTTTTTTAGAATCCGATTTCGGGGTCCCTGAACAGGGTGCAGCCGAGCGGGGAGCCCTGAATTCCATGACAGTCCTGGAACATCATGGGTCCTTATGGCTCCCCAACCCATGATGTGCCAGGTCCGTCAAAGGTCCTTAAGGGGTTAAGCCTTTCAGTGACAGAGGGGTATGCAACGCATTGCGACACAATGCATTGCATGCCCCTCTTGTGCTCAAAGGGTTAATGTTTATATTTTTTTCTAAAGTAAAAGTATACTTTTTCTTTTACCCCTCTCCTCTCTGGTCCTCAAGCAGTTAAGTTCTATAAAAATATGGAAACCGGTCTATAAACATTACAACCCCTTTTAAACCTTATCGCCTAATATTTTCACTGATTGTATCTCCCAACGCCCCCAGTTCATACCTGGAAACATTCAACGTGAGCTATGAGATACTTTAAATGATTATTCTTACTGTTGGGTCACTTCTCTGTATAATACCCGGAATTGAAGCACTCTCTGCTTGAATACACTGAGTCAATCACACGTCAATAAAAGGATTTTTGATTCATTTATGATTGATTCAGTTTGAGTGACTCACATGCTTTCAAGCAGGGATTTTCCTCTTGTCGTACTACTAGGTCAATCAATGTAGATCATGCCTCCAGTTCTGGACTTTTTGACCCTGTCAATCTGCTCTTGCATCCAGGGACCCTAATCTTTTAATAAAAACAGTGAGATTCAGGGTCAAACACTGGCAGTTTGCTTGTATGTACAATTATTTTCTCTGGTTTGACTTTTTTCCTTTTAATATAATATGATTCAGCACGTCCACATCGTAATATTTAACCTACAAATGTCTTGGACTCTGTTTGCATGGGTAATGTGACATACATACATACAACATTGCTGTATATCAAGCAAATTCATTTGTTGCACCTCCCGCTAATGTTTAGACCCAGCAATTGACTATCCCTGTTGTATACAGTCACCCACAATTAGGTTGCACTGAACCCGATGGAGCCACTCACATGGGAAATGGTGTTAGTCTATAGCCATGGATGCAGCATGCTGCAATTTCCCAGTAACTAGTAATGGATGTTGGGAAGTTGTAGTAAGGTCTGAACAGTAGCCTGTAGAGACCACAGAGCAGAATCTTTGTGCCCAATCACTGGACAAACCTCATAACTTTTAGACAATCATGTACGGTTGACATCCATGTCGGCCTGCCAAATATCCTTTGCAGTGCACACCTACCCAGTGAGTGACTTGCAGGGAGAGTACAGCGTAGTTAGGGGTAATGCAGATCTGAACGTGGCTCAGTGGCACAGCTTTTCAGTCGTCTTTGTGAACATAACATTATACTGACATACTTATCTGGACTATTATTCTTAACATTTCCACCAGTGCAATTCCATTTTTTTTAACCTATGGTGACCAGATAACCATTTTGGTGTGGTGCACTTATGAAAAATGCACATTGCAGGGTTGTATTGGGTCCTGTGCAGTCCAGCAGAATGAAATTGCACTCCACATTTCATTCTCAGGTAGGGTGACTACATGTCTCTGATTGCCCGGGAATGTCCCGGATTTTAAAGGGATAGTAATGTTTCATAATAAAAGCAGCTCTAATTAATCATCACAGTATTTGCACTTTGGAGAATGTTATTTCATTACTGTCAGAGTTGTAGTTCAAGAGTAATTCAATGATAAAGTATCCCCCTCCCACCCCTTTTACTGATGTAACACTGCTCAGCCAGAGCAGAAGGGAGGTGCCTATGTAGACTGCAGAGAGGGACAATCTTCAATTAAGAGAAAAACATGAAAAACTTGTCAAGGGGGGCAGGGCTTTCATTGTTCTCAAAGGAAGAAGATTGCCCCTGCTGTTATCTGTCTGGTCTATGGACTGCATTCCACACCTGAGAAGAGATGGCTTACACTAGGTAAAATGGGTGGGAGAGGAAACTTTGCTTGTGAATATCTCTCAAACCATAAAGGTTTGAGAGATAAGACTTATATTGTTCTTCATGTTTTTTTAATGCCTACAAAATAAAATAAAGATAAAATGAAGTATTACTATCCCTTTAAGTGTTTGTCCCTTGTCCTGGGCAGCCCCCTTCTGGGACAATACAAATTCCTGGAATGAAGACTCCAGAACACACATAGTTTTAAACACTAGAAGGAGAACTGCCCAATTGCCTACTGTGACAGGAAGTGATGCCTCTGTTGGGCTACAAGAAAATGGCTTCTAGACAGAACTCTAAACACTAGAGAACTGACCCTTGATCCTGACATCAATCGGGAGCTGCAGTGCATTTTGTGTTGTAGTGTAATGCTAGTCTAATGCTTTGAGCTTGATGTACATTTTCTTGTAGTACATCACAGGCATCACTTCCTGTCACAGCACTCAATGGGCAGTTCTCCCTCTAGTGTTTAAAACTCAGTGGTGTGCTCTTCTCTCTGCAGCGTCCCTGAATGGTAGAATTGTAATGTGGTCACCCTATTCTCAGGATGCTCCGCCACTGTGTAAAACACAGAAGAAAAGGAGATTTTCAAGCAATAATTGCTTCCCCCAACTAGGGTGACCACATTCAGGGACAATGTGGTGATGAAAGCAGCAGAGCACTTGTCCTCAGTGCTAGTGCAGCTACATGGGAGAGGTCATTATACATCATTTTACATCGGTGTGCACCTTGCTCTTTATCTGGCGCACCACAGAGTTCTAAACTGCCCATTGACTGCTATGAGTGAGTGATGCCTGTGTTGGATACAAGAAAGTATACATCACACCCAAAGCCTTAGACTAGTGTTACACTACAGCATAATTGCACTGCAGCTCCTGTTTAATGTCAGAAAAAGGTTCAGTTCTCTCTCTACTGTTTAGAACTCTGTCTGGAAGCCATTTTCTTGTAGCCCAGCAGAGGCATCACTTCCTGTCACAGTAGGCAATGGTCAGATCACCTTCTAGTGTATAGAACTCTGAGCTCTGGAGTCTTCATTCCAGGACTTTGTATTGTCCCAGAAGGGGGCTGCCCGGGACAAGGGACATGTATTTAATATCCATGACTGTACTGGGACTCTACTCTCACACAGAAGATAAACAGTGCATTCAGTACCAAATATTTATTTGAGAATATGGAATATAATGCCCGCGCACCATAGTCTTTCAAATACTAAAGAATTCTATTTTTGCATTACTGTCCCTTTATCCTTTTGAGTGACAGAGGTGTGTCCAACTCATTGCAAAGCAGACACCCCGTTACCACTCAAAGGGTTAAAGGGATAGTAATACTTAAAATATATAAAAAAATATGAGTAGAGTGTATCCCCCTGAGTAAAACAAGGGTACTCTCACAGCTGAAAGGTGTTTTATTCAAAAGTTATTACAGCTCAGAGTTGAATTTTTTTAGGTGCAATATCACAGTGGCCTGAAATTGTACAGTGGTGCTGTTGCTACACCATCCTATGGAGATTTATGGTCCTGGGACCAGAGCTGTCCATGGGATGGTGTAACAACAGCGCCACTGTACAATTTCAGGCCACTGTGATATTGCACCTAAAAATTCAACTTTGAGCTGTAATAACTTTTGAATAAAACACCTTTCAGCAGTGAGAGTACTCTTGTTTTACTCAGGGGGATAAACCCTACAACATATTTTTTTTTTACATCTTAAGTATTACTATCCCTTTAAAAGTATATCTCTGGATCTTGGACGTGTGGTTTTTGGCTATTTGATTCACACCTCCCCTCCCTCTCTGTTTGGGTGCATCTGTTCATACATAACCTTCCCTCTGTTCCGGTTATACGCTGTTGGCCGCCTCACTCGTTTCACTCACTTGCAGACTGCTGGCACCACCACAAAGCAGCCATCTACCCTGGCACCATCTACATTGGCAAATGCTGTGTCTATACAACATCAAACTCATTGCATGTTTGGAGAAAGTTATGTTATGTAGACCTTGTTCTTAAAAGGACGGTATCACCTAAAATGAAATTAGTTATTTTCCATTTAACTAGCATATACTCCTAACCAGCATATTTTAACCCTTTGAGTGCCAGAGGGGTAGGGTTAAAATTCCTTATTCTGTAAAATCTGTCATAACTTAACAGAGAATCATGGGGGATATGCACTAAGGTGTGATAAAGAGGTGATAAAGTGGAGATTACGTCTCCTGTAATATCACTTCTCCAGTTCCTGTGTTATTCTATAGAGCCTATGCACTAAGATGTCTCAACCAGGAGAGATTTTAGTGCATAGGCTCTATATAATAACATAGGAATTGGAGATATCACTGGAGAAGTCATCTCTACTTTATCACCTCTTTATCAGCCCTTAATACACTGCCCTCTTCAATGTCTTTTTACATGGACATGATCTCCAGAATTAAAGATTCATTTTGAGGAACCAGACCAGATAGAATTGATCATAAAAGCCATTAGGAATTTCTACCCAGATTAAGGCTAGTTAGTGCTGGTGTTAAAGGGATAGTAATGTTTCACAATAAGAGCAGCTCCAATTAATCTTCATAGTATTTGAGCCATATTTGAGCCATAGAGAGTGTTATGTCAGAGTTGTAGTTCAAGAGTAATTGAATGATAAAGTATCCACCTCCTTCCCCTTTTACTGATGTAACACTGCTCACCTCAGAGCAACAAGACTGTCCAGATGGATTGCAGAGAGGGACAATCTTCAGTGAGCATAAGAAAAAACCTGAAAAACCTGTCAAGGGGAGCAGGGCTTTCCTTATGCTCACAGTAAGAAGACTGTCCCTCGCTGTGAGATGTCTGGTCAAGGTACCAAATTCCACATCTGAAGGGAGGTGACTTACACTAGGTAAAAGGGGCAGGAGGGGGATACTTTATCATTCAATTACTCTTGAACTACAATTCTGACAGTACTGAAATAACACTCTCCATGGCCCAAATACTATGAAGATTAATTGGTGCTGCTGTTTTTGTGAAACATTACTATCACTTTAACATCCCATTAACACGCTGCAGACAAGAATGGTGCATTGCACACCACTCTGGTCTTCAAGGAGTTAAATAATCAGACCTGTGAACTGTGACATCCACAGGCCCTGGAGTAACAACTGGGGCTGGAGGTGGGTGTGTCCAAATGACTCATTTTGCATCATAAAGTGGGTGGGGACTAACAGGAGTTGGTGGAATTGGGTGTTGAAAAATAGCAGTTTGCCCTGAAAATGGGCAGAACAGAATGGGGAGTGGGCGAGCTTACCACGGAATTTACTTACTCGTAGAATCACCCACTGTCACCGGAGACCTGATAATTAACCCTCTCAGTCCCAAACCCTCTGGCACTCAAAATGTTAAGAAAGAAAACTGGAGTCTCTGGTGTAAATCTGCAGAGTTCCCAGGTATGGAAATAATTTGGTTAAAGAAGAAAGTGTCAGGGGCGTGGTATGACAGCCATTCTGGACAGACGCGAGCTGGCACTGCTCTGGGCATTTAAACTTTATCTGCTTCCGTCCTTGCTTCCGTTTAATGGCCCAGCAATCCGTGGGCTCATTGCAATCGTCCTGCTACTACTGGAGCCCTGAACTGAACGTCTTGGTGCTGGAATCGACCCGCCTGCGGCGGCATTGGCATAGGCCGCAAAGCTGCGGCCTCAACTATAAGACCAGTTGGACATGCGGTGAATAGCCACAGCGAATTCTCCGGTGCCACCATTTATGTTGGAAGCCCAGTGGGAAGACATACCACTGACACCCGTACATCTACAGCTGCTGGAGAGCCAATGTGATATCGGAGGCTCTCCATTGTGTGGGACTCACTGCCTGTGAGTCACCTGACACTGCCTATGGCCTACATTACAACCAACTGGCCCCCTCTAGCCATAGGCCAGGACTCCCTGTGCGGCTCCCAGGCATGCCCCCCTGTGTACTGCCTGCTACCCCGCCCCTTAGTAAACCAGCTTCTTTATTTTATCTTTCCTATTTGTCCTCCTCACCTTCCCTACCCAATAGGCCCCCCTCCGGTAATTGCACACTGCGCGCCTACTTTGCGCTGTTCCAGTGCCTCAAGGTTCAGGATTACACACCCCTTAGGAGCTCGGGAGCTATCTGAAGCTCCCTGCATCTTGTGTAACCACCATTCAATTTGCTTGGGTTAGCTGTATCTTCCAGTACCGACTAACATAGATAGGAAGTGTGCTCTTGCATCTGCGCATCCCCATGTTTGTTGTCTTTCCTTATTAGTACCCTTATCTGCCCCGTGTATAATTCAGGATTTGCTGTGTCCACCCTTAATTTCAAGACATCTTCATATTTGATACTGCGCAGGTTTGACAGTTTGGAAACCTACTGATAACCCCGTCAGTGCCCTGTTTATGTTTTTCCTTTTGTGTCCCCCTGCCTCTCCTATATATCTCTCATATCTCTGCAGTGACAGATTCAGGGATAGCTCCATCTTACTTTTTGCCTGCTACTATTGCCATAGAGATATATGGGGTATTTATAAGTATGTGAAGTACCCCATTTCTCCTGTGGGCTCCCCAGACCCTTATTTGTGGCATATAGTCATGTGACATTCCTGCTTTATATCCTCCCAGCCTCCTTCTCTAGCTGTGGCTTTTGTCTCCTCTGAAACCTCGCTCCATCAATCTGCATTCATTTTTGATGTCATGGAGCACTTTGTTCAATCTGTGGACCAAACTAAAACCCCACGCCCTCAACGTGGAGACAAGAAACAGGACAAAACTAAGAATACTCAGGCCTCACTTACTGTTGAATCAGCTGTTGATCCCTCTGCTACTGCTCCAACTGTTGTGCTGTCAACAATTGCTGAAGGCACTGCCAAAGCGGTCCTTGCATTGCTTATGCCAGTTCTGTATACTAAATTGGATGCAATCCAGTCTTCCATCCCTTCCATATTGGGCGAAGTTAAGACTCATGGTGAACAGATCATGAGTCTTACACAATGTGCTGAGGATTGCAAGGCAACTGTTGATCTCCGTAATACCAAACAGAGTTTGGAGACCAAGGCCAATGCTCTTACGGATAAAATTGATGATCTAGAAAACCGCAGTCCTCGGAATAATCTTCGCATCATTGGTCTGCCTGAGACACTTAAAGCTAGGGAGTTGACTTGCTTTCTGGACACTGAGTTACCGGTGCTTTTGCAGATGGAGGACTGTAGTGCTCCACTGACCATTGAGCAAGCTCATCGGCTGGGTCAAGCCACGCCTCCGGAGGGTGGTCGCCGTAGGCCAGTCATCTTCAAAATCCTGCATTATGAAGACCAACAACGACTCCTTTTTGCCTACAGGAAGATGGACAGGGTTGACTATCGTAACCGACGAATCTTGATCTTTCAGGATTTTTCTGCCAAGGTCTCCGTACAGAGGCGTGATTTTTCAGAAATCTGCAGCAAACTCTTTCGGAGGAATAAAAGCAGAAAAGAGAAGAAAGCTCACAGCGCTTACTCACCATAAAATATCCATATCATATTATAATTTAATATAAGAATAAAGTTTGAAATATAGATAGCAGCAAGGAATGAGAGGGTTCTCCAGTCCCCCTAACATTAGGCCTAAACCCAAAAGTGATAAACACATACAAAAAAAGACAATCCTGCGCTCCTCTATATACTGTGAACATAAGTACCCTGTATTTAGCATATGTAATAACTCTTAGTAAATCTAAGTGAAAATAAGTGAGAATTGCGTTCCACAAATTGGCCAATCCGTGTGTAAGCTTACCACCAACGCCAAGGTATCTCACTTTGCGGTAAGTCCTACTCTAATACACCTATAAAGACCCTATCTGAATAAAATCAAAATTAAAAACAGACATTCTCTGAAGATGGCTGTTATAATAAACGCGTCAGTGGGGACCCTTTAAATATCTGTTTGATGTTTTTTATTTCTTGTGGGTCCCAGTGTAGTGCAATTAAAAACAGACATACAACAAGACAAAAAAAACAAAATTAGTCCTCGGAATAATCTTCGCATCATTGGTCTGCCTGAGACACTTAAAGCTAGGGAGTTGACTTGCTTTCTGGACACTGAGTTACCGGTGCTTTTGCAGATGGAGGACTGTAGTGCTCCACTGACCATCGAGCAAGCTCATCGGCTGGGTCAAGCCAGCTGCCGGAGGGTGGTCGCCGTAGGCCAGTCATCTTCAAACTCCTGCATTATGAAGAACAATAACGACTCCTTTTTGCCTACAGGAAGATGGACAGGGTTGACTATCGTAACCGACGAATCTTGATCTTTCAGGATTTTTCTGCCAAGGTCTCCGTGCAGAGGCGTGATTTTTCAGAAATCTGCAGCAAGCTCTTTCGGAGGAATATCAAGTTTGCCTTATTGTACCCGGCACGGCTAAAGATTTTGGATGGTTCATCTGTTTACTGTTTTGATACACCTGTAGGGGTGCGGGATTTCTACCAAAGTTTGTCTGCTAGCAACAGCGAAAGGAGAGCTGGCGGACATTGCTAGCTCTGCTAGTTTTCAGTTTGTCTGTTCCTGGTTCAATGCCATCCTAGGTTTATGAAACTCCCCTTGCAGAGCACTGTAAGTAAAAAGTACATGACATGCTATGACCGTCACCGGTCCTTAAGGGTATAAGGACCGTGATGGTCATAGCACGTCATCTGGTCCTTAAGGGGTTAAGGGCAAGAGTATTGTGCAAGGCATTGCTTTGAAATGATTTGCCCCCCCCCCCTCTTTTCTGTACAGGGTTAAAAGCTAAGCAGCCTCCTTGAAGAGTGGATTTTTCTTGTTTATATAACGGCTTTTGGGGAAAAGACTATTTGTCGTCCGTGCCAGGTAAATTGTTTATTTTTGTCTCGACTTTTTATTTGTACAGTAATTCAGGAGGTGTAATCAGTCAGGAAAACAATAGGAGTTGATCTAGTGGAAATATGCTTCCCAGCAGAAAAAGCAAAACACATTCATTTTTCACGTGATACACATAAATGAGACAGGAGCTCTCAGGGCTATTGCGTCTAAAGACAAGAACACACGCGTACAGCGATGTGATATTTTTGTTCCTCTATTCAGAATAGAATACAGCTGTTTGTTTCATAAGCTTTCCAATTCTTTTGACTTCTGATGACTTTGTGTCACGAAATGCGTAAAGCCGTTCCACTAGTACTTTGGCACATTTTGCTTGGAATTTTATGGTTTTGACTATATGGTCATAGATTTTACTTATATACAATTTTAATAAAATTGATTCTTAAACTTTTTTATGAAAATACATATATTGTAGGGTGTTTTCTATTGAGCAAAATAAGGGTACTCACACTGCTAAGAGATGCATATTTCCAGAGATAATATAGTTTAAACCCGTTTGTTTTTTTGTGGGGGTTTTTTTGCATTAATAGTGCCCTCTAGTGGTCAAATTTCAATTAGTTATCCTGTTACATTCTAATATAGAGGAAAGTCAGCGACAAATAATTCTCCATGGAATGTGATAGAAACTGCTGAGTCACTTCCTGTCAGTTAGACCTTCCAGGAAGTAAACACACAGTAAATTCATTTCCTGGTTATTTCAACTGTTATAACTTTTGAATAAAGCAACTGATAGAGGTGGCAGTGCCCTTGTTTTACTCAGCAGGAAAAGCTCATAAAAAAGTTAATTACTCCTTTAATACTTTACTAGTACCTATGTTTTGAGAGTCACTGGCTGTTGTTAGCTCTGTGCTCTAACCTCAAAAGGGTTTTATGTTAAAAAAGGTTTTTAGCCATAATCAGTATTGGGAGTGGTGTGTGACCTACTATTTGCATGGCTGATTCCACATATTCCTGTTGGTGGAGCTGTAAGGAGCTAAGATCCATCTGGCTGGTAGAAAAGGACACTGTACTAGGGTGAGAGCCAGTGAAGATTTGTATAGCGAGAGGCAGGATATACATACCTGAGAACTTTGATATTTGGTCTTCCCTCTTCCTGTCTGTTTTAGTCAAGTCTGCTATTTAGCTGACAGATGTGGATTCTGGTTCCGCAGACTGTCCGGCGGCTCTTCAGCAGAGCCGAGATCACGATCTTTAAAAAGAACTACTTCACTGGAACGGTCTACAAAGTGTGCTTGCAAACCAGACACACTTCGCAGACAGTTCCATTGAAGTAGTTCTTTTTAAAGGGATAGTAATACTTAAAATGTAAAAAAAAAATATGTTGTAGGGTTTATCCCCCTGAGTAAAACAAGGGTACTTCCACTGCTGAAAGATGTTTCATTCAAAAGTTATAAATTTTCAAAGTTGAATTTTTTAGGTGCAATTTCACAGTGGCCTGAAATTGTACAGTGGCGCTGTTGCTACATGATCCTATGGACAGCTCTGGTCAGTTGACCATAAATCTCCATAGGATGGTGTAGCAACAGCGCCACTGTACAATTTCAGGCCACTGTGAAATTGCACCTAAAAAATTCAACTTTGAAAATTAATAACTTTTGAATGAAACACCTTTCAGCAGTGGGAGTGCCCTTCTTTTACTCAGAGGGATCAACTCTACAACATATTTTTTTTTACATTTTAAGTATTACTATCCCTTTAAAGCTCGTGATCTTGTCACTGCTGCAGAGCCGCCAGCTGGTCTGTGGATCAGAATCCAAATCTGTCAGCTAGAGCGCTGACATCACGGAGGAGGGAACTTTAGTTTCGAATATCTCTCAAACCATAAAGGTTTGAGAGATAAGACTTACATAGTTCTTAATATTTTTTAATGCCTATAATAATAAATACAATTTAAACTAGGTATTACTATCCCTTTAACTATAAATGAATTTCAGTCGTTGTGTAGGCTGCTCTTCTATAAAGACACGCTCTCCCAGTGCGTTAATATATAGAAAACAAAAAACAGAGAAGGCGCCCAGTTGCGTAATATCGCCACACAATGAATTCAAAAGAAAAGTGGAAATACACTCACGTTCTCAGCAGGTCAGGGTTAACTGACATAACACGCATACAGAGATCTTCACGTTTCTGCTCAGGGTCTCACACACCAATCCACGTCTGCTGGATTCTGAAATAAAGTACTCTTTTATTGTAAAAAAACAATATCTTTGATAAAACAGTGTGTTACTGTAAAATGTGTAAGAGAGGTTATTTTAAAAGGTCCTTTGTGAATTATTGGCGCAATGCAAGAAATGTTTGCATCGGATAAAGGCATTTTTGTGCGCAGATAGATTTTGCGCATGTTCTAATCCAGGAAGCTAAATGCCGAACACTTCTTGAATTGCTCATAAAAAAATCCATTTTACGACAACACTGAACAGATGTATAAATTCATTCGCAATAGCAGTTCTTGCATTGGGCGCATTCGCTATTCCACTCACACAGATTCGTTAATCTTAGCCACGCCCACAAAAAATAAATATACGCAGCCGTTCGCTAATCTTGATTTTTTCATGCGCAATTCAACAAAATCATGCGCAAACCTATTCCCTAGTGGTTTTCACACAGGAAATTGTGATTGCGCACGTTTCCTGCATAGCGCCATATGTTTTTTTACAATAAAAGGGCACTTTGCTTTGGAATCCAGATGCTGTGCATTGGTGTGCCCAAGATCCATTGCGACCATGAGCATAGAAGGGGGCCGATCTCTGCATGTGGGTTATATGTCAGTTAAAGTGATAGTAATACTTAAAATTAATCTTATTTTATATTGTAGCCACGAAAAATACATTAAAAACTTTATAAGTCTTATCTCTCAAACCTTTATGGTTTGAGAGATATTCGCAAGTAAAGTTTCCCCCTGAGTGACATCAGCGCTCTAGCTGACAGATTTGGAATCTGGTCGTCAGACCGGCTGCGTCTGCTCAGCAGAGCCGAGATCGCAAGACATAAAATAACTACTTAATTGGAATAGTCTACAAAGTGTGCCTGGTTTGCAAGCACACTTTGTAGACCCTTCCAATGAAATAGTTATTTTTATATCTTGTGATGTCAGCTCTGCTGAAGAGCCGCCGGCAGACTTGGCTGAAACAGCCAGTGAGGGGGAAACTTTACTTGCCAATATCTCTCAGACCATAAAGTTTTGAGAGATAACACTTATATAATTCTTAATGTTTTTTTTCATGGCTACAATATAAAATAAACTTCATTTTAAGTTTAAGTTCACTTTACTCTTGACCAACAGAGAATGTGAGTGTATTTGCACTTTTCTTTTGATTTGATTGTGTGGCGATATTATGCCATTGGGGGCATTCTTTGTTTTGTGTTTTCTAAATTCCTAATCAAGTCCTTCTCTTAACCCTTTGAGTGCCAGAGTGGTACACAACGCACTGCAAAGAAATGCGTTGCGTACCACTCTGGCACTCAAAAGGTTAAACAAATTAAGAGCTATTTATTAGAAGGGGACATATGTTATGGGTTACAGCCCACAGAACAGTTCATCTGAAGCAGATTGTAGATTTAGATGAACTGACCACTTGTCACTCTCCATGGTCCTGAAAGAATCCGTTCCATTTATCTACAATGCATCCTCCATAGCACACAAAACTGCCTATACTAGTGTAGAAGAGGAATAAGATGGGGGGGGGGTTATTCAAGTAATCTAGAACATTCTGGGCACCCCTGACATATTTAATGTACTTTATCAAGGGCATAAGAAGGTTACAATACATAAATATACTATTATTATTAGGTCTTTTAATCATAATAACAAATCTAAACAAGAAGAGGAATAAGGTGGGGGGATTATTCACGAAGGCATGATAAAGAGGTGATAAAGCAGAGCAGACTTCTCCAGTAATATCTCTTCTCCAATTCCTATATTATTCGATGGAGCCTATTCACTAAGATGCCTCTAACCTTGGAGCTCTTAGTGCATCGACTCCATAACATAGGGAATGGGTAAGTCATCTCCACACTGTCACCTCTTTATCACACCTTAGTGCATAATCCCCCTGTAATCAAGGAGATCCTGTCCAGGGGTACGTAGATCCCCAGTCATTTTACCTGTTGTATGCCATTCAACTGGTTTCTTTAGCAATTTTATAGTATTATATCAGGGCTCAAAACTTCCACTTGCCACTAGCCAATGGCGAGTGAAAATTTAGCCCTGGCAAGTAGAAATTCAGCCCTGGTTGGTATGTTATGGTTTGCAGTGGCGAGTAACTTTTCAGGTCTGGCTAGTAGCAAAGGACTTCAAATTATAAGCCCTGATTATATTTTATTCCAATTTTCATCATGCTGTTTTAACAGCAATTTATTACGGCTCACGTAAATGTGAGTACGCTACGCCATTTGGCTTAATTATTTTGGTTCCATTCCATTTGAATGTATTTACCCTATGAGCGCCTCATTTCTTATTCCTTTTATCTGTTAATGATGGCAGTTGCTGTCTACGACAGCTGGAGGGCCACAGATTTCCTAACTCCAGGCAAGAAGGACTAAGACAAAGAATGAAATGGAGAAAGGGAGAGATCATATTAAACTTTAACTCCGTCTGGTGTTTTATCCTTTCTTTGGGTAATTACAGTATGAAATACACAGGCAAGTGATGTATTCAACCCATGAAAAACTGAAAGTTATTAATATGATATGTGTTTTTTATAGGTTCAACATTAAACTTCTATATGGAGGCAGCTGCTGTGCCTACCACCATCTGTACACTTTATGCTGTATAATTTCTTTCTACTGTGCAAGAGATTCCTAAAGACAGTTCACTGCTACACTGAGGAGAGGGGATGAGAGAGAAACTGTCACCCGGTTAGGGCAGTGCTGGGCAAAATAGGACTGGTGGCCATGTACGGCCCTCAAAGGGCTTCTCGCATTATTCAGACAAACATACCTCCCAACATTTCACATAGCTAAAAGGGGACACTTTTACTTTAGGTGGTGATGCTGGGGGTGTGGCTGGTGGGTGGGGCATTACTGAGAATCTTTAGGTTATTTCTTGACTTATTGACATCTCTTTGTGTACCTGAATAAATTATTTAGAGCAAGGCCAAACTATTTAATTCACACAGACTAATTTTTAAACAAATATACTGAAATAAACTGTGAGTTTGATTGCTGTGAAGTAAAGTGATACAGTTATATACACACCACACAGTCTGATCTCCTAAACACAGGGACACCAGGGTGATACACTTATATCCACACCACACAGTCTGATCTCCTAAACACAGGGACACCAGGGCGATACACTAATATACACACCACACAGTCTGATCTACTAAACACAGGGACACCAGGGTGATACACTTATATACACACACCACACAGTCTGATCTCCTAAACACAGGGACACCAGGGTGATACACTTATATACACACCACACAGTCTGATCTCCTAAACACAGGGACACCAGGGTGATACACTTATATACACACCGCACAGTCTGATCTCCTAAACACAGGGACACCAGGGTCATACACTTATATACACACCATGCAGCCTGATCTCCTAGATGCAGGGACACCAGGTTGATACACTTATATACACACACCACACAGTCTGATCTCCTAAACACAGGGACACCAGGGTGATACACTTATATACACACCACACAGTCTGATCTCCTAAACACAGGGACACCAGGGTCATACACTTATATACACCCCACACAGTCTGATCTCCTAAACACAGGGACACCAGGGTGATACACTTCTATACACACACCACACAGTCTGATCTCCTAAACACAGGGACACCAGGGTGATACACTTATATACACACCACACAGTCTGATCTCCTAAACACAGGGACACCAGGGTGATACACTTATATACACACCACACAGTCTGATCTCCTAAACACAGGGATACCAGGGTCATACACTTATATACACATACCACACAGTCTGATCTCCTAAACACAGGGACACCAGGGTGATACATTTATATACACATACCACACAGTCTGATCTCCTAAACACAGGGACACCAGGGTGATACATTTATATACACACCACACAGTCTGATCTCCTAAACACAGGGATACCAGGGTCATACACTTATATACACCCCACACAGTCTGATCTCCTAAACACAGGGACACCAGGGTGATACACTTATATACACACCACACAGTCTGATCTCCTAAACACAGGGACACCAGGGTGACACACTTATATACACCCCACACAGTTTGATCTCCTAAACACAGGGACACCAGAGTGATACACTTATATACACCCCACACAGTCTGATCTCCTAAACACAGGGACACCAGGGTGATACACTTATATACACCCCACACAGTCTGATCTCCTAAACACAGGGACACCAGGGTGATACACTTATATACACACCACACAGTCTGATCTCCTAAACACAGGGACACCAGGGTGATACACTTCTATACACACCGCACAGTCTGATATCCTAAACACAGGGACACCAGGGTGATACACTTATATACACACCGCACAGTCTGATCTCCTAAACACAGGGACACCAGGGTGATACACTTATATACACACACCGCACAGTCTGATCTTCTAAACACAGGGACACCAGGGTGATACACTTATATACACACCGCACAGTCTGATCTCCTAAACACAGGGAAACCAGGGTGATACACTTATATACACACCTCACAGTCTGATCTCCTAAACACAGGGACACCAGGGTGATACACTTATATACACACCACACAGTCTGATCTCCTAAACACAGGGACACCAGGGTGATACACTTATATACACACCACACAGTCTGATCTCCTAAACACAGGGACACCAGGGTGATACACTTATATCCACATCACACAGTCTGATCTCCAAAACACAGGGACACCAGGGTGATACACTTATATACACACCATACAGTCTGATCTCCTAAGCACAGGGATACAAGGGTGATACAATTATATACACACACCACACAGTCTGATCTCCTAAAAAGAGGGAAACCATGGTGTAAAAGAGGGATACGAGGATTTGGGTTTTAAAGAGGTACTGTCCCTCCTAATTAGGGACACTTAGGAGGTATGGACAAATAAAGCATGTGCAACCAGGATGCACTCATGCACTGGACACATTAGTAAAATGTCCCAAAAATGACTCATATCATCCGTTAGCAGGGTGGGGGTGGGGGTTTAGACAACCAACCAGGTTACTGGTAGGACAATAGAAGAGAACTTCAGTGCTGATACTTTTCTTCTGCATTTTGGACTGAATTGAATAAGCTAGACCTCGCTAGCATTCAAGGAGTTAAAGGGGAACTATCACCTCTATACAAGTTTGCCTCAGTGTGATGTTCATATAGTGATAACCTGTAATCTGTGTGTGTGTTGGGGGGGTGTATACAATGCAGGCTATGGCAAAATTTGCAGTTTTAAAAATGAGCCGGGGCCTAACTTCAGGACAGACTGCGGGTTCAACTCTTTCCTGCAGCCTGTCAATTATTATTATTATTCTTTATTTATATAGTGCCAACTAATTCTGCAGCGTTGTACTACAAGGAATAGACATACAGAGATATTGAATAATGCAGTCAAATGTGGAGAGCAGAAGGGTTAGAGGGCCCTGCTCGTTTAAGGTGACCACATTTCCATTCTAACATTCAGACCACTGTGGACATGAGAACAGCAGAATACATGCCCTTGCCTCTAAGGCAGCTATACGGGAGAGGTCAGTATATATCACTGGACATCAGGGTGCATCAGCGATGCTTGTGGTGGGTAGCAAAATTGCACAACAGCTTCTGTTTGATGTCAAGATCAAGGCTCAGGCCATTTTGTTGTAGCCCAGCAGAGGCATCACTTCCTGTCACAGTAGGCACTGGACAGTTCTCTTTCTAGAGTTTAGAACTGTGTGCTCTGGAGTCTTCATTCCAGGACTTTCTATTGTCCCTGAAGGGGGCTTCCCGGGACAAGGGACACACATTTAATATCAGGGACTGTCCTGGGCAATCAGGGACATGTGATCACCCTATGCTCGTTAGAGCTTACAGTCTAGAGGGAGGAAGGTTGGACACAGAAGGAGTAAGTGCTGTTGGGTGTAAGTGCTAGAACGTTCTCTAGCCAATGAGAACGTTCACGCTTACATGGAGAAATCCTCCATCATTGGAGGAGGTTGGAACGAGGCAATACTTGGGGAGGGAGCAGATGAAGATTGACAGGCTGTGATACAAGGCCGTACCTGCAGCCTGTCCTGAAGTTAGGCCCCAGCTCATTTTTAAAACTGTAAATTTCATCGTAGCCTGCATTGTATAAAAAAAAAACACACAGATTACAGGTTATCGCTATATATCACACTGAAGCAAACTTCTATAGAGGTGATAGTTCCCCTTTAAAACACCCATTTAAAATATGGGGAATTTGGGGACATTTTATCACCTATGGTGCAATTGGTTTATCCCAGGATTGCACCAATTTAGCTTATTGAATGCAGCCCATGATCTCTCAGACCACTGAAAGTTCGTTAATATTGAGTATTTCCATTCAAAGTCTTGGCAGGTGTACAAGAAGCAGTTTGTAATGTAATTTTCTCCTGAACTAATAACTCTAAATCAAAACTCCCAGCACAAGTATCTGTACAAATATCCCCCGCGTGCTTCAAGCCCATCCAAGAGAACATTAATATGCATGGCTATGTATCCACTCCGGGTTGTTATGGACACCGACTTGGGTAAGATAACAGGGTTGATGTAAAAAGGAATTGGAATAGTGTCCTACACTAATAAAACTAAAGCATAAGGTGCCAGTAAAAAAATCCCAGTGATTTCAATGGGGGAAATCAACCCCTTGATTGATACAGAGATCTCCAACACAATGAAAGCTCTGTTTATGGCTTAGTACTCACTTGAGATGCACTGCCCACCTCCCCTAGCACTGACTTCCTGTCCTGTAAATGCATTATGTCCCTCACTCACTGACACTCCTCAGCAATGCATTACCTACCACCCCTAGCACTGACTTCCTGTCCTGTCCATGCATTATGTCCCTCACTCACTGACACTCCTCAGCAATGCATTACCTACCACCCCTAGCACTGACTTCCTGTCTTGTCCATGCATTATGTCCCTCACTCACTGACACTCCTCAGCAATGCATTACCTACCACCCCTAGCACTGACTTCCTGTCCTGTCCATGCATTATGTCCCTCACTCACTGACACTCCTCAGCAATGCATTACCTACCACCCCTAGCACTGACTTCCTGTCCTGTCCATGCATTATGTCCCTCACTCACTGACACTGCTCAGCAATGTATTGCCCACCTCCCCTAGCACTGTCTTGTCCATGCATTATGTCCCTCACTAACTGACACTGCTCAGCAATGCATTGCCCACCTCCCCTAGCCCTGACTTCCTGGCTTGTCCATGCATTATGTCCCTCACTCACTGACACTGCTCAGCAATGCATTGCCCACTTCCTCTAGCACTGTCCTATGTTATCCATACATTACCTCCCCCACTCACTGACACTGCTCAGCAATGCACTGCCCACCTCCACTAGCACTGACTTCCTGGTTTATCCCTACATTACCTCCCCACTCACTGACACTGCTCAGCAATCTATTGCCCACCTTCCCTAGCACTAACTTCCTGTCTTATCCCTACATTACCTCCCCACTCACTGACACTGCTCAGCAATGCATTGCCCACCTCCCCTAGCACTGACTTGCTGTTTTATCCCTACATTACCTACCCATTCACTGACACTGCTCAGCAATTCATTACCCACCTCCCCCTTCTTGTCTTATCCCTACATTACTTTCTTCACTCACTGACACTTCTCAGCAATGCATTGCTAACCTCCCCTAACACTAAGTTCATATCTTATCTCTACATTACCACTCCCCACACACACTGAATAATATTTGCTCAGAAATGCACTGCCCACCTCCTCTAGGACCAAAAAGGTTAAGTGTCAGTGAATGTAAGGGGAAATGGAATGCTAAGACTGGATATTCTTGCATGACTTGCCTTAATCAGCATATCCTATAACATAAAGTGATAGAATGCATCGCTCACTGTGAGCCGTAACCGCACATGTGAGAGAGTCTCTACTGTGCATGTGTGGTTTCACACACAGGGAGCTTTGCTGTGAGCCGTCTGGAGCTCCCCGCTAAGGATCAGCGCGTTTGGCGAGTCTCTACTGTGCATGACTGCAGTCATGCGCAGTAGAGAATCGCCGAACGCATTGCCCCGCTCCGGACGGCTCATGTCATGTCTCTGCTCCGGGGCAGCAGCCGGTTCAACTGGGTGCACTTTAGCCTGTGTATACGGGCTTCCATACTAGTATCTAAATAAGTCAAGAACTAGTTTTCTAAATAAAAAATGTCTAATACAACATACAAGTGATTTTGACTGTGCTTTTAATGGATTAAAAGCCGAGTTTAAATCAATGGTAATTCATGGAATTTTTATTTGTCTTCTGTGGTGTAGATGTCTTGATCCAGAATTGCACCCCTTTAACTTATTGTATATGGCCCATAGTGCTGTAAGTGTGGCTGACACATTTAGATGTTTTCCTTCTCTATGGTGTCGTTAGTTAGTCCACAGTGATTCCAGTTTCACAATATATCTGTCCCTCATACTCTCTGACATGGCCTCTCTGCACTGATAATGCAATCATGCATGCTCGCCGTGCCCACAGTCCACAGAGTCAGTCCCACCGGGGCCAAAATGAATTGTGTTTGTTCTCTTAACTGGTATGAAAATACAGAGCGTTCTTAATGGGAAAAGCAGCCGTTTATTCCCAGGGCCAATTCTCTTAAACCCGAAGCAATCTGCAATCCCATGCATTTTATAAGTGGACGCTGTTCTGATGTGTTGGAGAGAAACGGCAGCGTGCGGCTGGGGGGGGGACTAAATTATGTGTACTAGGAGCTGGTTTTGCTACTGGAAAAGTATGGATTTAAAGGGATAGGAATGTTTCGTAATAAAAGCAGCTCTAATTAATCATCATAGTATTTTGACTTTGGAGAGTGTTATTTCAATTCTGTCAGAGTTGTAGTTCAAGAGTAATTCAATGACAAAGTATGCCCCTCCCGCCCCTTTTACTGATGTAACACTGTTCAGCCAGTAGGGTTGCCACCCAGCCAGTATTTACCGGCAGGCCGGTAAAAAATTGGCTTCTGTCCAATGTTAAATCTATGGAGGGAATGCCATGGCCGGTATTTTTTTGAAGAAGAGGTGGCAACCCTATCAGCCAGATCAGAAGGGAGGTGCCCAGGTAGATTGCAGAGAGGGACAATCTTCAATTAAGATAAGGGAAAAACCTGAAAAACTTGTCAAGGGGGGCAGGGCTTTCATTGTTCTCATAGGAAGAAGATTGTCCCCTTCTGTTATCTGTCTGGTCTGTGGACTGGATTCCACATCTGAGAAGAGATGGCTTACACTAGGTAAAAGGAGCAGGAGGGGAATCTTTACTTGTGAATATCTCTCAAACCATAAAGGTTTGAGAGATAAGACATGTCTTTCTTCATGTTTTTTAATGCCTACAAAATAAAATAAAGATAAAACAAAGTATTACTATCTCTTTAACTCTTCAACTGTCAGTGGGACCTCCCATTTTGTACAACTCATAATTAATCCTTCCAGTTCCAGAGTTCCAAAGGGTTAATGTGAACCTGTTTCCTATCATCTCTCACACACATGCACACCCATGTTCACACACATCTCTGATTAACCCTCTAAGTGCCCGCTCTGTGGGCAAAGCACTGCTTTGCATGTGCTGCTAACACTCAGAAGATGAATATGTGGAAGATATTTTGCAATGGTGGGAAGGGTAGACAAAGAACCCCATGGATCACAGATTTTGGTGAAGTTTGAGGCCATTTTTTTTTAGGCAAAGGGTTCTTGCCAAGGCCACCATACAGTTGAGAGCAGCTAAAACTTCCCTGTGTCTTGCTTTGAACGCATAAGAGTCAGAGATGCTCAACTAGAAACAAGCATGCAATACAAATTTGCAGGCTCTCTAGGAATGGTGTCCTACTAGGGTTACCACCCAGCCGGTATTTTACCGCCAGGCCGGTAAAAAATTGGCTTCTGTCCAATGTTAAGTCTATGGAGTGAATGCCATGGCCGGTATTTTCTTAAAGAAAAGGTGGCAACCCTATGTCCTACCCAGGGTGCAGTCACTTTTAACCCACTAGCACTTTTCACAGATAGAAAATATCCTAAAGCATATCACACTGGTCCTGCCAGAGCAGCAGTACAGACTCCAGACACAAGATATCAGGCAATTCCTCTCTGAACAAGAGAAACAGCCAACCCCACCCGTACATTGAGGCCTTGTGGAGTCCCGTCAGTGAGGTGCAGCTGAAATCTCTAAGTACTGTGAGCAAAGGGGTCCAATTCTGGATTCCCCGTATTACACATGTGGTGACTAATCCCAAATGTAATTTGCATATGTATATTAAATGTCAAAGACACGCAACTAGGAACAAGCCTGCAATACAAATTTGCAGGCTGTATAGGAATAGTGTCCTACCCAGAATGCAATCTTTTTTAGCCCACTAGTGCCTTTCACAGAGGGAAATATCCTAAACCATATCACATTGGTCCTGCCATTACAGCAGTCCAATCACAAAATACCAAGCAATTCCTTTCTGAACAAAAGAAGCAGCCAACCCAGCTGTACATTTTGGCCTTATTGGACCTCGTCAGTGAGATGCAGCTGATCTCTCTAAGCACTGTGAGCAAGGAGTCCTATGCTGGATTCCCCTATTACCCTTGGGGTGACTAATCCCATGGATAATTTGCATATGTATATTAAGTGTCAGAGATGCTCAGCTAGGAACAAGCCTGCAAAACAAATTTGCAAACACCCTAGGAATGGTGTCCTACCCAGTGCATAGTCTTTTTTAGCCCACTAGTGCTTTTCACAGAGAAAAACTATAATAAAGCATATCATATTGGTCCTGCCATTACAGTAGTCCAGCCACAAAATACCAGGCAATTCCTTTCTGAACAAAACAAGCAGCAAACCCAGGAGTAAATTTTGGCCTTGTTGAACTTCGTCAGTGAGGTGCAGCTGATCTCTCTAAGCACTGTGAGCAAGGTCCGATGCTGGATTCCCCTATTACCCTTGGGGTGACTAATCCCAAGGATAATTTGCATATATATATTAACAGTCAAGATGCTCAGCTAGGAACAAGCCTGCAAAACAAATTTGCAAACACTCTAGGAATGGTGTCCTACCCAGTGCATAGTCTTTTTTAACCTACTAGTGCCTTTCACAGAGAGAAACTATAATAAAGCATATCATACTGGTCCTGCTATAACAACAGTCCAGCCATGAAATGCCAGGCAATTCCTCTCTGAGCAAAAGAAACAGCAAACCCAGTTGTGCATTTTCAGCCTTTTTGGGTCTCATCAGTGAGATGCAGCTGATCTCTCCAAGTACTGTGAACCAGGGGTCCAATGCTGGATTCCCCCTATTACCCTTGGGGTGACTAATCCCAAGGATAATTTACAAATGTATATTAAGAGTCAGAGATGCTCAACTAGGAACAAGCCTGCAATACAAATTTATAAACTCTCTAGAAATGGTGTCCTACCCAAGGTGCAGTCTCTTTTAGCCCATTAGTGCCTTTCACAGAGAGGAAATATCCTAAAGCACATCATATTGGTCCTGCCATAACAGCAGTCCAGCCATGAAATGCCAGGTAACATAGTAATTTAGGTTGAAAAAAGACTTGCATCCATCTAGTTCAACCCTTTTCCTATTCCTGTTTACCATCATTGATCCAAAAGAAGGCAAAAAAAAAAAAACCCTCAATATAGCAATTTCAAATTCTACCCTGCATGGGGGGAAAAAATTCCTTCTTGATTCCAAATGGCAATCAGATTTCTCCTTGGATCAACAAGCCCTAACTAAATATTAATCCCAATACTAACGTACATAGCCCTCTGTGTTATGCTCTTTTAAATAAGTATCCAGGTCCTTTTTAAAGGCATCTAATGTATTCGATAGCACCACCTCCTCAGGCAGTGAATTCCATACCTTTATTGTCTTTACTATAAAGAAACCCTTCCGCTGTTGTAGATTAAATCCCCTTTCCTCAAGTCTAAGCGGGTGGTTCCTTGTCCTTTGTAATGTTCTGTTAATGAACAGGTCTTTGGAGAGCCCTTTGTATGGGCCCTGAACATATTTATATAGTTTTATCATATCCCCTCTAAGACAACGTTTTTCTAGTGTGTACAAGTTTAATTTTTCAAGCCTTTCGTCATAACTAAAACTTTCCATTCCCCTTACTAGTTTTGTAGCCCTCCTCTGCACTCTCTCTAGTTCCATAATGTCCTTTTTCAGAAAGGGCGCCCAGAACTGAACAGCATATTCTAGGTGGGGTCTTACCATGGACCTGTAAAGAGGCATAATAATATCTTCCTCCCTTGAGTCAATACCCCTTTTAATACATGCCAATACCTTATTGGCCTTTGCAGCTGCCAGCTGGCACTGCATGCTACTGCTAAGGCTATTGTCTACCATTACTCCCAAATCCTTTTGTAATTTCTCTGTGAACAAGAAAAGCAACCAACCCCAGATACACAGTTGAGCCTCGTTGGGCCTTATCAGTGAGGTGCAGTTGATCTCTCTAAGCACTGTGAGCAAGGACTCCAATGCTGGATTCCCCCTATTACCCTTGGGGTGACTAATCCCAAGGATAATTTGCATATGTATATTAAGTGCCAACAACACTCAACTAGGAGCAAGCCTGCAATACAAACTTGCAGGCTGTCTAGGAATGGTGGCCTATCCAGGGTGCAGTATCTTTTTGCCCACTAGTACTTTTCACAGAGAAGAAATATCCTAAATCACATCACACTGGTCCTGCCATAACAGCAGGCTAACCATGCTATGCAAGACAAATTCTCTCTGATCCAGAGAAACAGCCAACTCCAGACATACATTTCAGCCTTGTTGGATCTCATCAGTGAGGTGCAGCTGAACTCTCTAAGCACTGGGAGCAAGGGGTCTAAAACTTGATTCCCCCTATTACCCTTGGGGTGACTAACCCCTAGAAAAATTAACATATGTATATTAAGAGTCAGAGACATTCAACTAGGAGAAAGCCTGCAATACAAATTTGCCAGCTCTCTAGGAATGGTGACCTACCAAGAGTGCAGTCACTTTTAGCCCACTAACATGTTTCACAGATAGAAAATATTCTAAAGCATACTATACTGCTCCTGTCATAACAGCAGTCCAAACACAAAATGCCAGATGATTTCTCTCTGTGCAAGAGACACAAGTGTATGTTTCAGCCTTATTGGTCCTCACCAGTGAGATACAGCTGATCTCTCTTAGCACTGTGAGCAAGGGGTCCTGGACTTCCCCTACCACCCTTGGGGTGACTAATCACAAGGATAATTTGCACATGTATAGTAAGAGACAGAGATGCTCAACTAGGAATGAGCCTGCAATACACATTTGCAGGCTCTCTAGGGATGGTGTCCTACCCAGGGTGCAATCTCTTTTAGCCCACTAGTGCCTTTCACGGAGAGGAAATATCCTAAAGTACATCATATTGGTCCTGCCATAACAGCAGTCCAACCATGAAATGCCAGGCAATTCCTCTCTGAACAAGAGAAGCAGCCAACCCCAGACTGACGTTTCAGCCTTGTTGGCCTCGTCAGCCCAGGCAGTGGTCATGGGGATTTGTGGCTAGCAGTGGGCAAGGGGAAAAGGTTGGCGAAGGTCAGAGAGTGTACGTGGGGTTCTGTGGTTACCAGTGGGCAAGGGAAGAAGACTGGGGGTGTCAGGCAGTGTATATGGGCTAACACGCAATGGTTTATTCCCCATGCTGCACAATATGTTAGAAATCTGACATACAGTGTCCCCCTTCGACATATTAACCCCCACTTAGTAATGTGACATATATTGCTCCCATTCCACATACTAACTTTTGCCATTTGTATACATATAGTGTTCCCATCTGACATTCTTCTTTCTCCAGTTTTATTCAACATACACTGACCTCCTTGTATATGAAATGTCAAAGTGTTTCGAATACATCGACAAAATCATTTTGCCACAGCATCAACCTTTAGTGAATCTAGGACATCTAACGCTTAAAAGGATAGTAATGTTTCATAATAAAAACAGCTCTAATTAATCATCATAGTATTTGAACTTTGGAGCGTGTTATTTCAATTCTGTCAGAGTTGTAGTTCAAGAGTAATTCAATGACAAAGTATCTCCCTCCTGCCCCTTTTACTTATGTAACACTGTTCAGCCAGAGCAGAAGGGAGGTGCCCAGGTAGACTGCAGAGAGGGACAATCTTCAATTAAGATAAGGGAAAAACCTGAAAAACTTGTCAAGGGGGGCAGGGCTTTCATTGTTCTCATAGGAAGAAGATTGTCCCCTGCTGTTCTCTGTCTGGTCTATGGACTGCATTCCACATTTGAGAAGAGATGGCTTACACTAGGTAAAAGGGGCGGGAGGGGAAACTTTGCTTGTGATTATCTCTCAAACCGTAAAGGTTTGAGAGGTAAGACTTATATCGTTCTTCATGTTTTTTTAATGCCTACAAAATAAAATAAAGATAAAACGAAGTATTACTATCCCTTTAACTTGACACTTGTCCATTGGTTTGCATATTTTCAGGGGTTAACTTGACACTTCTCCATTTGTTCTTTCCTTAGAGAGCACTGTTTTCTTTGAAAATACGATGGTTTAAAACCGTCGTTGTGGCTTCTACGCCTCAACTTTGAGGCGCAGGATTCCCGGCAGAAAATGTAACCACAAAAGTCGCGTTAATACTGATCGTTGTTAATAGTTTGCTACTTGCGTGTTGTTTTTAGTTGTTTCTTATAGGCTTTTTTTTTACTGGCAGTGGTAGAATTATCGCTGGTTTTGTTTTAACAACTTGGGTAATAGGAAACCAAAACCTGACTTAAAAAACAAGACATCTGTTTGTTTTTAGCAGTAGTATTGGCATTGATCCCTTTTTCTTCTATAAGCCTGGGATATTAAATGCAAAACTACTAGTTGCACTCGTATGACTATGTAGTTTCTAAAATAATGTAACACTTGCAGACATATATGTTAATGTTTCCATGTATCGATAGATGATATTACATGTGTTGTTTCTCAGCAGTAGTTTTAATGCATCCTGAGCATTCCCTAAAGCTCAGTCAGTGGTTATGATTAGTGTTGAGCGAGCATGCTCGGCCGATGCTCGGATCGGCTCGAGCATCGCTCTGCTCGGCACATGGCGGTACTCGTACGAGTACCGCATGTGCTCGCCCGCCATGTTCGGGTCTCCTCCCCGCACGTTTTGCGGCTGCTGCGCAGCCAATAAACGTGCAGGGAGGCTCTGACATCGGTGTAATGCCAGCAGCCATGTTGGCTGCTGGCATTACACTGATTGGCTGGCCAGAACCCGTGGTCAGGTGCTGTATAGCACCTGACCATCGAGTTCGGCTCAGTCTTAGCCAGGGAGAGCTGAGGATAGGAAGGGAAAGGCAGTGTAGGGAGGAAAAAAACCAAAATTGTTAAAAAAAAGAACCAAAAGTCCTTTTTAGGACTACTGTGTGTGGGGGCAGCAGGTTATTTTGTGTGGGGGGAAAAAAAAAAAAAAAATAAATAAATAAATATTCTGTTAAGTGTGAAAAGTTGCAGATTAGAGCACATTCTGTTTAGTGTGCACAGTTGCAGATTAGAGCACATTCTGTTTAGTGTGCAAAGTTGCAGATTAGAGCACATTCTGTTTAGTGTGCAAAGTTGCAGATTAGAGCACATTCTGTTTAGTGTGCAAAGTTGCAGATTAGAGCACATTCTGTTAAGTCTTCAAACTAAAATATCAAAGTCACATATTCCATTCAGTGTGCGTCGCCGCAGTTTAGCAGCACATTCTGTGTACTGTGCAGAGTTGCAGAATAGGAAGAAATACTGTTAAGTCTTCAAACTAAAATATCAAAGTCACATATTCCATTCAGTGTGCTTCGCCGCAGTTTAGCAGCACATTCTGTGTACTGTGCAGAGTTGCAGAATAGGAAGAAATACTGTTAAGTCTTCAAACTCAAATATCAAAGTCACATATTCCATTCAGTGTGCTTCGCCGCAGTTTAGCAGCACATTCTGTGTACTGTGCAGAGTTGCAGAATAGGAAGAAATACTGTTAAGTCTTCAAACTAAAATATCAAAGTCACATATTCCATTCAGTGTGCTTCGCCGCAGTTTAGCAGCACATTCTGTGTACTGTGCAGAGTTGCAGAATAGGAAGAAATACTGTTAAGTCTTCAAACTCAAATATCAAAGTCACATATTCCATTCAGTGTGCTTCGCCGCAGTTTAGCAGCACATTCTGTGTAGTGTGCAGAGTTGCAGAATAGGAAGAAATACTGTTAAGTCTTCAAACTAAAATATCAAAGTCACATATTCCATTCAGTGTGCTTCGCCGCAGTTTAGCAGCACATTCTGTGTACTGTGCAGAGTTGCAGAATAGGAAGAAATACTGTTAAGTCTTCAAACTAAAATATCAAAGTCACATATTCCATTCAGTGTGCTTCGCCGCAGTTTAGCAGCACATTCTGTGTACTGTGCAGAGTTGCAGAATAGGAAGAAATACTGTTAAGTCTTCAAACTCAAATATCAAAGTCACATATTCCATTCAGTGTGCTTCGCCGCAGTTTAGCAGCACATTCTGTGTACTGTGCAGAGTTGCAGAATAGGAAGAAATACTGTTAAGTCTTCAAACTCAAATATCAAAGTCACATATTCCATTCAGTGTGCTTCGCCGCAGTTTAGCAGCACATTCTGTGTACTGTGCAGAGTTGCAGAATAGGAAGAAATACTGTTAAGTCTTCAAACTCAAATATCAAAGTCACATATTCCATTCAGTGTGCTTCGCCGCAGTTTAGCAGCACATTCTGTGTACTGTGCAGAGTTGCAGAATAGGAAGAAATACTGTTAAGTCTTCAAACTCAAATATCAAAGTCACATATTCCATTCAGTGTGCTTCGCCGCAGTTTAGCAGCACATTCTGTGTACTGTGCAGAGTTGCAGAATAGGAAGAAATACTGTTAAGTCTTCAAACTAAAATATCAAAGTCACATATTCCATTCAGTGTGCTTCGCCGCAGTTTAGCAGCACATTCTGTGTAGTGTGCAGAGTTGCAGAATAGTAAGAAATACTGTTAAGTTTTCAAACTCAAATATTAAAGTCACATATTCCATTCAGTGTGTGTCACCGCCGTTTAGCAGCCTATTCTGTGTACTCTGCAGAGTTGCAGAATAGTAAGAAATACTGTTAAGTTTTCAAACTCAAATATTAAAGTCACATATTCCATTCAGTGTGTATCACCGCCGTTTAGCAGCCTATTCTGTGTACTCTGCACAGTTGCAGAATAGTAAGAAATACTGTTAAGTTTTCAAACTCAAAAATTAAAGTCACATATTCCATTCAGTGTGTTTCACCGCCGTTTAGCAGCCTATTCTGTGTACTCTGCACAGTTGCAGAATAGTAAGAAATACTGTTAAGTTTTCAAACTCAAATATTAAAGTCACATATTCCATTCAGTGTGTTTCACCGCCGTTTAGCAGCCTATTCTGTGTACTCTGCAGAGTTGCAGAATAGTAAGAAATACTGTTAAGTTTTCAAACTCAAATATTAAAGTCACATATTCCATTCAGTGTGTGTCACCGCCGTTTAGCAGCCTATTCTGTGTACTCTGCACAGTTGCAGAATAGGAAGAAATACTGTTAAGTTTTCAAACTCAAATATTAAAGTCACATATTCTGTGTAAGAAGAAGAAGGCGGGTAAAAAGGGACGGGGAAGTGGACGTGATCCTGAAAGTTCAGGGCGCGGGTCAGGACGCGGAGAAACTGTGCCTGGTGCCAGAGCACAAGAAAGAAAGACATCCACCATACCTAGCTTCATGTGTAATTTTACAGGGCGTCGCAGGACATCACTCTCGAGGTCCGACCACTGCGAACAGGTGGTCGGTTGGATGACAGCTGATACTGCTTCCAGTCGGTTAAGCACCACCCTGTCTTCCACCAAGTCCACTCTCAGTAGCCAAGAGTCTGGTCAACATAATCCTCACTCTGATCATCCTTCCTCCCACCATACACGGTCTGGTCAAAGAAGTGATCCCACACTGGGATATAGTGAGGAGCTCGTCTCATCACCAATCCTTCATTTGACCCTCTCTCCAAGCACGCTTGCAGAGGAACATGACATCTTGTGCCCTGATTCACAACCTCTAGAGGCTACCCAATCACAAGAAGATGACAGATGTGAACGGCATTTAAGGTCAAAGGAAGTAGTGGATGATGATGATGATGATGATGAGACACAGTTGCCATTAAATCAACCACTATTTCCGTCTCAAGACCTTGTTGAGGAGAATGTTATACAGTTGTCAATGACTGAGTATGTGGTGGGATCAAGACTTGAGGAGGATGATCAGAGTGAGGAAGTGGAGGAGGACTTGGTGGACGATGAGGTGACTGACCCCACCTGGGAAGGTGTAGAGCCGAGCGATGACAGCAGTCCTGAGGGTGAGCCATCTGCAGCACCGCAACAGGCTGGAAGAGGCAGTGGTGTGGCTACAGAAAGAAGGCGGACCGCACCAAACCGGCCCGCAAATGTTCCACGGAGCACCCCCTTGCGTAAATCTACCTTGCCAAAGGGTAGGTGTTCTGCGGTATGGCGTTTTTTTAAGGAAAGTGCGGACGACAAAAGAATTGTAGTTTGCAACCTGTGCCACACCAGAATGAGCCGAGGCATGAACACTAGAAACCTCACCACCACCAGCATGATCCGACACATGGCATCCAAGCACCGTAGTAAGTGGGAGGAACGCCTGGATTGCCCATCTGTGTCTGCAGGCCACACCACTGCCTCCTCTTCCCCTGTTTTCGGTGCCGGCCAATCGCCTGTCGAAGGCGCAGGCCCGCATACCTCCCGCCCTGCACCTGTACCATCTGAAGCACCATCAGCAACCACATCCACTTCCCTGTCCCAGCGCAGCGTCCAAATGTCGTTACCCCAGGCATTTGAGCGCAAGAGAAAGTACCCAGCCACCCACCCACAGGCCATAGCACTAACCTCACACCTTTCCAAATTACTGGCCATCGAAATGCTGCCATTTAGGCTTGTGGAGACTGAGTCCTTCCGCAGCCTGATGGCAGCAGCTGTCCCTCGGTACGCGGTCCCCAGCCGCCACTACTTTTCCCGGTGTGCCATCCCCGCATTACACCACCATGTGTCCCGTAACATCACCCGTGCCCTGACCAACGCAGTTACTGGGAAGGTCCACTTAACGACTGACACATGGACAAGTGCTTGTGGCCAGGGACGCTACATTTCCCTGACGGCACACTGGGTGAATGTCGTGGAGGCTGGGAGCGACTCGGACCCTGGGATGGCACGGGTGCTACCCACGCCGAGGATTGCGGGCCCTACCTCCATCAGGGTTTCTGCCAGCACCTACGTTATTGGCTCCTCCTCCTCCGTTTTCACCTCCGAATTCTCTACACGCAGCGCCACTCCCCCATCAGCCAGTAGCTGGAAGCAGTGTAGCACTGCAGTGGGGAAGCGTCAACAGGCCGTGCTGAAGCTGATCTGCCTTGGGGACAAACAGCACACGGCCTCAGAGCTGTTGCAGGGGATTAGTCACCAGACCGAGCAGTGGCTCTCGCCACTCAACCTGCAACCAGGCATGGTTGTGTGTGATAATGGGCGTAACTTGGTGGCGGCTTTGGAGCTCGGCAAGCTCACACACGTACCATGCCTAGCGCATGTATTTAATTTAGTGGTGCAGCGATTTCTAAAAACCTACCCCAATGTGCATGATCTCTTGACCAAGGTGCGCCGCGTGTGTGCACATTTCCGTAAGTCATCTACAGCTTCGGCTGGCCTGTTGAAGCTGCAGCAGCGCTTACAATTGCCAGCTCACCGGCTGCTGTGTGACGTGAGCACACGCTGGAACTCCACCTTCCACATGTTGGCCCGGCTTTGTGAGCAGCAGAGGGCAGTAGTGGAGTACCAGCTGTTACACGGTCGTCGCCTCTCCGTTCAACTTCCTGTAATCAGAAGTGAGGAGTGGGAATGGATGTCAGACGTCTGTGAGGTTTTACGCAATTTTGAGGAATCGACACAGATGGTGAGCGGCGATAACGCTATTATCAGTGTAACCATCCCACTTCTGTGTCTACTGAAACGCTCGCTGCTCACAATTAAAACCGACGCTTTGCATGTGGAAGAGGTGGAAATGGGGGAGGAAGAGCTTACACAAGGTGATAGCCAGAGCACCCTCACTTCGTCTTCTCAGCGACAATTGGAGGAGGCGGAGGAGGAGGAGGAGGAGGAGGAGGAAGACACGGTTGCCTCCGCTACAGAGGGTAGCCATGGAACTTTAGTTCCATCTCTTCAGCGTGGGTGGGCAGAAGAGGAGGAAGAGGATGAGGATATTGAGAGTCATCCTCCTGGTGAGGACAGTGAAATCTTGACTGTTGGTACTCTGGCACACATGGCTGACTTTATGTTAGGCTGCCTTTCCCGTGACCCACGCGTTGTACGCATTTTAGACAACACGGATTACTGGGTGTTCACCCTTCTGGACCCCCGCTACAAAGAGAATTTCTCATCTCTCATTCCTCCGGTGGAGAGGACAAGCAAAATGGTGCAATACCAGAAGGTTCTTGTTGAAAAATTGCTCCAAAATTTTCCATCTGACAACGCTGGCGGCAGAGTACGTGCTACCTTGGCCAACAGAGAAGGGGAGAAAAGGGGAGCACACAGCAGTTCCGAGAAAGGCAGGGCAACACTCTCCAAGGCGTGGGACACCTTCATGACACCCCGCCAGCACCCTCACCCTGATGCGCAGCCTAGTGTCACAAGGAGGGAAACGTTTTGGAAGATGGTGAAGGAGTACGTAGCAGACCGTGTCAGCGTCCTCAATGATCCCTCTGTGCCTTACAACTACTGGGTGTCCAAGCTGGACACGTGGTATGAACTGGCACTCTACGCCTTGGAGGTGCTGGCCTGCCCTGCCGCCAGCGTTCTGTCTGAGCGGGTATTTAGTGCTGCTGGTGGCATCATAACAGATAAGCGTATCCGCCTTTCCACCGACAATGCTGATAGGTTGACACTTATAAAAATGAACAAGGCCTGGATTTCCCCTGACTTCTCCACTCCACTGGAGGAAAGCCCCGGGTGAACATAAAGTCACTTTAGATATGTTATTTACAATGATGGGAATACTCTGTATTCCCATTCACCCCTTCCACCCAAAAAACGGGTATATGGTTGACTCTTAATCTTCTCATCCTCCTCCTCCTCTTCCATATGCCCTGGGATATAATTTTTATATAGGGCCAGCTCACCAGCGGGCCCTGTGCTATAATTTTTATATAGGGCCAGCTCACCAGCGGGCCCTGTGATATAATTTTTATATAGGGACAGCTCACCAGCGGGCCCTGTTTGACAATTTTTATATAGGTCAGCTCACCAGCGGGCCTTCTCATATAATGTTTTATTGGGTCAGCTCTCTAGCGGGCCCTCTCATATAATGTTTGATAGCGTCAGCTCACTAGCGGGCCTTCGCATATAATGTTTAGGATGGTCAGCTCTGCAGCAGACCCTCACCCATAATGTTTTAGATGGTCAGCTCAGCGCATGTTTCCCTCTTAATCATGGCCTCAGTTCTGAAAATCAAGGAAATTTTTGGGAGAATTTGCCTCTGCGCACGTTTCCCTCTTAATCATGGCCTCAATTCTGAAAATCAAGGAAATTTTTGGGAGAATTTGCCTCTGCGCACGTTTCCCTCTTAATCATGGCCTCAGTTCTGAAAATCAAGGAAATTTTTGGGAGAATTTGCCTCTGCGCACGTTTCCCTCTTAATCATGGCCTCAGTTCTGAAAATCAAGGAAATTTTTGGGAGAATTTGCAGATGATATACAAGTAAATATACAGCAAATATTGTTTGGTAACAATTTTTCGCCTAAAGTCGTTTTTATTTTCCTTTTTGTGTGTTTTACGGTCAGTCTGTAAAAATGGCGTACTACGGGCGAAAGATCGTTCCCAGCAGCGATGTTGGAGTCCAAGATGCATCCAGACATCCTCCCTATGCTGTCCCTGAACCATTTCTGTGGTGTTTCCATCCTTTTCTGCCCTTTTCCTATGGACCAGGCACCCTCCCCTCATCAGAGCAGGGGGTGCCTGGTGTAATGCTCGAGTCCTCCCATTGACTTCAATGGGGCTCGGGTGCTCGGCCGAGCACTCGAGCCTCAGGGGGTGCTCGGTCAGAGCACCCGAACACCCGAGCATTGGGGTGCTCGCTCATCACTAGTTATGATGCATTAAATCTTCTCAAACAGCGACAAATGTCTCTGTGTGAATGGATGCTGGGCAGGTTGCCACTGCAAAATCTCAGTTTCACCAGCCTAGCAGAAAAGGCTGACATGAGGGAAAAGGGAGGTGATCATAAAAGCTAAATAACTCTGAAACTATTCAGTATTAAAAAGTGTGACTCATATCAGTCAAACTGCTTAATACTTTACAATGCATTGCAATAAAGAGAAAAAACATACCCATAACTGTCTCTAAGTTCCAGATACATTAGCTGACTGCTCTGTTACTGTGCATTAAAAGGCATTGGGCATTTTATATTGGATAGTTGTGAAATTCATGGCTTGGCTGCACACACATATATAATCATAGTTGAGCCTGGTCAGACTGACTCTACCTAGTAAATTGAAAAGGCTTCATTGGTATATTGATGTGTGGTGTTCTGGCTATTTAACTTCTTGAATTCTTTGGAAGCAATGCATTGGTTAAAGGCCCCAGAGGGTTTAAATATGTTGTTGTTTCAGCACTAAATTATCTGACAGATTTTTTTTTCTCTAGGTTATTAAAGTGAACCTATCACCTTGAATTTTTTTTAATGTTTAGAAGGTTACAAGGATTACAAGGTAGTCTGGAAAGTTGCAAAACATAAACAGCATTTCTAAGAGTAAATCCCAGTGTTATTCATAATTAAAATGTTCTTTCGACCTCTAAAGCATAGTGTACTGTGCAAGTCTGTGACAAAATGTCCTGATGCCACGCTTCCATTAAGAGTCACCTCTACTGATCTCCCAGGAATATTGTCTGGGAGATCAGTAGCTGTGGGATGTCAGGAGTGGGGTCCTGATGCCACCAATGAGGTCTGAATATAAAATAATAAAATATCCCAAAGGCGTATCCAACACACCGCTTTGCGATGCATTGGGTATCCCTCTGGAAGTCACACTTGGGCTTTGCCAGCCCAAGTTTCTACTTCCCACTGGTATTCATAGAACCTCAAATACTCTATCTGGTACTGCAGCCTTGTCCACTGGTATTCACAGAACCTCAAATACACTATCTGGTACTGAAGCCTTGTCCACTGGTATTCACAGAACCTCAAATACACTATCTGGTACTGCAGCCTTGTCCACTGGTATTTATAGAACCTCAAATACACTATCTGGTACTGCAGCCTTGTCCACTGGTATTCACAGAACCTCAAATACACTATCTGGTACTGAAGCCTTGTCCACTGGTATTCACAGAACCTCAAATACACTATCTGGTACTGAAGCCTTGTCCACTGGTATTCACAGAACCTCAAATACACTATCTGGTACTGAAGCCTTGTCCACTGGTATTTATAGAACCTCAAATACACTATCTGGTACTGCAGCCTTGTCCACTGGTATTCACAGAACCTCAAATACACTATCTGGTACTGCAGCCTTGTCCACTGGTATTCACAGAACCTCAAATACACTATCTGGTACTGCAGCCTTGTCCACTGGTATTCATAGAACCTCAAATACACTATCTGGTACTGCAGCCTTGTCCACTGGTATTCACAGAACCTCAAATACACTATCTGGTGCTGTAGCCTTGTCCACTGGTATTCACAGAACCTCAAATACAATATCTGGTGCTGCAGCCTTGTATACTGTTATTCATAGAACCTCAAATACACTATCTGGTGCTGCAGCCTTGTCCACTGTTATTCATAGAACCTCAAATACACTATCTGGTACTGCAGCCTTGTCCACTGTTATTCATAGAACCTCAAATACACTATCTGGTGCTGCAGCCTTGTCCACTGGTATTCATAGAACCTCAAATACACTATCTGGTACTGCAGCCTTGTCCACTGGTATTCACAGAACCTCAAATACACTATCTGGTACTGAAGCCTTGTCCACTGGTATTCACAGAACCTCAAATACACTATCTGGTACTGCAGCCTTGTCCACTGGTATTCACAGAACCTCAAATACAATATCTGGTGCTGCAGCCTTGTATACTGTTATTCATAGAACCTCAAATACACTATCTGGTGCTGCAGCCTTGTCCACTGTTATTCATAGAACCTCAAATACACTATCTGGTGCTGTAGCCTTGTCCACTGGTATTCACAGAACCTCAAATACACTATCTGGTACTGCAGCCTTGTCCACTGTTATTCATAGAACCTCAAATACACTATCTGGTACTGCAGCCTTGTCCACTGGTATTCATAGAACCTCAAATACACTATCTGGTCCTGCAGCCTTGTCCACTGGTATTCACAGAACCTCAAATACACTATCTGGTACTGCAGCCTTGTCCACTGGTATTCACAGAACCTCAAATACACTATCTGGTACTGCAGCCTTGTCCACTGGTATTCACAGAACCTCAAATACAATATCTGGTACTGCAGCCTTGTCCACTGTTATTCATAGAACCTCAAATACACTATCTGGTACTGCAGCCTTGTCCACTGTTATTCATAGAACCTCAAATACACTATCTGGTACTGCAGCCTTGTCCACTGGTATTCACAGAACCTCAAATACACTATCTGGTACTGAAGCCTTGTCCACTGGTATTCATAGAACCTCAAATACACTATCTGGTCCTGCAGCCTTGTCCACTGGTATTCACAGAACCTCAAATACACTATCTGGTACTGCAGCCTTGTCCACTGGTATTCATAGAACCTCAAATACACTATCTGGTACTGCAGCCTTGTCCACTGGTATTCACAGAACCTCAAATACACTATCTGGTACTGCAGCCTTGTCCACTGGTATTCATAGAACCTCAAATACACTATCTGGTCCTGCAGCCTTGTCCACTGGTATTCACAGAACCTCAAATACACTATCTGGTACTGCAGCCTTGTCCACTGGTATTCACAGAACCTCAAATACACTATCTGGTACTGCAGCCTTGTCCACTGGTATTCACAGAACCTCAAATACAATATCTGGTGCTGCAGCCTTGTATACTGTTATTCATAGAACCTCAAATACACTATCTGGTGCTGCAGCCTTGTCCACTGTTATTCATAGAACCTCAAATACACTATCTGGTACTGCAGCCTTGTCCACTGGTATTCACAGAACCTCAAATACACTATCTGGTACTGCAGCCTTGTCCACTGTTATTCATAGAACCTCAAATACACTATCTGGTACTGCAGCCTTGTCCACTGGTATTCATAGAACCTCAAATACACTATCTGGTCCTGCAGCCTTGTCCACTGGTATTCACAGAACCTCAAATACACTATCTGGTACTGCAGCCTTGTCCACTGGTATTCATAGAACCTCAAATACACTATCTGGTGCTGTAGCCTTGTCCACTGGTATTCACAGAACCTCAAATACAATATCTGGTGCTGCAGCCTTGTCCACTGGTATTCATAGAACCTCAAATACACTATCTGGCACTGCAGCCTTGTCCACTGTTATTCATAGAACCTCAAATACACTATCTGGTACTGCAGCCTTGTCCACTGGTATTCATAGAACCTCAAATACACTATCTGGTCCTGCAGCCTTGTCCACTGGTATTCACAGAACCTCAAATACACTATCTGGTACTGCAGCCTTGTCCACTGGTATTCATAGAACCTCAAATACACTATCTGGTGCTGTAGCCTTGTCCACTGGTATTCACAGAACCTCAAATACAATATCTGGTGCTGCAGCCTTGTCCACTGGTATTCACAGAACCTCAAATACACTATCTGGTACTGCAGCCTTGTCCACTGGTATTCATAGAACCTCAAATACACTATCTGGTACTGCAGCCTTGTCCACTGGTATTCACAGAACCTCAGATACACTATCTGGTGCTGCAGCCTTGTCCACTGGTATTCATAGAACCTCAAATACACTATCTGGTCCTGCAGCCTTGTCCACTGGTATTCACAGAACCTCAAATACACTATCTGGTACTGCAGCCTTGTCCACTGTTATTCATAGAACCTCAAATACACTATCTGGTACTGCAGCCTTGTCCACTGGTATTCACAGAACCTCAGATACACTATCTGGTGCTGTAGCCTTGTCCACTGGTATTCATAGAACCTCAAATACACTATCTGGTACTGCAGCCTTGTCCACTGGTATTCACAGAACCTCAAATACACTATCTGGTACTGCAGCCTTGTCCACTGGTATTCATAGAACCTCAAATACACTATCTGGTTCTGCAGCCTTGTCCACTGGTATTCACAGAACCTCAAATACACTATCTGGTACTGCAGCCTTGTCCACTGGTATTCACAGAACCTCAGATACACTATCTGGTGCTGTAGCCTTGTCCACTGGTATTCATAGAACCTCAAATACACTATCTGGTACTGAATCCTTGTCCACTGGTATTCATAGAACCTCAAATACACTATCTGGTGCTGTAGCCTTGTCCACTGGTATTCATAGAACCTCAAATACAATATCTGGTGCTGCAGCCTTGTATACTGTTATTCATAGAACCTCAAATACACTATCTGGTGCTGCAGCCTTGTCCACTGTTATTCATAGAACCTCAAATACACTATCTGGTGCTGCAGCCTTGTCCACTGGTATTCATAGAACCTCAAATACACTATCTGGTACTGCAGCCTTGTCCACTGGTATTCACAGAACCTCAAATACACTATCTGGTACTGAAGCCTTGTCCACTGGTATTCACAGAACCTCAAATACACTATCTGGTGCTGCAGCCTTGTCCACTGGTATTCACAGAACCTCAAATACACTATCTGGTGCTGCAGCCTTGTCCATTGGTATTCATAGAACCTCAAATACAACATCTGGTGCTGCCGCCTTGTCCTCTGGTATTCATTGAACCTCAAATACACTATCTGGTCCTGCAGCCTTGTCCACTGGTAGGCATGACTGGGCAACTGGGGGGGTCCACAATTTGCATACCTGGGAATTTTCTAAATGAGCTGACCCGGAGACCACTGAGGTCCGCTGACCGTGCTCTGCCCCCAGCCCTCCACTCACTGCACTGGCGCTCCTCATGTGGCTGCCTTGAAAGTCTGAGATGCCAAGGTCATCAAGTTGGCGCCGCTCTTAATCCTCAGCAATACCAGCAGCAACGATTGGTTGGCTCAGTCCTGTGTCGCACTAAGTCAGGTGGTGTGAGGACCGGGGTGACAGAGATGGGTGACATGGCAAACGGAGGTGGATAGTGGGATAGATCATGTGCTGGGCAAAGTGTGAAGCAAGCTGCAAGGACATCCGGCAGCAATACTATAGACATTAAAGGGATAGTAATGTTTCATAATAAAAGCAGCTCTAATTAATCATCACTCTATTTGGACTTTGGAGAGTGTTATTTCAATTCTGTCAGAGTTGTAATTCAAGAGTAATTGAATGACAAAGTATCCCCCTCCTGCCCCTTTTACTGATGTAACACTGCTCAACCAGATCAGAAGAGAGGTGCCAGGTAGACTGCAGAGAGGGACAATCTTCAATTAAGATAAGGAAAAAACCTGAAAAGCTTGTTAAGGGGGGCAGGGCTTTCATTGTTCTCATAGGAAGAAGATTGTCAGCTGCTGTTCTCTGTCTGGTCTATGGACTGCATTCCACATTTGAGAAGAGATGGCTTACACTAGGTAAAAGGGGCGGGAGGGGAAACATTGCTTGTGAATATCTCTCAAACCACAAAGGTCTGAGAGATAAGACATATCGTTCTTCATGTTTTTTTAATGCCTACAAAATAAAATAAAGATAAAACAAAGTATTACTATCCCTTTAATTACACTCGCAAAATGCCTAGTTGAGTCAGCGTTACCTGGAGATTTTAAGGTCTCATCTGGAGACCCTGAGACAGAGCTCTAAATCAGGAGTCTTCAGGTGAAACCCAGCAAGTTCCCAGGTATGATAATTCGGGATCCTTCCTAGAGCCTAGAGTTGGAGAGATGGCTCAGCTGGTTAAGGCGCCAGTTATAGAATCTGCTAAGACCATGAGGTTGCAGGTTCTAGTCCTGGCAAGGTCATCTCAGCCTTTCACCTTTCTAAAGTAGATAAAATGAGTCCAGGCCCTACTTGAAAATGAGAGACAATCTCAATGTGTTCTTCCTGGTAAAATACTTTCACCAAACAAAAAAAAGAGACCCCTATGGCATCTTAATTCAGCTCTAGGTGGGTATGACAGTTGTTGTTGTTTTTTTCTCAAACTGAAGCAGGTAGTGTAACTAAGCCCACTTAACCCTTTAAGGACCAGAGGCATATGCAAAGCATTACTGAGTAATGCACGTCAACCTCTACTTAAGATTAGCCTGTAAGTAGAGGATGAGGTCATGTGATCTTGTTAGCAACTGTTATGTCCACCTTGATGGACATGATATTCATGACTGATTCAAGATGTTATCTCTTGTAACAAGGAGAAAAGAGAAACATTTGCATGCACTATATTTTTTTTGCCTATAGTAAGATAAGTGGAGGGATTAGCCCCTTAAAGGGATAGTAATGTTTCACAAAAACAGCAGCTCCAATTAATCATCATAGTATTTGGACCATAGAGAGTGCTATTTCAATTCTGTCAGAGTTGTGATTCAAGAGTAACTGAATGATAAAGTTTCCCCTCCCGCCCCTTTTACCTAGTGTACGACACCTCCCCTCAGATGTGGAATCTGATTGCTAGACCAGACAGATAACAGCAGGGGACAATCTTCTTCCTATGAGAACAATGAAAGCCCTGCTCCCCTTGACAAGTTTTTCAGGTTTTTTTCCTTATATTAATTGAAGATTGTCCCTCTCTTCAGTCTACCTGGGCACCTCCCTTCTGCTCTAGCTGAGCAGTGTTACATCAGTTAAAGGGGTGGGAGGGGGATACTTTGTCATTGAATTACTCCTGAACTATAACTCTGACAGTATTGAAATAACATTCTCAAGGCCCAAAAACTATGATGAGTAATTAGTAGTGTTGAGCGAGCACCCCGATGCTCGGGTGCTCGGGTGCTCTGACCGAGCACCCCCTGAGGCTCGAGTGCTCGGCCGAGCACCCGAGCCCCATTGAATGCAATGGGGCGACACGAGCATTACACCAGGCACCCCCTGCTCTGATGAGGGGAGGGTGCCTGGTCAATGCCCCCCTTCATCTCCGCTATGCCCCCTTCATCTCCGAATGCCCCCTTCATCTCCGCAATGTCCCCCTTCATCTCCGCTATGCCCCCTTCATCTCCGCTATGCCCCTCTTCCACAATGTCCCCCTTCATCTCCGCTATGCCCCTCTTCCACAATGCCATAGAGGAGATGAAGGGGGACATTGTGGAAGAGGGGCATAGCGGAGATGAAGGGGGACATTGTGGAAGAGGGGCATAGAGGAGATGAAGGGGGACATTGTGGAAGAGGGGCATAGCGGAGATGAAGGGGGACATTGTGGAAGAGGGGCATAGAGTCTATGCCCCTCTTCCACAATGTCCCCCTTCATCTCCGCAATGCCCCCTTCATCTCCGCAATGCCCCCGTACCTCCAGTCCCTGGTGGTCCAGCGGAGCGTCTTCAGATCTGTGCCTCTTCCGGCACAGATCCCCGCCACCCGAACATGGCGGGCGAGCACATGGCGGTACTCGACGAGTACCGCCATGTGCCGAGCAGAGCGATGCTCGAGCCGATCCGAGCATCGGCCGAGCACGCTCGCTCAACACTAGTAATTAGAGCTGCTTTTATTATGAAACATTACTATCCCTTTAAGGACTAAGGACGCACATATAGGTCATGGGGAAAACGAGCATTAATGACCCATGACATATATGTATGTCATGGAATTCAGGGGTGCTCACATGGTGGGGACCTCTGATTCAGCTTTAAAAAAATATGCCCCGTGGTCCTTACATGCCGGCCACTCTACTGGTCTTTAAGGAGTTAAGAAGTGTTCATTTTCCTTTAATGTGGTTACTTGGCTGTATACATCTTGTGGTATCCACAGTTCAGGCAGCAGGTCTGTCTTTTAGGTGACTCCAGCTCCTGTTTCTGTATATGTATTCTGCAGCATGGCGAGTCGTGTGGAAACACTATCTCTCACTTTCTGTCCCCGAGCAGTGGTGGAAATGCACTTGGACATCATGAGTCACCCACCGCTCTCTGCTCATTAATCAACCTCAGCAACTCGTCACGCAGACATTCCTCAGCATTAAGGATTCCCCCCAGAGCATGAACACACTGCTCAAAATTGAAGTCAATTTTCCATGCTTGCCAAAGGCAATAAGACTCTGTTAACTGGTAGAGCAGTTGGGAGTGTTCAGAGAGGGCCAGACCTGACATCCAGTTATCAATTGTTGTGACGTGGGAGAATTATATGAAGAAATAGGAGGAATTATAAGGAGATGTTATATGGTGCAATAAGAGGAGTTATGTGGAGCAATAGGAGGAGTTATAGGGAAGGGTTATATGGAGCAATAGGAAGAGTTATAGGAAGGAGTTATTTTGAGCAATAGGAGGAGTTATAGGGAGGGGTTATATGAGCAATAGGAGGAGTTATAGGAGGGGTTATATGGAGCAATAGGAGGAGTTATATGGAATAATAGGAGTAGTTATAGGGAGCAATAGGAGGAGTTATAGGGAGGGTCATATCGAGCAATAGGGGGAGTTATATGGGGAAATAGGAGGAGTTATATTAAGAAATAGGAGGAGTTATAGGGAGGAGTTATATGGAGCAATAGGAGGAGTTATAAGGAGGGTTATATTAAGAAATAGGAGGAGTTATAGGGAGGAGTTATATGGAGCAATAGGAGGAGTTATAGGGAGCAATAGGAGGAGTTATAGGGAGGGTCATATCGAGCAATAGGGGGAGTTATATGGAGCAATAGGAGGAGTTATAGGGAGGAGTTATATTAAGAAATAGGAGGAGTTATAGGGAGGAGTAATATGGGCAATAGGAGGAGTTATAGGGAGGAGTTATATGGAGAAATAGGAGGAGTTATAGTGAGGGGTTATATGGAGCAATAGGAGGAGTTATAGGGAGGGGTTATATGGAGCAATAGGATAAGTTATAGGGAGCAATAGGAGGAGTTATGTGGAGCAATAGGAGGAGTTATAGGGAGGGGGTATATGCAGCAATAGGAGGAGTTATAGGGAGGGGTTATATGGAGCAATAGGAGGAGTTATAGGGAGCAATAGGAGGAGTTATAGGGAGGAGTTATATGGAGCAAAAGGAAGAGATATAAGGAGGGGTTATATGGAGCAATAGGAGGAGTTAAAGGGAGGAGCTATATGGAGCAGTAGGAGGAGTTATAGGGAGCAATAGGAGGAGTTATAGGGAGGGTCATATCGAGCAATAGGGGGAGTTATATGGAGCAATAGGAGGAGTTATAGGGAGGAGTTATATTAAGAAATAGGAGGAGTTATAGGGAGGAGTTATATGGAGCAAAAGGAAGAGATATAAGGAGGGGTTATATGGAGCAATAGGAGGAGTTAAAGGGAGGAGTTATATGGAGAAAAAGGAGGAGTTATAGGGAGCAATAGGAGAAGTTATGGGGAGGGTTATATGGAACAATAGGAGGAGTTAAAGGGAGGAGTTATATGGGGCAATAGGAGGAGTTATAGCGAGGAGTTATAGGGAGTGGGTTATATGGAGCAATAGGAGGAATTATAAGAAGGGTTATATTTAGAAATAGGAGGTGTTATATGGAGCAATAGGAGGAGTTATAGGGAGGAGTTATATTAAGAAATAGGAGGAATTATATGGAACAATAGGAGGAGTTATAGGGAGCAATAGGAGGAGTTATAGGGAGGGTTATATGGAGCAATAGGAGGAGTTATATCAAGAAACAGGAGGAGTTATAGGGAGGAAGAAGATTGTCCCCTGCTGTTATCTGTCTGGTCTATGTACTGCATTCCACATCTGAGAAGAGATGGCTTACACTAGGTAAAAGGGGTGGGAGGGGAAACTTTGCTTGTGAATATCTATCAAACCATAAAGGTTTGAGAGATAAGACTTATATCGTTCTTCCTGTTTTTTTAATGCCTACAAAATAAAATAAAGATAAAATGAAGTATTCCTATCCCTTTAAGTGAGAGGTTGTATGCAGTAATAGGACACGTAGTGGATATATATATATATATTTATTGAGTTATAGCTCTAGTTACACAAGCCTTTAGCACTGTAGATGGAAATGATATTGACTCTATATAAATATGTACTGTAAGAAGCTGTGGTAGACTGGCAGTGAAGAGTTGAACAGGCGGGCTGTGTAATGAGAGGGACACAGTCGAGTTGTTAGTGTTACTGATTGATCGGCTGCTTATGGTGCTGAATAATCACAGCCCCTCGCAAGCAGATGTCTGCTACACAGGCTAATCTTGTACTGTGCACTCAGGAAACTGTGTCACACAAGGAAACATGGCTGCTGTGTATACACGTGCTGTGTAATTGTATCAGCACAAGTGTGGGTGATTGTGTGTGTGTGTACACTACGTCATGCCATTGTACATTGGGTCCGTGTTCTTTTGTGTATGTTGCTTGTTGTTATCATACTAATGGGCATACTTGGAACTTTGCTTTGTGGAGGAGAGTCCACTGGTGCTGCTGGGTGAGATCAATGACGCGATTCGCATCAGAAAAGGGGCAGGGCTTACTCATGAGTTGGGGCGGAGCTTCAGAATACACAATAAAATGGAGACATAGGCTGGGGAAGGAGGAAAAGTGGGCGGGGAGTGGCAGGAACACACTGGAAAGACACGGAAGTGGGCAGAGTTTCCTTAGAAACTCCCAACATCTGGAGAATCAGCCTCTGCCCCGGAGACACGGTAATTAGAAGCCAAAATCGAAGTCCCGGGACAAATCCGGTGGAGTTCCCAGCTCTGCTAATGGGTAAGCCTGGTTATATCAGTGTTACTGTGGTGTTTGTTGTGCAATATTATTATACTAATCAGTGAGTCTGATTATATCAGTGTCATTGTGTGTGAGTGTGTGCTGTGTAACACCATTGTTCTGGTCAGTGGGTCAGTGTTACTGTATGTGTGCTTGTTACTATCATCATACCTGGGAACTTTCAAAATGAGCTGACCCTGATATTATGTAAATATTAACCCTTACATTTCCCATAATATAGATTATATGCAATATATCCCTGATCGCTGTAATTGAGAGTCGATCCAATCAGCATTCAAGGAGCCATTAATACACAACAACTTACAGATATCACTGCATGAACACACACAAATCAAGCAGGACTTCTCCCTCTGCCTTTCTGGTACAAGTGGCTAGTGTTGTCACCCAGCTGGTATTTTACCGGCAAGCTGGTAAAAAATTAGCTTCTGTCCAATGTAAAGTCTATGGAGGGAATGCCACGGCTGGTATTTTTTTAAGAAAAGGTGGCAACCCTAAAAGTGGCACCAATTTAGAGACTAAAGAAGCAGTTAACTGCAGGGGAGGGCTGGCAACATACAGCCTAGGGGGCAAATACAATGAAGTGGCCATATCTACTATCGTCCAAGTCCATTGTCCCAGCCCACCACTCTTTCCTTCATTTTAAAATTGTCCTTAATGCTGTGAATTAAAACAAGTGATACCACAGAGCTTACTGTTGAAATGGGGCTACATTAGTGATACTACAGTGCTTACAATTTAACCCTGTGAGTGCCAGAGGGGTACACAACACATTGCTTTTTCAATGTGTTGTGTACCCCTCTGGCACTCAAAGGGTTAAGTAACAAAAGAATAGTGATGCCATAGAGTTTGCAAGGGAACTGGATTATGCTGCTAGTGCAGCTATGTGTGGATTGTAGCTCTGCGGTATCACTTGCATTTAGATTCATTTAATCAGTTATGTGGTATCACTAGTGTAGCTCCATTTACAGCAGCAAGTGGGAGAGTGAGTGAGGCACTGGCCCGCCAGCCCAGACACATGGCCAGCCCAGGGGGCAATTGCCCCCCTGCCCCCCAGGCCAGCCCTCCCCTGGTTAACTGGAACAGAATATATAACAGGTAGCACTGAACTCTCTCACCCTGAGATTTTGGCTCTTTACCCTGAGACCCTGAGATTTGGGCCAAAACCCTGAGTCTCGGGGTCAAACCCTGAGAGTTCCCAGGTATGACTATCATACTAATGAGTGAGTCTGGTTACATCAGTGTTTCTGTGTGTGTGTGTGTTTGTTGTGTAGTATCATTATATCTTTGTGTAATCTCATTGTACTAATACAGGGGTTTTCCAAGTCAGATCCTCAAGAGCTACCAACAGTCCAGAGTTTAACCCTTTGAGCTCCAGAGGGGTCTCTGAGACCCCTCTGGCACTCAAGGGGTTAAGGAATTCCCTATGGGAGCACAGGTGGGCCAATCAAAATTAATGATCCACTGTCTGACTCACCTGTGATTAATCAGGGAACTCCTTACATCCTGTACAGGTGGTGGCCCTTGAGGGCTGGATTTGAACAGCTCTATACACAGGGACTGATTTCCCAACAGGTAAAGTAGGCAACGGCCTAGAGCTCCACATTTTTGTGCTGGCCACACCTAAATTCTGAATTGTGGGTGTGGCCAGGGCAATTTCAATGACCCTGTACCATTTTTATTCCCCTTGAAAGGCTATTATTTAACCCACTGAATGCTAGAGAGATCTCCAATGCATTTTATGGGGTTCTTGCTTGTTATAGGCCAAAGGTATATTCTGTGCCAGCAAATAGTGGGTGGCGCTGGGGGTGGGGCCATGGGAGGAACGGGAGTGTGGCTATGGGTGGAGTTAAGGGCACCTAGAATTGCTTGCCTAGGGGAGTCTGGGATGTTATCAGTGACTCTAATTATATCAGTGCTATTGTGTGTGTGTGTGTGTATATCACTATTTTAATCAATGAATCAGGTTATATCAGTGTTACTCTTTGTGTATAGTATAATTTGTCCTAATACGTGTGTATTGTTATATCAGTGTTATTGTGTCTGTGTGTGTGTATGTCTGTGTATGTGTGTGTCTGTGCGCGTGTGTGTGTCTGTGTTTGTGTGTGTGTGATATCTTTTGTACTGATTAGTGTGTCTTGTTACATCAGTGTTATTGTGTGTGTGATATCATTTATACTAATCAGTGTGTCTTGTTCTATCACTGTTATTGTGTGTGTGTATGTGTCTGTCTCTGTGTGTGTGATATCATTTGTACTAATCAGTGTTATACCAGTGTTATTGTGTGTGTATGTTTGCGTGTATAATATAATTTGTACTAACCCGTGCCTTATTATATCAGTGTTATTTTATGTGTGTAATGTCATTGTGTGTGTTTGTGACTGTGTGTGTATGTGTGTGTGTATAATATCATTTGTAGTAATTACTGTGTCTTGTTATATCAATGTTATTGTGTTTGTATGTTTGCGTGTATAATATAATTTGCAGTAATCAGTGTGTCTTGTTATATCAGTGTTATTGTGTGTGTATGTTTGCGTTTATAATATAATTTGTACTAATCAGTGTGTCTTGTTCTATCAGTGTTATTGTTTGTGTGTATGTGTCTGTCCCTGTGTGTGTGTGATATCATTTATACTAATCAATGTTATATCAGTGTCCTTGTGTGTGTATGTTTGTGTGTATATCATTTGTACTTATCAGTGTGTCTTGTTATATCAGTGTCATTGTGTGTGTATGTGTGTGTGTGATATCATTTGTACTAATCAGTGTGTCTTGTTATATCAGTGTCATTGTGTGTGTATGTGTGTGTATATCATTTGTACTAATCAGTGTGTCTTGGTATATCAGTGTCATTGTGTGTGTATGTGTGTGTGATATCATTTGTACTGATCAGTGTGTCTTGTTATGCCAGCAGTACTGTGTGTATGATGTGTAGTACCACTCTGATATCAATGTCATTGAGTGTATGTGCTGTTTGTATGTTTATCTCTGGGGCTGACGTACTAAATAAGTGGTGCAATTCTACAGCAAACAAATTGCACCACAGAGATCAAATAAAAATTCAACAATTGTCCAGAGATTTAACCATTTAAGTGCTAGAGGGGAGACCAATGCATTGATTCTCAATAAACTGGACTGCCCCCTGGCATTCAATGGGTTAAATGGGACTATGAACCCATTGAATGCTAGAGTTGCCTCCAGCACATTGGCGATAAGAGACAAATAAAAATGACCAAAATTCCCATCCGGTTCAGTGGTGCCTTTGAGTGCCAGAGGGGTGTGCAATGGTTTAACCCCTCGAATGCCAGAGAGACCTCTAATGTATTGCTTTGCAAGGCGTTAGGGACCTCTCTAGCATTTAAAGTGTTAGCAATGGCTGATTTTAAAGTGATAGTAATGTCAAAGAATAATATTATTTTGTATTGTAGATTAAAAAAAAAAATTAATTATTTGCAACAAATCTCATCTCTCAAACCATAACCATTCACATTTAACCCTTTGAGTGCCAGAGGGGTACGCAATGCATTGCTTTGCAATGCGTTGCGTACCCCTCTGACGCTCAAAGGGTTAAAGTTCCCCCCTCCCTCCCCTTTCCCTGATGTCAGCTGTAAAGTTGACAGAAGGCGATCTGAGTCGGTTTACTTGAGGCCGCTTTTCAGCAGAGCCAAAACTGTGCTATTTAAAAATAAATACTTCATTGGAAAGGTCTACAATGTGTGCCTGCAAGCCAGACACACTTTGTAGACCATTCCAATGAAGTAATCATATTTAAATATCTCTATTTCGGCTCTGCTGCAGAGCCGCCGGCTGGTCCCAGGACCGGGATCTCCTGCTGTCAGCAGAGCGCTGACGTCAGGAGAAGGGGAGGGAGGAGGGAACTTTAGATGTGAATATCTCTCAAACGATAGAGATCTGAGAGATGGGATTTGCTACAAATATTTTTTTTCCTCTACAATAATATTATTCTTTGGCATTATTATCACTTTACGGAATGCAATATTGTAGATATTAAAAAAATAAATTAACTGGTGCAAGTCCGGTCTCTCAAACCTTTATAGTTTGAGAGATATACGCTTATAAAGTCCCCCCCCCCCCCCTCGCCTCTAGCTGACAGATGAAGATCCTGGTCCAGGGACAGACCGGCGCCTCTTCAGCAGAGCAGAAATAGCGTTATCTAAAAAGAAATACTTAATTGGAACAAAAGAAACAAAAGAAAGGGGAGGGCATCCAATAGTGTGATATCGTCTTATAAACAACAGTATGTAAATGAGAAAATGTACTCACAAATATATATGTCAGCCAAGATCTAAGCTGACAAATGCGCATCCGGAGAAAACAATCCTGTCTCCGTTCAGGGCTGCTCTGATGTTGATACTAAAAGTCTTCCAAATTCAAACTGCTATAGACGGCTCCAAAAAATTCTATATATATATCAAATTTATTTAAAACGCTCAATTATAAACATAAAATCAAGTATGAAATCAGCACAGAAGTATTCTAACGCGTTTCGTGGCTTAGTTCAGAAGTTTCATATTGTATCTTTGAGAAAGTGGCGTTTATAGCCATGAAACGCGTTAGAATACTTCTGTGCTGATTTCATACTTGATTTTATGTTTATAATTGAGCGTTTTAAATAAATTTGATATATATATAGAATTTTTTGGAGCCGTCTATAGCAGTTTGAATTTGGAAGACTTTTAATATCAACATCAGAGCAGCCCTGAACGGAGACAGGATTGTTTTCTCCGGATGCGCATTTGTCAGCTTAGATCTTGGCTGACATATATATTTGTGAGTACATTTTCTCATTTACATACTGTTGTTTATAAGACGATATCACACTATTGGGCGCCCTCCCCTTTCTTTTGTTTCTTTTGTTCCAATTAAGTATTTCTTTTTAGATAGCGCTATTTCGGCTCTGCTGAAGAGCCGCCGGTCGGTCCCTGGACCAGGATCTTCATCTCTCAGCTAGAGGCGAGGGGGGGGGGACTTTATAAGCGTATATCTCTCAAACTATAAAGGTTTGAGAGACCGGACTTGCATCAGTTCATTTATTTTTTTTAATATCTACAATAGTACATTTTGTTAAAATCAGCCATTACTATCTTTTAAGGGGTTAAAATCCCCAGTTACAATCGATGGGAAGTTAGTTTGCCTCTGTGGCACCTCCTCTGTATTGTACATGCTGCCTTTTATCTGGTATTCCGCGAATGGACTAAACAGAACGTCACAGCAAAATGTGATTTGTGAACCTGCTGCTGTACATGGAATAGAACAGGGTCAGAAGCAATAGAAACATTTTGAATGATGATGCAAATGCAGCCACAAACTAAATCATATGCAGGAGTAGAATCCAGCCCAGTAAGTGACGGCCTGGCAGTAAAGTGAACATGACACACACAGAGCTAGACGATGCTGATGAGGGGATGGAATGTGATGGCAGAACAATATATAGCACAGGATATTTATTCATGTTGGAGACAGAAACTCCTGCCCAGTTACCTAGAGAACAGGATAATGACGAAGGGGCAGTGATCGGATGCAGCAGGCTATAACGCAAGTGAATTCCAGTAACCCTTTGAGTGCCAGAGAGGTACGCAAAGCATGCGTTGCATACCCCTCTGGCACTCAAAGGGTTAACCCAGGCAGATCCATCCGAATGATTGATTGATTCACCTGTGTGTCAAAAAAGGAGATTCTGAAAACCTGGCCCGTTTGTGGAGAACAGAGGACAGGAATAAGCCAAATGACAAATGATTGAGGTAAATTAGAAGAATGGTCAAGAGTGTGGCAGATGCAGTTTAACGTTGATAATTGTAAAATAGTGCACTTGGGACATAAAAATCCAAAGGAAAAATATACTATTAAGGGTACTGCGCTGTCAGAGACAACAGAGGAAAGGGATTTGGGAGTAATTATCTCTAATGACTTAAAGGTAGGCAGGCAATGTAACAAAGCGGTGGGGAATGCAAGCAGGGTACTGGGTTGTATAGCTAGGGATATTAGTAGCAGAAAAAGGGAAGTGGTCCTGCCACTCTACAGATCTCTAGTTAGTCCTCACCTAGAGTACTGTGTACAGTACTGGAGACCTCATCTCCACAAGGATATAGATACTCTAGAGAGAATTCAGAGAAGGGCTACTAAAATGGTGACTGGTTTACAGGAAAAGAAATATCAGGATAGACTAAAGGATCTGAACATGTATAGCTTGGAGGAGAGAAGAGAGAGGGGGGGATATGACTGACACATTCAAATACATGAAGGGATTCAACAAAGTACAGGAGGGAAGTACATTTCAAAGGAGTAAAAATGTTAGGACAACAGGCCATAGTCTTAAACTAGAGGGACACAAGTTTAGATGTAATGTAAGACAGTTTTACTTCACTGAGAGGGTAGTAGATAAGTGGAATAGCCTACCAGCAGGAGTGGTAGAAGTTAATACAGTGACAGAATTTAAGCATTCATGGGATAGGCATAAGGCTGTCCTTAACTTAAGAAAAGACCAAGGACCAAAAAAGGTTTGAGGTTTTTACTGCAGGAAAATGGGTAGACTAGATGGGCCGAATGGTTCTTATCTGCTGTCAAATTCTATGTGTCTATGTTTCAGGTTTTAGCATCCATGGGCTAAACTACAAAAGTGAGATGAACCCTCTTTTAAAATGTCCAAACATGATCATTTGTTCTTTTAATGGTACCCAATCTGGAGCTTTTGAATCACGTTTTTGCATCCTGTTGTTCAGTAACAGATTAGACATTTCCAGGGGCATTGCTAGGTTCCAAAAAGATCTGGGGCTAGAGCCCACGGCAAAATTAAACAGAGAGCCCTCTACAGTGATGATAATGTTGTAATGAGAAGTGGAGTTTCCTCACAGAATTTAACTTTTAATTTTTACTAATTTAATTCTAATACAATGCAAAGAATTAAGAACAAAGCCACTTTATGCTCAACTCTTGTCATTTTTTTTGTTCTAACCCACTGTACTTGAGGCAGTTCTTTGTTATTAATATATACTACAAAAATTACAGGTATTTCTGTATAATTACTGTGTAAATCAGAAGGACGTACCTAGGTAGGTATCCATCATATAGTAGTCAGGTGTTTCTATATAATTAGTGTACGTGTGTATGATGGTTATCCACCTTGGTAAGTCCTTCTGTTACACACAGCAATTATACAGATACACCTTACTGCTGTGTGATGGACTCCTACCTAGGTAAGTGCTTCTGTTACACACAGTAATTATATAGATATACCTGACTGTGGTATGATGGACTTCTACCTAGGTGAGTAGTTATGTTACACACAGTAATTATATAAATACATCTGAAAACTGTATGATGGACTCCTACCTAGGTAAGTCCTTCTGTTACACACAGTAATTATATAGATACGCCTGACTGCTGTGTGATGGACTACTACCTAGGTAAGTCCTTCTGTTACACACAGTAATTATATAGATATACCTGACTGCTGTAAAATGGACTCCCACCTAGGTAAGTCCTTCTGTTACACGTAGTAATTATATAAATACACCTGACTGCTGTATGATGTACTCCTACCTAGGTAAGTGCTTCTGTTACACACAGTAATTATATAGATACACCTGACTGCTGTATGATGGACTCCTACGTAGGTAAATCCTGTTACACACAGTAATTATATAGATACACCTGACTGCTGTATGATGGACTCCTACCTAGGTAAGTCCTTCTGTTACACACAATAATTATATATATCTTAAACTAACATTAGTGACATGGCTACAGCTGAGAAGTGGAATTAGCAAGAAATGTGGTTGGGGGTGAGTCTACAATAAAGATATAGCAGTCAGTTGATTTAAATATACAAATTATTCACTTTGAAAGTGGTTTAACACAAGTGTAGTGTGGAAGAAATCACATGGTGATATTCTTTTTACTAATCTGATTTGTACAATAAGATCTTCCATCTGACTAGACTAATCTCAGATAAATAAAAATGGAATTGATGCTCTTTTGATACTTCAGTGCACCACATTCTGAGCTGTATTTTACTCAATAAAGGACATGTAACACATAAACCGTCCTTCATCCTAGTGTGTATCAGAAGGATTACAAAATAATTTCTTCCTCTTTCACATCAATCTATCTAATAAGGGGTGTCCATATAGGAGTATATATATATCCTATATAATAATTCACTAGGATGTTTGTCACGATGCAGTCATGCACAGTAGAGACTGCCCGCATTTGGGCAGTCTCTACTGCATATGATTGCATCACGTGAGTGAGGTGATGCAAGACTGCATCGCCTGGAGCAGTAAGGTTGTGGTCTCTTAACCCTTTGAGTGCCAGAGGGGTACGCAACATGTTGCATACTCTTCTGGCACTCAGAGGGTTAACATTACCCAGACCTGTGCACACGGGCTTTTACACTAGTGTATATATATATATATATATATATATATACATATAGATATACACATATATTTATTTTTGTATTTATATATATATATATATATATATATATATGTGTGTGACGGAATGGTTGTCAGTCACCCAGAGAATGAAATGTGCCTGTTTTCAGTGATCTCCATTGTTTTATATGCGTTCCCATTCTTGAAACATTAATGTCCCCTGTGTGTGCATGCATTAGAGAGTGTTGGCCATTTACCAGCATTGAATGGGTTGGTTAGTGTGTATGATGTACAGAGGGATGGTGCCATCCAGTCTAGCTGACCACAGAGATTGTGTTATGAGATCACCAGTGTTGGTCAGATAGAGGGGGGTAGTGCAAATCTGTGTGTGGAATGTGTTTATCTTCCCCCTCACATCAGGCTAAGCAGAAAGAGACCTGGTAGATGGTACCTGTGACATCAGATCCTGTAGGGGGTGGGTAGAGAAAAGGCTAGGAAGAGAGAGTGAGAGAGGACAGAGTTGAAAAATGTAGGAAGAGGAGAGGAGGCCTCTCCATAATGGTGGGAGGCCTAAGGTCCATGGACATTCTAAAGGAGTAGTGGGGAAACTGGGACTGGTGAGTGCCCTCATTGGAAGAGTTAGAGTGAGCGGGCACTGTAGTGGCCAGGTGCCCTTTTCAGTTGTGGGCTGTAAGTCAAGGCGGCTACAGCCACAGAAAGTACCCTGATGTTCCCACCACAAGGATTGTTGCCAGGAAGCTAAACTTCGGTGGCTATGGCCCAACACTAAAGAAAGTGTCAGAGGATAATCTCTTAGGATGCCTTTCCCAACTCCTCTCAGGACTAAAAGATACAAGGAACCTTCATGTAATCCAGTAGCATGTGTAGTGGGCAGGATGCCTACTCTTGCCTCTAGTGGGACTATGTGTAACCTCCAGCATTAAGCTAAAATGGACTGTGAGTGTTATATGTAACCCCTGGCAATCTGAGCAACCAAGAAGAGAACTGCAGAAGCATTTAATTTTTATGTTTTACCCCTGTTTGTATGCCTGTAATTGTTGTCCTGTGTTTGTGTGCCGTGACCTAGTAAATGCAATTTATTATCTTTTTGTCTGGCTGGATAAATCGATGAACCCTCGGTCTACCAATCAGTAACCCCTGTACCCCCGTCACACTATATATATATCCTTTATTACAATACTAAATATTAGTCTTGTGAAGCTTCTCCTTGATATAAGAGACTATAAGAAAATACTCTTTTTGATCCACTCCTATTCTAGATCTAAATGAAAAATCAGTAGGCATTTAGATCTGGTACTTGTAACGGAGTGCCTTGTATCTGCTGAATACCTCTGTTTAAACGATTTCCCCTCTGCCCAGATATTTCCCCAATAGTAAGACAGGGCCCTTGGTTCCAAACATCAGCCGAGACTTGATGTAGGATAACACATACTTTATTGAACATGAACTCAGCTCTTTTAAAGGCTCGTAATAACATTAGCCCATAGGGCGGTATACAACATATACAACTCTGTCCACATCTGCTGTTTCTCCCGGTGTTCCTCCTTCCCTAGCCTTCTGTGTGTCACCTTTAAGCCCTGCCCCCCCAACTTGCGTCAAGCCCTGCCCCTTTTTGACGCAATTCGCGTCATTATTGTCACTCTCTTGCTGCACCAGAGGACTCCCCTCCAGGCAGACCTCAATTGGAAGTTCCTAGGTATGCTGACTACCCATAATGTAGGCACTTTGGAGCATGTCAGCAGGGCTCTCTCTCAAGATAAGAAATTACCAATCTGGCTCTTGGAACGTCTGGACTTAGCGAAAAACTACCAGTAGTAGCTCTGAGGGATTCTAGTCATGGAGAAAGATCTGAGGTGGCAGCCGGCACCCAGAATGTGAGCATTAAAGGAGCAGTAAACTTTTTTTTATGAAAACACATATTTTATAGATCTTTTCCTGCTGAATAAAACAAGGTCACTCCCACTGCTGCCAGTTGTTTTATTCAAAATTTATAGCAATTCAAATAAACAGGAAGGGAATTTACTATGTTTACTTCCTGATAGTTCTAACTGACAGGAAGTGAATTTACTGTGTTTACTTCCTGATAGTTCTAACTGACAGGAAGTGACAGGCAGTTTCTATCACATTCTGTGGAGAACTGTATGTCTCTGACTTTTCTGACTTTCCTCTCCATTAGAATCTAACAGGAAATCTAATTAGAATTTGACCACTAGAGGGCACATGTAAAAAAGCATGGGTTTAAACTGTAATAACTTTGGTAATATAAATCTCTCAGCAGTGGGAGTACCCTTATTTTACTCAATGGGAAAATCCCTGCAATATATATTTTTTCATAAAAAAAGTTTACTGTTCCTTTAAATCAGACAGTGGCAGCTTCTCTCTCACTGTGAGAAAAACATGTGATTCTAAACAGTGTAACCTCTCCACACACCCCTTGGGCATAGACCTTCTTACACTCTAATCCTTGACACCCTAATCTTGACACCCTAGACCAGTAGGTTGCACACTCCTCTGACATTTAAGGGGTTTAAAGTTTTCCTCTCCGCTGACATTGCTATGTTCTTGATTCTACGACCTGAAATTTCAAACAACGTTTTACAAAAACAAAAAGTTTTCCATGTCTTTGCAAAAACAGCAAAATCAATTGATTGTATCAAGCATGAAAACAGTGGTGGGTTTAACACTTGACAGTGTCATTGATTGCTGCAGCCCCTCAAAAGTCCATACACAATATCTGACGTACAATGAAGAGGTCCTTGACTTCAACAAGCATTGCATGCAGCAGTCCTCAAAATTTCATTCAAAGTGCTCCAAATTTCCTGGAAATGCCCTAGGAGACTGGTGGGGGTTTTTCCCTCTTCACTTACTGTTTTAACCCTTTGAGTGCCAGAGAGTTATCCAATGCACTCACTGCTACTGAGAGGGTTAATCAACCAGACTGAATGCTAGAAAAGGCTTGCATCTCCTATATATCATTCCAAATACATTCCTGTCTGGGCCAGTATTCCTGTGAACATGTTAGAACTGCTTGAGTTGGTTATTTGGTGAACAGATGCCCCTAGGCAAGTAGCCCTTGGCCCCCTTAGCTTCGCCCATGGTCAGTCACACCCCTGCTCTGCACATGACCCGCCCCCAGTCACACCCATGGTTTCCTGACACAGAAAATGCCCTTGGTCTATAACAAGCAAGGATGAAAAACAAGCTTTAACTTCTTGTTTACTATAGATATCTGTAGCATCCAAGGGGTTAAATATTAGCTTGTAAAATGGTATAAAATTAGTTCAGGGACACTGAAAATGGGTTTGGCCAGCACAGCTGTGGAACTGTCCCTCAAAATTTGGAGCTCTAGGAAGTTGCCTATTCTGCCTATTGAGAAATCTGTCGAAGAGCATATCTGGGAACTATCAGGACTGCCCCGGAGGCTAAGGTTTTGAGAGTGCATTACCGGGTCTCCGGGGCAGAGGCAGATTCTCTGGATGTGGGGAGTTTTCTTTAAAACTCTGCCTACTTCTGCTACTTTCCACCCAGCTCCTCCTACTTTTCCTCCTTACCCACCCAGTTCCTCCCACTTTTGCTTCTTCCCCACCCAGCTCCTCCCACTTTTCCTCCTTTCCCACCCAGTTCCTCCCTCTTCGCACTGTGATGCCCTGGAAAGCCCCATGCAGCAATTATACTCCCAACGGCATCCCCTACGTGGACGCCATAAATCAAAGCTCCCAGGTATGGTCATGAGTCTAGGAAAGCTAGATCTATCTCCTCTCCCATGTGGGGAACACAGGAAAGTTTTGCATCCTCCCTACAGCCTGTTGTCTCTAATGACATGGTCAGAGAGACAGGCCAGTGTGGGAGAGTGAACTTGGCGCATCCTGGGGCTGTACATAGAGTCTGATGTACTGATAAAAAGTGGTTGCATTCTAGAGCAAACCAACTACACTGTATAGATGATAACTCTTTGGAGATGTCTCTATTATTCAAGAAGTTAAAATACCCATTTAAATCAATATTCATTTTTATTTCTTCCCTATTGTGCAGTTGGTTTGTTCCGGAATTGCTCTGCTTTTTCTTATTACTTCAGTCTCATTAAGTCCGGTGAAAGGGCAAGCTAGAGTCAAACATGCTCCATGTCAGAATTTAGATATGGAGCATGTTTGTGTCTAGTGTGTTCCAGCATGGAGCTCAATATAAAACCCCAGAATGCACCACTTTCACTGTCCAACACTGATTGGTCTCTCTGCCAGAGGCGTAACGAGAAGAGTCCGGGCCCTGGTACATGAAGTGCCACGGGCCCCCCTGACCACATTGACCCCCTCCACAATGCCCCCATCTCCTACCTGGAGCTCCCGCTCGGTCCTCTTAGTAACGCAAAGTGCTGGGAGATGATGTCATCTCTCAGCGCTCTGCATTACTAGAGCGCCGGCGGGAGATTTTGGGGCACCAGGAGGAGGGGTCTCAAGGGGAGGCAAGGCCCCTGGAGTGCACGGACCTGGTCACAGGTGCGACCCCTATAGTTACACCACTGCTCCCTGCTCTTGTCATTAGTGACAGGAGACAGGAACAGGGGTGAAAATTTAGAGGTGGGGGATGTTGCCTTTTCCAAGTGAGCAGCAACAGTGCAAGCCTTTATTCATGGGCCCAGAACCCCCCTGATCCCTCTTTGATGGAACCCTTGGTTTGCCTTCTCGTTCCTTCTTTTCTTCTCTCTTTGCCCCCTTTCTTTGCCACCATCTCTTTCTCTCTCTCTCTGTCTATCCCCCACTTCGCCCTCACAGCCCATCCCCTCCCACACTCGCACCTCTATTCCTCCCTCTTCCCTTCTGTGTTACATACCTCCCCCCCCATCGTCCTCTGTCTGCTATAGTTTCCAAATTGATTCAGATAGAACCAGAGTTCTCCAATATCTGTCTTATCGATCAGAGAACCAGCTTGCGGCGGTTTAATCAGAACCAGATATAGGGAGTAATATGGATGTAGTTCAGAGTTATGGTGACCCAGTTCACTGGAAGGATATTCAATGTTCTGTAGATTCAGTTGCAGAGGATGACTAAACACAGCTCTCAATGGGCTTGTTAATATATAAATAATTTTGTCCAAAGTCACAATCAATATTAACCCTTTAAGAAACAGAGGGGTGTGCAACTCATCGATTAAAGTTTTAAAGGGATAATAATTAATATGCAAAAAATATATATTGTAGGATTTATCTTCCTGAGTAATACAAGGGTAATCCCACTGCTGAGTGGTGTTTTATTTATTGCAGCTCAAATTAGACTTTTTTCAGTAGCTGAAAATGGCCTGAAATTGTACAGTGGCGCTGTTGCTACATCATCCTATGGACAGCTCTGGTCAGTTGACCATAAATCTCCATAGGATGGTGTAGGAATGCCACTGTAAAATTTTAGACCATTGAGGTATTGGATCTACAAAATTAAAGTTTGAGCTGGAATAACTTTTGATTTAAACACCTCTCAGGAGTGGGAGTACTTTTGTTTTACTCAGGATGATGAAGTCTACAATACACATTTTTTTGGATATTAAGTGTTACTATCCCTTTAAAAGGATAGTAAGGTTTCATTTTAACATCCTTTAATATTGTAGGTATTAAAAAAAGAATTACATTGATGTAAGTCCTGTCTTTCAAACCTTTATGGTTTGAGAGATATAACCGGTTAAAGTTCCCCCTCCAGGCCGTTTCAGAGAAGTCTGCCCTCTAGCTGACAGCAGGAGATTGCTGTCATTTGACCAGACGGCGGCTCTTCAGCAGAGCCGAAATAGCGCAATCTAGAAATAAATACTTCAATGGAACGGTCTACAAAGTATGCTAGCAAACCTAGACCGTTCCAATTAAGTATTTATTTCTAACTAGCGCTATTTCGTCTCTGCTGAAGAGCCGCCAGTCAGTCCAGGGACCGGAATCTCCTGCTGTCAGCTAGAGGGCAGATTTCTCTGAAATGGCCTGGAGGGGGGGAATTTAAAGGCTTGAGAGACAGGAATTACATCAATGTAATTCTTTTTTTAGTACCTACAATATTAAAGAGATAGTAATGGTTAATTTTAAGTTGATTTAATATTGTAGACCTTAAAAAAAGATTAACATCAATGTAAGTCTTTATGGTTTGAGAGATATAACTTGCTAAAGTTACCTTTTCCTGGCTGTTTTGCTCAAGTCTGCCATCTAGCTGACAGCTGCAGATTCCAGTCATTTGACCAGACAGAGGCTCTTCAGCAGAGCTGAAATGACGCTATGTAGAAATCAATACTTAATTGGAACGGTCTACAAAGTTTGCTTGCACATCAGGCACACTTTGTAGACCGTTCCAAATTAAGTATTTATCTTTAGATATCGTTATATCGGTGTTGCTGAAGAGCCACATCTGTTCAAGTGACCAGAATCTGCTTCTGACAGCTTTACAGCTCGTCAAGCAGAAAGGGGAGGGACCAGAGAACTTTATTTTCCTATATCTCTCAAACCATAACGGTCTGAGAGATACGAATAAGTGCAAGTACTCTCTTTTAATTGTATATACCATATAGTTAATACTTTTTTCTGACATTACTATCCCATTAAAGGATGTTAAAATAAAACGTTACTATCCCTTTAAGCAATAAAATGACACCTTACCCTTGTGGTCCAAATTGTGGCTGACTGTGGCTCACTCGCTACTGGTGAGAATGGGAGTACATTTTCCATTGCACCTAGAATTGCAGAGCCCCCCCATGCGTCAGAATCATCTCTAGCTTTCAAAGGGTTAAAATAAAAGCAAAATCGTCTGGTTTAATAAGTAAAATGCAGGTTGTACTATGCTCTCATTCTCATTCACTCAGGTGTACAGCTGGGATGCTCTGATAAGTCATTCCCCAAAGGCTTCTACGTTATCATTCTGCCCTATAACAGCATTGTGAGTGCTTATGACATTGTTCCCCCTTAAGGATGAAAGATGGCAGAACCCGCCACTGGATTAGATATTCTGCCTGCGTGTCGCCCAATGCAAGTCTTATAATCTGCTCTCGAGAGTCCCACTATTGCTACTCATTTTCCCTAAAGGAAGACAGAGCTTTGTCCAGAAATATCTCTTGGATTTTTCTTTTTCTCCAATCAGAGTTTCAAAGCTTCAATTAACCAGTTGGAAGGGGCAGATGGTAATTAAATTAACCTTCACCCCTCCTAGCAAATGTGCAAATAGGAAACAAAGATAATTAATCAGGAGGTGCAGTATAAAAATATACATTATATATTCAACTAGTGTAAGGTCCGGGTAATGTTAACCCTTTGAGTGCCAGAGGGGTACGCAACGCGTTGTTGCGTACTCCTCTGGCACACAAAGGCATACCTCCCAAGTGTCCCTCTTTAGGAGTGACCGTCCGTCTTTGAGACCCAAATCCCTCTGTCCCTCTTTCTCACCCTGGTGTCCCTCTTTTTAGGAGATCACACTGTGTGGTATGTAAATAAGAGTATCACATTGCTCTACAGCAATAAAACTCACATTATTGTTTGTTTAAACATCAGTATAAGTATTTATAAATTAGTATGTGTAAATAAAATACTTTGGTCTTGTTATAAGTAATTTATTAGGTCATACAAGAAGGTGTCAATAGGTCATGAAATAGCCTAAAAATTCTCAGTAGTGCCCCGCCTACCAGCCACGCCCCCAGCAACACCCCCTAAAACACAAGTGTCCCTCATTGGCAATTTGAAATGTTGGGAGATATGCACAAAGAGTTAAGAGGCCGTTACCTCACTGTTCCACGTGATGCAGTCTTACGTCACCTCACTCACAAGATGCAATCATGCGTAGTAGAGACTGCTCAAACGCAGGCCCATGACTGCATCGTGAGAAACATCCTAGCGATTTATTATTAAAAATGTGTGTTAACGTCTTCATGCTTTTAAAGGGGGAACCGCACCTATAGGAATACACTGAGGCTGACGTAATAAGAATAGAGCTAGTCCTGGAGTTAACCCTTTGAGTGCCAGAGTGGTACGTAACGCATTACAAAGCAATGAGTGCGTACCCCTTTGGCACTCAGAGGGTTAACCAAGGGCACTATAGGCATGAGCGTAACAACAGAGGATGCAGCTATGATGGGGCCTGGTATCCCCAAGTCACAGTAGTTTAGTTTTAGTTTATTTGTTTGTTTTTTTGCATTAGGGGTCCAAAATGTTTTTGCTCTGGGGCCCTCCAATGACTAATTGACTAGTTATGACACTGACCAATCAGCATATCTATATTCTATATATTTATGTATTCTACCAAAAGAAGTAGAGTTTTGCCTATGAAAAAAGAAACAGGTGAAAGGGAGAGGTATCCCACTGTCCACTGGTACCACAGATCTACACTACATGTTTGGCAGCTGAGATCAGTTTTGTTCCACTGGTGGCCACAAAACTGTACTACACTGTTTGCCAACTCAGTCTTGTTCTGCTGGTTGCCACAGAACAGCACTGCACTGTCTGCCTTGTCTTGTTCCACTGGTAGCCACAAATCTGCATTACACTGTCTGAATTGTCTTGTTCCACTGGTAGCCACAGAACCACGGTACACTGTCTGCCTTGTCTTTTTCCACTGGTAGCCACAAAATTGCATTACACGGTTTGCCAGCCCTGCCTTGTTCCATGGTAGCCACAGAACCACACTACACTCTTTGCCAACCCAATCTTGGTAGCTATAAACCTGAAATACACTGTCTACCAGCTCACCTTGTTCCATTGTTGGCCACAGAACCACAATACACTGTTGACAACACAGTCTTGTTCCACTGGAAGCAGTAGATCCCCACAAGAACTGTCTGCCAAATCAGTTTTGTTCCCCTGGTAGTCACATAACGCACTACACTGTCTGCCAGCCCAGCCATGTTCCTTGTTCTATTATTAGTCACAGAACCATACATACAGTCTGTAAGCTCAGCCTTGTTTCACTGGTAGGCACAGAACCATACATACAGTCTGTAAGCTCAGCCTTGTTTCACTGGTAGGCACAGAACCATACATACAGTCTGTAAGCTCAGCCTTGTTTTACTGCTAGGTACAGAACCATACATACAGTCTGTAAGCTCAGCCTTGTTCTACTGCTAGGTACAGAACCATACATACAGTCTGTAAGCTCAGCCTTGTTCTACTGCTAGGTACAGAACCATACATACAGTCTGTAAGCTCAGCCTTGTTCTACTGCTAGGTACAGAACCATACATTCAGTCTGAAAGCTCAGCCTTGTTCTACTGCTAGGTACAGAACCATACATACAGTCTGTAAGCTCAGCCTTGTTCTACTGGTAGGCACAGAACTATACATACAGTCTGTAAGCTGAGCCTTGTTCTACTGCTAGGTACATAACCATACATACAGTCTGTAAGCTCAGCCTTGTTCCGCTGGTAGGTACAGAAACATACATACAGTCTGTAAGCTAAGCCTTGTTCTACTGGTAGGTACAGAACCATACATACAGTCTGTAAGCTAAGTCTTGTTCTACTGGTAGGTACAGAACCATACATACAGTCTGTAAGCGCAGCCTTATTCTACTGGTAGGCGCAGAACCATACATACAGTCTGTAAGCTCAGCCTTGTTCCACTGGTAGGCACAGAACCATACATACAGTCTGTAAGCTCAGCCTTGTTCTACTGCTAGGTACAGAACCATACATACAGTCTGTAAGCTCAGCCTTGTTCTACTGCTAGGTACAGAACCATACATACAGTCTGTAAGCTCAGCCTTGTTCTACTGCTAGGTACAGAACTATACATACAGTCTGTAAGCTCAGCCTTGTTCTACTGCTAGGTACAGAACCATACATTCAGTCTGTAAGCTCAGCCTTGTTCTACTGCTAGGTACAGAACCATACATACAGTCTGTAAGCTCAGCCTTGGTCTACTGGTACGTACAGAACCATACATACAGTCTGTAAGCTCAGCCTTGTTCTACTGCTAGGTACAGAACCATACATTCAGTCTGTAAGCTCAGCCTTGTTCTACTGCTAGGTACAGAACCATACATACAGTCTGTAAGCTCAGCCTTGTTCTACTGCTAGGTACAGAACCATACATTCAGTCTGTAAGCTCAGCCTTGTTCTACTGCTAGGTACAGAACCATACATTCAGTCTGTAAGCTCAGCCTTGTTCTACTGCTAGGTACAGAACCATACATACAGTCTGTAAGCTCAGCCTTGTTCTACTGCTAGGTACAGAACCATACATTCAGTCTGTAAGCTCAGCCTTGTTCTACTGCTAGGTACAGAACCATACATTCAGTCTGTAAGCTCAGCCTTGTTCTACTGCTAGGTACAGAACCATACATACAGTCTGTAAGCTCAGCCTTGTTCTACTGCTAGGTACAGAACCATACATACAGTCTGTAAGCTCAGTCTTGTTCTACTGCTAGGTACATAACCATACATACAGTCTGTAAGCTCAGCCTTGTTCCGCTGGTAGATACAGAACCATGCAAAGAGTCTGTAAGCTCAGCCTTGTTCCATTGGTAGATACAGAAACATACATACAGTCTGTAAGCTAAGCCTTGTTCTACTGGTAGGTACAGAACCATACATACAGTCTGTAAGCTAAGTCTTGTTCTACTGGTAGGTACAGAACCATACATACAGTCTGTAAGCTAAGTCTTGTTCTACTGGTAGGTACAGAACCATACATACAGTCTGTAAGCGCAGCCTTATTCTACTGGTTGGCGCAGAACCATACATACAGTCTGTAAGCTCAGCCTTGTTCCACTGGTAGGCACAGAACCATACATGCAGTCTGTAAGCTCAGCCTTGTTCTACTGCTAGGTACAGAACCATACATACAGTCTGTAAGCTCAGCCTTGTTCTACTGCTAGGTACAGAACCATACATACAGTCTGTAAGTTCAGCCTTGTTCTACTGCTAGGTACAGAACCATACATTCAGTCTGTAAGCTCAGCCTTGTTCTACTGCTAGGTACAGAACCATACATATAGTCTGTAAGCTCAGCCTTGTTATACTGGTAGGTACAGAACCATACATACAGTCTGTAAGCTCAGCCTTGTTCTACTGCTAGGTACAGAACCATACATACAGTCTGTAAGCTCAGCCTTGTTCTACTGCTAGGTACAGAACCATACATACAGACTGTAAGCTCAGCCTTGTTCTACTGGTCACCACTGATTCCCACAATCTCTGCCAGCCCAGTTGCTTCTATTTTATGAGCAGGACCAAAGGATTATGTGGGTGCAGTTTATGTGTTGTGGTCCTGCTATCAACCTCCACGTACATGACATCAGAGACTGGCTGAAGATGTTATCGCTGGAGTAACGGCACAAAGGAAAAATTCTTAGTGGCCATTAGGCTTTCTTGGCCATAGTAAGGTAAGTGTTCGTGTGTGTGTGTGTGTGGTTATTCTTAGGAGGTGTTGCTTCTCCTTTAAAACCAAGATGCTGTTCATTTCGGATGGACACATTCCACGTGGATTCACAATTCCCAGCCACTCTCATCACCTGAAGAGGGAAGAGAAGAACAAAATCCCAGTGATCCGCAAGCAGAGAATGGCAGATGTTATCACAGAGCGCAGAAGAGGGATCAAACTTATCTGTGGAGCCAGATGTTGGAATATCAGCCACTTTCTCCTCCAATAACACCTCCCCTCCCCCTGTATCTCTAAACGTTTCAAGTGATTTCAGTCTTAGTATAAAGGGAAAGGATGATGAGGATGGAAGGAAGGGTATTTGCTGGCTGGATTGGCTCTGCAGTTTGATACTGACACTGTCATCTGAGATTCCCCCATCACCCTGAGTGACAGGCAGAGAAAGGATTATCTCCTGCAAATGAGTGCTAAGGCAAGAGAGGTGCGTGTGTGTCAAGCATTGTGTACAGGGGGATCATGAAACCAATGGGGTATGGAATACTCCTGTGTGTTTTAACCCCTTTTAAGCAATAGAGCTTTGCAACTCATTGAGGCTGTTGTAGTATTGCAAATCAGCTGCACCACAGGGTATGAATACATGAATATAATGCCTGTTTATTTCAATGGGAATAGAATTCTAGGAAACACTGTTTTTCAACACTACTCCTTGGGGCACGCCAAGAGGGCAGGTTTTAACCATTTGAGTGCCGGAGAGGTATCTAATTCATTGCAAAGCAATACCTCTCTGGCACTCAAAGGGTTAAGCTATCTCTGCTTGTTGACAGGTGGTTCATCAGTGGCTCAGTCATTGCGACTGCTCCACTTCTGCTTAATTGGGGATATGCTTGCACCCTGACCTGCTGGTTTCCCCCAATGAACAGGAGCTGAGGATAAATGGTGGAGGGTGCCAAAATGGCATCCACAGCCAACTAAGGGCCAGGGTGCCTGGAGCCCCTTACCCCTCTGTGGTGGTGCCTGGTTTTGGTGGGGGGGAGGAAGAGGGGGCCCTGGACAAAGGAATGGGCTCCCCCACCCTTCTGGGGGCAGGTAGATCTGGGAAGAGGGGGAAAAAGGGGTGGGAAATATGTTTAAAAGAGCTTACCTGCAGCCAGGTAAGCAGAGAAGTGTTATTTATGTTGTCAGTGTGTTTATTACAGGGAAAAAGGGTGAAGGGATTGGTTTGGTTGTTGGTGATGGTTTGGTAGCTGGAGGGAAAGGTAAGGGGGGAATGGTGAGTGTGGCCGATATCACTGTTCTAAGGCAAATAGTGAGATGTCATCAGGGGGCAAACAGAAGTGGACTCACCATACCTCCCAAGTGTCCCTCTTTAGGAGGGACAATCCTTCTTTGAGACCCAAATCCCTCCATCCCTCTTTCCCACCCTGATGTCCCTCTTTTTAGGAGATAAGATTGCATGGTGTGTATATTTGTGTATAATATTGTTTCACAGCAGTAAAACTCACATAATTGTTTTTTAAACATCAGTGTTTGTGTTTATAAACCAGTCTGTGTAAATAAAATACTTTGGTCTTGTTAGAAAGTCATTTATTAGGTTACACAAGGAGGTGTCGATAGGTCATGAAATAGCCTAAAAATTCTCGGTAATGCCCCGCCCACCAGCCACACACCCCAGCAACACCCCCTAAAACACTAGTGTCCCTCTTTGGCAATTTGAAATGTTGGGAGGTATGCTGAACACTTCCTGTCAGAACCATACTGTAGGATTCTGCAGGGCCAGGTTTCCAAAAAGGCAGAGTAGGCAAAGGAGAAGGGGGAAAAGGCAAATGAGCACCCAATGCAGATAAAACATAATTCAAAAAACACCACCAGAAAATACCCTTTGAGTAGATACTCACAAGATTGATGGCTGAAAGACTACTTATGTAGGTCACAGAAAAACATGCAATCTGGGATTGTAAATTACTCCATCTGCAGTATACATGGAATATATATCATCCTATAATATAAAGGGACAGATGTGTGTTTGCCCGATGCAGTCATGCATGGTAGAAACTGCCAGAATGCACAGAATGCTGGGAGATGTAGTTCTGCGGTAGTACACCCGTGTACACTGGCTTTTACACTAGTATAATAGATGGACTGCTCCTTGAGGACTTAATCTCCCCAAGAGAAAAACTATGCAAAGAACAAAGAAAGAAAGGGCACCCCAATAGTGTAACACAGCTGTGAATTGTGTAAATGAACAATCAAATAATAACTACTCACAAACCAGGGCCGGATTTGCCATAAGGCAGAGTAGGCATCTGCTTACAGGCGCACCCCACAGAGGGGCGCCTGTCATTGAAATAAAAAAAAAATTATATATTTTTGTTCACAGCGCTGCGCACTGTGCACAGTAACAACCCACCGCATGGTAAGGTCCATGCCTTCTTCGGCTCAGACAGAAGGCACAGACCTGTACCTGCTGTTGCTCCCTCGTCGGCTCTAATGCAGAGCGCTGGGAGATGACATCATCTCCCAGCACTCTGCATTCCTAAAGAGACCGCGCAGGAGCAACAGCAGCTACAGAAGGAGGCACAGACATCTGCCGCTGGACCACCAGGGAGGTAAGAAACGTATGTAGGAGACAAAGTGGGGGCAATGTGAAGATGATGTGGGCAATGTGGAGATGATGGCAATGTGAGGGCAAGTTGGAGCTGATATAGTGGCAATGTGGAGATGATGGGGGTAATGTGAGGGCAAGCTGGAGCTGATGGGGCAATGAGGAGATGATGGGGGCAAGTTTTAGATGATGGAGCTGGAGCTAATGGGGGATAAGTTGGAGCTGATGGCAATATGGAGCTGATGGGGGATAAGTTGGAACTGATGGCAATATGGAGCTGATGGGGGGCAATATGAGGGCTATATGGATATGGGGGGTAATGTGGAGATTTGGAGTATTGTGGAGGTGTCCAGTGGAGATGGCCGGGGGGGTGCTTCAGATTTCTGTGCCTACAGGCTCCTGAGATGTAAATCCGGCCCTGTCACAAACACGATGGTCAGGTAATGGTTAACCTGACAACAGAGCGTACAAACATGTCTCTGCTTCAGGATCCTTCAATAGATAGGAACGGTGGCTCAGGACATATTCAATAACATTTAATAATAAAAAAACAACATATATGGCTTATAATTCTCAGAAAATCTGTACTTCTACCATCCTGGACAATAATGATTAAAAGAGATAAATCTTATTTAGGAGATTTATTTGAAGGATACTTATTTTGAGCGCTCTCCTATTGTTCAAATGTTTGTTGGTTCCTGATGAAAGAGCGTGTTGCTCAGAAACGTGTTGAACCATTTATTTGAGCCAATTCTTGTTTTTTTTTTTAAGATCCCTTTAACCCCTTCAGTGCCAGAGGGGTACGCAAGGCATTTCTCTGCAATGCGTTGCGTACACCTCTGGCACTCAAGGGGTTAACCCTGCGAGTATTAAATTTATTGAACAGTCCTCTGGTATGTGAAAAGTTCAATCTTGTGTGGTACAGTGTAAATTATATAGTTTTTTTAATGTTTTGCATTTCACTTCCATTGTCCGCTTGCTCTGAGGCCCACATTTTAGGTAATTATGTTATTTTCAAGCCTCCCCCACTCAGAGAAGCCACAGAAGGTTGATGGTTTATAGCAGGGTCAGTAGAGCTCTAAGGGGGAAGGAGCCGACCTGTCTTTCAATAGACATAGGCATTCTAGTGTTTACTGCAATGGAATAAGATCAAATTATTATTATTCTGTATTTATATAGCGCCAACTAATTCCGCAGCGCTGTACAACTGGGAATAGACATATAGAGGTATTAAATAGTACAATCAGATGTGGAGAACAGAAGGATCAGAGGACCCTGCTAGTGAAAGCTTATCTGAAGAGGTTGCCTCAAAGGGATAGTAATACTTCATTTTATCTTTATTTTATTTTGTAGGCATTAAAAAAACATGAAGAACGATATAAGTCTTATCTCTCAAACCTTTATGGTTTGAGAGATATTCACACGCAAAGTTTCCCCTCCGGCCCCTTTTACCTAGTGTAAGCCATCTCTTCTCAGATGTGGAATGCAGTCCATAGACCAGACAGATAACAGCAGGGGACAATCTTCTTCCTATGAGAACAATGAAAGCCCTGCCCCCCTTGACAAGTTTTTCAGGTGTTTCCCTTATCTTAATTGAAGATTGTCACTCTCTGCAATCTACCTGGGCACCTCCCTTCTGCTCTGGCTGAGCAGTGTTACATCAGTAAAAGGGGCGGGAGGGGGATACTTTGTCATTGAATTACTCTTGAACTACAACTCTGACAGAATTGAAATAACACTCTCCAAAGTCCAAACACTATGATGATTAATTAGAGCTGCTTTTATTATGAAACATTACTATCCCTTTAAAGGGATAGTAATGTTTCACAAAAACAGCAGCTCCAATTAATCTTCATAGTATTTGAGCCATAGAGAGTGTGCTTTCAATGCTGTCAGAGTTGTAGTTCAAGAGTAATTGAATGATAAAGTATTCCCCTCCCATCCCTTTTACCTAGTGTAAGCCACCTCCCCTCAGATGTGGAATCTGGTCTTAAGACCAGACAGCTCACAGCAAGGAACAATCTTCTTACTGTGAGAACAATGAAAACCCTGCCCCCCTTGACAGGTTTTTCCACTTTTTTCCTTATCTTAAATGAAGATTGTTCCTCTCTTCAATCTATCTGGACACACCCTGCTGCTCTGAGCTGAACACTGTTATATCAGTAAAAGGGGTGGGAGGGGGATACTTTATCATTCTATTACTCTTGAACTACAACTCTGACAGTATTGAAATAACACTCTCCAAGGCCCAAATACTATGATGATTAATTAGAGCTGCTTTTATTATGAAACATTACTGTCCCTTTAAAGTTTTGAGTGCCAAAGGGGCACACAATGCATTTCTTACCCCTATGAAAAAACAGGTTAAAAAAGTGAGAGACAAGATTTGAAAAATTAAAGCAAATGGAGAATGTTAACAGAAGAATGTAGAACAGAATTCTATGGTACCCATATGTACGGAAAATAATCCTATATTACGTAGATAATGTTGAAAGGAGACATGAGTCATTCAAGTTCAACCCTTTATCTGATCTCTTTTGTTGATCCAGAAGAAAGCAAACAAGAACCACACTGATGACATTTCCATTAATGCAAAAAATATTCCTGACTGAAAAATGGCAGTACCATTTATATGTAGCTCTGAAGCCTACCTGCTTTGAAATAAATTGTCATAATTTAGGTAAGAAAGTATCAGAACATTTTTACACATAGCCACTCTATCTACCCACACAGTCTCCTGAAAGGGTTAGGAATGTCTAGTTAAAAGTCGTTTGCCGAGTCTTCTTTCAATTAAAGTGGAACTACCACCGCTAAACAACTTGAGCTTAAATAATTCCCCATCTGGCGACTAGCTGCTTAGTAGAATTATTACCTTGTTAAAGGAGCAGTAAACTTTTTTTATGAAAAAATACATATTGTAGGGATTTTCCTACTGGGTACTCCCACTGCAGAGAGATTTATATTTCCAGAGTTATTACAGTTTAAACCCATGTTTTTTTTACATTAGCAGTGCCCTCTAGTGGTCAAATTCTAATTAGATTTCCTGTTAGATTCTAATGGAGAGGAAAGTCAGAAAAGTCAGAGACATACAGTTCTCCATAGAATGTGATAGAAACTGCCTGTCACTTCCTGTCAGTTAGAACTATCAGGAAGTAAATACAGTAAATTTACTTCCTGTCAGTTAGATCTATCAGGAAGTAAACACTGTAAATTCACTTCCTGGTTATTTAAACTGCTATAAATTTTGAATTAAACATCTGACAGTGATGGGAGTGACATTGTTTTATTCAGCAGGAAAAGTTCTATAAAATATGTGTTTTCATAAAAAAAAAGTTTACTGCTCCTTTAAAGAGGATTATCAATTCTTGTCGGGCTGACAGGCAGGACGGAGTGCAGACATCTTCCCATAGTGATGTCTGCACTCCTGCCCTGTCAGTCCCTTCCAGACCCGAATGGCTCCTAGCAATGCCTCCTAGAGCCGTCTGGGACTGACAGCGCAGGAGTGCAGACATCACTATGGGAAGATGTCTGCGCTCCAACCTGCCTGTCAGCCCGACAAGAATTAATAATCCTCTTTAACAAGGTAATAATTCTGGCGACTAGCGCTACTAAGCAGCTAGTTGCCAGATGGGGAATTATTTAAGCTCAAGTTATTTAGCGGTGGTAGTTCTGCTTTAAAATAACACATTGTGCTATGTCTAAGACCTTACTGTTGTGTAGTTCAAAAGTTATTAAGAGATAAAGATCCCCCTCCCGTCCCTTCTGGCAGCCTTCCACTGAATCTGTAATCGGGCCTCACGACTCGACGGCCACAGCGAGGGACAAACTTCAGTAAGTATAAGGAAAATCCTGCCCCCCTTGATGAAGGAGGGCAGGATTTCCCTTTGCATACTAAAGTTTGTCCCTTGCTGCAGCTGTCCGGACCAGAAAACAAGGGTACTCCAACAGCTGAGAGTAGACTTGTGCGATTCGGTTCATCTAATTTTGGAATTCGGATGAATAAGGTGTATTCGGCAACATTCGGACTTTCTGAAAGCCAAGGTTCGCCCACAAAAAAAAAAAATCAGAATCCGAAATGGACCTAGTCCAAAATTTCAGTGTAAATTTCGGAAATTCGGATGGCGCTTTCCCACCTGAAGCTATTACAATGTTGCTACATGTTGCTAAAAATAGATCTGGTAAAACAGGTGCTTTACAGTTCATGCAAAGTGCAGATATTAACCACATAAGGACACAAGCAATGTTGGCATTTTTGCTATGTGTGTGTTCATCCATAATTCCTATCTTTCTCATTTATTACGCAAACACATATTATATACCATTTTTTAAAGGGCAGAAAGGGCTTTAATTTGATGTGACATATACCTATATAATTGTGTAGGGGTTTATAAAAAACCCCTTCCTGTCTCATTAAAGACTTAATATTATTATTAATTTAGTTTAATGTATTTTTATTTGTTTAATTTTAATTTTTTATTGTATATTTCAAATTTTTTTTAAATTCACACGAATAATTCGGACTATTGCCTAATTTTGAACGGGTCCGTTCCGAAATTCGGATCCTCCAAATGGGAAAAAAAAATTGTCAGAAATTGAATTTTACCGAACATGTTTGCCGTGCACAAGTCTAGCTCAGAGGTGTTTTCATCAAACACTATTGCAGTTCGACTTGAATTTTTTAGGTTCGGTATCACAATGGCCTAAAATTGTACAGTGGCGCTGTTGCTACACCATCCTCTGGAGGTTTATGGTCAGCTGAACAGAGCTGTCCATAGGATGGCATAGCAACAGGGCTACTGTACAATTTCAGCCTATTGTTATAATGCACCTAAAAAATTCAGGTTTGAACAGCAATAACCTTTGAATAAAGCACCTCTTATCAGTGGAAGTTACCTTGTTTTACATAATTTCCATATTAGATATTATTATTCCCTTTAAAGGGTTAATAAAGAAATGAAAGATGATTGGTCACACGACTGAACCATGATTCAATCCACTTACATCTTTGGACCAGCTCAAAACAACATTTTGCCCAGAGTTGTAAAATCTTACATAATGTTGTGTAATCGGCAAAGTTTGAGACAGTGCTTTCAATTGGACTCTACTAAATCTTTAACCCCTTAAAGACACATGACCGTTAAAGGCCATGACCATCACAGAATTCCATCCTTTTCAGGACAGATGACAGTCCTTGCACGTCATGGGTTAATGATCACAGAGAGCCTGAGGGCATGCTGTGATCTTGACGGGAAAGCCATTACTGACTAGTGCAGGACCGGATCCATCAGTTCTACCTGTTCCCAAGTGGTTCCACTCAAGTGATCGCTGCTAAAGAGATGATGTGAAAATGGATCCACATGACAAAAGCAATGTATGTAAACATTGTGTTTATCACTGTTCTCTGCCTCTCTCCTCCTCACTGTGATTGAGACAGGTAGACAGAGAACACATTTTCCAATAATTCAAATGCCCAAAGAGGGAGCACTTTAGTTTTAGGTGGTGTTGCTGAGGACAGTACCGGTGGGTAGAGCACTAAGGGCGAAATGTTCAGAAAGTGGTGGTAACTGAAATTGTCTGTAATCAGAATAAAAAAGTTCTTACACCATGATCCGTCAGTTCTCAGACATGTTTCCGTCATTTTTTGCATCCAATTCCGCCATCTCCGTCAAAGGGAAAAAGCCGTCTTAAAAGTGGGTGTGGCTTAGTCTTCCGTCATAATTTAAGGTATTTTCAGAAAAAAAATATTCGTTTGAACGTCTTTTTTTGTCTGATTAACGTCATTTTTTCCCGACATAATAAAAATGGTCTAAACTTGGAGAAGAAAAATTTGTTTCAAAGACAAAAAAAGTCTTTTGTTTCTTTGAAAATGTTCGTTTCAAACAGGGCTTATAACGTGAAGTCCTTTGCTACTAGCTATACCTGAAAAGTTACTCTCCACTGCAAACCATAACATACCCACCAGGGCTGAATTTCTACTCGCCAGGGCTAAATTTTCACTCGCCATTGGCTAGTGGTGAGTGGAAATTTTGAGCCCTGTTTCAAAGACAAATTGAAAGACAATTTTTAAGATCTTCTTACCGTCATTTTTAATTCTTTAGCCGAATTTTCAAACGTGACGGATTTACTTATGAAAATATCATCCTTCTTTTAGCACCAACTCACGGTCCGACAAGTTTTTCATTATGAAGACTTTTTGAACATCTCGCCCTAAAAATATATATAGTATAACGTAGCAACTGGAGAAGTGATATCACTGGAGAAGTCATCTCCACTTTATCACCTCTTTATCACACCTTAGTGCATAACCCCCATTGTCTCCAAAGTCTAGAGACCTTATGTAGAAAGCAAGAGATGAGCCGTTCTGGAGCAAACCAAGTGCACCACAGGGGTGATTAAAATTCCCCAAATTCCCATTGATTAACCCTTGAATGCCAGAGAGGTATCCAAAGCATTGTGTTGCAATGTGTTCGATACCTCTATGGCGCTCAAAATGGTTAAATGGGATTTTTAACATTTTGAATGGTAGAGATGTTCATTGCATCTTATTGTAGTACTGGTGACCACTCAAGCATTCAAGGATTTAAAGGTTTAGTAATGCCCAAAATAAAGTGTATTCGATGTGGTAGATTTTACAAAAATAAAATATTTGCAGAAAGTCCTATCTCTCAAACCTTTATGGTTTGAGAGATATCCTCTGCTAAAGTTCCCCTTCTCCTGATGTCAGCTGTAAAGCTGAAAGAAGGAGATCCGTGTTGGCAGACACGAGGAGGCTCTTCAGCAGAGCCGAAATAGCGATATTGGAAAGGAATTACTTCGTTGGAATGGTCTACAAAGTGTGCTTGCAAACCAGGCACACTTTGTAGACTTTCCCAATTAAGCAATTCTTTTCCAGTAACGTGATTTCAGCTCTGCTACAGAGCTGCCAGCTGGTCCCTGGACTAGAGTCTCCTGCTGTCAGCAGAGCGCTGACATCAGGAAAAGGGGAGGGAGGAGGAACTTTAGCAGAGGACATCTCTTAAAGAGATAGTAATACTTAAAATGTAAAAAAAAAAATATGTTGTAGGGTTTATTCCCCTGAGTCCATAGGATGGTGTAGCAACAGCGCCACTGTACAATTTCAGGCCACTGTGATATTGCACCTAAAAAAATTCAACTTTGAAAATTAATAACTTTTGAATGAAACACCTTTCAGCAGTAGGAGTACCCTTGTTTTACTCAGGGGGATAAACCCTACAACATTTTTTTTTCACATTTTAAGTATTACTATACCTTTAAACCATAAAGGTTTGAGAGATATGACTTTACGATTTTATTTGACTGCAAATACTTTAATTTTGTAAAATCTACCATTTAAAATACACTTTATTTTGGGCATTACTAACCCTTTAAAAGCCTTAGGCGATTTTAAACCCCCCCCCCCCATGATGAAGTTGGTTTGCTCCAGAATTTCTCATAGTTTGCTTTCTGTATAAGGCTGATACGGTTTCATTTATGTAGTAACCTATTGAAGCTTGAGACGCACAGTATTATAAGCTTTGGCAAAATCCAAGTATATTATATCCGCTGCTATACTCTTGTCTAAGTTACCACTTACCCTTTCATAGAGTGTAAGTAGATTTGTTTGACATGATCTATCCTTCACAAAGCCATGCTGACTCTTTCTGATAATATTATTGTTCAACACATAATCCCAAATGTTATCCTTTTGCAACCCTTCTAGTATTTTACCCACTATGGAAGTCAAATATACTATTACACAAGACTGTATTTAAACATAAGTAGGATTATTTAAAATAATGTATTCAGAGCTTTTGCTCAGTTAAAAAAAGCCCTCATCTCTATTTTGCCTTTGTTTCTATGTGCTGTATGTGTGGGGTATTTTATTTAAAGTGCTAATCTCTTTTGTTATTTAGCAGGATTTTATTTTAACTACTTGGATTCTTGAAACAAACCCATTGCATTGCAAAACAAGGCACTGAAGATATCTCTAGCACAGAGACTAGCAAAATAAAGCCTGTGGTTGATTTAATCTGATAATTGTGTATGCCTGGATGGGTACATGCATCAGTGCTGTTATGCAAATGAATCACTTCTTGTTCTCTGTATGGCAATGATACATTTTGTCACACAAACACACACACACACACACACATAAATCACTGGACTGCACTCACTGTTAACTGTATTAAACCCCGACCTGGGTTTGCATACAAAGAAGAATAAATATATACAGTTCTTGGAAGGATGGCACTCACAGGAGCTTGTGAGATGGAAACAGTGTTGATGTTCACGGAATCAATGTTTCGGCCTTGTACACAGGCCTTTATCAAGATTGATCAAGTTTGATAAAGGTCTGTCTGCAAGGCTGAAACATTTATTCAATAAACATCAACACTATTTTCATCTAACAAGCTTCTGTGAGTGCCATCCTTCCAAATACATATATATATATATATATATATATATATATATATATATATATATATATTTATTTTAGGATAGCTGTGTTAGTCCAGTGTTTTTGATGCCAAATGAATGAGTATCGAAGAATGTATCGCATGGCTCTCCTCCTTCCATCCATCAGCTACTCCATTCTCTAAGACAATTTATGCTTTTATGAAACAGAACTAGATTGAACTAGATTTAATGATTACTCCTTCCTAAACCCATGCTTACTAATCATATTCTTGTTCCACCCCAACACCTGACTACATCCTAGTATATTTGTATGGAAGTCAAACTTACAGGCCTCTAATTAACAGGTTTAGATCTTGCACCTTTTTTAGTAATGAAACCACATTTACTTTCTTTCAATGGCAGAGTACTACACATCACTTTACATTTTTTCTGCTAGCCTGATGTCTTTGATGTTCCTTTAATTTACTGAAGAAAAAATTATAAGCCAAATCATTATCTCCACTAATTACCTTAACCTTCTCAATTTAAGTGCCCCAATATTCACCTTCATTTGTGATTATTTACATAAATATGTGTATTTTTTAAGAATTGTCTTACTCTTTTTTACAATCCTTTTTTTTACCTTTTCTGTTTTATTACCGTTATTGCTTTCTTGCAATTTTTATTACAATGATTATAGTTTTGAAATGTTCATATGCTTTTTGGTAGCTGTATGGTTACCATCTCTGACATTTATTTAATAAGCAGCGTAAGCTACTTGGCTACAGTCTGTAGCCAATAATAATCCATAAAACTGCACCATCCTTATTTCAGGAAAAAGTCATGCAAGAACAAAAAAATGGCTGTTGTTTTCAAAGCTAGTAGCTATTTTTCTTAGATGAGGGGACATTGTTGACTGGGAGTCTTAGAACTACATGTTCTCAAATGTGGGTTTCGTCATCAAATGGGATGAAATCACCAGCTGGCCATAAATTTCTCAGCACAAAAAAACACAACTTAGTTGCCCATAAAAAGGATGAATCTGTATAAATTGAGAGCCATTAGCAGCCAGGATTGTCACTGCAGAGGTAATAAAACTGTGACAGCTTTAATGGAGCTACCATAAAGCCTGATCTGGATGTATAAATCTGTTAGCGAGGGATCCATTTCTATAACAAAGGCGGATTTACAGCGGAGCTGCTGAATTAAACTGAATGCTTAGGCGGATTCTGAGAATCCCAAGAATGTTGCAGAAAGCAAAGATTACAGAAAGCAAGAAAAAGAGGGGAGATGTGGACAGAGGGGTTCAGGGATTGAACAGACTAGACAAATTTCAGAGAGTGTCCGAGGGATTAAAGGAGGGGAAAATGGCATAAAAAGAGGGAAACAGGAGAGAGTTGGGGTTAAGGCATAAAAAGTCAGAACTAAGAGATAAAGAGAAGGGACAGTAGTATAAAGAAAGAGGACAAGGGGATAAAGAGAGGACCATGAGGTAAATTGATTGGATAAAGTTATAGAGAGGAGACTGATAAAGAGAAGGGATGATGAAAAGAGAGTGAATCACAGGATAAATACAGGGAGAAGTGGGATGAATAGGGAGTGACAGATTAATAGAGCGGGCAGTTGACAAAGAGGAGACCAAGGTATGAAGGGAGGTGAGTAAATGATAAAGGGAGAGAGAAGGGACAAGGGTACCAAGTGACAGGGAAGTGGGGTAAAGAGAAAGAGGGGAAAAGATAAAGGGGGCAAAGGGATAAGGGGGGGCAAATAATAAAGAGAAGAGATGATGAACAGAGAGCGGACAGAGGACAGTTAGTTTACAGTGGACAGAGAGGGGACAGTGGACAGATAGGGGACAGTGGACAGATACGGCACAGTGGACAGAGAGGGGACAGTGGACAGATAGGGCACAGTGGACAGAGAGGGGACAGTGGACAGATAGGCACAGTGGACAGATAAGGGACAGTGGACAGATAAGGAACAGTGGACAGATAGGGCACAGTGGACAGAGACGCATACCTCCCAACATTTCAAATTGCCAAAGAGGGACACTTGTGTTTTAGGTGGTATTGCTGGGGACGGGGGTGGGGGGCGGGGCATTACTGAGAATGTTTGGGCTATTTCATGACCTATTGAGGCCTTCTTCTGTAACCTAATAAATGACTTATAACAAGACCAAATAATTTTATTTATACAGACTAGTTTATAAACACATATACTGACCTTTAAATAAACAATAATGTATTATTACTCTGAAGCAATGTGATACACTTATATACACACCACACACTCTGATCTCCTAAAAAGAGGGACATCAGGGTGGGAAAGAGGGACAGAGGGATTTGGGTCTAAAAGAGGGACTGTCCCACCTAAAGAGGGACACTTGGGAGGTATGGATATGGGGCATTGGACAGAGAGGGCACAGTGGACACAGAGGGGAGAGTGGACACAGGGGGGACAGCGGACAGAGAGAGCACAGAGAGGGGACAGTGGACAGAGAGGGGACTGTAGACAGATAAGGCACAGTGGACAGAGAGGGGACAGTGGACAAAGCCAATGGATAAAGAGAGGGGAATAAAGGATAAAGGGAGGGGACTGATGGATAAAGGGAGGAGACTGACGAATAAAGGGAGGAGACTAATGGATAAAGGGAGGAGACTAATGGATAAAGGGAGGAGACTAATGGATAAAGGGAGCGGTCGGGTGGATAAAGGGAGAAGACTAATGAATGAAGGGAGGAGACCCAGGGATAAAGGGAGGGAACTGATGGATAAAGGGAGGAGACTAATGGATAAAGGAAGGAGACTGATGAATAAAGGGAGGAGACTAATGGATAAAGGGAGGAGACTGATGAATAAAGGGAGGAGACTAATGGATAAAGGGAGGAGACTGATGAATAAAGGGAGGAGACTAATGGATAAAGGGAGCGGTAGGGTGGATAAAGGGAGAAGACTAATGAATGAAGGGAGGAGACCCAGGGATAAAGGGAGGGAACTGATGGATAAAGGGAGGAGACTAATGGATAAAGGGAGGAGACTAATGGATAAAGGGAGGAGACTGATGAATAAAGGGAGGAGACTAATGGATAAAGGGAGGAGACTAATGGATAAAGGGAGGAGACTAATGGATAAAGGGAGCGGTAGGGTGGATAAAGGGAGAAGACTAATGAATGAAGGGAGGAGACCCAGGGATAAAGGGAGGGAACTGATGGATAAAGGGAGGAGACTAATGAATAAAGGGAGGAGACTAATGGATAAAGGGAGGAGACTAATGGATAAAGGGAGGAGACTGATGAATAAAGGGAGGAGACTAATGGATAAAGGGAGGAGACTAATGGATAAAGGGAGGTGACTGATGAATAAAGGGAGGAGACTAATGGATAAAGGGAGGAGACTAATGGATAAAGGGAGGGGTCGGGTGGATAAAGGGAGAAGACTAATAAAGGGAGGAGACCAAGGGATAAAGGGAGGGGACTGATGGATAAAGGGAGGGGATTTAGGCACAAGGATATGGATATGAGGGATAAAAAACAGGGGATAAAGGAGAGGACTAGGGGATAAACTAAGGGGAACGAAGGGATGAAGAGAGGGGGGAATCGAGAGATAAAAAGAGAAGACCAAGTGATAAAGAGAGGACTTTAAGGACCCATGACTTTTCAAGAATGTCACGGCTGTCCTGCACTTAAAGTGACAGTAATGCTTCAATAAAACTTTAGCTCTGATTATTCTTTACAATTTTTTAACATGTTGCACTATTTATAGTGACTTACATATTTGTAGTTCAGACGTTATTTAAGAAGAAAGGATCTCCCCTCCCACCCCTTCTGACTGGTCACACTGCCTCTCTGTCTGGTCCAGATGGAGAGCGGTGATGGACAATCTTCAGTAAGCAACAGGAAAATCCTGCCCTTCTTCCTCAAGTGGGCGGGGTTTTCCTTATACTTCCTGGTTGAAGATTGTCCCTCTCTGCATCCGTCCAGTCCCAAGACCAGATTACAGATCTGATAGGAGGGAGCCAGAAGGGGCAGGAGGGGAATCCTTTTCTCTTGAATAACATTTGAACTACAATATGTAAGTCACTATAGATAGTGCAACATGTTAAAAAAAATTATAAAGAATAATCGGAGCTAAAGTTTTATTGAGGTATTACTGTCTCTTTAAGGGAGCAGTGACGGTCCGGGCATGTCATGGAATTCATGGCTCCCTGTGCGGCTGCACGCCATTATGGAGCCTTGAATCCAACCATGAAAAAAAAATGCCCCATGGTCCTTAAGTGCCAGCCGTGCGACTTGTCCTTAAAGGAACACTAAATGTCCCATAAAAAAATTATTGTTTTGTAGCATTTAAAAAAATACATTATATGGCACAAATCCTATCTCTCAAACCTTTATGTTTTGGGAGATGTTCTCATGTAAAGTTCCCCTTCTCCTGATGTCAGCTGTAAAGCTGACAGCCGGAGATTTGAGTCGGCCGACTTGAGGAGGCTCTTCAGCAGAGCCGAAATAGCGTTATTTAAAAATAATTACTTCATTGGAATGGTCTACAAAGTGTGCTAGTGTGCTTGAAAACCAGGCACACTTTTAGACCTTTCCAATTAAGTAATTCTTTTCCAATGTCGTGATTTTGGCTCTGCTGCAGAGCCGCTGGATGGTCCCAGGACCGGGATCCCCTGCTGTCAGCACAGCGCTGATGTCAGGAGAAGGCGAGGGAGGAATTTTGAATGTGAATAACTCTCAAACCATAAAGGTTTGAGAGATAGGATTTGTGCCATATAATTTATTTTTTAAAATGCTACAAAAGAAGAAAACATTTTTATGGGACATTAGTGTCCCCTTAAAGGGATAGTAATACTTCGTTTTAACTTTATTTTATTTTGTAGGCATTAAAAAAAATGAAGAACGATATAAGTCTTATCTCTCAAACCTTTATGGTTTGAGAGATATTCACAAGCAAAGTTTCCCCTCCCGCCCCTTTTACCTAGTGTAAGCCATCTCTTCTCAGATGTGGAATGCAGTCCACAGACCAGACAGATAACAGCAGGGGACAATCTTCTTCCTATGAGAACAATGAAAACCCTGCCCCCCTTGACAAGTTTTTCAGGTTTTTCCCTTATCTTAATTGAAGATTGTCCCTCTCTGCAATCTACCTGGGCACCTCCCTTCTGATCTGGCTGAACAGTGTTACATCAGTAAAAGGGGAGGGAGGGGGATACTTTGTTATTGAATTACTCCTGAACTACAACTGTGACAGAACTGAAATAACACTCTCCAAAGTCCAAATACTATGATGATTAATTAGAGCTGCTTTTATTATGAAACATTACTATCCCTTTAAGGGGTTAAGAATTTAAAGATAAGTTTAGAAAAAAATTGGGCCAAAATTGTGCTCCATGGAGGTAAAATGACGTTCACAGTACAATGAATTAGAAGAAATCTATTCCTTTTGCAGCATGTGAAACCACAAGATCTGTTTCTAACCGGTCCCCTCTGCTTCCTAAAATGTGTAGCTCTAAATCATTTTACTGTGGCAGACCAGGAACAAAAATCAATTTTTAATTCTACATTTGTTTATATAACTAATCCTGGGCGGGTTAGATGAAAAGCCCCGGAGATCGTTTGCTGTCAGTACATACACTATACGCTGCTAGTCATCAGCTTAATACAGCGTGATTTCGCTATCCTCCAGAGAAGCACGCAATCCTATTACAATCCCTCCTTATTAATAGCACCACAGATACTAAGATACTTCATTATCTGATCCAGGTTGTTTATAGTTAAATAAACCTAAACTGGCTCGGAGCAGCCATGGAATAAATCCCACTAATGACAGTGCAGGAATATACAATCACAGACATTATGACATATTTACCGCTATCTACCTTCGGCTGTTATTGAACGGGAAGGTGAAGGGGATTCTGGGAGGTGTGGAAGGGGGCCGTAAAGGTTTGGAATTGAAAGAAAATCATTTTGGTTACTTATAATCAAAGAGAGAGCATTATATGAAATAGTAAGAAGAGTTATAGGGAGAAGGTTATATTGGACTTTATTAATAGGAATAGGGAGAGATTATATAGTGTAATGGGAGGAGTTATAGGGCGGAGTTATATGGAGCAATAGTAGGAGTTATAGAGTGGGGTTATATGGCACAATAGGAGGAGTTATAGGGAGAGGTTATATGGAGCAATAGTAGGAGTTATATGGAGGAGTTATATGGAACAGTAGGAGGAGTTATAGGGAGGAGTTATATGGAGCAATAGGAGGAGTTATAGAGTGGGGTTATATGGCACAATAGTAGGAGTTATAGGGAGAAGTTATATGGAGCAATAGTAGGAGTTATATGGAGGAGTTATATGGAACAATAGAAGGAGTTATAGGGAGGGGTTATATGGCACAATAGGAGGAGTTATAGGGAGGGGGTTATATGGAGCAATAGGAGGAGTTATAGAGAGGGGTTATATGGAACAACAGGAGGAGTTATAGGGAGGTTTATAATGAGCTATAGGTGTAGTTATAGGGAGGAGTTATATGGAGCAATAGGAGGAGTTATAGAGAGGGGTTATATGGAGCAATAGTAGGAATTATAGGGAGGGGTTATATGGAGCAATAGGAGGAGTTATGGGGAGGGCTTATATGGAGCAATAGGAGGAGTTATAAGGATGAGTTATATGGAATAATAGGAGAAGTTATAGGGGTAATTAATAAGGAGCAATAGGAGGAGTTATAGGAAACAATAGGAGGATTTATAAGGAAGGGTTTCATGAAGCAATAGGAAGAGTTATAGGTAGGGATTATAGGGAGAAACAGGAGGAGTTATTAGGAGGGATTATAGGGAGGTGTTATATTGAATAATAGGGATAGTGTTAAGAACTATATGATGAGGAAGGAGGAGTGATAGCAAAATCACATGGAGTGGTTACACTGAACAACAGGAGGGCCACACATGAACCAATCTTTGCCTTATACTATATAGATCAAATACTACTACCTGTAGAACTGCATTTGATTTAGCAGAACAAGGAAATAACATCGCTTTTGGGAATTCAGTTTCCAAGTCCGGTCTGATATTTATTATTTTCTTTTATAAATGAAATATTGTCTTTCACCCTCTCACAGTCTGTGTAAATGAAAATACAGACTGATGCTGTTTTTTCTACACCATCTACAGAGGTCTAATAACACAGAGGTTAATAAGATATAGAAAGACGTTGCAGGGGATAATCTCCTTTGAAGCACAGCCATTTAATGAGAAAATTGACAGTTCAGCCTTGATGAATCCATGGGGTTTATTGTCCGCGTAAGCTGCGCAGAACTCGCTGATTAACAGGGGAAGGTCACACATTTCCAATATCAGTGGTATATATGAGGTTCCTGCTGCAGAGGCAGATATATCAGGAAGAATTGGAGCAATTCTGGGGCAAACCAGCTGCATCATACCTGTTGTTCTAAAAATAATTATAAATACCTCAACGCTCAATATCAATTGAGTCAGTATTTACATATAAATAAAATATGTCATAGTAGCGGAAAAAAGGGCAAAAACTGATATAACTCCCACCTCTTTTCCCCACTCCGACTCTCACCCCCAGCCTATCACCTCCTCTTTCTTTCTCCCTTCAGGGTAGGGTGACCAGACCTCACCTATAACCGGGGAAACATGAAAAATGCATGCTGCAGGGCTGAGTTGATGTCAGTGCAGTCCTGAAATATGCCTATTTCCTATGTGTCCCTGGTTAAAGGGGAGGTCTGGTCAGCCTACTTTAGGGTCCTTGACTGCTTCCTCCCCCTCTTTCTCCCATAGTCAGGGGCAAATTTCCCAATAGGCTGAGTAGACACCTGCCTACAGCTCCAAATTTTGAGGGAGCGATGCCTCTGCTGTGCTGGCCACACCCACATTCTGAATTGTGGGTGTGGTCAGAGCAATCTTAATGTCTCTGAACCAGTTACATACCCATTTACAGTCCATTATTTATCCTCTTGGATACTAGAGAGAGCTCCAATGAATAACATAGGACTTAGAGCACTTGCTCCATAGACTAAAGAAAAGATCTATTATCTTATTCTATGGAGCCAATGTATTAAGATTTCTCCAAAATGGAGCAATAAAATGGAGCGAAAATGGAGAAAAGTGAAGAAAGAAAATGGAGCAAGAAGAAAATGGCACAAGAAATGGAGAAAAAAGTGGAGCAAGAAGAGGAAACGGCGCAATAAGAAAATGGAGCAATAAATGGAGCAAAAAGTGGAGCAAGATGAAAATGGAGCAAGACATGGAGAAAAAAGTGGAGCAAGAAGAGAAAATGGAGCGATAAGAAAACAGAGCAAGATGTGGAACAAGAAGAAAATGGAGCAAGACGTGGAGGAATAAGAAAATGGAGCAAGATGTGGAACAAGAAGAAAATGGAGCAAGACGTGGAGGAATAAGAAAATGGAGCAAGATGTGGAACAAGAAGAAAATGGAGCAAGACGTGGAGGAATAAGAAAATGGAGCAAGATGTGGAACAAGAAGAAAATGGAGCAAGACGTGGAGGAATAAGAAAATGGAGCAAGATGTGGAACAAGAAGAAAATGGAGCAAGACGTGGAGGAATAAGAAAATGGAGCAAGATGTGGAACAAGAAGAAAATGGAGCAAGACGTGGAGGAATAAGAAAATGGAGCAAGATGTGGAACAAGAAGAAAATGGAGCAAGACGTGGAGGAATAAGAAAACAGAGCAAGATGTGGAACAAGAAGAAAATGGAGCAAGACGTGGAGGAATAAGAAAACGGAGCAAGATGTGGAACAAGAAGAAAATGGAGCAAGACGTGGAGGAATAAGAAAATGGAGCAAGATGTGGAACAAGAAGAAAATGGAGCAAGACGTGGAGGAATAAGAAAATGGAGCAAGATGTGGAACAAGAAGAAAATGGAGCAAGACGTGGAGGAATAAGAAAACGGAGCAAGATGTGGAACAAGAAGAAAATGGAGAAAAAGTGGAGCAAGAAAAGAAAATGGAGCAAGAAGAAAACCGAGCAAAAATGGAACAAGAAGAGAAAGCAGAGAAAAAAATGGAGCAAAAAGTGGAGCAAGAAGAAAATGGAACAAAACGTGTAACGGAGCAAGAAGAAAACTGATCAAAAAATGGAGTGTCAAGTCCTATGTTATCCTATGGAACCAATGCCTACAGATTTCTCCTACATTAGAGGTCTCACTACATTGGCTCCTAGTGATGGGTGTCCAGGTTCAGTCCTCCAGCCTAACAGGACAGGATTTAAGATCTCTAATGTTGGAGAAATCTGGAGGTTTTTTTGCACCATTGTATTGCTCAATTTTTGCTCTGTTTTGCACCTTTTTTGCTTCATTTTCTTGCTCTATTTTGGAGAAATCTTAATTCATTGGATCCATGAAAAACATAGGACTTAGTGCATTGGGTACATAGAGTAAAAACTCTCCAAGTCCAGTGCTAGTCTATGGAGCCAATGTATTAAGATTTCTTCAAAATGGAACAAAAAAACCATAGCATTTTCATCTACTTTTGGAAAATTTCACATTACTGTGAAGAATAAATCTAAAAACGGGTTTGGCCACAAAAGAGGGCGGGGTTAGTTGAGGGGGTGTGGTTAGATGAGGGGGTGTGGTTAGTAGTGGGACCAAGGCAGGTCTTACCAGAGGGTGCTGTGCCGAGGGGAGCTTGAGATGCAAAACCGGCCATGCCCACAGTCTATTTCATGGGGATGCAACGTGTGGCCCGTGGACCAAATGTTGCCCGTCTGACCCCAGGGAGCGGCCCACCTGATATTTTTAACAAAGTCATTTTTTAACTAATTTGCTAGCACACATGAACAAATAGGCTGGAAGACCAGCTAAAAACCATATGTTTAAATAACTGACATGCTATAAATCACCATTGTTACCAATAAACAAATTAAGGCAGCCTTTACCAATATCGGTTTCTGATCATGTGGTCACAACTGAAAGAACAGAAACACCCCTGGTCTATTTTATCCCCTCCCTTTATCCGTTTCCTCCTCCTCTGCGCAATTCACCCCTCTTCCGAATATTTTTCCCAGTCCCCATCTCAGTCCAATCCCCCTTTCTGTCATCTTTTTTCCCCTACCCCCACCATGTCTGCTTTTCATCTCAGTCACACACACACACACCTTGCTTTGCCTTTTCCTTGGTGGCCCCATGTGGGGAATGAGAGGTCTGTGCAGCTGCCAGTACAGGCCCCTCTATCAGCTCTCTCTGTGTGTGCTGAGAGCACAGGGTGCTAGGTATGATGTCATATCCTGGTACCCAGCATTAGCAGACTGCACAAGTACTGCTGGGGAGCACTGATCTGGAGGTCTGTACCAGCGACTGCACAGACCTTTCACTCCCTTACGTATAAAACATTGTGGGCAGTGCAGGAGAGATCCTGTGATCTACAGAACAGGCCCATGACCAAGAGGCCCACTTGGGTATCCCAGATCCACCCCTGAGGAGGCCAGTTATACTCACACAGACTGACTGCCTACATTTCTCTTTGTCTGAACAATACACACAGGGTAAAAGTGGAGCAAATCTGGAGAAAGTCATCTACACCATAGGTAAAAAAAATCCCCCGGATTCCTTTGCGTTACATGGGGTTTGAAACCCTTGAATGCTAGAGAGATCTCCAGTACATTGCATTGCATTGGAAACCTCTCTAGCATTCAAAGGGTTAAAATCCCCCATTGAAATCAGTGGGATCATGAAAAAATGTGTACTTGCCTATGGTACAGTTGGTTCTCCCTGGAATTGCTCACTTCTATCTTTGTGCATATTGTCCACTGAGGAGAATCAACCAAAGCAGCTCAGAGACTATGTATTCACGTTTAGCTGTTTATGAGAGATAATCCAGTCCTGCGCCCTCTCAGGACTTGAATGCCAGAGGAATGTGTGATGCATTGCTCCACAATTCCATGTGCATACAGCTGGCACTCAAAGAGTTAAATGGCTGTTTTGCATCACGTGCTCCGACGGGAGGGAACTGTGGGGGCGTGTCATTCCTCTGTGTTCTGGTTCAGGCTGCGCACAATCTGGGCGCAGGCAGAGATGGATTTCCCAATAAGCAGAGCAGGTAATGGCCTAGAGCGCCAAACTTTGAGGGGCGGTGCCTCAGCTGTGCTGGCCACACCCACATTCTGAGTTGCGTGTATGTGGACAGAGCTATCTCAATGCCCCTGTCCAGTTTTATATACCTTTGCAGACTATTTCTTCAAGATATGATGTGAAGTAATGCACTGGAGGTATGTCTAGTTTATGTACCAGGACCTTCACGAATGTCTGTGCGTTAAGGACTGGTGAAGTTTTTTTCCTTATGCTCACTGAAGATTGTCCCTCTCTGCGATCCATCTGGACAGTCTTGCTGCTCTGAGGTGAGCAGTGTTACGTCACTAAAAGGGGCTAGAGGGGGAATACTTTATTGAAATAACACTCTCCATGGCCCAAAAACTATGAGGATTAATCGGAGCTGCTTTTATTGTGAAACATTACTATTGCTTTAAAAACTTTCAGCACATATCCCACTGAAGGTCATCTTCCCACAGTTGGTGCTGTAAGATCCAGATAGGCAGTAGATGATTGTGTTGGCTGCTGTGATGTCACACCCAACCACAGCCAATAGGAATGAAGATGCCACTGAAAGCGCCAGCTCTTGACATGGGTGGGACCAGAAGCTTGGGGTGAGCCTGTATAATTAGGGCTGAAAATTTATAGTACTTCCATAGGTGGGAACAGTTGAGATTAACAGAAAATGATTAAGCTTTAACATTTTTTGTTTCATGATAGTTGTCATGAAAAAATTGAGAAAATAGTAAATAATAAGTACAGAAAAAAAAAAAGACAGATGACTTAACCCCTTGGATGCTAGAGACATATTCAGCGCATAGAGAAGAATTGCATTTGAGACATCTGTAGCATCCAAAATGGTAAAAAACATCAAAGAGAAGGGGAACACAGTAATCTTCGGTGACATCTAGTAGCTGAAAGAGAGCAGGTGCCAGACAGATGGGCAGGTGCATAGAACATCAGCCACTCGTGATAATCTGACTCCTACACATGTTCCACAGAGATTGGTAAATTCCGATGAGAATCTCATTAATTAATTAAATCTCTTGTGTGAGTATTAGCATGGTGGCCCTGTAGGCTACTGTACAGACTCCATGCTGCAGCTTCCTGTATCAACTACAGCTGCAGGGAATTCAGCATCCACAAATGGCTGCTCTTGGTGGCTGTCATTAAAGGGATATTAATGTTTCACAAAAAAGCAGAGTAATTGAATGATAACGTATCCCCCTCCTACCCCTTTTACCTTGTGTAAGCTGCCTCCCATCAGATGTGGAACCTGGTCTCTTGACAGGACAGCTCACAGCAAGGGACAATCTTCTTACTGTTAATAAGGAAAACCCTGGCCCCCTTGTCAGATTTTTCAGGTTTTTCCTTATTCTCACTGAAGATTGTTCCTCTTTGCGATCCATCCGGATAATCTTGGTGCTCTGAGGTGAGCAGTGTTATATCAGTAAAAGGGACAGGAGAGGGATACTTTATCATCCAATTACTCTTGAACTACAGCTCTGACAGTATTGAAATAACACTCTCCATCACCCAAATACTATGAAGATTAATTAGAGCTGCTTTTTTTGTGAAACATTACTATCCCTTTAATGTGAACCTCCCAGAGGGGATAAAATGAACTACTCTGGGTGGCTTCCAAAGGAAGGGTGAATACTGAACACAGACTCCTAGTGTAATACATTCAATTATTGTTTTTAACAAAAGCTAGCAGAATTGAACTCAAAAGACGCTAGATCTTTTGGAACACATAAACATAAATGTGGGCTCTTAGGACTCGGTCCACCTCCTGTTGGATCTGTCACTTTGTAACAAATAGAAACTACTGTTTGAAATTAAAAAAGATTAACATAAATATGGGTAGTTTTGAACACTTTTCAAAATCACCTAGTTACAAATTGTCAGTTCCACTTTAAACTTCAAGTCTCTTAGCAGTTAACCACTTAAGGACCAGCGATCCAGGGAAGTTACCTTCCCTTAAGAACCTCTTTAATCCTTGCCAAAGCGCTGGTACACGTGACCTGTTACGCGTACCAGTGCACTGCTTTGGGGCCTAAGAGAGATCGCTCCAGTCTTGGAACAGTCAATTTTAGGCCCTGTTTTTACATACAGCTCTCCCGGTAGAGCACTTTAAATAAAAAATACATGACGTGCTATGACCATCACCAGTCCTTAAGGTTATAAGGACCGTGACAGTCATAGTATGTCATCTGGTCCTTAAGGGGTTAAGGGTACCTGTCCACTACAAAGCCACAACAAGCTGTACTTCTTGATTGACTTTCTCAGGGAGGTGAGGTGAGATTCTAATTGTGCTTTTTAAAGGGACAGTAATGTCCCAAAAAAATGTACCCAGTTTTGTATCCTTTAAAAAAATAATCAATATGGTCCAAACCCGATCTCTCAAAACGCTATAGTTTGAGAGATATAGGGATTCAAAGTCCGCCCCTCTCTCCCTTTGTCTTGACGTCAGCGTCTAGCTGACAGCAGGAGATCCCCATCAGGGGACCAGCAGGTGGCTCTGCAGCAGAGCTGAGATTGCGTTATCTGTAAATAATGAATTCACTGGAAATGTCTACAAAGTGTGCTTGCAAACCAGTCACACTTTGTAGATCTTTCCAGTGAATGAATTCTTTATAGATAACGCAATCTCGGCTCTGCTGCAGAGCCTCCTCGAATCGTACGACTCGATTCTTCTGCTGTCAGCTTTACAGCTGACATCAGGAGAAGGGGAGGGAGGGGGGAACTTTGAATCCCTATATCTCTCAAACAATAGCAGTTTGAGAGATCGGGTTTGGACCATATTGATTATTTTTTTAAAGGCTACAAAACTGGGTATATTTTTTGGGGGGACATTACTGTCCCTTTAACCCTTTGAGTGCCAGAGATATATGCAACGCATTTAACCTCAATGCCTTGCATACCTCTCTGGGACTCTAAGGACTGCAGGAGAACTGACACTTCCTAATTATAAACCCCCACTTACCTTACTGTGGCCAGAAAATCCTAAGGGCCCTTAAGAATTTTGAACTAGATAAAATCTTCTATCAGTCCAGGATATGAGTATCTGGCATTTTTTTCAAATTGATCAGACAGAGCACATGAGCCTACTTAACCTTTCAAAACAGAACTATCACCCAAATAATTATGCACATAACAATAAGCATATCCATACTAGTAATATCTGGGATAAGTCCAGCGTTATTGACAAAACCAATTCATTCTGAGACGGTCAGGCAAGCAGTTTGCTGTAGAGGCATCTGCACACCTCAATCGTCAGTCCCTTCCTGTACCTTAAGGTACAATGCAACGCCATCTAGTGGAGACAGGGAAGGACAGCGCAGGTACACAGATGTCTCTTTGGCAAGATGTCTGCGTTGATGCCTGCCTGACCGTCTCAGAATGAAATGGATTTCTCAGTAACACTGGACTTATTCTGGATAATACTAGTATCATACCTCCCAACATTTCAAATGGACAAAGAGGGACACTTGCTTTTTAGGTGGGGGTCATGGCTGGTAGGTGGGGCATTTTTTAATATTTTTAGGTTATTTCATGATCTATTGACACCTCTTTGTGTAACTGAATACATGATTCATACCTCCCAACATTTCAAATGGCCAAAGAGGGACACTTCTAACTTAGGTGGCGTTTCTGGGGGCGTGGCTGATAGGCGGGGCATTTCCAAGAATTTTTAGGTTACTTCTTGACCTATCTGCACCTCTTTGTGAAACTGATTAATGATTTAGAACAAGATCAAAGTATTTTAATTACACAGATTCATTTATAAACACATATATTGAAGATTAGCAACACATTTATGTGAGTTTTATTGCTGTGGAGCAATATAATACACACCACACAGTCTGATGTCCTAAAAAGAGGGACAGAGGCATTTGGGTCTCAAAGAGGGACTGTCCCTCCTAAAGAGGGACACTTGGTAGGTATGATGATTTAGAGCAAGAACAAAATATTTTATTTAAACAGACTAATTTATAAACACATATACTGATGCTTATCCAAACTTTAATGCAAGTTTTATTGCTGTGGAGCAATGTGATACATTTTTATACACACAGTCTGATCTCCTAAATAGAGGGACACCAGGATGGGAAAGAGGGACAGGGGGATTTGGTTCAAAAAGAGGCACTGTCCCTCCTAAAGAGGGACACTTGTGAGTTATGTAGTATGGATATGCTTATCATTATGCACATAATTATTTGGGGGTAACTTTAATTTGGGTGATAGTTACACTTTAAGGACCCAGATGAGTGGGCAACGCATTGCAAAGCATTGCCCACTCCTCTGGTCATTAAAGGGTTACGATTATCATGTGCAGTGATCAGGGCGATCCCCTGGTAGCAACTGTCATGATCGCCTACAAGCACATGACATGTAGGACTGATTGAAGGTTTTGGCTCCTGAACTAAGTAGCAAGGGCAGAATTTGCAGGGACATTAGGATTTTCTGTCAATTATAATGTAAGTCGGAGTTATTATTAGGAGGTGAAACCAGAGTCTTTGAGAAGCTCCCAAGTATTAGTGCCAATAAACACACACACACACACACACACACACACACACTAATAGGAGACATTATGTAGAGATATCCTTTTATCCCAGAAGGCTTTGCTACATTCCGTACAGATCTTTATACATTGCCATGTTATCATTTTACCCTCTAAAGTCCATTAGCATTTCTAATCTCCAGCCCTAGCATACATGTGATATTTATGGCGTCCGTGCATGTCTTTACACCTATGAAAGACAAACCCCATAAAAATAGACCCTATTACCAGTCTAATCCCTCTAATACTCCCGGCTAAATGCAACCAGAGATTAAAGCTGGCAGAAATTGCGTAGATAACACTAGATACTCAGCTGTCAGAAGATTAAGTTTAACCCTCCAACAATGCGACTCAGATGGATACCTCTACGTTTCCCTCCTGCGCTAGAGAGGCTGGAAGCCTAGGAGTGTTCTCTTTGTGTTTTATTATAAATACAGTCTGTTCGTGTCTGGCTACGGGCTGTATGCTCAAGAGCAGTGGAACCATTCTGGAGCCATTCAGCTGTATCATAGAGACAAATGAAAATTCCCTTTGATTTGAATGGAGATTTTAAAGGGAAAGTAATACTTTATTATTACGATCCACCATATTGTATATATTTGTAAAATAATGTAGTAGCCCCCAGGATCATCTCTCAAACCTTTATGATTTGAGAGATAACCAAAGGCAAAGTTCCCCCCTCGCTCCCCCTTCCCTGAAGTCAGCATTGTGCTGACTACAGGGGAAGTCTGTCGTACGACAGGCTTGTGGCTCTGCAGCTGAGCCGAGATCCCGTTAGTGAAAAATAATTATTTCACTGAAACGGTCTTCTACATGTGCTTGGTTTGCAAGCACATGTAGAAGACCGTTTCAATGAAATAATTCTTTGTCACTAACGTGATCTCGGCTCTGCTGCAGAGTCGCATGATGAAAGTCAGACCGGATATCCCTGCAGTCAGCACAACGCTGGCTTCAGGGAAGGGGGAGGGAGGGAGGGGGGAACTTTGCCTTCGATTATCTCTCAAACTATAAAGGTTTGAGAGATGAACCTGGGGGCTATTACATTATTTTGCAAATATGTCAAATATGGGGAACAGTAATAATAAAGTATTACTATACCTTTAACATTTTAAATAGTAATGTTTCACAATAAAAGCAGCTCCAATTAATCTACATAGTATCTGGGCCATGTAGAGTGTTATTTCAATACTGTCAGAGTTGTAGTTCAAGAGTAATTGAATGATAAAGTATCCCCCTCCCGCCCCTTTTACCTAGTGTAAGACACCTCCCCTCAGATGTGGAATCTGGTCTCTTAACCAGAGAGCTCACAGCAAGGAACAATCTTCTTACTGTGATCATAAGGAAAACCCTGCCTCCCTTGACAGGTTTTCCCTTATGATCACTGAAGATTGTCCCTCTCTGCATACCTCCCAACATTTCAAATTGCTTAAGAGGGACAATTGTGTTTTAGGGGGTGTGGCTGATGGGTGGGGCATTAACAAGAATTATCAGGCTGTTTCATGACCTATTGACACCTACTTGTGTTACCTAATAAATGACTTATAACAAGACCAAAGTATTATATTTAAGCACACTAATTTATGAACACATATACTGATGTTTAAAGAAACAATAATGTGAGTTTTATTGCTGTGGAGCAATGTGATACACTTATATACACACCGCACAATCTGATCTCCTAAAAAGAGGGACCTCAGGGTGGGAAAGAGGGACAGTGGGATATCGGTCTAAAAGAGGGACACTTGGGAGGTATGCTCTCTGCGATCCATCCGGACAGTGAGCAGTGTTATATCAGTAAAAGAGCAGGAGGGGGATACTTTATCATTCAATTACTCTTGAACTACAACTCTGACAGTATTGAAATAACACTCTCCATGGTCCAAATTCTATGAAGATTAATCAGACCTGCTGTTTTTGTGAAACATTACTATCCCATTAACTCTTTTATCGCTTGCTTACCTTGGAGTTGAGGTAAACAAACAACTAAACAACATTTAGCTCCCATCTTCCCCCAACCAGCCATTGGCTTACAGGGGATGATGGGTTTTGTAGTCTCCAGTGGTTGGAGAATCAAAGGCGTCTTTTCCTTGCCTTAGAGGGAACACTGTCTGCAAACAAAGTGTTAACCAATTTCCCCACCAGTAATAGTCTCTAACCAGCACCCATTGAAAAACCACTTTAACATTATGCTGTTAGTGTGAGACAGCCTCTTGTCTTGGTGCTCTTGTGCAAGAGGAATTTAGGATTTTTGATGACACTGCTACGCGCTATTAACCTTGTTATGGGTTAGCGAGCAAGACTCCATCGTTTTAAATTCCATTCCAAAGTCATTTTAACCTAACAAAGCAAAGCAGATGCTGTCTGCCCCGCAATATGTTGGAGAAAGAAATGTAAAATATTTGCTGTGTAGAGAGGTCTGTGCAGGTCTTTATACACTAAGGGCCATATGTTCAAAAGACAAGTGGAGGAATTCTGGGGCAAACCATTTACCATATAGGGAAGAGCTAAAAATTCCAAACATTTCCATTGGTTTCATGCGAAGAAATTCATAGTGACCAGGATTTTCTGCTCACAGAAATGTAAGCATGGGTGGTAGTACTAAGAAATGGTTAGTTCTCCTTTAAAGCGGAACATTCATGAATATCAAAGTCCCCCCCCATATTATTTTTCACATAGCATTAAGCATATCAATACCTGTATTATCCTTAGTAAGTCCTGCATTATTTAGAAAACCAGCTTCTTCAGAGACTCACCGGCAGGCATCTTAACGTAGAGGAATCTGTGCGCCTGCGCTGTCCGTCCCTTTCTGTACCTTAAAGGGATAGTTATACTTTATTATTACTATCCCCCATATTGTATGTATTTGCCAAATAGGTTAAAGGGGAACTACCACCACGAAATAACTTTACATTAATTAATTCTTCATCTGGCGACTACCTCCTTAGTAGCGCTAGTCACCAGGAATATTACCTAGTTTCAAAGATTTTCCAGTTTTTCGGAGGCTCACAGCAGCAGGAAGCACGGACATCTCGTCATAGTGACGTCTGTACACCTGTGCTGTCAGTCCCTTTTGGAGCAGGCCGGCTCCAAAAGGGACTGACAGCGCAGGCGCACTGACGTCACTATGACGAGATGTCCGTGCTTCCTGCTGCTGTGAGCCTCCGAAAAACTGGAAAATCTTTGAAACTAGGTAATATTCCTGGCGACTAGCGCTACTAAGGAGGTAGTCGCCAGATGAAGAATTAATTAATGTAAAGTAATTGCGGGGTGGTAGTTCCCCTTTAATAGCCCCCAGGTTCATCTCTCAAACCTTTATGGTTTGAGAGATAACCGAAGGCAAAGCTCCCCCCTCCCTCCTCCTTCCCTGAAGTCAGCGTTGTATTGACTGCAGGGGAAGTCTGTCGTACGACAGGCTTGCGGCTCTGCAGCTGAGCCGAGATCCTGTTACTGAAGAAGAATTATTTCACTGAAACGGACTTCTACACGTGCTTGGTTTGCAAGCACATGTAGAAGACCGTTTCAGTGAAATAATTCTTTGTCATTAATGCGATCTCGGCTCAGCTGCAGAGCCGCAAGCCTGTCGTACGACAGACTTCCCCTGCAGTCAATACAACGCTGACTTCAGGGAAGGGGGAGGGAGGGGGGAACTTTGCCTTCGGTTATCTCTCAAACCTTTATGAACCTGGGGGCTATTAATTTATTTTGCAAGTATCTACAATATGAGGGATAGTAATAATAAAGTATTACTATCCCTTTAGGGTAGAATGCAACTCCCCCTCACCAGTCATAGAGGTGACAGTGCAGGTGCACAGATGCCTATTCTGCAAGATGTCTGCCCTGTCATCTGTGGATAGTCTCAGAAGAAGCTGGATTTTCTAAATAAATCCGAACTTACTGAGGATAATACAAGTATTGATATGCTTAACGCTATGTGAAAAATGGTTTGGGGAGGACTTTAATACGCCTGAAAGTCTCGCTTTAAAGGGTTAGTAATACTTAAAAATTACTATCCTGCATCATGTAGAAAGTAAAAAACTGAGTTAAATGAGCCCAGCGGAATCTCTCAAACCTTTATGGTTTGAGAGATATCCACTTTCAAAGTTCCCTCTCCCCTGACGTCAGCGTTTTAGCTGACAGCAGCGGAATCCGGTCCCGGGCAGGGCCGGATTTAGAATTAGGCAGAGTAGGCATCTGCCTGCAGGCGCACCCAACAGAGGGGCGCCTGTCACTGGGATCATGTGTGTGGTGGGTTTTTTTTTTTTATTATTATTAAATTTGCCTGAGTCACCTCCCCGCCCGGTGCCATGAAGACAGGTCTGTGCCTTCTCCTTCGGCACAGACCTGTAGCTGCTGCGCTTCCTCGTTGGGTTTTTAGTAATAGAGGGAACTGGGAGATTACATCATCTCCCAGCGCTCTGCATTACTGAAGACCGCGCAGGAGCTCCAGCAGCTACAGCTCTGTGCAGAAGGAGACACAGAGCTCTCCTGCTGCTGGACCACCAGGGAAGAGGTTGGAAACGGACACTGGGGCAATGTGAGGGTAATATGGAGATGATGGGGTAATATGGAGATGTTGGGAGCAATATTGAGCTGATGGGGGGCAATATGGAGCTGATGGGGGAAATGTGAGGGCAATATGGAGCTGATGGGGGGCAACGTGGAGATTAGGAGCATTGTGGAGGTGTCCAGTGCAGATGGCCCACGGGATCGGGGGGGGCGCTTCAGGTTTCTGTGCCTACAGGCTCCTGAGATGTAAATCCGGCCCTGGTCCTGGGATTGGCGGAGGCTCTTCAGCAGAGCCGAGAATGCGTTATGGAAGAAGAAATCCTTCACTGAAATGGTCTTCTACATGTGCTCGCACACCAAGCACAGGCAGAAGACCATTTCAGTGAAGGATTTCTTCTTCTATAATGCGATCTCGGCTCTGCTGAAGAGCCTCTGCTTGTTCAGGGACCATATTCCCCTGCTGTCAGTTAGAATGCTGACATCAGGAAAAGGGCGAAAAGCAAAACTTTGGAAGCGGAAATCTCTCCAACCATAAAGGTTTGAGAGATGCCACTGGGCTCATTTTTTACTGGCTACAAGATGCAGGATAGTAATTTTTAAGCATTACTATCCCTTTAAAGGGATAGTAATACATTGTTTTAACTTTATTTTATTTTGTAGGCATTAAAAAACATGAAGAATGATATAAGTCTTATCTCTCAAACCTTTATGGTTTAAGAGATATTCACAAGCAAAGTTCCCCCCTCCCGCCCCTTTTACCTAGTGTAAGCCATCCCTTCTCAGATGTGGAATCCAGTCCATAGACCAGACAGATAACAGCAGGGAACAATCTTCTTCCTATGAGAACAATGAAAACCCTGCCCCCCTTGACAAGTTTTTCAGGTTTTTCCCTTATCTTAATTGAAGATTGTCCCTCTCTGCAGTCTACCTGGGCACCTC